>OU342744.1:342943184-343543184 GCA_910589775.1 Avena eriantha
ACACACATCCAATGACACTGGGTATGGTTCATCAAAAGAATACACATCCGTTAACACTGGTGCATCCTTATGTAGTGGTTGTGAGAACAACACACATCCAATGACACTGGGTGTGGTTCATAAGAAGAACACACATCCAATGACACTGGTGGATCCTAATGTGGTTTGTCAAAAGAACACACATGCAATGACTCTAGCTGTGATTCATGAAAAGAACACACTTGCAATGACACTGGTGGATCCATGTGTGGTTTGTGAGAGGAACAGACATGCAATAACATTGGGTGTGGTTCATGAAAAGAACAGACATGCAATGACACTGGTGGATTCTTATGTTGCTTGTGAGAAGAACAAACATGCAATCATACTAGGTGGATCCATGTGTGGTTCATGAAAAGAGCAGACATACAATGACACTGGTGGATCCATGTGTGGTTTGTAAGAAGAACACACATCCAATAACACTGGGTGTGGTTCATGAAAAGAACACACATCCAATGACACTGGTGGATCCTTATGTGGTTTGTGAGAAGAACATACATGCAATCACACTGGGTGTGGTTCATGAAAAGTACACACATCCAATGACACTGGTGGATCGTTATGTGGTTTGTGAGAGGAACACACATGCAATGACTCTAGCTATGGTTCATGAAAATAACACACATGCAATGACACTGGAGGATCCATATGTGGTTTGTGGAAAGAACAGACATGCATTGACTCTAGGTGTGGTTCATGAAAAGAACAGACATGCAATCACACTGGTGGATCCATGCGTGGTTTCTGAGAAGAACACACATCCAATGACACTGGTGGATCCTTATGTGGTTTGTGAGAAGAACATAAATCCAATGACTCTAGCTGTGGTTCATGAGAAGATCACACATGAAGTGACACTGGTGTATCCTTATGTGGTTTGTGAGAAGAACACATATGCAATGACTCTAACTGTGGTTCATGAAAAGAACAGACATGCAATAACACTGGTGGATCCATGTGTGGTTTGTGGGAAGAACACACATCCAATGGCACTAGTTGTGGTTCATGAAAAGAACACACATCCAGTGACACTGGTGGATCCATGTGTGGTTTGTGAGAAGAACTGACATCCAATGACTCTAGTTGTGGTTCATGAAAAGAACACACATGCAATGACACTAGTGGATCCATGTGTGGTTTGTGAAAAGAACAGACCTGCAATCACACTAGGTGGATCCATGTGTTGTTCATGAATAGAACAGAGATGCAATGACACTGGTGGATCCATGTATGGTTTGTGAGAAGAACACACATCCAATGACACTGGGTGTGGTTCATGAGAAGAACACACATCCACTGACACTGGTGGATCTATATGTGGTGTTTGTGAGAAGAACACACATCCAATGACACTGGGTGTGGTTCATGATAAGAACACACATCCAATGACACTGGTGGATCCTTATGTGGTTTGGGAGAAGAACACACATGCAATGAATCTAGCCATGGTTCATGAAAAGAATACACATGCAATGACACCGGTGGATCCATATGTGGTTTGTGGAAAGAATAGACATGCAATGACTCTAGCTGTGGTTCATGAAAAGAACATACATGTAATAACACTGGTGGATCCATGTGTGGTTTGTGAGAAGAACACACATCAAATGACACTGGGTGTGGTTCATGAAAAGAACACACATCCAATGACACTGGTGGATCGATGTGTGGTTTGTGAGAAGAACTGACATGCAATGACTCTAGTTGTGGTTCATGAAAAGAACACACATGCAATGACACTAGTGGATCCATGTGTGGTTTGTGAAAAGAACAGACCTGCAATCACACTAGGTGGATCCATGTGTTGTTCATGAATAGAACAGAGATGCAATGACACTGGTGGATCCATGTATGGTTTGTGAGAAGAACACACATCCAATGACACTGGGTGTGGTTCATGAGAAGAACACACATCCACTGACACTGGTGGATCTTTATGTGGTGTTTGTGAGAAGAACACACATCCAATGACACTGGGTGTGGTTCATGATAAGAACACACATCCAATGACACTGGTGGATCCTTATGTGGTTTGGGAGAAGAACACACATGCAATGAATCTAGCCATGGTTCATGAAAAGAACACACATGCAATGACACCGGTGGATCCATATGTGGTTTGTGGAAAGAATAGACATGCAATGACTCTAGCTGTGGTTCACGAAAAGAACATACATGTAATAACACTGGTGGATCCATGTGTGGTTTGTGAGAAGAACACACATCTAATGACACTGGGTGTGGTTCATGAAAAGAACACACATCCAATGACACTTGTGGATCCTTATGTGGTTTGTGAGAAGAACAGACATGCAATCACACTAGATGGATCCATGTGTGGTTCATGAAAAGATCAGACATGCAATGACACTGGTGGCTCCATGTGTGTTTTGTGAGAAGAACACACATCCAATGACACTGGGTTTGGTTCATCAAAAGAACATACATCCAATGACACTTGTGGATCCTTATGTGGTTTGTGAGAAGAACCGATATGCAATGACTCTAGTTGTGGTTCATGAGAAGAACACACATGCAATGACACTGGTGTATCCTTATGTGGTTTGTGAGAAGAACACACATGCAATGACTCTAGCTGTGGTTCATGAAAATAACACACATGCAATGACACTAGTGGATCAATATGTGGTTTGTGGAAACAACAGACATGCAATGACTCTAGCTGTGGTTCATGAAAAGAACAGACATGCAATGACACTTGTGGATCTATGTGTGGTTTGTGAGAAGAACACACATCCAATGACACTGGGCGTGGTTCATGAAAAGAACACACATCCAATGACACTGGTGGATCCTTCTGTGGTTTGTGAGAAGAATAGTCAAGCAATGACTCTAGCTGTGGTTCATGAGAAGAACACACATGCAATGACACCGGTGTATGTTAATGTGGTTTGTGAGAACAACACATATGCAATGACTCTAGTTGTGCTTCATGAAAAGAACAGACATGCAATGACACTAGTGGATCCATATGTGGTCTGTGAGAAGAACACACATCGAATGACACTGGGTGTGGTTCATGAGAAGAACACACCTGGGTGTGGCTCATGAAAAGAACACACATGTAATGACACTGGTGGATCCATGCGTGGTTTCTTTAGAGGAACAAACATGCAATGACACTGGGTGTGGTTCCTGAAAAGAAAAGACATGCAATGACACATGTGGATTCTTATGTGGTTTGTGAGAAGAACTAACATGCAATGACTCTAGCTATGGTTCATGAAAAGAACACACATGCAATGACACTGGTGGATCCATGTGTGGTTTGTGAAAAGAACAGACGTGCAATCACACTAGTTGGATCCATGTGTTGTTCATGAATAGAACAGACATGCAATGACACTAGTGGATCCATGTGTGGTTTGTCAGAAGAACACACATCCAATGACACTGGGTGTGGTTCATGAAAATAACACACATCTAGTGACACTAGGTGTGGTTCATGAAAACAACACACATCCAATGACACTGGTGGATCCATGTGTCGTTTGTGAGAATAACACACATCCAATGACACTAGGTATGGTTCATGAAAAGAATACACATCCAATGACCCTGGTGCATCCTTATGTAGTGGTTGTGAGAACAACACACATCCAATGACACTGGGTGTGGTTCACAAAAAGAACACACATCCAATGACACTGGTGGATCCTAATGTGGTTTGTGAGAAGAACACACATGCAATGACTCTAGCTGTGATTCATGAAAAGAACACACTTGCAATGACACTGGTGGATCCATGTGTGGTTTGTGAGAGGAACAGTCATGCAATAACATTGGGTGTGGTTCATGAAAAGAATAGACATGCAATGACACTGGTGGATTCTTATGTTGCTTGTGAGAAGAACAAACATGCAATCACACTAGGTGGATCCATGTGTGGTTCATGAAAAGAGCAGACATACAATGACACTGGTGGATCCATGTGTGGTTTGTAAGAAGAACACACATCCAATAACACTAGGTGTGGTTCATGAAAAGAACACACATCCAATGACACTGGTGGATCCTTATGTGGTTTGTGAGAAGAACATACATGCAAACACACTGGGTGTGGTTCATGAAAAGAACACACATCCAATGACACTGGTGGATCGTTATGTGGTTTGTGCGAAGAACACACATGCAATGACTCTAGCTATGGTTCATGAAAAGAACACACATGCAATGACACTGGAGGATCCATATGTGGTTTGTGGAAAGAACAGACATGCATTGACTCTAGGCGTGGTTCATGAAAAGAAGAGACATGCAATCACACTGGTGGATCCATGCGTGGTTTGTGAGAAGAACACACATCCAATGACACTGGTGGATCCTTATGTGGTTTGTGAGAAGAACATAAATCCAATGACTCTAGCTGTGGTTCATGAGAAGATCACACATGAAGTGACACTGGTGTATCCTTATGTGGTTTGTGAGAAGAACACATATGCAATGACTCTAACTGTGGTTCATGAAAAGAACAGACATGCAATAACACTGGTGGATGCATGTGTGGTTTGTGGGAAGAACACACATCAAATGGCACTAGTTGTCGTTCATGAAAAGAACACACATCCAGTGACACTGGTGGATCCGTGTGTGGTTTGTGAGAAGAACTGGCATGCAATGACTCTAGTTGTGGTTCATGAAAAGAACACACATGCAATGACACTGGTGGATCCTTTTGTGGATTGTGAGAAGAACAGACATGCAATGACTCTAGCTGTGGTTCATGAGAAGAATACACATGCAATGACACTAGTGTATGTTAATATGGTTTGTGAGAACAACACATATGCAATGACTCTAGCTGTGGTTCATGAACAAGACAGACATGCAATGACACTGGTGGATCCATATGTGGTCTGTGAGAAGAACACACATCCAATGACACTGGGTGTGTTTCATGAGAAGAACGCATATCCAATGACACTAGGTGTGGCTCATCAAAAGAACACACATGCAATGACACTGGTGGATCCATGTGTGGTTTGTTTAGAGGAACAAACATGCAATGACACTGGGTGTTGTTCTTGAAAAGAAAAGACATGTAATGACACAGGTGGATCCTTATGTGGTTTGTGAGAAGAACTGACATGCAATGACTCTAGCTATGGTTCGTGAAAAGAACACACATGCAATGACAATGGTGGATCCATGTGTGGTTTGTGAAAAGAACAGACATGCAATCACACTAGGTGGATCCATGTGTTGTTCATGAATAGAACAGACATGCAATGACACTAGTGGATCCATGTGTGGTTTGTGAGAAGAACACACATCGAATGACACTGGTTGTGGTTCATGAAAAAACACATCCAATGACACTAGGTGTGGTTCATGAAAAGAACACACATCCAATGACACTGGTGGATCCATGTGTGGTTTCTGAGAATAACACACATCCAATGACACTGGGTATGGTTCATGAAAAGAATACACATCCAATGACACTGGTGCATCCTTATGTGGTGGTTGCACTAGTGGAAACGAGGCCTTTGGTTGAGCCTGGAAATGGGCTTTAACACCGGTTCTTCTACGAACCGGTGTTAAAGGGGGGCCTGTACCAGCGTGGCCCGTGCAGCAAAAAGGATCCCCCCTTTAACACCGGTTCAAGCCACGAACAGGTGTTAAAGGCCCCTGCACCAGTGGCCCGTGCAGCCCCCCCTTTAACACCGGTTCGTGGCTTGAACCGGTGTTAAAGGGGGGGGCGGGCTATATAAGACATCGCAGCCCACACCCCACTCTTCCATTTTTTCACTATCTCATTTTGGAACCTAGCAAGACGGTGTGAAGTGTGCTAGTTTGTGTTTTTTTCGTATGCATAAGAGGTGTTCGGTGAAATGCCCGAGAGCTTAAAATAAGTTTTCTCGTTGCTCTTTCCTTCTCGGTCGAGGTCGGCAACTATCGTTTCATGTGTCATTGATGTAGTTTATATATAAATGGTCATCTCCCTATTATTTTTTGATATATACTATATATTAATGCAGATGAACCGGCAATGGATGTACGGTGACCGCCGCACTCCCGAGTACATTACGGGCCTCCAAAATTTCATCGTTGTGGCTAATGCAAACCGTGGTCACAATGGTTTTATGTGCTGTCCGTGTGTTCACTGTCAGAACAAGAAAGACTACTCAAATACCAGAACCATTCACGCCCACCTGCTTCGATCTGGTTTCATGCCCAGCTATAATTGTTGGACCAAGCACGGAGAAAAAGGGGATGTGATGGAAGACAACGAAGAAGAAGAGGATGATGACAACTATCATAATATGTATCCTGAATATGATGATACTGCAACGGGGGTAGATAATGAAGATCAAGAGGCAGCAGATGGGCCCGCTGATGACGATCTTGGTCGGGCCATTACTGATGCAAAGGAAGAATGTGAAACTGAAAAGGAGAAGGAGAAGCTGGAGAATATGTTAAAGGATCACAAAACATTGTTGTACCCAACTTGCGAAGATGGCCACAAAAAGCTATGTACCACACTGGATTTGCTGCAATGGAAGGCAGAGAACGGTGTGACTGACAGCGCATTTTCAAAGTTGTTGGTAAAAATGAAGAATCTTCTTCCAAGAAATAATGAGTTGCCCGACAGTACATACCAAGCAAAGAAGGTTGTCTTCCCTCTAGGATTAGACGTGCAGAAGATACATGCCTGCATTAATGACTGCATCCTCTACCGCGGTGAGAAGTACGAGAATTTGGATGCATGCCCGGTATGCACTGCACTGCGGTATAAGATCAGACGAGACGATCCTGGCGATGTTGAGGGCGAGGCCCCTAGGAAGAAGGTTCCTACCAAGGTTATGTGGTATGCTCCTATAATACCACGGTTAAAACGTCTCTTTAGAAATAAAGAGCATGCCAAGTTGTTGCGATGGCACATGGAAGACCGTAAGAAAGACACGATGTTGAGACACCCCGCTGATGGGTCACAGTGGAGAAAAGTCGAGCGAGAGTACCCGGACTTCACACGTGACGCAAGGAACTTAAGGTTTGGTCTAAGTACAGATGGCATGAATCCTTTTGGTGAGTAGAGCTACAGTCACAGCACCTGGCCTGTGACTCTATGTATCTATAACCTTCCTCCTTGGTTGTGTATGAAGAGGAAGTTCATTATGATGCTAGTGCTCATCCAAGGCCCGAGGCAACCCGGCAACGACATTGATGTGTACCTAAGGCCATTAGTTGAAGAACTTTTACAGCTGTGGGCCAAACCAGGTGTACGTATGTGGGATGAGCACAAAGGGGATCCATTTGACCTACGAGCATTGCTTTTAGTAACCATCAATGATTGGCCTGCTCTTAGTAACATTTCAGGGCAGAAAAACAAGGGATACAATGCATGCACACACTATTTAGATGAGACTGAAAGTGTATATTTGGATAAATGTAAGAAGGTTGTGTACCTAGGGTATCGTCGATTTCTTCCGAACTTGCATCCAGTAAGAAAGAAAGGCAAGCATTTCAAACGTCTGGCAGAACCCCGGAGGAAGCCTGTCCTCCGTACCGGTGAGGAGGTATTTGGTATGGTCAAGGACCTAGAAGTAATCTTTGGAAAAGGTCCTGGCAGTCTATCTGTTCCGAATGACGATGCCGGACACGCGCCCATGTGGAAGAAGCAATCTATATTTTGCGACCTACCCTATTGGAAAGTCTTAGAGGTCCGCTCTTCAATCGACGTGATGCACGTGACAAAGAATGTTTGCGTGAACCTGCTAGGCTTCCTAGGAGTGTATGGGAAGACAAAAGATACACCGGAAGCACGGCAGGACCAACAACGTCTGAAAGACCCTGAAGAGCCTATGCATCTTGAGAACGAGAAGGGTAAACGATGCCACTTAACTCCTGCCATCTACGCTCTTACCAAAGCAGAGAAGGAAATCTTTTTTGAATGCCTGAGCAGTATCAAGGTCCCGTCTGGCTTCTCGTCGAATATAAAGGGAATAATAAATATGGAAGATAAAAAATTCCAAAACCTGAAGTCTCATGACTGCCACGTGATTATGACACAATTGCTTCCGATTGCATTGAGGGGGCTTCTACCTGAAAATGTTCGAGTACCCATTGTGAAGCTATGTGCATTCCGCAATGCAATATCTCAGAAGGTAATCGATCCAGAAAGCCTACCAGGGTTACAGATCGATGTGGCCCAATGTCTTGTCAGCTTTGAGTTGGTGTTCCCACCATCCTTCTTCAATATTATGACGCATCTCCTGGTTCACCTAGTAGAAGAGATTGCCATTCTCGGTCCTGTATTTCTACACAATATGTTCCCCTTTGAGAGGTACATGGCAGTCTTAAAGAAATATGTTCATAACCGTGCTAGGCCAGAAGGAAGCATCTCCAAGGGCTATGTAAAAGAGGAGGTCATTGAGTTATGTGTTGATTTTATTCCTAACCTTAAGGCGATTGGTGTTCCAGAATCACGACATGAGGGGAGACTACGTGGAAAAGGCACCCTAGGATGTAAAGCAATGATATGTAGGGACGGGCATTCTCTCAATCAAGCACACTACAAGGTTTTACAAAGATCTATCTTGGTTGCCCCGTATATCAATGAACACAAGAATTTAATACGCCTCAAACACCCGGGGCAGTCTGACGAATGGATTATAAGTGAACACATGGCGAGTTTTGGCGGCTGGCTGCAAAGACTTCTCACGAATAACACCACTGTTGGGGATCAGCTGTACTTGTTGGCCAGGACACCATCTTCGACTATATGTACTTTCCAAGGGTACGAGATAAATGGGAATACATTTTACACGATAGGCCAAGATAAAAAGAGCACCAACCAAAATAGTGGTGTCCGCTTCGATGCAGCAGAAGACAATGGGAAAAATACCACGTATTATGGGTTCATAGAGGAGATATGGGAACTTGACTATGGACCTAATTTTAAGGTCCCCTTGTTTCGATGCAAATGGGTCAAGCTAATAGGAGGGGGGGTTGAGGTAGAAAAGAAGTACGGAATGACAACTGTGGATCTCAACAATCTTATGAAGGTAGAGAAGAACTTAGACGAACCATTCGCTTAGCCAATGATGTGGCTCAGGTTTTCTATGTGAAGGACATGTCTACCAAACCGAAAAAAAGAAAAAATAAGCAAACATATACATCACACGATGAGCCAAAGCGTCACATAGTTCTTTCAGGGAAAAGAAACATCATGGGAGTGGAGGACAAGACAGACATGTCAGAAGATTATAATAAGTTTGATGAAATTTTGCCCTTCAGAGTGAATACTGACCCAACCATCCTGTTAAACGGCGTTGATACTCCATGGTTACGGCCAACGCGATCATAAGATTGACTATATGTATTAATTGAGCCATTTTTGGCACACATATGTATCTCAACATGGAAATCAATGTCATATTTCTTCTGTTAACAGTATATGTATTAAATGAGCCATTTTTCTTCCTTCTATTTCTTCCCTCCATTTTTCTTCCCGCCATTTTTTCCCGCCATTTTTCTTCCCGCCATTTTTCAGAATAAATGCCCCCCCTTTAACACCGGTTCCAGCCACGAAGATTACATCGTGGGAGTGGATGATAAGACAGACATGTCAGAAGATTACAATAAGTTTCATGAAATTCCGCCCTTCAAAGTGAAAACTGACCCAAGCATCCTGTTAAATGATGAAGATTCTCCATGGCTACGGTGCAGAAGAAAACCACAACACTAGATGTTGGTGATGTGTAATAATGTATTAAACCTTTTATTTGAGACATAAATCTATGTAATTAAACCTTTTATTTGAGACAGAAATCTATGTAATGTATTAATCCTTTTATTTGAGCCGCGGTAGGTGATCACACAAAGAGAAGGAACCATCACAAGAGAAGG
This sequence comes from Avena eriantha, assembly GCA_910589775.1. NCBI lineage: Eukaryota > Viridiplantae > Streptophyta > Magnoliopsida > Poales > Poaceae > Avena > Avena eriantha. The sequence continues at coordinate 342,953,100 of OU342744.1, forward strand.
AACCCACAAACACTAAGGATACATAGCACAACTGAAAAAATGGCAAGAAGACAGAGGTGGGAACCGGTGGAAAGCGCGGGAACGCAGTGGCGCGGGAAACATTCATCCCGGGTGGGGGCTCAAACCGGGACAAAAGATGGGGGGGCCTTATCTGGGGGAGGCTTATCTGGGAGGGCCTTATTTGGGGGGTGGCTAACCTTTATAACGGCTGGTGGGTGAAACCGGGACTAAAGGTGGATTTTGTGTCATCTAACAAAACTATCGGTGGGATAAGGACGCGTGGGTAACCTTTAGTACCGGGTGGGGGCTCAAACTGGGACTAAAGCTGTCGGTAGGATAAGGACGTGTGGGTGGACGCACTGCTCGATGAGATAAAGCATGTAGCGCACGACGCCCTGTCGGAGGAAGAAGACAAAGTAGAAGCGGCGCCGTGCCTATAAAAGGAGCATCGATATGCCATGGCAAGCAACTCAACAAGCCAACATGGATGGAGAGTTCATCCCCATGGATGGAGGAAAGGGTTGGGAAATCTCCCGTGGCGAAAATTCTCGAAGATGCCCTTGGTGCACACGCCCTATGGCATCTTCGGAAGTTCCGCCTCGGAAAATATTTTCCTGCTAGCCCGTGAAAGACTCCATCTCCGCCTCCCTGGGGTTAGAGGTATGGGAATAGAGTGGAGAGAGGCGGCATATATGAGTCTAGATGTGCTATGGCAACAACCAAGCCAACGTGGATGGAGAGTTTCATCCCCATGGATGGAGGAAAGGGTTGGGAAATCTCCCGTGGCGGAATTTCTCGAAGATGCCCTTGGTGCACACGCCCTATGGCATCTTCGGAAGTTCCGCCTCGAAAAATATTTTCCTACTAGCCCGTGAAAGACTCCATCTCCGCCTCCCTAGGGTTAGAGGTATGGGAATAGAGGGGAGAGAGGCGGCAGATATGAGTCTAAATGTGCTATGGCAACGACCAAGCCAACATGGATGGAGAGTTTCATCCCCATGGATGGAGGAAAGGGTTGGGAAATCTCCCGTGGCGGAATTTCTCGAAGATGCCCTTGGTGCACACGCCCTATGGCATCTTCGGAAGTTCCGCCTCGGAAAATATTTTCCTGCTAGCCCGTGAAAGACTCCATCTCCGCCTCCCTGGGGTTAGAGGTATGGCGAAAGCCATGGGATAGAGTGGAGAGAGGCGGCAGATATGAGTCTAGATATGTGTTTTAGGATTTGACAATTTATTTTTGTTTGAATTGAATAATCAAAATTTATATGTAAGTGTTTTAATCATTTTGGAAATTTTCATCTAAAGTAAATATAAAATGTTTTTACATGAATGGATAGATATTATTTTTCTGAAAATTATGATATATTATTCATATTTTTCTGAGTTGAAATGAATAAGATATGAATTTTCTAAATTCATATCCTATTTTTTGAATTATAAATGCCCCCACCCCTTTAAATAAATGCATGAAATAAATGCCCCCCCCTTTAACACCGGTTCCAGCCACGAACCGGTGTTAAAGGGGGGGCTCATTTATTTCATTTCGCACGCGCACACCCCCCGTTTAACACCGGTTCGTGGCTGGAACCGGTGTTAAAGGGGGGGGGGTGCGGGCATGAAACGAATTCCCCCCCTTTAACACCGGTTCCAGCCACGAACCGGTGTTAAGGTGGGGGGGTGTTATAACGCCCTTCCCCTTCCTTCTTCCCCCCAGCCAGATCGAAACCGTCGTCTCCTCCGGCCTCTCCGCCTCCGATGACCATCTCCTCCGCGTCTCCGACCATCTCCGTCGCGCGCTACTTGCTCAAGGTGAACTTCCGGTTCGACGGGACCACCTTCTCGTCCTCCTCCTGCTCTGTACCGAGCTCGCGTTGCGCGCTTGCCCTTCGCCGCCATAGACCACCATCGTCGCTGCTGCTCCGGCGACCAAAAGCCAGTTGCGCCGCTAGTATTTGGTCCGCCTGGATGTGCTCGCCCGAATGCAGCCCCGCGCGCGCCCTCTGTCGCTGTCACCGGTGATAACCGATGGTGGCCACTGCGATGACGTCACCGTGGCTGTGGCCGGCGTGGCCCGTGGGCCCGTTGACCGCTGACCACCACGGTGGCATCCAACGTGGCCTCGGGCCCGTCCGTCTGTTGCAGTGGCTAGACCCAGCCCTGGTGAGAAACAACCTAAAAGGTTTTTAAATGGTTTAATAATTTCAGAAATTGGTTTAAATCTTATAAATTCAATAACTAATTATTTATAAGTTAGAAAAATATGTATAATATATCAAAATGTCCATAAAATTGAGATCTATTTGTTTAAGCTATAATCATGCATTGTTAAGCAACTTAAATGACAATTTTAATTAGAGAACTAAATCAGCCCCTCATAGGTGTTCCGGGGTTCCCCTGTTCTAGGGTTTGTACCCTTTGGACCCTGTTTAAAATGATCAAGCATGCCCTAGGGTTTCATTTAAGATCTATTTAACTTGTCATACCATCATACTTGCTTGATCATTGCATCGATGCCATGTGTTGATTGTTGTTTTCCCTTTCTTTCCGATGTTTGCTTCTTCCCGGTAGAATACGATACCGACTCCCAGATCGAAGACCGAGATCAACATCATCGAAGATTGAAGAACAATACTTGATCAACTATAATCAAGTCAAGCACAAGGCTTCCGAAGATCTATATCTGGGTATCAACAAACAAGGCAAGCATAGCCTCACACATAAAAGAATCCTATGATTTTGAAAGTATTTCATTCTTGCCATGATGCATACGATTCTACTATGGTATTTTATCGATAGATAGAGTATCATATCCGTTGCATTATTCCCTATGAGCTTATATTACCCGATCCACTGCTCCTAGCATAACTAGGTTTGGCTTGTGTGCATTGCTCCCCGCGTGCGCGAGCCTTCGCCGTCGCAGTCGACGCCCCCCGCCGCCCCAGCACCGTCCACCACCGCGCGCGCCCGCGTCGGCCGCCACCCCCTTCGCCGCCGCTCGGATCCGCCGCGCGCCAACACCGAAGCCTCCGCTGGTATTTAGTGTATTTAGTTTAGGGTTATTTAGTGTATTTTATAGTTAGTATTAGTTTAGGGTCGTCACCTCGCTGCCGCCAGCCGCCGCTTTCTGGAGCATCCTCCGGTCAGCCACTGTAGCTAGCCCCTCTCATATGCATCCGGGATTTCTCCGAATTAGGGTTTGGACCCCTCGGAACTCGTTTAAAATGATCAAGCACCCTTAGGGTTTTAATTTCATTTGTGTATTTATTTGTGTATTTTTGTATGAATAATATGTATATTTGTGTATGAATCCAAGTCCACTTGAATGTTTACTCTCTTACTCTAGATAATATTATTGTTTTAGAAACTATGGATCCACTTAGTAGAAACCTTGAAGAAGAAGAAATAATGGAGAACATTATCGATGAGGACACCTCACAATATCTAAACTTGGAGAGACATGATGACAGCTCAAGTAGTCATGGAGAAGATGAAGACTCTGGTGAACGCAATTTAGTGATTACAAAGTCCGGCGAGGTATATGCATTGATTAAGCCACTGCTGACTTCCACCAACAATCTTCTTCTACATGTATTAATTAACGCTTCTTTCTTCTTTTAGCCCTCTGGATCGACCAGCCAGCAACCATCTTCTTCTACGAAAAAGAGCAAGCGAGGCGCGAGCCATCGGTTGAAAGATCGTGCAAAGTTCACGATCGAAGCAGTCCGTGTTGATGGCAGGCCGATGGAGCCCAAGAAGGCCGGAGACAAATTTGTACGTCAGGCTGGAGTTCTTGTTAGGGACCAAATCCCAATCATAATTGAATATTGGAATAAGCCAAAGCAGGGCGACGGTACCTTTGTCGATGAAAGATCCAAAGAAACGCTTTGGAATTCGCTGTTGGTAAATTTCACCCTTCCGCTAGAGGAGGATGAAAACAAACCGGTTATAAAGGAAAAGGTCAAAGAGTGGACTCTAAAGAAGATGGCTGAAGCTTTCCGCAACTGGAAGACAAAATTGAACAAATTTGTCAAACCTCGCGAGACTCCAGATTTCGAAGACGCATATTATGCGAAGATAAGACCTCACTGGCGCGAATTTGTGGCATACAAGAAAGGTGCTATAGCTACAAAGAGTTCAGAAACCAATACGCTAAATGCCTAGAAGAAGGAATATCACCAGAGGACAGGGTCAGGTGGCTACATATCTCAGAGGCCTAAGTGGGAGGAAGCTGAGAAGGCCCTGCGCGATAGAGGGATCACACCCCAGACACATGGGTGGGACCTACGTGCAAAGACTTGGTTCTACGGAATCGGGGCAAGGTTGGACCCAGAAACAGGATTGTGTATCTTCCCAACCATCCTTGCCAAACCCGTCACTGAACTCATCACGACATACGAGGAAACAGCTGCCAGGACCTTCCATCCCGACAGAGAGAATGACCAGCTCACACGCGCCATCGGTAAAAAAGAACACCCTGGACATGCACGAGGCACAGGGGGTATGGCGTGGAAGGATGGGTTTGCCGAGTGGAGCGACTCTTACAGATGGCGCGGCAGAAAAGAAAAAGAGCGTACAGAGCGGATGACACAGATAGAACATGCACTTGTGGCGCTGCATGCGCAAGTGAATGCACAACAGAGCCATCAAGCTACCGGCCCATCTTAGCGGCACGAAGAGCCTGCATTGGAATCTGCCGGCGGCCTAGACTCTGCGCGGAAAAGCAGCGTGGCTTCCACGGAGAATGTGCAGCCCACGCTTGAAATGGCGGGTCCTCGATACCCCGTGGATGAGATCACGGAGAGCGAACACGCTGAGCTGCATGTGAGATTAATGGGATTATCCATTAAGGTGGCTGTCGGCTATGCCTTACCTCCTGTAGCTGGTGGAACTTACCACTGCCGACCGATTCCAGATGGCTATGCTATTGTCAGGGTGGATGAGGTTGTGAAGGAATATGACGAAGCACAGCTTGACCATGCTACAGGTGAAGGGGAAACTCAACTCAAATTTGTAGTGAAAACAACCATTCTTTGGAAGAAGGAACACATCGTGCTTCCAAATTGGAGGCCACTGGCACCCCCACCGTCTCCGCAGCGTCAGTAGTCTTAGCCGCTTCAGCCATCTCCTGCGCGGCAGCCATCTCCGGCGCTTCAGCCATCTCCGGCGCGCCAGCCATCTCCAGCGCGCCAGCCATCTCCTGCCCGTCAGCCATCTCCGGTGCTTCAGCCATCTCCTCAGCGTAAGCGGAAGAGCACTGCCACGAAGAGCATCACTAGCATTGCCACAAAGAAATCCACAGGAACCGTATGCCAAAGAGTTCAAAAAACTACGTCCCGCAGCTTTCCGCCAAGCCATTGCAATATTTACCGTGGAATCGCAGCGAAGAGGAGACCAATAGGATCTCGGAAGAAGAGGTCAAGAAATTCTTTGCACCTAGATGGGCCGAGCCAAAGGAGAACAATAGATCCGGCGGTGGTGGAGAAGTTTTACAAAAATCTTTTGAAACCTGAAACCCCACTTGTGCCGGACTACGAGCGCCAGATTTTGAAGGCGGATGCAAGGCGCCGTAGGGAGACTGAAAGTAGCAGTCGTGCGACACCCCAGAAAATAGTTCCCATGCTCGGAGAGGAGGAAAACCAATCATGCGCCCCGCTCCAAGTGTTCGACACACGGGACGCTCCTCCCGTAAATGATTACGAGGCAGAGCTACAAAGAAAGGCCAATGAGATGGGGATGACTTACATTGCATACTTGAACATCATGGGAGACAACTTGCCCAAATGCGATGCCAACCCCATACAGCCATGGAAGTATGGGAAGAATCTCGTCAAGAAAGAGGAGCTCAAGAATCTACCAACAAAGATGCGAAGATTGCACAAGTGGTACCTTGATTTCTGCAAGAAGAGAAAGGAAGAATGGATCATGGCGCATATAAGAGATGTGATTTTCTTGTGCGGAGACGACGAGATCGACTTCAACATTGACGACTTGCATTTTCTATTCAATCAGAAGGAACTCGACAAAGCTGCCATCAGCCTTTATTGTGTGTAAGTACTATTTCTGTATTTTCTATCTCATCTCATTCACTTCATTAATTGCATGTATATATATATGCTCACCATATATGTATATACTATTACGCAGGAAAAAGGTTATGGAATGCATGAAAGGAGGACCTTTTGACATTGGGTTCGTTGACCCAAATAGAGTTCATGAAGAAGTGGTAAGAACCAAACCCGGGCAAACAGAAGATTTATTGCTAAGGTCTTTACTGAGACAACAAACCAAAAGGGAAATACTATTGCCTTACAACTTCTCGTGAGTACTGTTACCCTCTCTTGTACACATTCTGTTTCAGCTTACTCGATGTTAAGTGTAAATGATGATGAGTTATGTGTGCGTAGGTTCCACTTTATTCTGCTAGTCATTCAACCTGACTCAGGAAAAGTCCTTGTCATGGACTCGTTACGAAAAGAAAAAGAGCTATGGGCAGACTTTAGAGAGATGCTCCAGAGGTAATTTCAATCATATTATCGCACTAGATCGGCAACTTTCGTGACAACAAGTAATTAATTACTCCTTTATCCATTTTCTTTGCCGGACAGGGTTTGGAAAAGGTTCACGGGCAGGGCCATGGGTGAATGGTTAGAAGAACTAAAATTTGTAGACCAAAATGTAAGTAATACTAGCTAGCTAGGTCTGCGTATCTCTTTGATTCTGCTTCCAATTCCATTATATCATGCTTTATTGATTATTATTTTGATAGAACTCTCTATTCTCATAAAGTGCGCGCATCAGGGACACGGCAATAACTTATGTGCGTACTATGTTTGCGAGTTCATTCGCAACACAATATGTGCGACGGGCCAAGCCGCACTAGAACAACTTAGAGTAAGTAAACAAAGTACACAACATTATTTTATTACCATCAATTGTGTTGAGTTTTATTCTTATATATATATTGACCCCATTCTTCATATATATTCAGATCGAATGGATGCGGGACCAACTCCTGCCATTTGACCGCATACGAGCCATTCAAAAGGAATTGGCGGGGTTCATACTTGATGAGGTCGTCACGCCTGGCGGAGAACTCTTTAGATATCCACCAAAATGAACGTTGTATATATGCTTGAACGTGTTTGTCTTGTACTTGATGCTTCAACATTTACGGAGAATACCACACAATGACGATGTTGTGTATAATACTAGTTGCTTAATTATTCATGTACTCGTATGTACCGATGACGATGTATGTGTATACCGCTCCCGATCGATTTCCCCTCCCCCCTCCCCGTCCCTGTCGCGCCGCAGAAATACGCCCAGAACGGGCCAGGGGCAGAACTCTGCCATGGCAGAGATTTAGGCCGTTTTCCTGCCGCGACAGAGATTTATCTCTTTTTCCTTCCGCGGCACAGAACCTTTAACACCGGTTCGTGTTACGAACCGATGTTAAAGGGGGGGGGGGGCCTTGAGCCCTGCGGCAGCCCCACGTGCGCCACCCTTTAACACCGGTTCGTATAAGAACCGGTGTTAAAGGAGGGGCCCTCTAACACCGAACCCTCAACAACGGTTCTACAACCGCTGTTAGAGGGCCCCCCAAACCGGTGTTAGAGGGGGGGTGTGCACTAGTGTTGTGAGAACAACACACATCCAATGAAACTGGGTGTGGTTCATGAAAAGAACACACATCCAATGACACTGGTGGATCCTTATGTGGTTTGTGAGAAGAACACACATGCAATGACTCTAGCTGTGATTCATGAAAAGAACACACATGCAATGACACTGGTGGATCCATGTGTGGTTTGTGAGAGGAACAGACATGCAATAACACTGGGTGTGGTTCATGAAAAGAACAGACATGCAATGACACTGGTGGATTCTTATGTGGTTTCTGAGAAGACCAAACATGCAATCACACTAGGTGGATCCATGTGTGGTTTGTAATAAGAACACACATCCAATGACACTGGGTGTGGTTCATGAAAAGAACACACATCCAATGACACTGGTAGATCCTTATGTGGTTTGTGAGAAGAATAGACATGCAATGACTCTAGCTGTGGTTCATGAGAAGAACACACATGCAATGACACAGGTGCAACCTTATGTGATTTGTGAGAAGAACACACATGCAATGACTCTAGCTATGGTTCATGAAAAAAACAGACATGCAATGACACTAGTGGATCCATATGTGGTTTGTGGAAAGAACAGGCATGCAATGACTCTAGCTGTGGTTCAGGAAAAGAACACAGATGCAATGACACTGGTGGATCCATGTGTGGTTTGTGAGAAGAACACACATCCAATGACATTGGGTGTGGTTCATGAAAAGAACACACAACCAATGACACTGGTGGATCCTTATGTGGTTTGTGAGAAGAATAGACATGCAATGACTCTAGTTGTGGTTCATGAAAAGAATAGACATGCAATGACACTGGTGGATCCATTTGTGGTTTGTGGGAAGAACAAACATCCAATGACACTGCGTGTGGTTCATGAAAAGAACACATATCCAATGACACTGGTGGATCCATGTGTGGTTTCTGAAAAGAACACACATCCAATGACACTGGGTGTGGTTGATGAAAAGAAGACACATCCAATGGCACTGGTGGATCCTTATGTGGTGTTTGTGAGAAGAACACACATCCAAGGACACTGGGTGTGGTTCATGATAAGAACACACATCCAATGACACTAGTGGATCCTTATGTGGTTTGTGAGAAAAACACACATGCAATGAATCTAGCCATGGTTCATGAAAACAACACGCATGCAATGACACTGGTGGATCCATATGTGGTTTGGGGAAAGAATAGACATGCAATGACTATAGCTGTGGTTCATAAAAAGAACAGATATGGAATGACACTAGTGGATCTATGTGTGGTTCATGAAAAGAACACACATCCAATGACCCCGGTGGATCCTTATGTGGTTTGTGAGAAGAACAGACATGTAACCACACTAGGTGTATCCATGTGTGGTTCATAAAAAGAGCAGACATGCAATGACACTGGTGGATCCATGTGTGGTTTGTGAGAAGAACACACATCCAATGACACTTGGTGTGGTTCATGAAAAGAACACACATCCAATGACACTTGTGGATCCTTATGTGGTTTGTGAGAAAAACACATGCAATTCCTCTAGCTGTGGTTCATGAGAAGAACACACATGCAATGACACTGGTGTATCCTTATGTGGTTTGTGAGAAGAACACACATGCAATGACTCTAGTTGTGGTTCATGAAAAGAACACACATGCAATGACACTAGTGGATAAATATGTGGTTTGTGGACAAAACATACATGCAATAACTCTAGATGTGGTTCATGAAAAGAACACACATGCAATGACACTTGTGGATCTATGTTTTGTTTGTGAGAAGAACACACATCCAATGACACTGGGTGTGGTTCATGAAAAGAACACACATCCAATGACACTGGTGGATCCTTATTTGGTTTGTGAGAAGAACAAACATGCAATCACACTGGGTGTGGTTCAAGAAAAGAACAAACATCCAATGACACTAGTGGATCGTTATGTGGTTTGTGAGAAGAACACACATGCAATGACTCTAGGTATGGTTCATGAAAAGAACACACATGCAATGACACTGGAGGATCCATATGTGGTTTGTGGAAAGAACAGACATGCATTGACTCTAGGTGTGGTTCATGAAAAGAACAGACATGCAATCACACTGGTGGATCCATGTGTGGTTTGTGAGAAGAACACAAATCCAATGACACTGGTGTATCCTTATGTGGTTTGTGAGAAGAACAGAAATGCAATGACTCTAGCTGTGGTTCATGAGAAGAACACACATGAAGTGACACTTGTGTATCCTTATGTGGTTTGTGAGAAGAACACATATGCAATGACTCTAGCTATGGTTCATGAAAAGAACAGACATGCAATAACACTAGTGGATCCATGTGTGGTTTGTGGGAAGAACACACATCCAATGACACTGGTTGTGGTTCATGAAAAGAACACACATCCAATGACACTGGTGGATCCATGTGTGGTTTGTGAGAAGAACTGAGATGCAATGACTCTAGCTGTGGTTCATGAAAAGAACACACACGCAATGACACTGGTGGATCCATGTGTGGTTTGTGAAAAGAATAGACATGCAATCACACCAGGTGGATCCATGTGTTGTTCATGAATAGAACAGACATGCAAAGACACTGGTGGATCCATGTGTGGTTTGTGAGAAGAACACACATCCAATGACACTGGGTGTGGTTCATGAAAAGAACACACATCCAATGACACTGGGTGTGATTCATGAAAACAACACACATCCAATGACACTGGTGGATCCATGTGTGGTTTGTGAGAAGAGCACACATGCAATGACACTGGGTGTGGTTCATGAAAAGAACACACATCCACTGACACTGGTGGATCCTTATGTGGTGTTTGTGAGAAGAACACACATCCAATTACACTGGGTGTGGTTCATGATAAGAACACACATCCAATGACACTGGTGGATCCTTATGTGGTTTGTGAGTAAAACACACATGCAATGAATCTAGCCATGGTTCATGAAAAGAACACAAATGCAATGACACTGGTCGATCCATATGTGGTTTGGGGAAAGAATAGACATGCAATGACTCTAGATGTGGTTCATGGAAAGAATAGACATGCAATAACACTAGTGGATCCATGTGTGGTTTGTGGGAAGAACACACATCCAATGACACTGGTTGTGGTTCATGAAAAGAACACACATCCAATGACACTGGTGGATCCATGTGTGGTTTCGGACAAGAACTGACATGCAATGACTCTAGCTGTGGTTCTTGAAAATAACACACATGCAATGACACTGGTGGATCCATGTGTGGTTTGTGAAAAGAACAGACATGCAATCACACTAGGTGGATCCATGTGTTGTTCATGAATAGAACAGACAAGCAATGACACTGGTGGATCCATGTGTGGTTTGTGAGAAGAACACACATCCAATGACACTGGGTGTGGTTCATGAAAAGAACACACATCCAATGACACTAGGTGTGATTCATGAAGACAACACACATCCAATGACACTGGTTGATCCATGTGTATTTTGTGAGAAGAACACACATGCAATGACACTGGGTGTGGTTCATGAAAAGAACACACATCCACTGACACTAGTGGATCCTTATGTGGTGTTTGTGAGAAGAACACACATCCAATGACACTGGGTGTGGTTCATGATAAGAACACACATCCAATGACACTGGTGGATCCTTATGTGTTTGTGAGAAAAACACACATGCAATGAATCTAGTCATGGTTCATGAAAAGAACACACATGCAATGACACTGGTGGATCCATCTGTGGTTTGGGGAAACAATAGACATGCAATGACTCTAGCTATGGTTCATGAAAAGAACAGACATGCAATGACACTGGTGGATCCATGTGTGGTTTGTGAGAAGAACACACATCCTATGACACTGGGTGTGGTTCATGAAAAGAACACACTGTTGGGGGGATACCCCTGGGTAGGGTCATGCTGGGGTATAAAGGCCTAGTTAGCCGAGGTACGGGAAGGTCAAAGCAAGTGCTAGCCGAGTCACCTCAAGGCAGGCCGAATCACGGAGTAACCCGGACCAAGGGACATCCACCTAACTTGGTCTCAACCGACTTAGGTTGTATGTCGGTAAGATGTATCTAACTTGTATGCAGGAACAGGTGTGGCCGGATTGACTATGTGGGATCCGGGTCATATCAAGCTTGTAAGAGAAGGAAGGTAACTCGCTGGTCAAAGGTGACCACTGTACACAGAGCGTGAGCGAAGTGGACAGAGGCAGGACCACCGAGGCATGGCCGACAAAGGTGACAAAGCCTATGTCGGATGACGCAGGCACCGCAGAGGCTCACGTAGCCTCTGCATGGATGACGCGGGGTTAAAGTGACCCGGTCGGCTTACTATTTTGGGAAGAGGCATATTCCCTGAAATATGCCTCCACGTATGCCCTAAGTGGAGACCTAGGCACTCCTATATAAGGGGATCTAGGACTTCAGTGGAAGGGGTTGGTCTCTGGAGGATTAGTCTTGACTTTGTTGTATCCTAGAGAGTTGGGTTGTGCTAGCGGTGAGAGTAAGAGAGTTCCTTCTTCCTCCTCTCTCCAATACAGCTCAAGGAGCATTTGTAATCTATGAAGGTGAATCAAATACAAATCTACCGTGTGTGGAATCACCACACTATCCCTCCCTGGATTCCCCTAGTGCATTTAGTCCCCACCTTTAGCCTATCCATGGCATCTGCCGTGACACCACCACGACAGTTGGCGCCCACCGTGGGGCTAGCAGCGCTAGCAGGGGTGAAGATCCGGACGGGAAACTTCATCGGCACCGGCGAACACGTCGTCTCTGGGCTCGTTCAGCGCTTTGGAGCATTGGATTTCGTCAGCGACAATGCTGGCTGCTTCGGCAAGCGTCCTCTCCCGCGCAACGGCCTCTTCGTCAAGCTCGGCGCGCATAAGGTCTACATTGCTATCGATGTGTCGTGCATTCATCCGCGCCATGTCGTGGAAGGAGGCGAGCCACCCCTCTGTGCGGCTCGCAGGGCGCGTATCACTCGCTCCCCGGACCACGCTCAGGTGATGATGACCGCACCTGGCGCTGGCGCAAGCAAGGATCCAACACTAGATCCGGAGGTAACACCTAAGGCACCGAGGAAAAGTAGAGATCCTCCGCTAGAGAGGCCTGAGAATGTTCTGCAGCAGGCAATGGATAACTTGGAAAACCTAGTAGCAGCAGCAGTAGATCCGGCCCAGGCACAGGCCGAGCTAGAGGAAACTAGGCAAAAAATACTAGAGGGTGCGAAAAAGATAGCCGCGGCTCAGCAGTCGTTGAACATGACTCTGCGTGAGTACGCAAAGGAAAATAAGGTTGATGTAGTAAAAGTGAAGGGGAGAAACCTCATGAGTGAAATGAACAGAGAGGGTGATACTAGGATTGAGGAATCAGAAAACTGTTTGTCCGTGGGGCTGCCGAAGTATAGTACCCCGGCAAAGAACCTCAGAGCAGCGGATGCAGCTGCGTCCGAGTTAGAAGGTCTGACGGGTGAAGCCCATCAAAGACATCAGGATAGAGTCAATGAGTTGGTTCGGATCGCAAATAGGCAAAACAAGGAGTTGCTCAGGGCTAACCCGGAGAGAGCTGGGCCTCCAAGATCGTTCATTCGGCGGTGGGTAACCCGAAGAAATCCGATGGAGCCGCATCGTCTCCTCATGGTGGTCCTAGGAGAGAGGAGGTTGTAACTTCGGCCAGGAGGAATAAGCAGATAGTCCCATATGACCCGGCAAGGGCAGGGAGAGGAAAAGAAGTGCAGAGAAATGAGGATCAAAGAAGTGTGAGCCGAGGTGAAGCTGGCCGAGGTAACCGCGACCAAGGCAACGCTGGTCAAGGGAATGTTGTAAACCGCAATGCCGGACAGCGTAATTCGGTAGGTGAAGGTCAACCGCAGCAGCGGAATATACCACGGTAAGAGCGCAGTGCCGGCCAAGGTATGCAACAGAGAGCAGCTCCATAGGAGCAAGATAGATACAATGATGGTGAATGCTGGCTATCCCAGGCCAGACTATCACATGATAGGGTCAAGATTGGGAGGCAGGAACTTGATGCCTGATGACGCCAGGCTAAAACTGGATCGGTTGTATAGGTCGGAGCAAATTGAATGTCAAGGTCCTCCGGGTCCAGCTTGTTTTGGGCCCCGAATCATGAAGGAACCTCCGGTACCTAACGCCCAATTACCTAGAGGCACAAAGACGTATGACGACAGCACTAAGCCGGAGTATTGGTTGATTAACTATGCAACTGCTGTGAAAATTGCCACTGGCAACTTGAGATGGGCTGTGAGATATGTACCCCAGATGCTGGAGGGGCCAGCAAGGGTATGTCTAAACAATTTGCCACCCGGAAGTAATAACCGTTGGATTGATTTTGAGGAGATGTTTGTTAGCAACTTCTCAATTATGTATCAAGGGCCCAACAGGCCACAGACCCTAGCAATGTGTAGGCAGAGACCGAATGAGACTGACCGGGAGTTTTTAACCTGTTGGTGCACAGTGCGAAACTCGTGTGACAGTGTGATTGAGTCACAGACCATAGCTTGGTTTGCGCAAGGATGCAGATATGCAAGCATGCTATGCAAAGGTTGCAAAGGGATATGCCAACCACCTTGGCAGAAACAATCCGAATTGCTGATTCATATGCCTTGGGTGATCCGACACAACCTAGACTCATATGCCTTGGGTCAAGCGAGGAGTATTGTCAGCGAGATGGGGACGGGTCATCCCGGATAAATGACTACCGAGGTAAAAGAAGGGATGACAGACCGGATTATCGGTATAGTTCGCAACAAGTTGCAGCTGTGAATCAGAATCAGCCCGGAACAGGAAGTAGTCAACGTCAAAAAACTAGAGGATAGTAATGGACACCAAGGAATGATGGAAAGAAAACTTGGACGCCAGAGCAGAAAAAATAGTGGCAAGAAAAGAAGGACCATCCAATGTACACCTATGAAGCAATGCTGGATCAGCCGTGTAAATTTCACACGCCTAATCCGAGTAACCCAGCGGGTCACACAACCAGGCAGTGTGAGTGGATGTGAAAGATAGAACAAAGTGGTTCGAGGAAAGCTCACGCACCTCAGAATGATCAACCTTGGCAGGAGTTACCCGGGTAGCAATTGCTCTCCAGAGCGAACACGGAACAGCTAATGTTGCCTCCTCCTCCGCCGAGGTATGACAACCATGTGAGAAGGGATGCAGTGCACCAGGTGGAGGACCAAAACCAACAGGATCAGAGGTACCCCGAAAACGAGGGGAGGAATGAGTATAGAGAGCATCATCAGAGTTATTGTGTGTTCACTATGGAAGAGACAGACAGAAAGAGCTTGGAGCACCGACATATGGAGGTCAATGCAGTAATGCCAGCCGTGACGAGGTATATGCCTTGGTCGGATCAGGAGATTACCTGGAGCATCAAGGATCATCCAAAGCTCATGCCAAGTCCTAGTTCGTATGCACTAGTGTTGGATCCTAGATTCATTGGGCCTAACATCAATGTGAGGTTCTCAAAGGTGCTGATTGATAATGGCAGTAGCATCAACATCATGTATGTGGACACGATGCGTAAGTTGGGTATCTCGGAGAATATGCTCCAAGCTACAAGGACAACTTTCCATGGCATTGTGCCAGGCATTTCTTGTAAGCCCATAGGCAATGTCCGGGTTGACGTGTTGTTCGGCACAAGAGATAAGTGCCGGACTGAGAATTTGGAGTTCGAAGTTGTAAATTTGGAGAGCACATATCACGCGTTGCTCAGCAGGCCAGCTCTGAACAAATTTATGGCAAGTTATCACATTAGTTACTTGAAGATGAAGTTGCCCGAGCCAAATGGTGTGATTACCATCGCAGGTGATTTCCGACGTTCCATTGAGTGTGCATCTGCCGGATCTAACCTGGGGCCGAGTCACTCGTGATTGTGCAAGAAAAGATAAAGATCCAAGAAGTGGCGGCATTGGGTCAGTCCGTGCAGCAGTATATGCTGGCGCTGAGTAACCCGCATGGCAGTGTCTCATTCCAAGAGACAAAAGATACCAAGAAGGTGCTTGTTGATGATATGTTCCCTGAGCGTACCGTAACAATTCGTGCCGGGTTAAATGACAAATAGGAAAGCGAGCTCATCAACTTCCTCCGTGAGAATCGGGATATTTTTTCTTGGTCCACACAAGACTTGCAAGGTGTTCCGAGGGAGTTGGCCGAGCACTCTTTGAATGTCAGACCCGGAGCAAAGCGGGTGAAGCAACGTCTCCGCCGCTTCGCCGAAGACAGGAGAAAGGTCATAGGAGATGAGATAGCTTGGTTGTTGGCTGCAGGATTTATCATGGAAGTGCTTTACCCTGATTGGCTATCTAATCCGGTGATGGTAGAGAAGAAGAAGGATGACCCGGATGTGGCAGTGGTTTAGCGTATGTGTATCGATTACACGAACCTGAATAAGGCGTGTCCAAAACATCCATTCCCACTGCCAAGGATAGACCAAGTCATAGATTCCACTGCTGGGTGTGAGTTGTTGTCGTTCATTGATGCATATTCTGGTTTCCACCAGATACCTCTGAACCCAAGTGATCAAATAAAGATTGTGTTTATCACCCCGTATGGGGCTTATTGCTATCACACCATGCCCTTTGGTTTACGTAATGCAGGGGCAACGTACCAAAGATGTACGCAAAAATGTTTGCATGACCAAATTGGTTAAAATGTGCAGGTGTATGTGGATGATGTTGTGATAAAGACCAAGGAAAGCGAAATGCTCCTTGACGATATCAGTCAGACATTTGCGAACCTAAGGAGGTTCCGAATGAAGCTTAACCTAGAGAAATGTACCTTCGGTGTCCCGGCTGGAAAATTACTCGGATTTCTTGTCTCCAGCCGAGGTATTGAGGTCAATCCAACTAAAATCCGGGCCATAGAGCGAATGGAACTGCTAAAGTGTCTTAACGATGTCTAGAAGTTCACTGGTTGCCTGGCATCCTTAAGTCGGTTTGTATGTCGGTTGGGAGAAAAGGCACTACCTCTCTATCAACTCATGAAAAAGTCGGACAAGTTCATTTGGACACCGCAGGCCAATGAAGCCTTTATCCAACTAAAGAAGATGTTCGCCACTGCACCAGTGTTAGCCTCTCCACTATCAATGGAGCCAATGTTCCTCTATATAGCCGCAACCAACCGAGTTATGTGTGCAGTAATTGTGGTGGAGCGCGACGAAGAGGGTAAGTCAGTGCAAAGGCCAGTATTATCAGCCTCAAAGCAGAACTATCCTCACTATGAGAAGGTGGCATATGGCGTGTATATGGCAGCTAAGAAGCTGAAGCACTATTTTGAGGAATACCCAATCAAGGTAATATGTGAAACCCCCATATCTGAGATAATGAGCAACAAGGATGCAAGTGGCAGGATTGCAAAATGGGAAATTGAGCTAGCTCCTTATGCGCCACAATATGATAGAAGAGAAGCGATCAAATCTTAGGCTGTGGCGGACTTTTTTGTGGATTGGGACGAGGTGCAATATGAGCCACCATTGCCAGATCCGAACTACTGGAAAATGCACTTTGACAGGTCAAAAACAAAAACCGGGTTAGGTGCCGGAGTTGTGCTTACCTCACCAAAGAAGGACCAGCTGAAATATGTGCTGCAAATCCACTTCACTGCATCAAACAATGTTGCAGAATATGAGGCACTTGTACATGGGCTCAAAGTGGCGAAGGAGATTGGAATACGTCGGATCCAATGCTTCGGTGACACGGATCTTGTAGTCCAGCAAGTCTCCAAACAATGGGATTCCTTGGATGCAAACATGGCATTGTACAGATTTCATGCGTAGAAGATATCTGGTTACTTTGAGGGATGCGAATTTCACCATATACCCTGGGTGGAAAATGAGGTTGCCGACGTATTGTCGAAGCTCGGATCAACCCGACAAGCAATTCCACCAGGCGTAGCATTGGAGCACCTCAGAAAACCATCTATCAGGCCATCCCCGGAGTCCGACTCAATTTTTATCCTGGCAAATCCGGAATCAGAGGCTGTGCCCATGGACATTGATGTGGGGAGCGGTTCGCGAAACCCGGGGACTGCCTTGGCAAACCCGGGGACTGCTTTGGCAAACCTGGGATTGCCTCGACAAACCCGAGGACTTCCTCGACAAACCCGAGGACTGCACAATGTGATCCGGTAGAAGTTATGCCAGTGGATTAGATGGAAATTGATGAGGATGTGTTCCCAGTGAGAGCAGTGCCAGCTTGGGCACAACCCATATTCCAATTCCTAAAATATGGAACTTTACCCGCTGAGGAGGCGCTTTCCAGGCAAACTCAGAGGAGAGCAAAACCATACACGATCATCAATTCCGAGCTATACAAAAGGAGTGTGACTAGTGTTCTCCAGCAATGTGTTGACCCGGAGGAAGGACTTGACATCCTCCGAGATATACATCAAGGGGAATGTGGGCATCATGGCTCGTCCAGAGCCTTGGTAGCAAAAGTTTTCCGCCATGGGTTTTACTGGCCAAGTGCCTTGGAACAAGCAGAAGATCTGGTTAGAAAATGCAATGGTTGTCAGAGATATGCGACAAAGACACATATGCCAATGTCGAAGCTCAAGACCATACGAATTACATGGCCATTTACCGTATGGTGCTTGGATATGGTTGGCCCTTTTAAACCAGCAAGAGGGAACATGACCCACATCTTGGTCATGGTTGACAAATTTACGAAATGGATTGAAGTGAAGCCAATAAGAAAATGTGATGGAGCCACAACCGTAACATTCCTCAAAGACATCATCTTGAGGTACGGTTATCCTCACAGTATCATAACGGATAATGGCACAAATTTTGCTGAAGGAGCATTTGTGTGTTTTTGCCGAGATAAGAAGATCCGGCTGGACGTTGCCTCGGTAGCACACCCCGCATCGAACGGGCAAGTGGAGAGATCCAACGGATTGGTGTTATCCGGGATAAAACCCCAGCTCATTGAGCCGCTGCAAAGATCAGCGGGGTGCTGGATAGAAGAACTACTAGCAGTACTGTGGAGTTTAAGAACGACTCCGAATCGATCAACAGGCTATACGCCATTCTTTCTGGTATATAGGGCAGGAGCTGTATTACCAACCGACATAGAGCATGACTCGCCTAGGGTCACCTAATACACAGAAGCCGAAGTGCAAGAAGCCCGGCAAAATGATGTTGATCTGCAGGAAGAAGCAAGAGAATTGGCATTGTCCAGATCCGCCATATATCAGCAAAACCTCCGATGCTATCATAGCCGGAAAGTAAGCCCCTGAGTTTCCCGGGAAGGCGATTTGGTACTCCGGTTGGTACAACGTACTACTGGCATGCATAAATTATCCCTCCCATGGGAAGGGCCATTCACTGTGAGCAAAGCATTGCACAATGATTCTTATTATCTTATCGATGCAAAACCACAGGAGAAGAACAAGGCGGACAGGTCCGGCGAGGAATCCAAACGTCCATGGAATGTAGCTCTACTTCTTCATTTCTACACTTAGCAGAGAAGTGCATGTATCTGAGTCTCTCATATGTCGGTATGTATGTCGGTAATGAGCTTATCAATGAAATCTTGTCACCTCGAGCAGTAACTCGGGGACTGCCTTAATAATATTGGTTGTCTTCTATATCTTCTATTTATAAGCCGGCTGGCATAAGTTGCTTCTACTTAAACCGGATTAGTAGTGTGTGAGCACCAAAAACCTAACTCTTCGACTTGCTGCTGTCCAACAAGATTTGGCTTCATGGCAAGCAATAGAACAAGTTTGGAATTGCGTAGCACATGAAAAATGACTAAGGAAAGAAAGTTAATCGAGCCGACGTTTGTTTTGGACTAACCCTGTGCTTACTTTAAATTTATTACGCTGAATTATTTTGAGCTAATCCTAAAGTTTCCAAGTATTGTTAAGTCAATTTTTGAAACTCGGACTCGTAAGTCATAAAAAACCAAACCAAGGTAGAAAGGAGCCAAGCCAAGAAATTGGAGGAACAAGAAAATGAAACTCGAGGACTGCACCCAAGATAATCCGGCATAAAAACTTAGTAGCAAAATATAACTGATGTGCTTAGATACAATTGCACCCGGCATACCGGGGATCTGATAAATTTCAAAGTTTTTTCGCTCAAGGAGCAGCAGGAGGAGGTAATTCGGCGCCAGCAGGTGCAACTCCAGCCTCGGCTTCATCTTCATCTTGATCTTCTTCGACATTTGAGGCTTCGCTCTCATCATCTTCACCCGAACCATCTTCAACGTATTCGTCGTCGACGGCATCGAGAAAGCTTGGTCCCTCATTCCATTGATGGATGGGGGCATATTGAATGAGGTTATGGGCGCAAGCCTTGCGACGAGATACACAATCCAGATCGGTGGTCCACGTTGACCCGGTGCGCATGCGCTCGAGAAGATCGAGATTGATTTTCTTGTACCATGTGAGCACATAGTGGTGAACGGTCTCAGCTCCGGCACGTCCGGCGTATTCCCTCCAGAGGTCTAGCTGGGTCTCGCACTCCATCAACTTGTTAATTAGGGCAGCGGAACCCTCCGGAGTGTCTTCGCCAGGCCAAAGGGCATTGAAGACCTGGACGGCTGCGCTTAGAATATCTTTGCCATGGTTCTACATGATTTCAACTCTAGAGGACAAGCTGACAAGCAGGTCCTCTAGATCAAGAGGAATGGCGCCAGAACCAGACGGAGTACCTCTCTGCTGGCGGAACTTGGTAACAACACTGGATGCAATCGCATCACCCTCTGGAAACTTGTCTGAAAAACAGGAAAAGTGAAATAAGTACAAGAGGTTAACCCAGAGAGATTCATGCCAATTTAAGGAAAAGAACATACGAGAGATGTGGCTATGGATCAGGGTCAGCTCCTTAGTGCACTTGTCCCGCCTCTCCTGGAGTTGCGCAAGTTCAGCATCCGCCGACTCAAGATTGATGTTGGCTTCCTTAAGAAGATCCCGGTCCTTGGTAATCTAGAGATTGAGGTGTTCTCTTTCTTCGGTAAAATCTTGGCCTGCCTTCTCCAGTTTGGATTTGTGCTGCGCCTTAAGCTTCTTCATATCTGCCTTAAGCCGAGAAATTTCTTCATCTTTCGTCCGGAGGAGGGCAAGCTCATCGTCTTTCTTCTTGAGTTCAGCTTGGTGCTGCCCTGCTTGTTCAACAAAATGCAGCATCATGTCAGGCACGGGCAAACTATCTTCAAGAGAGGCTGAAATAGTTTGTTGACCCGGCAAAGCCGAGGTATGAATATTCGCCGAGCCACGGAGAAAAGGAGATAGAAAGCATAGCAAAGTTGAGCAAAAATGACTTACCCTTTATCTGGTCTAAGTTTTTCCTCATGAGGATATTCTCAGCTTCCACACCAGCTGCGAAATCCGAATGAGGGATTAGTTCGGCGGAAAAAGATAAAGAGAAATGGAAAAATGCAAAGAAGAAAACTTACCCCTTTTATCATGCTCGACGAGAAGTGTAGTATGTTTTGCACACAGCATCTTGTGAGTATCAAGGAGACGCTGAAACTCAGCACTCCGACGATTGGTGGTCACCTGAAAGAGCAAAGATGGAGAGCTTAGTCTTGTGCATATTCGAAGTGTACAAAATCCGGGCCAAGTGGAACTTAACCCGGCTCTAGGTGTGTGCATATTCGAAGTGTACAAAATCCGGGCCAAGTGGAACTTAACCCGGCTCTAGGTGTGTGCATATTCAAAGTGTACAAAATCCGAGCCAAGTGGAACTTAACCCGGCTCTAGGTGTGTGCATATTCGAAGTGTACAAAATCTGGGCCAAGTGGAACTTAACCCGGCTCTAGGTGTGTGCATATTCGAAGTGTACAAAATCCGGGCCAAGTGGAACTTAACCCGGCTCTAGGTGTGTGCATATTCGAAGTGTACAAAATCCGGGCCATGTGGAACTTAACCCGGCTCTAGGTGTGTGCATATTCGAAGTGTACAAAATCTGGGCCAAGTGGAACTTAACCCGGCTCTAGGTGTGTGCATATTCGAAGTGTACAAAATCCGGGCCAAGTGGAACTTAACCCAGCTCTAGGTGTGTGCATATTCGAATTGTACAAAATCCGGGCCAAGCGGAACTTAACCCGGCTCTAGGTGTGTGCATATTCGAAGCTATCAAGGAGTTACGTTAATTCTCTAAGGAGCATCCGGCCGAGTAACAAGTTACTCCCCCGGAGGCTCGGGGACTAATGGCTATATCAGTAATGTCTAATGCATGTTAAGGAAAAGACGAAGTAACGTACCTCCATCATCTGACCCGCAAGGTTAATTGCCTTGGGGGTAGTCTTCATCTGCGCAGCAAATTCGATGGGACCGAACTTCTCCGGGAGATCGTCATTGTAGATGAACTCTGCCTTGTTCCAGTTATTTACAAACTCGATCAAGATCGGAGGGTATCGTTCGCCGCTAAGCATATGGGGAACCACTAAATACTTGGCATGCGCTTCCCTCCTCTCAACCTGAGCAATGGCGGGGCTGGTGTGCAAAACAAGTTGCGCATCAGCTGGCTCGACAGGGGCGTCCTTCGGTGGTGGAGTCTTCGTCGAAAGCATGGACATGAGTGTGCGCTGTCCAGCCTCGATGGATGCTGCCCTGGTGGCGTCAGGCGCCTTTTTTCCCTTGGGCTGCTGCTGAGAAGTTGAGGTTGCTGCAGCGGATTTGCCCTTGGGAGCTGCCTTGGCGCTAGCCTTGGTGGTGCTGATGTCTTCTCGCCGAGCCTTGGAAGAGTCAGACGAGGTGGAGGGGCTTGGTGCTGCTGATGTTGCTTTTGTTGTTGTTGCTGCTGCTGGAGCTGATGATGGGGCTGGTGCTGATTTCTGTTTTAGTGGAGGTGCTGAAGGTAACTCGGATGAAGCTGGTTGCGGCGGAGCCGAAGTGGTGGTTGTTGCTGCCGTGGCAGAGCCAGTCTCCCCCGCTCCGGGGTTGCCCTCCTCTTGACGAGGTGGGACAGAACCCGGAGCAGCCGCTGAACCCTTCGGAATGGGGCTCAACGGGCGTGAATCGTCGCCACGAGGGGGAGAAGGGCTGTGTCGGAGCAGCGAGGCAATGCCGGATCCACTCTGTGGGACCTCCACCGCGGCCCTGTCGAATCAAATAATGTATGATGAGAAACTATAATAAAAGAAGAACAAGTAAATAGCAAAGGGAGAAGAGGCTTACTCATCCGAGGTCAGGGGATCTTTGGGCTTTCGAGCCCTCCGGGCTGTGGCCTTGGTTGCGGGCTTGGTGGCAGTTTTGTCACCAGACTTCTTCCAATTTTTAGCTGGCTGAGAAGGTCCGGAGGAGGATGCAGAGGCAGCTCCCCTTTTCTTCTTCGGCGCGACCGGGACAGGATCACCCACGACAAGGGGAGGATCTTCATGGATCTGCCCACCAGGGTTAGCTGATGCCGGAAAAGCATAATAAAGGGGGACAGCGTCAAATGCCTCCATCATCTCAACGTCCGAATCATCTTCATCGTCGGGCCAATCTCTAATGAAAGAGAGTTTACCGGTGGGTCGCTTGGTCGCATCCTCCATAGGCAGGAACATCTCCTGATCCGGTTCCTCCTCGTCTGAGGTATCGTGATCGGGCACCCATTTGAGAGAAGACTCGGTGCCATCCTCGATGGTTGCTGAAGAAACATCTAAGGGAAAGAAAAGGCAACAAGATTAAACCTACAACAAGGACCGACATGCAATTTAATTCGGAAAGAGTTTGGGGCACGAGACTTACCGCAGGAGGAAGCCTATCTCGGCAAAAATGTTCAATTCCCCACGTCCACTCAGAAGAGAAGTCCTTTTGAGTGGTGAAGAGGGCCTTGACCCGACGGTAGATTTTGGTGTTGCTTAGCTCGAACGAAGAGGTCCGGTTGGGGTCGCGGCCCCAGCTCATATGACAGAGCTTATGTGTGCGTTTCTGGAGGGGGAGATCCGGTTGCGGACAAATGTGATCATGGCATCCTCATTGCGCAATCCGAATTCCTTTAGCTCCTTGAACCTCTTGTTGACTTGGTTCACCAAGACAATGGGCTTCTTGGAGACCTTGTCCCATAAATCCGGGTTAGGAGGACCCGGATTATAGGGGCACAGCCGGATCAAATCTTCGGAGGTGCTGTTTCGGACATAGAAGAAGGTCCGGGCCCATCCCTTGCAAGAGTCAAGCCCCGTGACTCGGGGGAAGATGGACTGCTTCCGGGGAGAGATTGACGCAGCACCAAACTGCGTGATCTGTTTGTCCTCCAGATCTAGCTCTACGTTCGGAATCACGTTCCGGCGAAGGCCAAAGAACTGGATCCAGAGCTCCTTCATGGGCCATAGTCCGGCATAACCTTCTATGGTGGAGGCAAAGGTGGAGAGAGAGGTGATGGCATTAGCCGGAAGATGGTGCGGCTGAAGCTCGTATGTGTTTAGCCAGTCGTGGAAAAAGTCACTGACTAGAAGACCAAATCCGCGTTGGAAATGAGAAAGGAACACCACATACTCACCCAGGTTGGGTGAGGGGGCAAGCTCGGCGGAAGCGAGGCGTGTGGCGACGCCCTCCGGGATGCGCCTGGTATGGTAGAGCCAATCCAGGTCATCCTGGCAGATCCAGGATCCGGCCCACGCGCTGCGGTCGGCGTTCGCTGCGTCTTCTTGCATATCCTGCTCTATGGCGGTGAGTTCCTCCTCAGTCATCTCAAGGTCACTCCCCTCACTTGCGCTAGCGGCGGTGGTAGGCAGTGGCCTGGACTGGCGGGGACCCGTGGCGGAGGAGATGCACGGAGGTGGCGGCGGCGCTGGAGCGCGTGGAAGCAGTATGGCGGCGATGCTGCTGCTCAGATGCGGTGGCGGGGGCGCTGTCGATGGAGAAGATGAGGAAAAAGTAGAGGCAGAAGGCGCGGAACTAGGGAAATGACCCAAGGGGCGCGCCCCTCCCCTATTTAACCACTCCCATAAGGGGGTAGTGGGATCGCATTTTGTGGGCGGGCCACACCCTGTGGCCATGTATGATCCGGATTGACTAATCAGCGACGAGCCACAGGAAGGGCCACAGGGCGCGACGGATCCCACGACACGACGTTATGATACAGCTAACGAGGAGGCATGCACGACGTGACGTGCGCCATAGTAAATTCTGACAATAACTGCGGCAGTTACTGTAGCAGGCCCTTAAAATGAGTCAAAGTAATGATTAGCCTCCATGTGGGGAAGCGTATGAGAGAAGGAAGAATGACCCAGATGAGTACGAGGTAACCCGGCCAGCAAGTAAAAACTTGAAATGAGACAAGGGAAAATAAACCTATGGAATCCGGATTATGAGGTAACTCGGAGAAGGAGCAAGAGGCTCAGTAAAATTGAACCTGTTGTGGCCTTAGCGGCTAAGGCAGCTAAGACCGCACCAGCTTTGGGGACTAATGTTGGGGGGATACCCTCGGGTAGGGTCACGCCGGGGTATAAAGGCCTAGTTAGCCGAGGTACGGCAAGGTCAAAGCAAGTGCTGGCCGAGTCACCTCAAGGCAGGCCGAATCACGGAGTAACTCGGACCAGGGGACGTCCACCTAACTTGGTCTCAACCAACTTAGGATGTATGTCGGTAAGATGTATCTAACTTGTATGCAGGAACAGGTGTGGTCGAATCAACTATGTGGGATCCGGGTCATATCAAGCTTGTAAGAGAAGGAAGGTATCTCGCTAGTCAAAGGTGACCACTGTACGCAGAGCGTGATCAAAGCGGACATAGGCGAGGCGTGGACGACAAAGGCAACGAAGCCTATGCCGGACGACAAAGGCGCCGCAGAGGCTCACGTAGCCTCTGCATGGATGACGCGGGGTTAAAGTGACCCGGTCGGCTTACTATTTTGGGAAGAGGCATATTCCCTGGAATATGCCTCCACGTATGCCCTAAGTGGAGACCTAGGCACTCCTATATAAGGGGATCTAGGGCTTCAGTAGAAGGGATTGGTCTCTAGAGGACTAGTCTTGACTTTGTTGTATCCTAGAGAGTTGGGTTGAGCTAGCGGTGAGAGTAAGAGAGTTCCTTCTTCCTCCTCTCTCTAATACAGCTCAAGGATCATTTGTAATCTGTGAAGGTGAATCAAATCCAAAGCTACCGTGTGTGGAATCACCACACTATCCCTCCCTAGATTCCCCTAGTGCATTTAGTCGCCACCTTTAGCCTATCCATGGCATCTGCCGTGACACCACCACGACACACACATCCAATGACACTGGTGGATCCTTATGTGGTTTGTGAGAAGAACAGACATGCAATGAACACACATGCAATGGACAGACATGCAATCACACCTTCTCATAGTGAATCCATGTTTGGTTTGTGAAAAGAACATACATGCAATCACACTAGGTGGATCCATGTGTTGTTCATGAATAGAACAGACATGCAATGACACTCGTGGATCCATATGTGTTCTGTGAGAAGAATACACATCCAATGACACTCGGTGTTGTTCATGAAAAGAACACACATCCAATGACACTGGGTGTGATTCATGAAAACAACACACATCGAATGACACAGGTGGATCCATGTGTGGTTTGTGAGAAGAACACACATGCAATGACACTGGGTGTGGTTCATGAAAAGAACACACATCCAATGACACAGGTGGATCCTTATGTGGTTTGTGAGAAGAACTGACATGCAATGACTATAGCTATGGTTCATGAAAATAACACACATGCAATGACACTGGTGGATCCATGTGTGGTTTGTGAAAAGAACAGACATGCAATCACACTAGGTGGATCCATGTGTTGTTCATGAATAGAACAGAAATGCAATGACACTAGTCGATCCATGTGTGGTTTGTGAGAAAAACACACATCCAATGACACTAGGTGTGGTTCATGAAAAGAACACATATCCAATGACACTAGGTGTGGTTCATGAAAAGAACACACATCCAATTACACAGGTGGATCCATGTGTGGTTTGTGAGAAGAACACACATGCAATGACACTGGGTGTGGTTCATGAAAAGAACAAACATGCAATGACAGAGGTGGATCCTTAGGTGGTTTGTGAGAAGAACAGACATGCAATAACTCTAGCACTGGTTCATGAAAAGAACACACATGCAATGACACTGGTGGATCCATGTGTAGTTTGTGAAAAGAACAGACATGCAATCACACTAGGCGGATCCATGTGTTGTTCATGAATAGAACAGACATGCAATGACACTGGTGGATCCATGTGTGGTTTGTGAGAAGAACACACATCCAATGAAACTAGGTGTGCTTCATGAAAATAACACACATCCAATAACACTAGGTGTGGTTCATGAAAGAACACACATCCAATGACACTCGTGGATCCTTATGTGATTTGTGAGAAGAACAGACATGCAATCACACTGGGTGTGGTTCATGAAAAGAACAAACATGCAATGTCACAGGTGGATCCTTATGTGGTTTGTGAGAAGAACTGACATGCAATGACTCTAGCTATGGTTCATGAAAAGAACACACATGCAATGACACTGGTGGATCCATGTGTGGTTCGTGAAAAGAACAGATATGCAATCACACTAGGTGGATCCATGTGTTGTTCATGAATAGAACAGACATGCAATGACACTGGTGGATCCATGTGTGGTTTGTGAGAAGAACACACATCCAATGACACTAGGTGTGGTTCATGAAAAGAACACACATCCAATGACACTGGGTATGGTTCATGAAAAAAATACACATCCAATAACACTAGTGGATCCTTATGTGGTGGTTGTGAGAAGAACACACATCCAATGACCTTGGGTGTGGTTCATGAAAAGAACACGCATCCAATGACACTGGTGGATCCTTATGTTGTTTGTGAGAACCACACACATGCAATGACTATAGCTGTGATTCATGAAAAGAACACACATGCAATGACACTGGTGGATCCATGTGTGGTTTGTGAGAGGAACAAACATGCAATAACACTGAGTGTGGTTCATGAAAAGAACAGACATGCACTGACACTGGTGGATCCTTATGCGGTTTGTGAGAAGAACAAACATGCAATCACACTAGGTGGATCCATGTGTGGTTCATGAAAAGAGCAGACATACAATGACACTGGTGGGTCCATGTGTGGTTTGTGAGAATAGCACACATCCAATGCCACTAGGTGTGGTTCATGAAAAGAACACACATCCAATGACACTGGTGGATCCTTATGTGGTTTGTGAGAAGAACATACATGCAATGACTCTAGCTGTGGTTCATGAGAAGAACACACGTGCAATGACACTGGTGCAACCTTATGTGATTTGTGAGAAGAACACACATGCAATAACTCTAGCTGTGGTTCATGAAAAGAACAGACATGCAATGACACTGGTGGATCCATATGTGGTTTGTGGAAAGAACAGACATGCAATGACTCTAGGCGTGGTACAGGAAAAGAACACACATGCAATGACACTGGTGGATCCATGTGTGATTTGTGACAAGAACACACATCCAATGACACTGGTGCATCCTTATGTGGTTTGTGAGAAGAACAGACATGCAATCACACTAGGTGGATCCATGTGTGGTTCATGAAAAGAGCAGACATGCAATGACACTGGTGGATCCATGTGTCGTCTGTGAGAAGAACACACATCGAATGACACTGGGTGTGGTTCATGAAAAGAACACACATCCAATGACACTAGGTGTGGTTCATGAAAAGAACACACATCCAATTACACTGCTGGATCCGTGTGCGGTTTGCGAGAATAACACACATCCAGTGACACTGGGTATGGTTCATGAAAAGAATACACATCCAATAACACTCATGGATCCTTATGTGGTGGTTGTGAGAAGAACACACATCCAATGACACTGGGTGTGGTTCATGAAAAGAACACACATCCAATGACACTAGTGGATCCCTATGTTGTTTGTGAGAAGAACACACATGCAATGATTATAGCTGTGATTCATGAAAGGAAAACACATGCAATGACACTGGTGGATCCATGTGTGGTTTGTGAGAGGAACAGACATGCAATAACACTAGGTGTGGTTCATGAAAAGAATAGACATGCAATGACACTGGTGGATCGTTATGTGGTTTGTGAGAAGAACAAACATGCAATCACACTAGGTGGATCCATGTGTGGTTCATGAAAAGAGCAGACATACAATGACACTGGTGGGTCCATGTGTGCTTTGTGAGAATAGCACACATCCAATGACACTACGTGTGGTTCATGAAAAGAACACCCATCCAATGACACTGGTGGATCCTTATGTGGTTCATGAGAAGAACACACATGCAATGACACTGGTGCAACCTTATGTGATTTGTGAGAAGAACACACATGCAATGACTCTAGCTGTGGTTCATGAAAAGAACAGACATGCAATGACGCTGGTGGATCCATATGTGGTTTGTGGAAAGAACACACATGCAATGACTCTAGGTGTGCTTCAGGAAAAGAACACACATGCAATGAAACTGGTGGATCCATGTGTGGTTTGTGACAAGAACAGACATCCAATGACATTGGGTGTGGTTCATGAAAAGAACACACAACCAATGACCCTGGTGGATCCTTATGTGGTTTGTGAGAAGAATAGACATGCAATGACGCTAGCTGTGGTTCATGAAAAGAATAGACTAGCAATGACACTGGTGGATCCATGTGTGGTTTGTGGGAAGAATACACATCCAATGACACTGGGTGTGGTTCATGAAAAGAATACACATCCAATGACACTAGTGGATCCTTGTGTGGTTTGTGAGAAGACGACACATCCAATGACACTGGGTGTGGTTCATGAAAAGAACACACATCCAATGACACTGGTGGATCCTTGTGTGGTGTTTGTGAGAAGAACACACATCCAATGACACTGGGTGTGGTTCATGAAAAGAACACACATCCAATGACACTGGTGGACCCTTATGTGGTTTGTGAGAAAAACAATTATGCAATGAATCTAGCCATGGTTCATCAAAAGAACACACATGAAATGACACTGGTGGATCCATATGTGGTCTGGGGGAAAGAATAGACATGCAATTACTCTAGCTGTAGTTCATGAAAAGAATAGACATGCAATGACACTGGTGGATCCATGTGTGGTTTGTGAGAAGAACACACATCCTATGACACTGGGTGTGGTTCATGAAAAGAACACACATCCAGTGACATTGGTGGATCCTTATGTGGTTTGTGAGAAGAACAGACATGCAATCACACTAGGTGGATCCATGTGTGGTTCATGAAAAGAGCAGACATGCAATGACACTGGTGGATACATGTGTGGTTTGTGAGAAGAACACACGTCCAATGACACTGGGTGTGGTTCATGAAAAGAACACACATCCAATGACACTAGGTGTGGTTCATGAAAAGAACAAACATCCAATTACACTGCTGGATCCTTATGTGGTTTTAGAGAAGAACAGACATGCAATGACTCTAGCTGTGGTTCATGAGAAGGACACACATGCATTGACATTGGTGTATCCTTATGTGGTTTGTGAGAAGAACACACATGCAATGACTCTAGCTGTGGTTCATGAAAAGAACAGACATGCAATGACACTAGTGGATCCATATGTGGTTTATGGAAAGAACACACACGCAATGACTCTAGCTGTGGTTCATGAAAAGAACACACATGCAATGACACTTGTGGATCCATGTGTGGTTTGTGAGAAGAACACAAATCCAATGACACTGGGTGTGGTTCATGAAAAGAACACACATCTAATGACACTGGTGGATCCTTATGTGGTTTGTGAGAAGAACAGACATGCAATCACACTGGGTGTGGTTCATGAAAAGAATATACATCCAATGACACTGGTGGATTGTGATGTGGTTTGTGAGAAGAACACACATGCAATGACTCTAGCTATGGTTCATGAAAAGAACACACATGCAATGACACTGGTGGATCCATATGTGGTTTGTGGAAAGAACAGACATGCAACGACTCTAGGTGTGGTTCATGAAAAGAACAGACATGCAATCACACTGGTGGATCCATATGTGGTTTGTGAGAAGAACACACATCCAATGACACTGGTGGATCCTTATGTGGTTTGTGAGAAGAACAGACATGCAATGACTAGCTGTGGTTCATGAGAAGAACACACATGCAATGACACAGGTGTATCCTTATGTGGTTTGTGAGAAGAACACATATGCAATGACTCTAGCTGTGGTTCATGAAAAGAATAGACATGCAATAACACTGGTGGATCCATGTGTGGTTTGTGGGAAGAACACACATCCAATGACACTGGTTGTGGTTCATGAAAAGAACACACATCCAATGACACTTGTGGATCCATGTGTGGTTTGTGAGAAGAAGTGATATGCAATGGCTCTAGCTATGGTTCATGAAAAGAACACACATGCAATGACACTGGTGGATCCATGTGTGGTTTGTGAAAAGAACATACATGCAATCACACTAGGTGGATCCATGTGCTGTTCATGAATAGAACAGACATGCAATGACACCGGTGGATCCGTGTGTGGTTTGTGAGAAGAACACACATCCAATGACACTGGGTGTGGTTCATGAAAAGAACACACATCCAATGACACTTGGTGTGGTTCATGAAAACAACACACATCCAATGACACTGGTGGATCCATGTGTGGTTTGTGAGAAGAACACGCATGTAATGACCCTTGCTGTGGTTCATGAAAAGAACACACTTCCACTAACACTAGGTGTGGTTCATGGAAAGAACATACATGCAATGACACTGGTGGATCCATGTGTGGTTTGTGGGAAGAACATACTTCCAATGACACTAGGTGTGGTTCATGAAAAGAACACGCATCCAATTACATTGGTGGATCCATGTGTGGTTTGTGCAAAGAACATACATGAAATGACACTGGGTGTGGTTCATGAAAAGAACACTGCACAATTCCTAAGTATGGAGAAAAACAGTGACCGACAAACCAAATAAATAAAAAGTGTGCCCAAGGGGAGTCGAACTCATGCCCTTCAGCTCCTCCAAAGGAAGCCCAACCAACAGGCCACAAAACATTTCTGTTTGAACAAGGACCTCATCCCTATTTAACCATTAGGGACCATCTTGGGCCTAGGATTTAGAGACTTGGGCCTGTTGTTGGGACTAGACCACCGCGGGACGAGTCTCCGCATTTTTCCTTATGATTTCACTCTTTGGGCTGGGCCAATAGAAGGACGATTTAGGTGACATGTATAGGCTTATCATAAGTTTGAGTCCAGATAAATGTAAAGATTTTTTTTTGGAAAGTTTATGGTCAAAACTTCGTGCTGTTTTTTCTTATTACCTCAGATCGAGATGATCCAAAAATCAATTTGATTCTTCTCAAAGAGATGCATATATTTTTGTTCAAAAATTTCCCATTTACATCATCTTGTTTGTTGAATTTGTTATATTTTTTAAATTCCATGAAAACGGCGTGCATGACCATTCTCGCTTGAGGTTGAATCAAGAGTAACTCTTACCAGATCCCTGATGAAATATCATGTTGTGATTCTAAAAATTATTTTTGAAAAAAACATGATCATTAGATCATGTACCTGTAGTTCAAACCAGACCCACTTCCTACCAATTTGGCACACATTTGTCTTTTACACCATAGATGGATAGAAAGGTTTTAAAATCCCTGATTGGGACATCGTTCATGTAAGGTGGTCTAGTATTTTTGAAAAATGGTTTGGTAGCATTTTTTAATTGAACTTTTGGTGTTGCTTCAGAAAAAGCTCCTTTTTGGCACTTGGAAAATAGAAAATGGCTTTTCTATGCAACGAAAAGGAAAACTTCCTCCTGCAACATTGTTCGCCGTCCAAAGATGCACATGCATGCACAATATGGGCACATTATCACAAACTATGTCGCGATTCCGGCTATAACATTGGTCGTGTAACCCGAAAGCCATGAAATTTCGAACATGATAGGTCATTTCTGAGAAGGTTTTTTTGAGATGTCTACAATATACCAAATTTGGCATTTTTCTTTGTAACTATGTCACATAATATGAGGCCACATGAAGGATTCACCTTCTTTGGACTGTTTTTTAATTTCTTATGCCTGTTTTAAAATATGGTCAAAATAGCGGGATTGAAGGTTCTTATCTAGGGGATGAGCCTAGCTAAACTTGCATTAGATCTCAGATAAAAAACATATTATGAGTCTAAAAATGATTTTTCAAAAAATAACGAGCATCAGATAATGTACCTGTAGTTCAAATCAGACCCGCTTCCTACCTATTTGGCAAACATTAGTATTTTTCGCCAGGGGTGGACAAAAAAGTTTTAAAATAACCGGTTGGGACATTATTTATGTAAGGTGGTCTAGTATTTTTTAAAATGAGGTGGTAGTATATTTGAATTGAACATTTGGTGTTGTTTCACAAAACGCCCCATTTTTAGCACTCGAAAAATGGAATATGCATTTTCTGTGTGACGAAAAGGAAAACTTCTTCCTACAACATTGTTGGCCATCCCAAGATGCACATGCATGCATAATATGGGCACCTTATCACAAACTGTGTCACAATTCTGGCCATAACATTGGTCATTTGACCTAAAATCCATGAATCCTTGAACAAGATAGGTCATTTCTATGAAGGTTTTTTCAAGATGCAATCAATATACCAACTTTGATATTTTCCTTATAACTATGTCATAATATAACACCACGCGAAGGATTTACCTTGTTTGAACCGTTTTTGAATTTCTTATGCCCGTTTCAAACTTTGGTCAAAATGGCGGGCACGAAGGTTCTTACCTAGGGGATGACCCTCGCAAAACTTTCATTGGATCTCTGATAAAACAACATGTTGTGAACCTTAAAATGATTTTTGCAAAAACTCACGAGCATTAGATCATGTAGTTGTAGTTCAAATCGGACCCACTTCCTACCGATTCGGCAGACATTTGTCTTTTTTGTGAGGGGTGCACAGAAAGGGTTTAGATATCCCAGTTGGGACATTGTCCATGCAACATGGTCTAGTAATTTTGAAAAATAGGGTAGTACCATTTTAAAACTTACATTTGGTGGTTGCTTCACAAAACACCCCGTTTGTCGCACTCGGGAAATGGAAATTGCATTTTCTGTGTGACGAAAAGGAAAACTTTCTCCTGCAATATTGGTCGTTTGAGAAACTATGCCACGATTCTGACCATAACATTGGTCATTTGACCTAAAAGCTATGAAACCTCGAATAAGATAGGTCATTTCTGTGAAGGTTTTTTCGAGATATTTATAATATACCAAGTTTGATATTTTTACTTCCAACTATGTCACTTAATATGACACCACGCGAAGGATTTACGTTGTTTGGAACGTTTTTGAATTTCTTATGTACGTTTTCAAATTTTCCTGTTTTAAACTATGGTCAAAACTATGGGCATGAAGATATGGGATGAGCCTCTCTAAAATTTCATTAGATCTCTGAAGAAACTTCATATTGTGAGTCTAAAAATGATTTTTTTCAAAAAAACATGAGCAATAGATAATGTACCTATAGTTCAGATCGGACCCGCTTCCTACCAATTTGGCAGACATTTGTCTTTTTTGCGAGGGGTGCACAGAAAGGTTTTAGATACCCTGGTTGGGACATTGTCCATGAAACATGGTCCAGTATTTTTAAAAGATAGGGTGGTACCATTTTAAAACTTACATTTGGTGGTTGTTTCACAAAACGCCCCGTTTTCACACTCGGAAAATGGAAAATGCATTTTCTCTGCGCGAAACAGAAAACTTCCTCCTGGATCTATGATAAACATCATACTGTGAAACTAAAAATATTTTTTGCAAAAGATCACGAGTATTAGATCATGTACATGTAGTTCAAATTAGACCAATGCCATAACCCCTTCGACTGAAAATACACTTGTGCGAAATACAGCTAGCCAATCAGATGAGAGAGTGAGATTGTCCACGGATCACCGCACCTATGGATCTCGGTCATCCACCTACCCTCCATCCAACACATGAAATTTCTTGTTAGTTCCCCCCACCCCACACAGTTTTCACATGAAATGACTGAAATACCCTACTATTCCCACAGTCTTGCACCACATAATTGATCAGGGGTAGTTCCGCGAATTCGTTCCAGATCACGATCTCGCGCGCAACACCCTGCCACCCAAACCCTCATCCCCTCATGCCCCTCTCTCCTGTTCCCAGACCCTGCTGCCACTTCTTCCTAGATCTATCTCTCACGCGCAACACCCTGCCGCCCTTTCTCTCCCATGAGCCCCCAACAACCCCGAACCACCGCCCCCACCGCCGCACGCCTCATTCCTTTGTAGCTAGGTCACCAGCTTGAGTTGCACCTGCCTCGTCGAGCTGCCCCGAGCTAGGATCGTCGTCAGCCCCTCAGTCTCTTCTCCACCCACACAAGATCCAACGACACTCGAGCCAGATCCTCTGCCAACCCCTCCAGGCACCTGGATGTGGTGGAGAGGACCCCCGAGGAGGAGGCCAGGCTACGCTACCTGGATTTTGTGTAGCAGGCGGCGGCCCAGGCCTCGTGCTCGCATCCGTGGAGTACGCGCACGGCAAGCAGGGCACGGGACTGCTCCCCTAGTGTCGATCACGTGGAGTGGACCGTGAGGGCCGTCGTCTGAGGCCGAAGATGACCCGGGGCGGTGGTGGTGGCGCCCAGATAGTCATCCACCATCCGCGTCATCTCTGACTTCCCCAAGCCAGGTGGGTACCCCCATCATCGCTTTCCCTATCTAGTACCCCCATCATCGGTGGATCTAGTCTGTGCTCATGTCACATTTGCGCGAGGTCCAAATCCGAACCAGTCTAAATTTGATCTGAACTTTTTTCTCATCACCACTATGTCCTCTTGTCTCGTGCAGGGATTGCCATCGCCCTCTAAGGAATCACCTCGCATTCGTCAAGCGATTTCCTGGCTGCTGCTCGTCTGCCTGTCCTTCCTCGGCACGTCGCATCTAGGACGGCCACATACAAATTGCCGCTAGCATCACCATCAACCACGACCGCGAGGTAATTACCTTCTCTATCCAACCTCCCTTTGTATGTGTATAAAATGAAAATGGTGGCTTAATCCAAAAATTTCCTTACTCAAGGTCAAGTTGAAATTTGTTTAGCCGACTTCATGGTTCAGAGATTGTGGTTTCATGTGTCAAGTGCCACATTCTTTCCCTAGTTCTTTCCCTGATTTCGTTTATTATTATCAAGTATTTCCCATGTAACAATATGGCTCATCCAAGACTAGTGTATTTTATTATTTATTAAATATTAAGAAGTGTTTAGTTTGACCAAAAAATTAATTAATGCTCATAGTAGTGATGGTGATGTGCTTCTATTGCACCCAGTATGGGGAACAATATCTGTTTGGTATTATCTATAGATAATTTGCCAATAATTTGAAACATGCCTTGGATTGTAGTTTGATGTATGAAGTTTCGCTACCAATATGTATGTTTAACCAAATTTATTGAACATTTCCACTAACTCTACGTACACTGGAATGATGTGTTAGTCTTTTCCTAACTTAGCAGATAAACCATGACTTTTCTTAGATGATACAAACTAGTACTTATTCACCAGTACACTAAAATAATCTAAAAAACGCTTGGTATTGTCTGCCCATCACTTATTTTAAGAGTTATGGACATTCTTCATTTACTGTCGTGCTGGCTGACTACCATTCTAAAATGTGGGAATTTTTGAAGACTAATATGTGTGAATTGGATAGAGTTTTATATGGTCATTTACTTTATGTTGCAATGAAGATCTTCCTGCTTTATAGCTTGACTTTCTCCTTGTGGAGGAACATAAACCTTTGTGGAGGAACATACACCTATCCTTATTTGTTTTTGTCTCTTTCATTATCTGACATATTGCCCTTTTGTACCACGTAGTTATCATAGACATTTGAAAACAAGGTACAAAGTTGGAATAGTGTTGGAAACTGTAGCAGTCACTCCACACGCAGCAGACTATAGCTGAGGTCATGGATTTTCTTATGGATGCAAATATACGCTTGAGTTTACGTCAGTTCGCTCTACTAATTTCATCCATAGTGCTATGATATTTTCTGACTCCTTGACAATTGATATTCATACACTGTAATTTTCCATTGGTTACACGTAGAGGAATTGTGGCACTGTAATTTGCAGAGTTCTCCTTGTTTAACTGAATTGTAGAGGAATTAGGGAACTTGCTCAATGTGGTGTCTTATTGCTAATTGGTTTCTTGTTACTTGTGAGAAATGCAAGGAGTAGTTCTAGAGATGCATATTTCTGAATAGTTGTTTCCATGTTTATTTCTGGTAAAATTAGTAATATTCCTAATTGATTTGGTGTACAGGAACAAGTTGTCTTATTTGTCTGGGCTACACATTGTAATATTACATATTAAGTCCAATAAAGATGAATTATTCTTATCGCTAATCTTGACTTCTCCGACCAGAACGACGGCGAAATAGGTGAATATTTCTCTATGCTCTATATTGTCCAATCTTGCTATGTATTCCATTTTGTTAGTGAGACCATCTTTCTTATTTGAGTAATTGCCAATGATTGTTGGCTACTGTACATGATTGGTGGCTGCGTAGTTGTACGTTGTTCATATTAGTTACTTCTACACTGTC
Organism: Avena eriantha; assembly: GCA_910589775.1. Classification (NCBI taxonomy): domain Eukaryota; kingdom Viridiplantae; phylum Streptophyta; class Magnoliopsida; order Poales; family Poaceae; genus Avena; species Avena eriantha. The sequence continues at coordinate 342,990,281 of OU342744.1, forward strand.
ATGTTGTACTAGTGTATGTCACATGAACTCTACTAATGAACATGCTCAATATATGTGTTGCTTTTGTTTTTGAGTTTAAATTCAAGTCTTCTCTGGTTTGTACTAACTACTAAGGTTGACGTAAACATTTTCAGATGAAGGATAGTAAAATGCATTCAACTAATTAGTTCTTACTATGTATTTTCACGTGTATGGTAGGAAGTTAGGAATCTATATGGGAATGCATGCATAGAGTATTATCCCGTTCAACCTCTAAGTGTATTTGGATCATGCTCGTAAATATTGCATGCCCCGAAATAAATAGTACTACATCTAATTTTGAACCTCCTAATTTTGTAGATACAGATTGGCATTATTTAGATTGGTCTGCAACATACAGGTTGAGAGATCCACTTGGCTACTATTTGTACAACAGGTTTCTAGTATAACTATCATTCCTTCTCTTTTTCAGAAGCTCCAGGTTGAAGAAGTTGGAACAAGCGAAGGATTCAGGGATTCATACTCGGCGAAGGGTAGCTAGTTATAAGTTCCTTGGTGATCTGATTTATGAAAGGGTTATAATAATACACCACAGTACTATTTTTGTCGATGTTTTGTATTCTTGGTTGTTGTGAAATATGCCCTGATTGTAATATATGTTCTAATTGTTGTCATTTCGGAAAATTAATGTTATTTGGGATCTTCTTATTGAAATATTGGTTATGGGCTACCTCGATGTTTAAAATAAATGAAATGCTAGTTGGGCTCTTAAAAGGCTAGGGCCCAAAAATAATGGACTGAAATGATGTGTAATTCTAAAAAGAATGTTGAAAATTAAGAAGAAATAGATAGTAAAAGGCCAAAGACTAGAAAACAAAAGGCCACAATGTTGAGCTTAGCCCATGTATCTTGCCTTAATTCATAACAAAAAATCTAAAAAGGCTCGGATTGTTGGGCTTGGCCCATGTAGAATATCACATTGGACCGGGCTGATTTCGATCTAGAACAGGCCACGTAAACAGCCACGTAGGATTGGCCACGTTGGATCTAACGTGGATAGGCACTCATGACCAAATTGTTTGGTCATGGACACTATGACCATCTATTTTGGTCGTAACTGTCTATGACCAATTCAAAAAATGGTCCTTAGTTATCTATAGCGACCCTCGTTATGTGACCTACTGTTTTTTGTCATACAAAGGTCATAGATGAATTACTATGACCTTTCTATGACCAATATTTGGGGTCACCAGTTAGCACATTCCTTATAGTGATGATACTGGTGGATCCATGTGTGGTTTGTTTAGAGGAACAGACATGCAATGACACTAGGTGTGGTTCATGAAAATATCAGACATGCAATGACACTGGTGGATCCATATGTGTTTCATGCAAAGAACACATATGCAATGGCATTGGTGGATCAACATGTGGTTTATGAAAAGAACACACATGCAATGACACCGGTGTATCCTTGTCGTTTATGACAATAACACACATGCAATGAACTCTAGTGGGTCCATGTGGTTTATGAGAAGAACACACATTGAATGAAGTCTAGTGGATTTATCCATGCATAATTTGATGTATGCCACGATGTATTTTATTGTATAAGACACTCACTTTCCATTTTTATACTACTCAGTTTTGCCGTTGGTTTTTTGATACTACTCAGTTTTGCCCCCCTCTCTCTATCTTTCTTAGAAGCCCAAACATGTGCTCCCTCTGTCTGCTACTCCCTGATTGGTTGTCACAGTTGTCACGTGGATTGTATGCACCAACCGTTGATTCTGTGCAATCCAACGATGATTGTTGCACACGTCGTGCCCTTCACAATATAGCGTGAGATAGCACAGACGTCTCCCTCAGCGAGACTTCTAGAAGAAGGAACATGAAGCCGTCCATCGAAAAAGTCAACGAGCGGTCATGTCATGTTTAATCAAGTCTGAAAAGCCTACTACTACTACTACTACCCCACAACACATGCGTTATCGAGTGCACGGTCGTCGATGGACGGCTGCAATTTATTGCCACTTGATTTTAATAAGACATATCCCATTTTTTACGCAGCGGCTCTCAATCTCACTTCCAACTAGGCCCCACCGTAAGAATCTTGCATGCGCTAGCCGGAGGCCGAAGAGCTGAGCTCGACGAGACCTAACGTCTCCGCCTTCATCGAGTCACTCGCAGCCATCAACACATCCCTCTACCTAATCTAGCACAACCCCACAAATCTCGCCGTACAACCACCTACCTTCCCCTCTACATTTCCACTTTTAACTATTGCCAATTTTAGGGCCATATCAAACTTCGTACATAGAAATTGTGTATGTGCCCTTTGCATGCGGCTCAATATAGAACTGCCATGCATGGCCCAGGAAAAAAATGACGTACCGTGCGCGTGTCGCGGTGCACGGTGCAGTAGACTGCACGGCGCGTTGCACGGTGGTGCAACGAAACGTACCTTGCTATACACCTTAACTATAAAGATCCTCTCCGCACACCCACTCTCACTCTCGCTCACTCACCCCACGCAACCCTCTCCACTGTCCCACTAGCATCTGCAAACTCCCGAGAATACCCCGTTCGCGCCGACGATGGAGGAGGAGGATATGGTGGCCATCGTTGCCTCCGAGGCCGCCGGTGAGGAGGCCCCCGTCTCCTCGTCGGTCCCCCTCGACGCGTTGAAAGCAGCCGCCGCCCTGTCCAGGCCCCAGTCGAGCCATCGATGGCAGCCGCCAGTCCCGTCTAGGCCCCCATCTCCGCTACCAATGTAGCCGTCGACGAGGCCCCCGTCTCCTCACCGGTCCCCCTCGACGCGTTGAAAGCAGCCGCCATCCCCGTCCAGGCCCCAGTCGAGGCATCGATGGTAGCCACCATTCCGGTCCAGGCCCCCGTCCCCACTACCGACGTAGGCGCTGAAGAGGAGCCCCCCGCTGGCGAGGAGGCTCCTGCAGATCCAACACTTCATGGGCACCTACGATCCATATAAGTACATCGCTCCGCTGAACCCCTACGACACCGGCATCGACGACCCATGGTCGGAGGTCACTAGGGTTTGCTCCCCTCCCCTGGTTCTGCTACCGTTCCTATCGTTGGATGCTAGATCTCGGTTTATTAGGATTCGCTTGTTCGCATTTCGATTGCTCGATCTTCTTACATCATCTACCCCCATTTCCTTTTCTTCCAATAGGTTTCCGGTAGCGACGTCTGCAGCGATGACGAGTCCATGCACACCAAGACTAGTCAGGTGCTGAGGAGGCTGCGGGCCGGCCAGCACGACGCCTTCGACTACAGCTGCCCCTTCCGCAAGGGGATCACCTTCTGCTAGGTGAGTAACGCCTGCACCGACTTCAACTCTATACTGAAGCATGTAGAGGCCTCGGGCTCCGGCATCCACAAAGGCGGCAAGCGTGAGACCATGAACGTCAATGCCTACATCGCTGAACACCGGGCTGAAATGAGAATTTGGTTTAATTTTTATAAAAGAAGAATTTGGTTTAATTTTGGAGTTATTATCTGCAATTTCCACCTTATTCATATTGCTCATGGTGTAATGGTGATGATCGCTACACGGATTTGACAATGGCCTGTCTCCGAGAGAAATACAAAGCTCATAGACACATGATTTCGTGCCTTAAAGGGAAAGAGAAATACCAGGACGAACAGATTGGGCGCCTAAAAGAATATGTGGCCACATCCACTAAGCAGATAGCTGATTTGACTACAGGATGGAATACATCAATTTCAGTTGTTCATGATGCGGCTGTTGATTTCCAAAAGTTTGTGGCTGATAACTTAGTTCCCGAGTCGCCTGATGTGGATGGCGATGAGCTGATTGACTAGGCATACAACTGGATCTTGGAATAGGTGGGAATGCAAGCTGACAATTCTTTCAATTCAGCTCTAGAAGAAGATGAGACCCTAACAGAAATTTGAGATTCTCCATGCCCATATAGTCCCGATCTTGCAAAAGATGAAGAAATCTATAAACCATATTGACCGCCTACTTTCGTTTTTGAAGGGTATGGGGTCTCTTGTGAGGATTATTGTTTTTTAAGTCATGTACTAAAACTATTTTTTTTTCTGCTGGTGTGTGGTGTCCCAGAATATATATATTTTACGTACTATTATGACCTATATATTGGACTCGGCTTTATGTGATGATATTTGGCAACAGCAGTCATCTTCTTCGAACTTGTGGTGGTTTTTTATCTTTCAATTTTTTTCCTTCTGAGATCTATGAGTGATGATGTTAATGCTAGTTGCGAGTGATTTGTAAGCATGTAACTGGTAGTAAACCAAAACTTGTAGTTGTAGATTGTGGATTTTTGGTTGAGGTTTGAACTCTAGATCTTGATGTCATAGAACGGGCAGGCTTCTACCACCTGGAATATTTTATACCGAGCAATTCATTGTATCACATGGATAAGTGCACAAACTTGATGCCTGTATGCGGGAAACTGAGCAATGCAAGTGCACGAATTTGTGTCAGTCGTGTGGTTGCTACTATTAATATAGTGGAGTTTTTCCCTAAAAAATGGAGTTTGAAAAAAAAATCTAGCGGGGTGAAAGTTAGTTTTGAGGAAGCTCAGTCATGCGCCCCTCGACCGCATCATCATCTTCTCCGCCTGGCCGCCCTCCCTCGACCAGACCGTCCCCACTGCTCCACCATTGAACACCACTACACCACCGTTCACTAGTACATACGTCCCCAACCTATAGCGATTAAGGGCTTTCTGATGGATAGAATACATTTCTTTTGGGGCATTATGAACCAAAAATAAGCTGGTGGCATTTCCAGGAAATGGAAACAGTGTCAGTGGATGCTTGTAAAGTAGAGGTGGATTCTGAAGAAGCACCAGTGGATACATGTGAAGTGGATGCGGAGGCCGAAGCTTGTACTGCATTGGAGTCTTGGGCAATGTTGAGTGATGCTTGGAAAGCTATGGAGGCATATTCGAAATCCTCGTCAGCTGCTGCTGAAACAAATCCAGCTATGTTGGCTACTGCTGTGAAAGCGACGGCTATGTGGGATACTAGGAATGTGTCACCTCGTGGTCGTGCTTCTTTAGTGTTAGCGGCTGTGGCTCGTCATTTGTTGGCGACGCCTTCTCCTTCTTCTCAGAACTCATCGACCCCATTGTAAGTTATGCGTTGGATGTTGTCTCCCTAACTCCCTCCCACTTTTGTGTATTCTGCTTCGTGGGGTTTTCTAGACGCAGTCGATATCAGTTTAAACTACTAGTACTGGGAACATAAAAGCTATTTAATCACAAAATAGTGATCCAAATGGGATGAAACTTTCACATGAATCAAACCTAGGCACCTATGATTTACTAAATTATTTTCAATTTTTTCGAATAGTTTTTGTAACATCCCAATTTTAGCAAACCTGATTAGTTGTCCAGAATGCAAAAATCAGGGGGAACAAAAACTTTTTCTGGTTTAGTGATGCAGTGTTTACTTGTTTGTTTTGTCAGTGTCTATGCATCTGAATGAGTAGATATAATATAATCCTTACCTCACCCTAAGTTAACAATAGCTATTTAACAAAATTTTCTTGGCTCTTTTTTTACATATTCTCAAATGTTCTAGCATTTCAGAACCTGAGCCAAGATGCCTTTGCAACCCAAACTATTTTATTAGCTTCTATTGACCAAACTATGGAGAGCAATATAATATAATCTCCTTATGTTTTCAAGACAGAACTTTCAATTACTCTCACCTCTAGGTTTTCCAAACCATTTTATAAATCTTTTTGAATTATACTCTTGGTAGAGATGCCAAGGAATCTCATCCACTTCAAAATACAACCTCTTCAAAGTACACATCCTTACCCCAAGCTAGGCTTGCAGGCATCCATGGTAGTTGATTTGTTTTTCTGCAAAGATGAGTTGCCTCGATCTGCTAAGATGAATTGCCTTGATCTGTTGTTTGACTGGTTTGCTTAGGAATAGTATGATCTACTCTAGCAGATCATCCTGCAGGATCAAGCTAACTTAATATTACCAACCCTAAGGAAGAATACATAGCTGGATCCGATCTCTAGTCACTAGGCGATCATCTAAAACACTTAACAATGTCACTTCTGGAATCATCCTTTTCTAGAAGCTTCTAGGCCAATGAAGACTAACTCCAAGCATGGACCTCTTCTACTCAATCAACATCTCAACATCATCCATTTAGTGATGATTGAGAACCTTGCAACTAATCAAAAGCATCAACACGTGTATTCTAGTCAAAAACCATAAATCTAACAAAAATGACTATGTCTGGAAAATTGTTATCACTATCATATCTTTGAGTCTCTCTCATTTCCAAACCTTGTGCGCTTCTGGCAATGCACTTTAACCATCTTGTAGAACATCTTAAGGACTACCAACGCCCACTTTTTCCCTTGTCTAGACCCTCCTCTAGCACATATGTTCTTGATGGTATTGCATGCAAGAAAATAACAATTCCTACAAATCTTATCAACATGCCTACTTTGGCAGAAGCTCACATCTTCATACTATCTACTTTTGCCCAAATCTTGGCATCATTGTAATCTAATCATGAAGGTCTATCCATCCCTATTTCACTTGTTTCAATTGGAGCTTTGTGCTTCCAAACCCACATGGTTTTGAAGGCTAGTTGATAATATGTTTTGGCACCCTTATTTTATTCAAAGTTTGTCATCAATCCTTGGAGAGCTCCATCGTGATAAACCTCATACCTCTCCACCATGGTGATCTACATCACTTGTTCTATCCATCCATATAGCCCATGACCCAAGGGGAGCTTAGAGCCCCAAGATCCAACAAGGTTTTGATGGTATGATGTTAACCTTGCCCAAGATCCCCTTATCCTTGTTTTCTACCAAAATCAAGTTGGATTCTCAAAACCCAAGATTGTAAATGCAGTGACCCAGCATACCACTGCATATGCAGTACACTATAGTCGTTGACAAGACATCCATAGAACATCGTTCTATAAATATCACATTCCTTAGAGTGGTACAACAGAAACATTGCGGGTCCACATTACAAACATATACACTTAATTATTATTACAAAAACAGAAGTTCCAAACTTCAAGTGATACAAAATTACAAACCAAACTTAAGTAGTTTCAGCGGAAGATATAAAGTTCAAACTCATACTCCAAAGTGAGCTCAACAACTTATTTTATAAAGTTTAGGTTGCTCGGCTCAAGTAGGTTACTAATAACTAAGGCAACTACTCGGCTCTGGTGACTCTGTGGTGTCGCCGCTACTGCACACGTGAGTATGGCCGCCGCCGCATGGCCTGGTGCGGGTTGTATTGCCCTTGGGTGCTCCCCGTGCCGCCGTGTCTGCTTGTCGGCCTCTCTACTCCCTCTTCTCCACTCTAGCGAGGACCATCAGTAAGTTCTTCTGCTTCCCCTACTTATTCTCACTTTACTTCTCTTGCTAGCCATTGTGTGCTCCGAGAGATAAATTCCTAATTAGGGTTTACCTGTTCTATTAAGGTTCTACTCCTCTGTGTTGATTATTGAGGATACTGAATGATTTAGGAATATTTTTGGTGGTTATTCTGTGCTGATCCATCTCCTACTGATGGGCTTGGGAGTTGCTAATAGTTCTGTAAGATATTTTTTTATATAATCTTGATTACTGTCATTGTATAGATGGTGATGTTGTGACTCTGATCTAGCCTAGTATCTGATTAGTGATGATGGTTAACTAGTTTCAATACTGGAACATGTATTTGGCTATCTGGGAAGTTACTATTGATGCCTCTGGTGATAGTTTTCTTCTATGTAAGAGAATGATTCCTAATTAAAATATTAGGAAGATGATTGAATATTCTTTTTAAATGACCTGGATTATGTAATCGCTGGGTAGCATCTACTTGGTTAGGATAAATCCTTGTGACACCTTCCTTGGAATGGTACACTGGGGTTTATTCTAGTTCTGGCTTTATTCTACCTATGTTCCAGACTGGCTTGATGCTAAAATGAGTTGAAAACTCCTGTTTGATATATTAGCCTATGGTACTCATTAATTTCATTATGCATGTGATGCTGGTCTGAGGCAAAGCTACAGAGAAGTAGCTGTTTTCACCTGCTGCTTTACTTCTTTGATCATCTGTGATGGATACCTTTAGGTATTAGTCCTAAAGTTCTTGGGGAATTTACTTTGGTGGTTCTCAGTAGGTTTAATATGATAGATCTCTACTGTTTGAGATGGATCCTGGAACTATAATTACTTCTGAGGTGCTTCCATTCATGGGATGTGCCCAGAATTATCTACTTAAGACTGTTGTCAAGTTGGCTTTAGAAATCTGTGTATTTCTCCAAGATCAATGATGCATAGGCTAAGATCTTGGTAATGTTTGCAAAGATTGATTGTTTGGCTTTAGTTCAAAACCCTCTATGATGGATACACCCCACTTGGGTGAATTTGAGAGGATGATGTATAAAACAACGCAGGCTCAACTGAGAATTTGCATGTGATGGTTTTGTATAACTCACCACATAGGTTGCTTACTGCTGCTCTGATGGTGTTGCTTATGGCTTGATCTTTTGGACTTGTTGTTGCGGGCTTGATCTTGGCCTGCACCTCCTGGTGCTGCTCCTATTTCTCCTAGTCACGTGTGATCTAGAACTTGCCCTTGCTATCCTCCTACACCACCCCTCCTTATGTCACCATCTTGTGGTGATCTGCTAGTTGATTTGCTAGAGTGGCTGCTGGTTTTGTTAAAGCTTTGGAAATCTCAATGAACTCTGAGCGTGTGCTTGAGAAGGATAAATGGGTGAATGTAGCTGTTCTTCGACTGAGTGCTCTGTTTGAGTGCTTGTACTGATGTTGATGACTTGACAGCACAGTCCATGCATTTTGGTGACTGGGCTGTATGGCTATGTGGTCTGGTCGTGTGGATCAGTTCAAGTGAAAGTATCTTCACCTATTACCCTTTTTACTAGTTACTGCCCTGGTGAAACTTGCCCCTCTGTTATTACTCAATGATGTAATTTGAATAGTGCATTTTACTCATCACCACTGAGAGGAAAATTAACTAACTAACTCTTTATTTTCTTTTAGTTGTTTTATCTTATTTGCAGGAACATGATCTGGAGATACAAGATTTTGTATATGAGTAGATAGGTAGTATAGGTTTGAATTGTAACCTTCTTTTTATTCTTTTTGTAAAGAATCTTGTAAATATATTATCATAAGTTAATAAAGTTTTATTTCTATTCTCTGTAATCTTCTAATTTTGGTGTATTGATTACTATTTGTAATATTATTATGTAATCAGGAAATAATAATTCATTTCTTATTTAATTTTCCTTGTCTTAATCCTTATTGTTGTTTACTATATATATAATTTAACCAAACAATGTTAATAAGGTATTTTGGAAAACAATTCAATATTACTACTTATAAATTTCAAATACATTCAAATTGGTTGAAATCTCAAATTTGAATTCAAAATAACTGCCCCAAAGACTTAATAATTCATATAGGTCATGTCAATATTCATAGCAATCACTAACAAGAGCTATTCCTACCTCTAGTTTGTAACATCCCAATTCTAGGAACCCTGATTAGTTGTACAGAATGCAAAAATTAGGGGGAACAAAAAAAATCTTTTTTAGTGATGAAGTGTTTGCCTGTTGTTTGACAATGTTTATGCTTAGGAATGTGTATTAGAAGATATACTCCTTACCTCAACATCAGTTGACAACAGCTATTTAACAAAACTGTCCTGGCTCATTTCACATATTCTCAAATGATCTGGCATTTCAAAACCTGAGCCAAGATACCTTTACAACCCCCACCCTTTTTAGTAGCTTCTATTTCCCCGAACTATGGAGAGCAACCTATTATAATCTCCTTATGTTTTCAAGACGGACCTTCAACTAATCTTATCTCTAGGTTTCCCAAAACCTCTGTTTAAAACTTTTGAATTCTACTCTTGGTAGGGATACCAAGTACTCTTACCTTACTCAAACTCCAACCTTTCAAAATTGCCCATCCTTACCTTAAGATAAGCTTCATGGTAACCCTAGTAGTAGTTGATTTGTTTGTAAGATGAGTTGCCTTGATCTGCTATTTGACTTGATTGCTTAGAAGTGGTATGAGCTACTCTCGGAGCTCATCCACTAGGATCAAGGTACTTTAAAATTACCAAACCCTAAGCAATAATACAATCTGGATCTAATCTCTAGCCACCAGGAGATCATCTAAAACCTTTCACCAGATCAAATATGAAGTGATCCATTCTAAAAGTTCTTAATTCAATGAAGACCAATATCAAGCATGCGTCACTTCTACTCAATCTACTCTTCAATATAATCCACTTGATGATGCTCTGGTACCTTACAACCCATCAAAATCATCACCACCCACCTTCTAGTCAAAAACCCTAAGTCTGCCAAGTTGGGCTAAGTCTGAAATCTATTTCCACATCACCTCTTTGGATGTCTCCCTTTCTCAACCCTTGTGCATTATTGGTAATACACTTGAACCGTCCTGTTAACCATCATAAGTACTACCAAGGCCCACTCTTGCCCTTGGTTAGATCATCCTCCAACGCGCTTGTTCTTGACGGTTTTGCAGGCAAGAAAATAACTGTTCCTGCAAATGTAGTCATCATGCCTACTTTGATATAAGCTCACACCATCATCCCACCATCTCTGGACCAACTCTTTGCATGGTTGTGTTCTACTCATATAGATCTATAAATATCTACTTCACTTGTTCCAAGTGGATCTTTGTGCTTCTAAAACCCACATGGTTTATAAGGCATCATGGCTCATCTGGTATGTCAGCCTTATTGTCAACAAAGTTTGCCATCTCTTCGAGACCACCTCAAATGTAACCAATCCAAACTCCTTCTGTCATGATAATATATATGACTTAGTCTAGCTATCCATATATCCCTTGCATCAAGGTGAGCTCTGAGCTCCAAGATCCAACAAGGTTTTGGTGGTATAAAAATAACATCACCCAAGATCCACAACTTGTTTTCCATCTAATTCAAGTTGGATTTCCATTTCCCAAGGTTGCAAATGCTTGATACACCTTGTCCATGTCATCTACCTTGATCACCAAGATTTATGAAATATTATCCATAATTATTTTGGCCCAAAACCTATTAAATTCCTTAAATAGACAAAATCCCCAAAACTTCATCCACAATGGAAAGTTTGGTTTTTGCCAAAACACTTCCTCAACTTTTGGCTCAATTGAGATCCATATATCATACCCAATAAATTTTGGGAAAAATCACCATAGTGTGAATTCATATTTATGACCATATCACATCAAAATCCAACCTGGTCCAATGTAAAAATTTCAAATGAGCTTCTAAAAGCCATTTCTGCACTATTTGAATATGTGATATACAGTGGACCAAAGTTCATCCAATAATTCCCAAATAATTCATGGAGATGTATCTTGACCTCTTTTATCTGACAGTACCTTTTGCCCATCATGTTCAGTGCAAGTATCTAGACTTCCTCCCTAACAACCAATATGATCAAAGATGCAAACTAACCAAGCCATCTAGGAAAAGCCTCACCAAAACGAATCCCTAGTCATTGACTGAATTTGTACAGCACCCACCTCACCCCAGGTCGACACCACTATAGCAATCCCTCCCCCTTGCCCTTTTTTCTCTTGAAGCATGTGAGAGAGAGAGTGGCATATCTTGCAAGGATCTTGGTATTAAAAGAAGCAGCAAGCTCCACCACTCCCTCCCTATCTTAGTGCTCGACCTAGAGCCCCACCACCCACCTCTCCACCGCCCTGGTTGTCCAACCAGAGCCCTCCTCCCTCCTCCAACCGCCCTAGTGGACAATGTGCACCATACACCCCACCTCTCCGGTTTATAGCCCACAAGCTATCCCCAACTACCCCTTCTGGGTTCAAATCACTCCTCCTCTATCCCCTTGCCTCTCCCAAAGCCTCAAATCTGGCACCCGAGCTCCCCATCACCATGGAGAAGAAGAGGAAGTCCTCTCGGGCTCAACCTCGTTTGAGGCATGTGTTCGTACCCGACCACCCCCAGCTCCCTCTCTTCCCTCTAACCTGATCCCCTAGATCTAATCCCCCTCTCCTTTCACTTCTTTGCATGCAGCAACACTGGAGGCCGGTGCCCAAGCTGATGGCCGAGCCGAGCTCCTCCTTCATGTAGGAGTTTCCGAGCCCCCTCCTCCCCTGCATGAATCACTCGTGGACTCCCCAAGACCGCCGCATCTGACCGAGCCCCTCCGTTTCGACCTACAACTTCACCTAGAAGTGCTCCGTCGAGCTCCGACGACACCACATTTGGGCGCCATCGCGCGAGCATCCTCCTGACGTCAAACTGCCTCATGTCGCCCCTCTGTGGAACCGCCTCGTCGCGCCACACCCCCTCAGAGCCTCCCCATCTCCTCTCCACCTCTAGTAAGCCCTCCCCAGCGAGATCCCGCCGCCCCTAGGGTTTCCGTCGACGGTCGCTGGCGCGAGCTGGAAGACGACGATCGGCCGTCGATGGTTACTTGATCGAACTGCCGAGGATGCCTATTACACCTTCGTACCCACCACCCACTGACCAGCAGGCCCCACTAGTCAGCCGTTTGAAAGCCCTCCCACGCGCTGCCCCGTCAAGGTGGGCCGAATTCGTTCCCCTAGGCCAATCCCCTAGCAGACCCGGCCCGCGCCCCCTTTTTCCTTAAAACTTTTCTCCATGGTACAATTGAATATCTATTAGTTTAAATCAAATCGAAAATGTAAACCAACTCCTTTCTCCTGGATCTAAATTCCCAGGGTTTCTGAATGTATCCTTAAACATGCAGTACCCCTAGCTCGTCCACATGTTGTCTAGATTAAATATGATAAATCAAACTCTTAGATGTACCTTGTTCACTAATAAATTCTTTCTGTGTGTTTCACAACTCCAATTGGAGTAAAACCAACTTCCCCTGGTAGGTATTACCTGTACCTATCTCATGGCTTTGGACTCATGCCAAGTGGAGCAATATCTTTACTGTAGCAAAAATAACAAAAATCCCTCCATTTATCACTTTAGAAAATTCCCTAGGCCAAACCCTAAACTGTTTTGAGACAAATCCAACTCTATTTGATTTGGTATGAAAATATCTATCAAACCCGAAGAGTCCATAATTTTCTAAGCCCTTGTGGATTTATCATGAATTAATCTGTTGTAGGCGTAGTTAATTCACTAGAAAAATCATCACAGTAGCTCTGAAAATCCAAAAAGGTTGATTCCAATATCTACAGAAATTTATCAAAAGTACCCACCATGTGTCCTTGGAATCAAATCAAAAGACTCTGTAGTTTAAATCTGGTGAAAAAGACAAAACATCTACAGAACTGCCTTTGGGGATTTCTCGAGGGCATTCTGGTAAATAAATTGACAAGATTTCAACTCTCAGTGAATAAGTACAAAAAACCCTACCTAACAATCCAAGGAAATAATTTTTGGACATACAGAACATTTCTGGTGAATTATTTCCAAAAACTAGAGTTTTAATCACTAGAAAATGCTTTATAAATCAAGGGAGATTGATAAAATAATGAAACCACTTTTGCTGGCTTCATTTTTATCAGTATCTATCTGATGGTACCATTTTTATACAATGAGGTCATACAGGATATGGTCTTGGTCCCAAAACCCATCTCTCAGGTAGTTTCCATAGTATAAATCCTAAGGGATTTTCTTCCATGTTCCCAAGACCAGGCCAATCTCATTAAATCAATTCTTCCTAAGACATACTAATTTGTAAACTTGTATTGTTCATTGTTTGATGTATGTATTGTTGCATGTGTGCCTTGTGTTGATTGTGCTCTTGCTTGTTTGCATGTGTGCTCCCTGACGACGATAGTTGCGATTATTTCAGAGATTAGAAGAAGATGGTTCTTATTATTGGTATTATTGGGTTTGCTAATAAGAAGTCCAAGGACATATTGCCATATTGCTGATCACCAGGAATCCACCTTCTTGCTCATAAGTCTTGTCCTACTATTTTACTTATGCATGTTTTATCTACTCTTTATCAAAACTACATTGTTTATTATATATTGATATATATATATGGTAGTGGTTTGGATCCTCTGAACTATTACACTTTGGTTCTACTAAGTACAACCCCCTTGACGATACCTACTTGTCCCTAGTATGGTAGATGGTGTAATACACCATACCCCTTTTTGGAGACCCTGTTTTAGCCAAAGAAAAGCTAGAGGATGGCAAGACCCCGGAAAAAGTTTTACCAAATGCTTTATGATAAAACCTTGGTGAGGTGGGACCTCCTAAGAGATGTTGAGAAAGAAAAAGGTTTTGTGTTTACAAAATGCTGAAGGAAAGGGAGGAAAAAGGTTTACGAAAATGCACATGGTTTATTGCAGTTTTGCTAGAACAATTAACCCTGTGCAACCACATTACTCTGGAAAGGGACGGGGCTGGATTTGATGCTTGTCTATTCTGGTATAAGCTACCTCGCAACTACTACAGGGGATCGCGATCCCTGGAGGGTGGGCCTTCTCCGATAAAGGTCCATGTGGGACATCGACCTGGAGAAGGACCGAAGGGTCTATTGGCCTCCACGCGTTACTATCAGCCCCTCGTTGAAAGCGCACACTCGAGAAGTGGAAAAAGCGCTCTGGTTGGTCCTCGGTAGCCGACGTCCTAGTTTTGAGGGGAATAACACTCATAGGGTAGGCAGTTATACTAGAGTGGGCATCCAGAGAGTTTTGACCGGTTACTCGACCCACGATCGGTGTAGATCAGGGTAGTGTACCCGGATGGGGTGGGTAAAGTGTGCAACCTCTGCAGAGTGTAAATCTATTGGAATAGCCGTTTCCGCAGTCATGGACGGTTGGGAAGGTTGCTGTAGAGCGGTGCTGGTTTTGTTTTCAAAAAGGATTTCGAAAAAGCAATGGCTTTGGAAATGCTTTGACCATGGGATGGTCGTAAAGGAGAGAGGCTTTGACCATGGGATGGTCAGAAGGAGAGAAAGGAGTTTCGTCGTGGGACAACCTGAAGACAGGAACAAATGGGTAGCCCAATCCTAGTGTTTACAAAACTTTTCAAAAGGTTTCCAAAATGGTTTACAAAAGTTTTCAACAAAGATATGTAGTTGCTATATCTACAAGAGAATCTAATTGAGAAAAGAACCTCTCCTGGAGCCCTCCACTACCACAGCCATAATGCATATCCTCTTGTTATTACTGTTATCTTAAGGTGGTTTGAGAGTACATTCAAAGTACTCACTGGCATTGTCCCTAGCTATTAACTTGGTCAGATATCAAGAAGAAGGATGAAGTTGACGCCTATGCGAGCTAGGACGTCCTCCCAGTCAGTTGCATGTAGGTCATGTTCCACTGCTGAATATGGTATAGCCATAACGGCATTTATGTAAGTCTTGTAATTCGGTATCTCTCAGATGTTGTAATGATACTTGTTGGTTATGTTCCACGGCTCACTAATCATGGGAACGTGGATATATACATAACAGGGTTTTCTCGGATGATTAATCCGGGGGCCCCACATAGTTAGTGAAAGAAACTCTGATCCCTTTAGGTTTTTGTTTGGACAAAAATTTACCCTGATTTTTTATAATGCATGCATGCACAAACTTAGATTCCTAATTCTACCCTTCGTTGGATCCTAATGCTGGGGTGTTACACACTTCCCCCCTTAGATTAAACTTCGTCTCGAAGTTTGCGGATGTGTACTTGAATCGTTCTGGATATGCTTCTCTTAAGTCATCCTCTTTCTCCCGTGTGGCTTCTCGCTCTGGGTGATGTTCCCATTGTAGTTTGTAGTATTTGATTGCCATGTTTCTCAAACTTTTCTAGTTCTCCTCTAGAATCTTACAGGGTTTCTCGACATAAGTCAAAACTGCTTGTAACTCAATCTCTTGATGTGTGATAGCATCGTGGGAACTTTAAGACATTTTCGAAGTTGTGATACATGGAAAACATTGTGAACCTGAGCTAGACTTTTTGGTAACTCGAGAGCATAAGCTATTGTTCTGTTCTGACTCAGTATCTTGAATGGTCCAATATATCCTGGGCTTAGTTCTCCTTTGACTTCGAATCTCTTCACTCCCTTCATCAGACTAACTTTGAGATATACCATATCCCCCACTTCTGGATGCCATGATCTTCGGCTTTGATCAGCATAACTCTTCTGTCGACTCTGATCTATCTTCAATCGATCTCTAATAATATCTATGATATCTTGCTTTTCCTTGATATAGTCTGGTGCAAATTCCTTGCTACTACCTGGTTCATACCAGCATATGGGCGATCTACACTTTCTTCCGTATAGTACTTGGTAAGGTGCTTCCTTCAGACTACTCTGATAGATATTGTTGTAGGAAAATTCTAATAACGGTAGATGATCTTCCCACGAACCTCCAAAATAAACTGCACAAGCTCTAAGCATGTCCTCCAAGATTTGATTGGTCCTTTCTATCTGGCCTCCAGTTTCTGGATGATAGGCTGTGCTAAAATCCAACTTTGATTCAAGTGCTTCATGTAATTGTTTCCAAAATGATGATGTAAACGCAAAGCCTTTGTCTGATACAATCTTCTTGGGTACCCCGTGCTTACTCACAATCTCTTTGATATAGATTTCTACTAATTTTTCAGCATTATCCTTTTGGTTTACTCGAATAAAATGCGCACTTTTTGTGAATCTGTCCACAATCACCCATATCATATCCTTTCGCTTCGGTGTCATGGGTAACCCTATGATAAAATCCATACCAATTTCTTCCCACTTCCATTCTAGAATTTCCGAAGGTTGTAATGGTCCTACTGGACTTTACTATCCTACTTTTACCCTTTGGCAAGTATGGCATTCGGATACATACTTTTCAATATCCCTTTTCATATTGTTCCACCAAAATAACTCTTTTAAATCCATGTACATCTTTGTACTTCCAGGATGTATAGAATATGGTGTTTCATCGGCTTCCGGAAGTATCACCTCTCGAATTTATGGCACATCTGGTACACAAAGACGGTTTTGAAACGATAAAGACCCATAATCTCCTAGGTGAAAAGCTGATGTTTGACATTGAGAGATTCTTCGAACTTCTTCAACAATGAAAGGGTCTTCACATTGATGTCTAAAAATTTCATGCCGAAGATCATTACTCCTCTCTTCAACTACTCTCATGGTAGCTAATCCTCCCAGAATTGTTGTGCTTATAAATTGTATTTCCATCCTTTCCAAATCCATCTGCAATTCTTTTGGCAGTTCTCTATTCATAGGTTGAGTATCTGTGCTTTTCCAACTTAAAGCATCTGCCACAACATTTGCTTTTCCAGCGGTATAATTGATTGCCAAATCATAATCTTTAATTAATCCAGCCAACGCTTATGTCTCATATTCAATTCCTTTTGAGTGAAGTAATATTTGAGACTTTTGTGCTCAGTGTATAACTCACACCTTGCCCCGTAGATAAAATTCCTCAATCCTTTTAAAGCAAAGACTACTGCTGCTAACTCTAAATCATGAGTTGGATAATTCACTTCATGTGGTTTCAGTTGTCTATATCCATCCTTAGATGCATCGCAATATACCTTAGGATCTTGCATAAGCACACAACCTAATCCTTCCTTAGATGCATCGCAATATACTGTGTAATCTTTTCCTGTTTTCGGAACTGCTAGGATTGGTGCGGTAGTTAATCTGGTCTTCAACTCCTGAAAACTCGCTTCGCAATTCTCATCCCATATGAAGGGTGTATTCTTTCTTAACTTGCTCATTGGTCCAGCTATCTTGGAAAAACCTTCAATGAATCTCCGATAATAACCGGCCATGCCTAAGAAACCTCGGATTTTCTTCACATTGGTTCGTGCATTCCATTCTGGCATTGATTGAACTTTGGATGGATTTACAACTATTCCATCCTTACTGATCACATGATCAAGAAACTCTACTTCATCCAACCAGAATTCACACTTACTGAACTTAGCAAAAATCTTATGTTCCCTTAGGATTTGCAATGCTATTCTCAAATG
Organism: Avena eriantha; assembly: GCA_910589775.1. Taxonomy (NCBI): domain Eukaryota; kingdom Viridiplantae; phylum Streptophyta; class Magnoliopsida; order Poales; family Poaceae; genus Avena; species Avena eriantha. The sequence continues at coordinate 343,008,270 of OU342744.1, forward strand.
ATCTGCATGCTCTTCTTTATCCTTAGAGTGTATCAAAATATCGTCAATGAATACTATGACAAACTTGTCCAGGTAAGGCATGAAGATTTTGTTCATCAAATTCATGAATATTGCTGGTGCATTGGTCAAACCAAAAGGTTCGACGAGATACTCATGATGTCCATACCTTGACACAAATGCTATTTTAGGAACATCTCCAAGTTTAATTTTTATCTGATGGTATCCTGATCTTAGATCAATCTTGGAAAATACTCCAGCTCCCTTGACTTGGTCAAATAAATCTTGAATTCTTGGTAATGGGTACTTGTTCTTGATGGTGACATTGTTGAGATTTGTGTAGTCCTCACACATTCTCCGTCCTCCATCTTGTTTGTCCACAAAGATCACCAAAGTTCCCCACGGGGATAAACTTTCCTGAATGAATCCTTTCCGAGCTAATTCATCAATTTTCTCCTTAAGCTCTTTTAGTTCTTTCGAACCCATTTTATATGGTGCTTGGGCTATTGATGCTGTACCCGGTATCAGGTTAATAGTGAACTCTATTTCCCGATTAGGTGGCATTCCTGGTAATTCCACTGGAAAAACATCTTGAAATTCCTTCACTACAAGAATATCTTCCAATTGGACCTCCTTCATTGAATTCAACTACAAATCCACCATGATATGACTATGTTTATCTACCTGATAGACTATCCTTCCTCCACTTGGAGACCTGATTGAAATAGTTTTCTCCTCACAATTGATCTGAGCTCCATAGTCCGTTATCCAATCCATTCCCAGCACTACTGCTATTCCCCTTAATGGGATCACATAAAGATCCGCATAATAGGTTTGACCACAGATTGAGATGACTTGGTTTAATTTAATGTTTCTAACTACCACAATCCCTCCGGCGGTAACTACAGTCATAGGTTTTTCAAACGGTACCCTTCTAATCCCAATTTTATCACAAAATTCTTCAAATATGAAAGAAGTAGTTGCACCCGTATCAAATAAAAAATTTCCGGGATTTGTGAGAATATTGAGAGTAACTATCACCGCTTGATCCGAGTTATCCACCTCCTCCAAGGTTGCGCAATTAAGCTTTCCAGTAGGCCTACTTCTCTTGCCATTGTCATTTTTGCCATAGCTTCCACCTCTGTTAGGTTGTCCACCTTCGCCTCTTGTTTGCCCATCGCCTATTGTAGGCCAACCACCGGGTGGCTTACTTGGGAACTTTGTCTTGATATGACCCTTTTGACCACAACCAAAACAAATAATCACCGGCTTCATGCAATCCTTGCTAATATGTCCCGAAATTTTGCAATTATGACATATGAAATTCCTTCTAGGATTGAATTGTCCTCCATTGTTGTTGCTACTCTTGTTGTTGTTGTTATAGGGTCTATTTCTAGGTTGGAATTCCAAATTGCTTTTTGGTTTACTTCCTTGAATCCTCTTTGTTTCCTTCTTTGCTCTCTTCATATGGTACTCTTGGACATTCTTGTAATCATCTTCAAAGGTTATAGTTGCATCAAGCAACTGCTGGAAAGTTCCAGTGTTGGCAAGCCTCGACTGCATCTTCACAAATGGATTCAGTCCATGCATCAACCGATTCTTCCTTTTCGCCTCCCTGCTGACTTCATCAGTAGCATAACGAGATAAAATATTGAACTCCCGGATATACTTCATGACACTGGAGTAACCCTATTGCAGTTCTTCAAATTCCCTACGCTTCAACTCAATGATACTTTCTGGATCATGGTATTAACGGAATCTCTGCTTGAACTCCTCCCAGTTGTAATCTCCTCCTGGAAGTTGCATAGCTATCTGACCCTCCCACCATGCTGCTGTAGGTCCGGTCAATATATGTGTTGCATACCTCAACTTTTCTTCCTCATTACATCCTAAAGTTTTCAACGTTCTCTCGGTATTTGCTAACCAATCCTCTGCAACCATTGGTTCTGGGGCCGATGCAAAAGGTAAAGGCCTTGTATCCTGAAAATCTGGAAGACTTACACCACGTCCTTCAGGTGCCCTCTGCTATCCCACTCGATCTAGTAACCCCTCCATAAACTTGTTTTGGGACTCTTGCATCATTTGCATGTACTACATAACGTTCTTCTCCATCAATGGCCTCATTGGTGGTGGTGGTAAATTTGCTTGCGTTCTGGTGTCTTCATCCGCCTTTCCCTTAGCTTCGCACTCCATGCGCTGCTGTTTAGTCTCGTCCTCTACACCCGTTTCCATACCCCCTAGTTTTGAATCATAAAGTGAACACTCATAATTACATCATGCATATGTGTTCTAAGCTCAACTTCATGCATAGAACTAGTCACATAATGGAAAACAAGATCCAAATAAGAACCAAATATGCATTACACACATATTATACATTACAAACAACATAGTCGATACAACGTGATTGCAAGCCCATACTATTTAAGTATTACAACCTCATGTCGATACTATCCCACTTATTTATTTACATCAAGTTCTCTCACTCTAACTTCCGTATCACCTATGGGATACTCCTCCTCGAGGTCATGCTCCCTAGAAGCCACGACATTCATCGTACATACCCGGAGTACAACCGTGCTAACGTGAAATATGAAGCACCATCTGTGGAACGACTTGCCTCTTTGATGGACGATACTCAGTATCAGAAGTCTCCGGACTTGACACATCATTTAGCTGAAGTGCGTCCATACCTTCCAACTCATCTGAAGTATCATCAGAATCATCCTTGTCATTGTCTTCTTCACCCATCTCCTACATCCTGACTCTAGAGGAATCAACAGAATATTCCCCTTTCCGTGCTCCCCAAGTACTCTTCTAGGTACAATAGTCCTCAGCTATGATTGGATAGTCCACATTATCTGGAGTAGGATAATGTTCTAGTGACTCAAACACCCTTTCTTCAGGATCTTCCTCATCGGACTCTACATCCTCCACATGGACATCTCTTCCATCAACGGAATAAGATCTCACGCCCATGCGACTAGTCTGTCCGGTATCCCCAACTGAATCTTCCAAAGGAATAGGATTGCCGGCAGATCCATCCATCGATTCGTACCTCCATCCTTTGGAATTTCCAATAGGTAGTTCCGAGTCCTCGGTTCCCCAAGAACTCTGTGGTACTGGATGACTAGTGCCCTCATCAGGATATCTAGTGGGTTCTGGTATAGGTGAGTAAGGATATCTTGTAAAAGATGTTGGATCTATAGGTATATCCTTAAAATTTGGGTTAGCCCTATCCACTGCTTCATTCTCCATCTTATATGCTAACTTCTCCCTTCTTTCAGGATTCGTTAAATCCTCTAACATATCAACCTGATCTTCTACAATAACTTGATGTGTCTTATACAAAGACCCAACCATCAATCGATACAGATCCATAAACTTGGAAGCTAGTTTTGGATGCTTCTTTACTAAAGTAAGATGATCTGGTTCTGGTTCCTCGTCTATAGAGTCATGAGGAATCACATAATATGTGCTTCCAGCTAACTCTTCTGCTTTGTGCTCCCAAACATTGGCTATCACCTCGACAATAGCAACATGGTATGCTGCTAGTTGACTTCTACCTTCACCCATAGGTAAATCATGATATAAACCAAGCTTCTTTGGTCGTTGGTTGCTAACACGATATTTGGCTAGCATTCGCCTATCATGGTATGTCATGGTATAGACTGGAATATTAGTTGTGCAACCAGATACCCTCAGAAGTTCTCGAATCTGTTTAGTTAAAGCTCCCTGGTAATCATCGAGTCTCTTCTTTCCTTGCCAAGGTCTATTTTGGAAACTTTGGTGCCATTTCCAATGTATAGAAAATACATTCATAATTAGTATCCATTAGTTATAATGATGCATCATAATAAATAATTATCACACTAAAAAATATAACGAAATATTCCCAATTGAATATTCATCATATAATCTAGAGAACTCTTTACCGTTGCTCCTAGACTCCTACAGGTAGTTCTCTTTACTAGGTTACCATCTGCGGTGACCCAGCATACCATTGCATGTGTAGTACACTATAGTCATTGACATGACATCCACATAACACCGTTCTATAAATACACATCCCTCAGAGTGGTACAACAGACACAGTGTGGGTCCACATTATTATTACAAATCCAGAAGTTCCAAACTTCAAGTGATACAAAATTACAAACCAAACTGATGTAGTTTCAGCGGAAGATTTAAAGTTCAAACTCATTCTCTGAACTGAGCTCAACAACTTATTTTATAAAGTTTAGGCTGCTCGGCTCAACTGGTTTACTAATAACTAAGGCAACTACTCAGACTCGTTGCCCTCCACTCCATAGTGTATTTTGTAGTCCACCCCTTCAACTCCTATGGACAGTTCTGGCTCCTCGTAGTAGACATCCTCTTTCCCTTTAGCTGCGTACATCGAAGTGTCTTATGAATTCTCAGAGTCTAAGCAAGGGGTTCAAAGGAAAGGGTGAATAACAGTGTTACCCAGCAAGTTCATTATATGCAAGGTGGGCAGTTTTATGCCCTATCAACCCCTCGCACTATGAGTCCTTGGCTCAATGAATTTTTCATAAACATTTCTTCAAAGATTGATTTTATTATCGAAAACTATGCCCATCAGCCTTCACAGGTTGACCAGAACTTCATGGAGTTCATTTCCTGCCACGTTCGTAGCTCCTTCCCGGAACAGGGAGTAACAAGTTACCGTTTTTACACTCTACAGAGGTGCGTTGCATTACCCATGAGAGATCAACTCCTTGTTGCACAATCGGGCGTATTTTCCCATCCACAATTCCGTGATGTCGGGTCCAGTAGGTGATCCAAGCCAATCATTGCCCCTCTTCGCGACGCCATATGTCTGCACGATCCTCCTGGCTGAGCTACATCTCCGTTAAGCCCCCTTTCGGGCAAGCTATAACCCTGATCAGTTGTCAAATACTCTATGAGCCGGTTATTCCCCTGGCAAGCTCCATAAAGGTCTAACTATACCTCCGGCAGCCGCTCATAGATAATCTAGATACCAAAACCGTGAGGCCTAAGGGTGCCCACCCATATGCTGGATCCACACAAGGAATCACAGTGTCATGATAAGGTCATGTTGCCTGCATATGAAAGGAAGATGGTCCAGCTGACTTCTCCATCCCATTCCAAATCTCATGGTTAACGCATAATATACGGTGCTAGAATCACTGATGTCATGGGTTGTTAATACAATTGTGACTTGTGCAATTGGAACCCTAAGTTCCATTGCCAATCTTTAATTTATCATCAATTAGGATGATAACCACATCTTATTTATTAGAGAAAATAATATTTTATTTTTCTAGATCATAGATGATAACACATAATTCGTAATATCTTTGATAAAGACTCTTCAAAGGACATGAGTAAGTGATGAACTTGCCTTGTGACTGCAAGGAACTGAAGTCGGATGCTTCTGTAACACCCTCGAATCGGCCCTATGCAAGTTCCAGCGCTTCCCGCCAAAACCCGCATAGAAACGATTCAAGGACGCCCACCAGGCACTTTCGTGCGGGTGGAAAACGAAGTAATACCATTACACAATAGTCCACGATGGAACCCACGGAACAGATATATACAACACGACTCCATGAGTCAAGAATACAGATATAATATACAAAGATCCAAATCACCTTGAAAACGATAGAGCGTCCGACTACGGACATGATGCAAATGGGGCTAAGAGCCCTGAAGAATAACCAATGGCGTCCATAACCCTGCCCAGGCCAAGCCGGAAGGGTAACCCTGCTAACAACATCGATCTCAAACCTGCTAAAACAAAAGGGGTGCCGACAAAGGGAAAAGGAAAAAGAGGAGCGTCAGTACTGAGGCTAGTACACGGCGAGGCTAGAATTCGGCTGCTCTCGCCTACATAGGTATGGTGGACTGAAGCGGCAGCGCAGCATGCACTAAACAACCTATAGAGACTCGATTAACTGTCGGCTATTAGAGAGAGATAAGAAAGACCTATTCGGTTCTATCCTGATAGTAACACCAAACATACCCATCCTGGGATTCCCCCACATGACCAAACAAGGAATTCCAACCGACGAACTCACACAGTTGGCAGTTTTATTCATTCGGTTATAGTTGAAGCACTTACTAGTCAGATATAGATAGCATGAGTCATCCTGAAGCATAAGTAGTGGGCAGTTTTAATTAAACATTATGTGGTAGTTGCGGTACTTACTAGTCAGATACAATTAACGTGTGACATCCCAAACCCAGCAGTTGTTGGAACTTTTATTTCATTCCATTGGAGTTGTGATACTTACTAGGCAGGTATAACAGGACACGATACACCCCAGTTCCACCAGTCGTTGGCACTTTTATTATCCATTCCATTGTAGTGAAGCTGAATTACTAGTCACATATTAAGTCAAATTTATAACACTACTTTAGTTATACTTGTCCATGATCGAGATATTGTGCTCCAAGTCGTCCATAACCGCGGACACGTCTTTCAGAAAGATTTACCCTGCAGGGGTGCACAAATAGCAACACACACACGATCAACCTCGGAAAAACCAACTCAAAACCCAACGAGGCTTTCACGACAAAGCAATCACAGGATTCATAAATTATTTCAGGGGGCCACCCCCATTAAGCTACCCGCAACGAAGTTGGCCGACTCCGAGACGGACCCAAGGTTTGTGTGGACGGCTGTAAACGACTAGGAACCCGAAAGTGTGACTGGGCTTGTCGATACAGCGAAAACGTGTCACGATCCTAAACAGTACAAGTGCTCCACGCACAATCGTAAATAAAGCAGTAAAAGCATTGCATAGGTACATGATAGTAATAAAGCCCCAAACTAGTTTGTGGCCCCAAGAAATAAGAAATGAATCAAGATCTGGCTAAGAGGGATTCATAGACTCTCCTGGATGTGGATAGTGCGAATAGTCAAGGAACAGGTATCAAGTACTCGAGGCCTACGGGACAAAAGTGGACATAAAAACCAAATAGCATATATTGCCCACCGGTGCCCCTTTTATTAGTTATAACAGCAATTTAATAGTTGTATTTAAAGTCGTGATCATCTCCTCCACTAAGCATCTCCACCATTTATCATGTGCCAACTTGCCGTTAACGGTGGAACGACAACGACGCAAAGCAACACAGAAGCAAGCAACTACGACTCGCAAGGCCGACTATCTGTCAAACAACAAGCAATAGGATGTGTCCATGGCAATATAGAGGCTGCAAGGAGTATAAATGGTGCACGCAATCTAAAGCATCGCAACACGGATAGCAATAGATCAACAGGAGGAAATAAAGACTATAAAAGCAAAATAGGTAGAAAGGGGGAGATGCTCGCCTGGGAAACACTGCCGAAGGTTCATATCCAGAGAACTTGTCGATACTCGCATCAACTCATCGGCGTAATCCGCGAAGAAGCAAACACTAGAAGAAATACTGGATGCAATATTTAATACTACGGCAGAAGATCCGGCATGCTTATGATATGATGCATGGCATGGCAAAGATGCGGTGCAACTAGGTAATATTAAGCGGAACCTGTGTCCCAACAATTAATTATATGGTTCAAGTTGTTTAAATACCCCGGAATTTAAATGTTGACTTAATAAGACAAAACATGGCATCGGTTCGCTACACAAATTTAAATAGAACCAATATAAGGCTAGATTAGCCCGCATATAGACTCCATATTTAATTTAGGTGAACCGACTATTTATCCCAACCCACCAGATGACATGTATGCAAGCATGATGATTTAATGATGCGATAGGTATATGTCATATTATAAAAATAGACGCTTACGGTCACACATCTAGGTTCGGAAGATCTTGGTTCCGGGGGGTATGGGTCTCTGGGTTCGACGGGAACGACGAGGTTCGGATACAAGATGGAGAACTTGTCGTGTCGTGACGGAGAACTTGGGTTCCAAGCGGTCGATCTTGCCATCGATGGTGAACTTGAATGGATCGGCTACTGGTGGTCTTCGGGCTCGTATTGAGGAACTTGATGTCCGTGACAGTGAACTTGGTGTTCCGTGGTGAAGTACTTGTTGTTCCGGTGGCGATCTTGGCGGTCTTCGGATCCGGGTCTTGGCGGTGATGAAGAAGATCATGTCATTCTGAGGGGTTCGGGTTCCGGGAAGGAGATCATGGCGTTCCATGACGAAGATCTTCGGATCCACAAAAGGAGGTCTTGCGTGTTCCGTGATGTAGGACTCGGGCCACCGGGTCATCAACTCCGGGAAGGAGATCTTGTCGCTCGGTGTCGCGTAGGAGAACTCAATGTCTTATGGCTTCCGAGATCATCGCCTTCGGATTCCGAGTGTTGATGACGAACTTGGATCAGCGTCGGGTTTCCGGAAGCACTTGGCAGCAGACGTTTCTTGTCGGTGCTGACGTGGTCTTCGGCGCCGATGGTTACCATGCTCAACTTAGACGACGTCGATGTTGTCTTTGCAGCACCAACATGGCACTGGCACGAGTAGCACCACAACATCACCGACACCTCCATACCATACTACGTACGCATCCACAGGTACTACCTCGGAGTCAGAGAACCATGGCCCAAAACGACAAAAGAGCTTGGCGGCCGGAACTCCTGCAGGATGTCGGGGACGGAGGACTGCTGCTCGCGTATGGAGAAGAGGAACAACAGGGCGGAGCTCGAGACGGCGCCGGGTCGAGCGACAACGCTGTGGGCCCGGCAGAGGCGCGACCACGTGTGCTGCAGAGGGGCCCGCAGCGTCGAGTGTCCTAGAGGGCACGGGGCCAGGCGACGACGGTAGGACAGGGGGCGCTCGCGGAAAGGTGTGGCCGGCTCGCGGACAGGGCGGGGATTGACGAGGGGAAGGGCGCAAGGAGGCGACCGGAGCTCGGTCAGAGGCGCGGGCCAGTGGTGGCGGCCGGAGGAAGGAGGCGGGGGAGCTCTTGCCGGCAGGGTCGCTGCTGTGGTGGCAAGGGATAAGACGGTGGGGCACCGGCTCTGAGTGGCGGCCGGAGCCGAGCATGGGGAGGGGCGGTGAGGTCGGGGATAGGAGGACCGGCAGCGGAGATGGAGGTGATGGGGCACCGGTAGCTCAGGGTCGAGGCGGCGCTGTCGGGGCCAGAGCCGGGAGATGGGTGAGGAGCCGGTGACGGCCAGGGCGACGCGGAACTGGGGAGGAGGTCGGCGCGGAAGGGGAGCCTCGCGGTGGCGGCGGAGGTCAAGGCGAGAGGGGAGGGAAGGCGAGGCAGCGGCGGGTGGGGTTGGTGGTGATCCATCGGATGGGGTGGTAGGTGGCGATAGGACCGAGGTGGAACGGTGTGGGGCGCGTGCGCAGTTGGCGATGGGTGGGAGGCGCAGGTGGTGGGGCCGGGCGATGGGATGGAGGATGGTGGAGGTGGGGGGAGACGCGCCCAGGTGGTGGGGATCTGGGCTGGTCGAACAGGGAGTGCGGGGCAGGCGGGAAAGAGGAGGTGGGGCCAGTTGTGCTACGCGCTGCGACGCGCGCTGGGTGTGGCATGCGGCTGGCGGCAGGTTAGGGAGATTGGGGTGAGGCGACGTGTGCTCGCGTGGGGTTGGCGTGCATGTGTGTGTGTGTGGTGTTTGGTTAGGTGGGGGGTGCAGAAGGTGGTGGGGGTGGGGCGTAGGTGATAGGGACATGCCGGTGTGGGGCCGGGTTTGGTTGGTAGGGATTGGTTTGGGTTAGGATAGGATTTTATTTTTAGGGTTAGTGGAGGTGGCCGGCCGGGCTTTCGGGCCTAGCGGGCGCCTCCTAAAAATAATCTGAATATTTTATTTATTAAAAACAAGGCTTTTGCAATCCATTTTTAGACGAAACAAAATAATTCAGAGGCCCGGGTTTTTTGCTTTGAAGTTAAAGACGGGGTATTCAGAAACAAAAATAGGCTTTGCAAAAATAGTTTCAGACAAACAGATGCATGATGATGACGATGCTCAAATGCAATGTGGCATGATGACATGAGCATGCGGTCATGATGATGCAATGCACAAAAACGCAGTGATTTTCTAGTAGTGGTTTTAGCGGGATGTCACAATTCGACACCACTAACAAGGGATCTCGCCCTCGACATCTAATGCATATGCATAGATCACCCCTATTTCAAAACCCATCTTTTTGAGCTCCACTTTCAAAACCCTTGCAACCAGAGACTACCTATCACTAGGGGAGACCACTCAAAAATTTTGAACTCAAAATTCAAAAAGAATTTTCATGCGGCCATTTCATCAAACACCTAGCAAACGTGATTTACACCCTAATTCTAGCTCACTGTTTTGAACAGGGTTTTCCACCCAATTCTCCTCCAAACCCTCCCTCTGTCCCCAAATGATCTAAACAGGCCAATTAAACCGCAACCCCTACCCCCTAGTGGCAAGGCCAAGCCATGCCGAGCACCAACTTGCCGGCCAACCTCCCCCTCTCTCTCCATGTCTAGGAGGTAGCCAGCACCTCACCGCCGCCCACTGTCCCCTGCCCGAGCCAAGCCCCGAAGTGGACCACCGAGGAGAGCCCGCGCCCAGTGCCACCGCACCATGCCGAGCGCACGCCAGAGCGCCGCACCCGGCATGCATGCACAAGCCGCCGCTTGATCGCAGCCCGCGCCTACCGCTCTACCACAACACAGGGAACACGACGGACACGCCCGTTTGCCGCCCAACACACCATAGCCACCACTCGCCATGGACACCGCCGCTTCTGCCGCGCAGAGCGCCACCTCGCCCCGACCGCGTGCCACCACCCCTACGGCCGCATTTAAGCTCTAGAGCACCGCCAGGGAACCGCCCATCGATTTCCACCCCTAGCCATGCCTCTACCTCGCCGTAGCCATGTCGCCACTGTCGACCACCCATCCCGCTCGGTCACACCGTTGAGCCTATAAAAGGAGCCCTCCCCAGCCTCTCTTCTCCACACCATTCCACTCCCCTCACCTCTGTGAACCTCACCCACCTCTAGCCGGAGCAAGGCGATCTCTGCCTCACCGGAATTGGAGCCGGAGCAGCCGCGGCAGGAGGAAAAGGGCGCCGTTGATTGCCACCACCCCAAGCTCCAGCACGACCACGCCTCGCCTCGCCGTCGTCTTCCAGGTCGTTTGCCCACCTCGCCGACCCTGCTGGAGCCCTGGTATGCCCCCAGCAGACCCCCACCGAGCCGCTAGGGTTCGAGCTCGCCGACGACCTGTTCGTCGTCGACGACGACCCTCAACTGTAGATTCCTATTCTAATCGCACGACCCACAGCGCGCGTACCGTTTCACGTTTTAAGTGCCGCTGACACGCGGGACCCCCTGTCAGCTGAGCCCCGCGCCACGGAGCGCCACTGGGCCGGCCCATTCCTTTTCCCGCGCTAGCCCACCTATTCAAATCTGGATTTTTCTTTTTAGTTGAATCTAGTTTCTGTCAAGTATTTCAAAAATCCATTCTGTGAGTTTTACAAATCCAAATAGCATGAAACCAATTTTTTCTGAAAGGTATTAAGATGATCTATCCAAGCCCGTTGGATTTAATTCAATTAGAGTTATAGATCTCTCCTAATAAAAATAAGAAGACAACAACTTTTGCAACTTGCAACAATTTTATAAAATCAACCAAGTTAGCTTTTGAGTTGATTCCAACTCTCAAAAATCACATTTCACCATATCTATCCAAATATGTAATAATATTAAGGTTTACATGCAGTGACTTTGGAATAGTACCAAAATAATGCTATATAGGCATTTATATTCACTTTAAATCATTAAATAATGAACTTGAACCAAAGTAATATTGATCCAACCCTTAAATCTCATTCCCACATGTTAGAATATGTGGTGAGGACATGTGTCCACATGATCCCATATTTTGGTGGTGAATATTAAATTTTAGTTAATTTTTAAATGAGTAGAAATTACTTTTCTAAAATAAAAAGAAGGAAACTTTTGATTTAAACTTGTGATGTTAATAGATCATCAATTGTGTGTCTTAGAATGCTCTCTAGCCTAGTTAAGTATTGTTTGGTGATTGTGCACTCCCTATGTATTTATAGACGATAGTACCGACCAAGCTTTCGAGGAGGAGGAGTTCTACCAAGAAGAAGAAGAAAACTTCAACCACTGCACCAACCAAGGCAAGCCACCATTAACAATGCCAGCTACTATTAGCAAGCTAGCACTATCAAATATTAACCCTTGCACGTTATCACTTGCAAGTGTAGTACTTAGCAAACTAGAATCAAACTAGATGGTTTAGCAAAGATGCCTTAAGCATGCTTTGATCACACCCCCTTATTTAACTAATAGTACGCCAAGTCCTAGTTACAAATTTTACCCCTCTTAGGTTATACAAACTTCTTTACTTGTTTTGAAGGTAGCATAAAAAGTATAAAACTTGACCTATTTAGAAACCTTTAGATGTCATTCTATGGCATGAGATTGAATCCATCTTTACCATCTTAGTGAACACTCTTAACTTAGTAGTTGAGAGTAGATAAAAAAAAACTTGAGTCACCTTAGATGGGAACACTTGGTGAAAATGAATTATGAAAACCTTAGAATGATGAGTCATTCTATTGAGATGTTTTGACATGTGTTGAGAAACACAATTGGTTGATGATGATGAAAATGTTGAGACATGAGCCTTAACCCTTTTATAAAACTGATGGTTGGATTCAGATGCGATACCATTCCAAAATTTACCGTACAACCACATTACCTGAATTGGGTAAGGCGTAGCTAGAAATTTATATGCATTAGTATTAGTTCCCTCACGGGAGAGGTTTGAGCTGAGGCTACCTCTCAATGTGGTCCACCTATGCAGTGCCGAAGATGACTGATGGTCATGGTTGGGAGGCCATGCTCATAGGAGAGGTGCTTATACTAGGGTGTGTAAAGGGAAGGTTATGTTTGATTATCTGCATACTAAGTATGATGATTCAGGGTTATCCCTGACAGATGTATCAAATCTTGTGGTGAAAGTGTACCACCTCTAAGAGTGTCAAACTATTCGAATAGCCGCGTCCGCGGTTATGGACAGTTGGAATGGCCATACTGTTTTGTTGTCAGATGTTTTCTAAAGACTTTGAAAAGAATGATGAATCTTGACTTGACCACAACAAGGCTGTGTTTATGACAATAGTTTCCCCAACTTAAGTGATTCTAGAGTTTTACTCTATGTTTCTTTGCTTCTGAACTCAGCTTAAGTTTCAAACTTAACTATATAGTTAAACATAGAGTTAGAACTTTAACTTAGATTTATACTACTTGTTAGTGGTAGTTTGCGAGTACTTAAAGAGTACTCATGGCTTTTGTCCCTGGCTATTATCATGGCCAGACTATGAAGGAGATTATCAAGATGATGGTTAGCAGGCCGACTATGATAACTAGGACTATCTGCCTTCGTCAGCATTGCCTGTGCCCCTGAAGATGGACCCCACCGCTACGCTCTCTTTTATTTCCGCTGCTGGTTGTATTAAGACTGGATCATGTGATCCTTATTTGTGTAAAACCTTATGTATGGTTTGTAATGGATGATGTACTATGATATCCAATCCGTTATTTCTCGCAAAAATGGTAATCCTGGGATTGCGAGGTATGGCATAACGGGCATCTGGGATTAAAAATCCGGGTGTTGACAAGTTGGTATCAGAGCCATCCTGACCATAGGAGACCCTAGTTAGAATGGACGTCAAACAAAAACTTAGTTTCCAAACCAAAAGTGAGTATTTATGAAAAACTATCTCCTCTCTTACCCTTGTGGATTCTTTATCAAAAACTTCATGATCCTCAAAAACAAATTCTTATACTACTAGTTAAAATTTGACACACTTGATCACCTCACTAACTTTCTCATCCTTAATTCTTGTAGACAGAGACCCAATTCAGCAAGTTTTACCAGTTGCGCAACGGAGGTCACCAGATCTTCAAGAGGGGTTTGGATTCACTGTCAAAGTTACTAGGACGCCCGCACCCGGAGTTTCTTGGAGCTCAACTTCCAGGACCCCAGGAGGAGACCTACAGTGGCTAGTCACCGCAGATCTTAGAGGAAGCATCAAAGAATCAACTTCTGGAAGAATTCAGTTCTCCGTGAGAGAGAACAACTGGCTAGATGGATTAGCCAGGGCAATGCATGAAGCTCTCGCACGTCTATGTGCCCTCAGCGTCAACAAGACCCAAGGAACTCGTTTTGCCCACTATGCAAGACGTGACTTCATGGGACTGCCAATGGAAATGTCGGGCCACCCCGAGTTGAGGCGTCAAGTGGAGAACCTTGACTTCTTGCTTCACGATAGACAGCAGGAACTGGACAATGCTAGAGAGTTAGCCAACCAGAACCGCGCCATTGCCGACCAGAAGGCCCAGACTTTCGCACTTCTTGTCCAAGACCGTCAGTATCTTCGCCGCCAGCATGCCAAGAAGGATAGAACCATCGCCCGTCTTCACAAGAAGGTGGCCGACCTCGAGAAGACCGTCAAGGAGCAGGAAGCTCAGCTTGCAACAAAATAAGAAGAAGGTGAAGGTGAAGACATCCAAGGAAACATGGACTCTTACCTCAGCAACGATGATGATTTTCTGGCGGAGGATGCCGTAGACTTCTACACTGACGATGAGGACTCCGACTTCATCGACGATGAGTAGATGCACTAGGGCACTGTCGTAGCATGAGATGTATCGATCTCAATGTATCTTAGCTTGCAGAATGGTTCAGCAGTATGGATCCAACAGTCACCAGAAGTACCGTCCCAACCCTTCACCAGGGTATGCACCAAGGAACAACCGACCCCCAAATTCTCGCCCAAGCTACCCCAACCATAGCGGAGGCAATGTGAAGTCCGGAGGAAACAATCACAACTCCGGTAATACCAACAATTTCAACCGTGCACCTCCCAAGAACAACAACAACACTACACCTAGAACTGGCAGCAATGTTGTGCCTGTCGCAGTCAAGGACAAGTCCCAGATCACTTGTTTTGAGTGTGGAGTGAAGGGTCACTACTCCAATGAGTGTCCCAAGAAGACTGCAGGCAATGCCAATGTGAATGCCCCAGCTCAGCAGCAGCGTCGTGTTCAGCCAGGAAGGAGATTTTCCCTAGGGAACCCTCACAACCGCCATGGCCGTCTCTTCCACATGAATGCAGAAGATGCCCAGAAAGCGCCAGATGTAGTGCTGGGTATGTTTTCTGTCAACTCAGTTTTAGCTAGAGTATTGTTTGATTCGGCAGCATCGCATTCATTTGTCACCGAAGAATTTGCATGCACTAGTAAGATTCGTCCAACCAACCTGAAGCATGTCATGATAGTTCAAATCCCCGGTTCAACAACCAAAGCTAGAAAAATTTGGAACGTTGTACCAATCAGAATACATGGGATAGATTTTTATGCCAACCTAATTGTACTTGGAACCAAAGGTTTGGAAGTAGTACTAGGTATGGACTGGATGTCAAGGCATAAAGGATTGATAGACTGTGCTAAGAAAGCCATCACCATGACCAGTAGTTCTGGAGTCACAGTACAGCATATCTCTGAAACCTTACCCCATCAATTCAAGTGCAACCAGAGTGTAGCCTTGCCCACCATTGACCAAGTCAGAGTAGTCTGTGAATACCCCGACGTATTCCCAGATGAATTGCCAGGTATGCCCCCGAATAGGGATATTGAGTTCATTATCGAACTAATCCCCGGAACCGGACCTATAGCCCAGAGACCCTATAGCATGAACCCATCAGAGTTAGTGGAACTGAAGAAGCAGTTGGATGCTATGCTAGCCAAAGGTATGATTCAACCAAGCGCATCGCCATGGAGATCACCAGTGTTATTCGTCGACAAGATGGAGGCAACCGTCTGTGCACAGATTACAGAAAATGGAACGATGGCACCATCAAGAACAAGTACCCTTTGCCAAAGATAGAGGATCTATTTGATCAGTTGACCGGAGCTCAGGTATTCTCAAAGATTGATCTTAGGACTGGTTATC
This sequence comes from Avena eriantha, assembly GCA_910589775.1. Classification (NCBI taxonomy): domain Eukaryota; kingdom Viridiplantae; phylum Streptophyta; class Magnoliopsida; order Poales; family Poaceae; genus Avena; species Avena eriantha. The sequence goes on from OU342744.1 coordinate 343,024,193, forward strand.
ACCAACTTAAGATTCGTGCAACGGATATTCCGAAGACTGCCTTTACTACTCGCTATGGTTTATACGAGTATACGGTGATGTCTTTTGGATTAACCAATGCCCTTCCTTATTTCATGAATCTCATGAGTAAGATCTTTATGAATTTCCTGGATAAGTTTGTAGTTGTGTTTATCGGCGACATCCTTATATACTCCAAGTCAGAAGAAGAACATGAGCAACATCTGAGAATCATTCTAGGAACCCTGAGAGAGCATCAGTTGTATGCCAAGTTCAGCAAGTGTGAATTTTGGCTAAAAGAAGTAGGATTCCTCGGACATATTGTGTCTGCCGGAGGAGTCTCTATTGATCCCACAAAGATCAAAGATGTTGAAGAATGGAAAGCCCCAACCACGCAAACCCAAGTCCGTTCTTTTCTCGGATTAGCGGGATATTACCGCAAGTTCGTAGAGGGATTCTCGAGCATAGCCCGACCCATGAACCAATTGTTGAAAAGGGACAAGAAGTTTGAATGGACAGAAAAATGTGAAGCCAGTTTCCAGGAGATGAAGAAGAGATTGATATCAGCCCCAATCTTGGTCATGTAGACATCAAGAAGCCATTTGATGTATATTGTGACGCATCCAAGATTGGTCTAGGATGTGTATTGATGCAAGAAGGTAAAGTCATCGCTTATCTGTCTCGACAACTGAAGCAGCATGAGCAGAACTATCCGACCCATGATCATGAACTAGCAGCTATAGTTCTAGCACTGAAGAGATGGCGTCATTATTTGATGGGAAATCGATGTGAGATTTACTCAGATCATAAGAGCTTGAAGTATATCTTCACTCAGAAGGAGCTGAATATGAGGCAAAGAAGATGGATAGAGTTAATCAAGGATTATGACCCCGGCAAAGCCAATGTGGTAGCGGATGCTCTTAGCAGATTGCTGTGTAGGCTTAACACCATGATCAAGGAGAAGCAACCAAGTTTGTATGAAGAGTTGGAGCAATTCAGGACTGAATTAGTTAGCAAAGGATTACTAGCTAGCATTGAACTTCAACCCACTTTGATTAGCCAAATCAAGGAAGCCTACAAGGGGAATGAAAGTATCGACGGAATCAAACGTCGTATTGGTACAAGAAAAGGTACCTGGATTCACCGAAGACGAAGGAGTACTATGGTACAAAGGACGTATCTGTGTTCCAGCAGATTCGGGGCTGAAGGAAGTTATCATGAAGGAGGCTCATGATACTCTTTATTCTATCCACCCCGGAGGAACAAAGATGTATCAGGATTTGAAAGAGCAATTTTGGTGGCACAAGATGAAGAGAGAGATCGGAAGCTACATCGCCAAATGTGACATCTGTCAAAGAGTCAAGGCAGAACACCAGAGACCTGCAGGATTGTTGCAACCATTGCAGATTCCGGAATGGAAATGGGATTCCGTCGGAATGGACTTTATCACCGGTTTACCTACTTCTAGTAGGGGAAATGACTCAATCTGGGTCATAGTTTATAGATTGTCTAAGGTAGCCCACTTTATACCTGTCAAAACAACTTACCAGACTGCAAAGTTAGCAGAGCTATACATTGCTAGGATTGTTAGTCTGCGTGGAACCCCCAAGACCATCGTATCAGATCGAGGAACCCAGTTTACCTGAAGATTTTGGCAGAAAGTACAGGAATGTTTAGGAACCAAGTTGAATTTCAGTACAGCATATCAACCACAAACAGATGGACAGACTGAGAGAGTCAACCAAATCCTAGAGGATATGCTTAGAGCTTGTATGTTAGAATATGGATCAGAATGGGAAGACTGCCTGCCTTTCGCAAAATTCTCATACAACAACAGTTATCAAGCAAGTTTGCATATGGCACCATTCGAATTCCTTTACGAAAGAAAGTGTCGTACCCCTTTGAATTGGTCGCAAGTAGGAGAGAGTCAGATCTTCGAACCCGACATTCTCCGAGAAGTAGAAGAGAAAGTTCACAAAGTCCGTGAGCATCTTAAGACCGCCCAATCCAGACAAAAGAGCTATGCTGACAAAAGAAGAAGAGACCTAACTTTCAATGTCGGAGATTTTGTATATCTCAAGGTTTCACCATTCAAAGGAACTCAACGCTTTAGTCTGAAAGGAAAGTTAGCCCCCAGATATATCGGACCTTTCAAGATTCTGAACCGCCGAGGAGAAGTACCGTATTAGTTGGAACTGCCTAAAGAGATGTCAGCCATCCACAATGTGTTCCATATCTCGTTACTTCGCAAATGCTTGGAAGTGCCTGAGAAGACTGAAGTTTTCAAGAACATCGATCACAGAGCTGTGGAAATCCACAAGGACCTGACCTATCGAGAAGTACCCATCCGTATCTTAGAAGAAGCCTACAGAACCACCAGGACCGGGAGTATCAAGTTTCTCAAGATTCAGTGGAGCAACCATACCGAGGAGGAAGCTACTTGGAAGCGAGAAGATTACATTAGGACGGAGTTCCTAGACCTCTTTAGCTCCTAGTTTTCTTGGTAAATCTCGGGACGAGATTTTGTTTAAGGGGGGAAGGTTTGTAACATCCCAAAACTTCAATCCAAGCTTATCAAGATCAAATCAATCAAATTTGGGGTTAACAAAAACTTTTCCAAAGATAATATGAAAGCATTCATATATGTGTGCAGTTAAATTAGGAGTTGTTTGAATTGCCATGATTGATTGATCCAATGCTTGTAAAATGTTTCTTAGGTGATTTAAACATCATCTACATCATTTCCAAACTTTTCCTAAAGAAAATCAAAAAAAAGAATGAGGAATGGTCATTTTGGCAAATTTAACTCTCATACCTAATTTGGCTATTCCTAGTACTCAAATTTTAACAGAAACAATTCTTGCTCTTTGCACCCCTTGCTAGTACACATAATGAGGTACCAAGGCCCAGCTTTTGATCTGCTAAAAATATTCTATAAAGTAATTTAAATGAAAGTTTAAAATTGAATCTAATGCATATGCATAGATCACCCCTATTTGAAAACCCATCTTTTTGAGCTCCACTTTAAAAACCCTTGCAACCAGAGACTACCTATCACTAGGGGAGATCATTCAAAAAATTTGAACTCAAAATTCAAAAATAATTTTCATGCGGCCATTTCATCAAACACCTGGCAGATGTGATTTACACCCTAATTCTAGCTCACTGTTTTGAACAGGGTTTTGCACCCAATTCTCCTCCAAACCCTCCCTCTGTCCCCAAATGATCTAACCAAGCCAATTAAACCCCATCCCCTACCCCCTAGTGGCAAGGCCAAGCCATGCCGAGCACCAACTCGCCGGCCAACGTTGCCCTCACCCCAGCAGACCACCTCCGTCTCTCTCTCCATGTCTAGGAGGTAGCCAGCACCTCACCGCCGCCCAGTGTGCCCTGCCCAAGCCAAGCCCCGCATTGGACCACCGAGGATAGCCCGCGCCTAGTGCCACCGCACAATGCCGAGCGCACACCAGAGCGCTGCACCCGGCACGCGTGCACAAGCGGCCCCTCGACCGCAGCCCGCGCCTACCGCTCCGCCACAACACAGGGAATACGACGGACACGCTCGTTCGCCGCCCAACGCACCACAGCCACCGCTCGCCATGGACACCGCCGCTTTTGCCGCGCAGAGCGCCACCTCGCCCCGACCGCGTGCCACCGCCCCTAGGGCCACATTTAAGCTCTAGAGCACCGCCAGGGAACCGCCCATCGATCGCCACCCCCAGCCATGCCTCTACCTCGCCGTAGCCATGTCGCCACCGTCGGCCGCCCATCCCGCTCGGTCTCACCGTCGAGCCTATAAAAGGAGTCCTCCCTAGCCTCTCTTCTCCACACCATTCCACTCCCCTCACCTCTCTGAACCTCACCCAACTCTAGCCGGAGCAAGGCGAGCTCTGCCTCGCCGGAATTGGAGTCGGAGCAGCCGCGATAGGAGGAGAAGGGCACCGTTGATTGCGACCGCACCAAGCTCCACCGCAACCACGCCTCGCCTCGCCGTCGTCTTCCACGTCGTTTGCTCGCCTCAGTGACCTCGCTGGAGCCCTGGTACGCCCCCAGCAGACCCCCACCGAGCCACTAGGTTTCGAGCTCGCTGGCGACCTGTTCGTCATCGACAACGACCCTCAGCCGTAGATTCCTATTCTAATCGCATGGCCCATAGCGCGCATACTGTTTCGCGTTTTATGTGCCGCTGACACGCGGGACCCCCTGTCAGCTGAGCCCTACGCCGCGGAGCGCCACTGGGCCGGCCCATTCCTTTTACCGTGCTAGCCCACCTATTCAAATCTGGATTTTTCTTTTTAGTTGAATCTAGTTTTGTCTAGTATTTCAAAAATCCATTCTGTGAGTTTTACAAATCCAAATAGCATGAAACCAATTTTGTCTGAAAGGTATTAAGATGATCTATCCAAGCCCGTTGGATTTAATTCAATTATTGTTATATATCTCTCCTAATAAAAATAAGAAGACATCAACTTTTGCAACTTGCAACATTTTTATAAAATCAACCAAGTTAGATTTTGAGTTGATTCCAACTCTCAAAAATCACATTTCACCATATCTATCCAAATATGTAATAATATTAAGGTTTACATGCAGTGACTTTGGACTAGTACCAAAATAATGCTATATAGGCATTTCTACTCACTTTAAATCATTAAATAATGAACTTGAACCAAAGTAATATTGATCCAACCCTTAAATCTCATTCCCACGTGTTAGAATATGTGGTGAGGACATGTGTCCACATGATCCCATATTTTGGTGGTGAATATTAAATTTTAGTTAATTTTCAATGAGTAGAAATTACTTTTCTAAAATAAAAAGAAGGAAACTTTTGATTTAACTTGTGATGCTTGTGATGATAATAGATCATCAATTGTGTGTCTTAGAATGCTATCTAGCCTAGTTAAGTATTGTTTGGTGATTGTGCACTCCCTATGTTTTTATAAACGATAGTACCGACCAAGCTTTCGAGGAGGAGGAGTTCTACCAAGAAGAAGAAGAAGAAGAAGAAAACTTCAACCACTTCACCAACCAAGGCAAGCCACCATTAACAATGCCAGCTACCATTAGCAAGCTAGCACTATCCAATATTATCCCTTGCAAGTTAGCACTTGCAAGTGTAGTACTTAGCAAACTAGAATAAAACTAGATGGTTTAGCAAAGATGCCTTAAGCATGCTTTGATCACATCCCCCTTATTTAACTAATAGTACCCCAAGTCCTAGTTACAAGTTTTACCCCTCTTAGGTTATACAAAGTTCTTTACTTGTTTTGAAGGTAGCATAAAAAGTATAAAACTTGACCTATTTAGAAACCTTTAGATGACATTCTATGGCATGATATTGAACCCATCTTTACTATCTTAGTGAACACTCTTAACTTAGTAGTTTAGAGTAGATCAAAAAAAAACTTGAGTCACTTTAGATGGGAACACTTGGTGAAAATGAATTATGAAAAACTTAGAATGATGAGTCATTCTATTGAGATGTTTTGACATGTGTTGAGAAACACAATTGGTTGATGATGATGAAAATGTTGAGACATGAGCCTTAACCCTTTTATAAAACTGATGGTTGGATTCGGATGCGATACCATTCCAAAATTTACTGTACAACCACATTACCTGAATTGGGTAAGGCTTAGCTGGAAATTTATATGCATTAGTATTAGTTCCCTCACGAGAGAGGTTTGAGCTGAGGCTACCTCTCAATGTTGTCGACCTATGCAGTGCCCAAGATGACTGATGGTCATGGTTAGGAGGCCATGCTCATAGGAGAGGTGCTTATAATAGGGTGTGTAAAGGGAAGGTTATGTTTGATTATCTGCATACTAAGTATGATGATTCAGGGTTATCCCTGACAGATGTATCGAATCTTGTGGTGAAAGTGTACCACCTCTGTAGAGTGTCAAACTATTCGAATAGCCGCGTCCGCGGTTATGGATAGTTGGAATGGCCATACTGTTTCGTTGTCAGATGTTTTCTAAAGACTTTGAAAAGAATGATGAATCTTGACTTGACCACAACAGGGTTGTGTTGATGACAATAGTTTCCCCAACTTAAGTTATTCTAGAGTTTTACTTTATCTTTCTTTGCTTCTGAACTCAGCTTAGGTTTCGAACTTAACTTTATAGTTAAACACAGAGTTAACACTTTAACTTAGATTTGTACTACTTGTTAGTGGTAGTTTGCGGGTACTTAAAGAGTACTCATGGCTTTTGTCCCTGGCTATTATCATGGCCAGACTATGAAGGAGATTATCAAGATGATGGTCAGTAGGACGGCTATGATAACTAGGACTATCTGCCTTCGTCAGCATTGCATGTGCTCCTGAAGATGGACCCCACCGCTACGCTATCTTTTATTTCCGCTGCTGGTTGTATTAAGACTGGATCATGCGATCCTTATTTGTGTAAAACCTTATGTATGGTTTGTAATGGATGATGTACTGTGATATCCAATCCGTTATGTCTCGCAAAAATAGTAATCCTGGGAATGCGAGGTATGGCATAACGGGCATCTGGGATTAAAAATCCGGGTGTTGACAACAAAGCAATCACAAGATTCATAAATTATTTGAGGGGGACACCCCATTAAGCTACCCGCATAGAAGTTGGCCGACTCCGAGACAGACCCAAGGTTTGTGTGGACGGCTGTAAACGACTGGGAACCCGAAAGTGTGACTGGGCTTGTCGATACAGCGAAAACGTGTCACGATCCTAAACAGTACAGGTGCTCCACGGACAATCGTAAATAAAGCAGTAAAAGCATGGCATAAGCACAGGATAGGAATAAAGCCCCAAACTAGTTTGTGGCCCCAACAAATAAGAAATGAATCAAGCTCTGGCTAAGGGGGATTCATAGACTCTCTCGGAATTGGATAGTGTGAATAGTCAAGGAACAAGTATCAAGTACTCGGGGCCTACGGGACACAAGTGGACATAAAAACCAAATAGCATATATTGCCCACCGGTGCCTCTTTCATTAGTTAGCACAGCAATTTAATAGTTGTATTTAAAGTCGTGATCATCTCCTCCATTAAGCATCTCCACCATTTATCATGTTCCAACTTGCCGTTAACGGTGGAACGACAACGACGCAAAGCAACATAGAAGCAAGCAACTACGGCTCACAAGGCCGACTATCTATCAAACAACAGGCAATAGGATGTGTCCATGTCAACACCCGGATTTTTAATCCCAGATGCCCGTTATGCCATACCTCGCAATCCCAGGATTACCATTTTTGTGAGACATAACGGATTTGATATCACAGTACATCATCCATTACAAACCATACATAAGGTCTTACATAGATAAGGATCTCATGATCTAGTCTTAAGACAACAAGCAGCGGAAATAAAAGATAAGTGTAGCGGTGGGGTCCATCTTCAGGGGCATAGGCAATGCTGACGAAGGCAGATAGTCCTAGTTATCATAGCCGTCCTGTTGGCCATCATTTTGATAGTCTCCTTCATAGTCTGGCCATGATAATAGCCAGGGACAAAATCCATGAGTACTCTTTAAGTACTCGCAAACTACCACTAACAAGTAATATGAATCTAGATTAAAGTTCTAACTCTAAGTTTAACTATAAAGTTAAGTTTGAAACCTAAGTTGAGCTCTGAAGCAAAGAAAGATAAAGTAAAACTCTAGAATCACTTAAGTAGGGAAAAACTATTGTCATAAACACACCCTGTTGTGGTCAAGTCAAGATTCATCATTATTTTCAAAGTATTTAGAAAGCATCTGGCAAAGAAACAGTATGGCCATTCAACCTGTCCATAACCGTGGACGTAGCTATTCGAATAGTTTGACACTCTGCAAAGGTGGTACACTTTCACCACAAGATTGGATACATCTGTCAGGGATAAGCCTGAATCATCATACTTAGTATGCAGATAATCAAACAGAACCTTCCCTTTACACACCCTAGTATAAGCACCTCTCCTATGAGCATGGCCTCCCAACCATGACCATCAGTCATCTTGGACACTGCATAGGTGGACACCATTGAGAGGTAGTCTCAGCTCAGACCTCTCCCGTGAGGGAACTAATACTAATGCATATAAATTTCCAGCTAAGACTTACCCAATTTAGGTAAGTGGGTGTACGGTAAATTTGGAATGGTATCGCATCCAAATCCAACCATCAGTTTTATAAAAGAGTTAAGGCTCAGGCCTCAACATTTTCATGAACATCAATCCTTTTTGTTTCTCAACACATGTCAAAACATCTCAATAGAATGACTCATCATTCCAAGGTTTTCATAATTCATGTTCACCAAGTGTTCCCATCTAAAGTGACTCAAGTTTTTGATTCTACTCTAAACTACTAAGTTAAAAGTGTTCACTAAGGTGGAAAAGATGGGTTCAATCTCATGCCATAGAATGACATCTAAAGGGTTCTAAATAGGTCAAGTTTTATACTTTTTATGCTACCTTCAAACTAAGTAAAGAACTTTGTATAACCTAAGAGGGGTAAAACTTGTAACTAAGACTTGGGGTACTAATAGTTAAAAGGGAGTGTGATCAAAGCATGCTTAAGGCATCTTTGCTAAACCATCTAGTTTGATTCTAATTTGCTAAGCACTAAACTTGAAAGTGTTAGCTGGCACTGTTAATGGTGGCTTGCACTTAAAAGTGCTATCTTCCTAATAGTAGCTTGCCTTGGTTGGTGTAGTGGTTGAAGTTTTCTTCTTCTTCTTCTTCTTCTTCTTCTTCTTGGTAGAACTCCTCCTCCTCGAAAGCTTGGTCGGTACTATCGTCTATAAATACATACGGAGTGCACAATCACCAAACAATACTTAACTAAGCTAAAGTAACATTCTAAGACACACATTTGATGATCTATTATCCTCACAAACATCACAAGTTTAAGTCCATAGTTTCATCCCTTTTATTTTAGAAAAGTAATTTCTACTCATTGAAAACTTAACTAAAATTTAATATTCACCACCAAAATATGGGATCATGTGGACACATGTCCTCACCACATATTCTTACATGTGGGAATGATATTTAAAGGTTGGATCAATATTATTTGGTTTAAGTTCATTATTTAATGATTTAAAGTGACTAGAAATGCCTATATAGCATTATTTTGGTACTAGTCCAAAGTCACTGCATGTAAACCATAATATTATTACATATTTAGATAGATATCATGAAATGTGATTTTTGAGAGTTGGAATCAACTCAAAAGCTAACTTGGTTGATTTTATAAAAATGTTGCAAGTTGCAAATGCTTCTGTCTTCTTATTTTGTTAGGAGAGATCTATAACTCTAATTGAATTAAATCCAGCGGGCTTGCATAGATCATCTTAATACCTTTTAGGAAAAATTAGTTTCAGGCTTTGTGGATTTGAAAAACTCCCAGAATTAAATTTTAAAATAGTGGACAGAAACTAGATTTAACTAAAAAGAAAAATCCAGATTTGAATGTGTGGGCTAGCGCGGGAAACGACTTGGGCCGGCCTAGTGGCGCTCTGCGGCGCGGGGCTCAGCTGACAGGGGGGGTCCCGCTTGTCAGCAACACTTAACACGTGAAACGGTACGCGCGCTGTGGGCCATAGGATTAGAAGGCGGATCTACGACTGAGGGTCGTCGACGACGACGAACAGGTCGCCGGCGAGCGCGAGCCCTAGCGGCTCGGTGGGGGTCTCCTGGGGACGTACCAGGGCTCCAGCAGGGTCGGCAAGGCGGGCAAACGAAGTGGAAGACGACGGCGAGGCGAGGCGCGGGTGCTGCGGAGCTTCGGGTGGTCGCAATCAACGGCGCCCTTCTCCTCCTGCCGCGGCTACTCCGGCTCCAATTCCGGTGAGGTAGAGCTCGCCTTGCTCCGGCAAGAGGTGGGTGAGGTTCAGAGAGGTGAGTGGAGTGGAATGGTGTGGAGAAGAGAGGCTGGGGAGGGCTCCTTTTATAGGCCGGACGGTGAGACAGAGCGGGATGGGCAGGCGACGGTGGCGACATGGCTACGGCGGGGTAGAGGCATGGCTGCGGGTGGCGATCGACGTGTGGTTCCCTGGCGGTGCTCTAGGCATTGAATGCCGTCGTAGGGACGGTGGCAGGCGGTCTAGGCAAGGTGGCGCTCTATGCGGCAGAGGCGGCGGTGTCCACGGCGAGCGGTGGCTATGAGGCATTGGGTGGCCAGCGGGGGTGTCTGGGGTGTTCTCCAGGTCGAGGCGGAGAGGCGGGCGCGGGCTACGGCCAAGAGGCGGTCTGGGCGAGCGGGGACCGAGCGCGCTCTGTGGGCGTCACTGTCATGGTGCGGTGGCACTGGGCGCGGTTTGTCCTCGGTGGTCCACTGCACTACTGGGCTCGGGCAAGGGATAGGGGTGGCAGTGAGCTCCTGGCTACCTCCTAGACATGGCGAGGGAAGAGGGAGTGGTCTACTGCAGCGAGGCAAGGTTTGGCCGGCGAGGCATGGCTCGGCATGGCATGGCCTAGGGGCCAGGGACAAGGGAGAGGGGTGTTAAGGGCCTGGTTAGACTAGGAGGGGAGAGAGGAGATAAATGGTGATCAAATGGGGGCAAAACCCTATTCAAAACAGTCAGCTATGATTTAGGTTTAAACCTGCCTGCCAAGTGTTTGATTAAATGGCCGCATGAAAGAAAGTTTTAAATTTTGGTTTCAAATTTTTTGAGTAATCTCCACTAGTGCTAGGTAGTCTCTGGTTGCAAGGGTTTTGAAAGTGGAGCTAAAAAAGATGGGTTTTGAAATTGGGGTGATCTATGCATATGCATTAGATTCAATTTTTAAATTCAATTTAAAATAACTAACAGAATGGTTTTAGCAGATCCAAAGATGGGCCTTGGTACCTCATTATGTGTACTAGCAAGGGGTGCAAAGATCAATAATTGTTTCTATTAAGAAATGAGTGCTAGGAATAGCCAAAGTAGGCATGAGAGTGAAATTGGCCAAAATGACCATTCCTCCTTTTTAATTCTTTTTGATTTGATTTTCTTTAGGAAAAGTTTGGGAATGATGTAGATGATGTTTAAATCACCTTAGAAACATTTTACAAGCATTGGATCACTCAATCATGGCATTTCAAACAACTCCTATTTTAAATGCACACATGTATGAATGCTTTCATTTTAAATTTGGAAAAGTTTTTGTTAACCCCATTTTTGATTGATTTGATCTTGATAACCTTGGATTGAAGTTTTGGGATGTTACAAACCTTCCCCCCTTAAACAAAATCTCATCCCGGGATTTACAAAGAAAACTAGGAACTAAAGAGATCTGGGAACTCTGTCGTAATGTAATCTTCTCGCTCCCAAGTAGCTTCCTCCTCGGTATGGTTGCTCCACTGAATCTTGAGAAACTTGATACTCCTGGTCCTGGTGGTTCTATAAGCTTCTTCTAAGATACGGATGGGTACTTCCCGATAAGTCAGATCATTACTGATTTCCATAGCTCGGTGATCGATGTTCTTGAAAACTTCAGTCTTCTCGGGCACTTCCAGATATTTTGCGAAGTAACGAGATATGGAACATATTGTGGATGGCTGACATCTCTTCAGGCAGTTCCAGCTGATATGATACTTCTCCTCGATGGTTCAGAGTCTTGAAAGTTCCGATATATCTGGGGGCTAACTTTCCCTTTAGACTAAAGCGTTGAGTTCCTTTCAAGGGTGAAACCTTGAGATATACAAAATCTCCGACATTGAAAGTCAGGTCTCTCCTTCTCTTGTCAGCATAACTCTTCTGTCTGGATTGGGCGGTCTTGAGGTGCTCACGGACTTTGTGAACTTTCTCTTCTGCTTCTTAGAGAATGTCGGGTCCGAAGATCTGACTCTCTCCTAATTGCGACCAATTCAAAGGGGTACGACACTTTCTTCCGTATAGGAATTCAAATGGTGCCATCTGCAAACTAGCTTGATAACTGTTGTTATATGAGAATTCTGCGAAAGGCAGGCAGTCTTCCCATTTTGATCCATATTCCCATACACAAGCTCTAAGCATATCCTCTAGGATCTGGTTGACTCTCTTAGTCTGTCCATCTATTTGCGGATGATATGCTGTGCTGAAGTTCCACTTGATTCCTAATCCTTCTTGAACTTTCTGCCAAAATCTTGAGGTAATTGGGTTCCTCGATCTGATACAATGGTCTTGGGGGTTCCATGTAGACTAACAATCCTAGCAATGTATAGCTCTGCTAGCTTTGCACTCTGGTAAGTTGTCTTGACAGGTATAAAGTGGGCTACCTTGGACAGTCTATCAACTATGACCCAGATTGAGTCATTTCCCCTACTAGATGTAGGTAAACCGGTGATAAACTCCATTCCGACGGAATCCCATTTCCATTCCGGAATCTGCAATGGTTGCAACAGTCCTACAGGTCTCTGATGTTCTGCTTTGACTCTTTGACAGATGTCACATTTGGCGATGTAGCTTCCGATCTCTCTCTTCATCTTGTGCCACCAAAATTGCTCTTTCAAATCCTGATACATCTTTGTTCCTCCGGGGTGGATAGAATAAAGCGTATCATGAGCATCCTTCATGATCACCTCCTTCAGTTCCGAATCTGCTAGAACACAGATACGTCCTTTGTACCACAGTACTCCTTCTTCGTCTTCGGTGAATCCAGGTACCTTTCCTGTATCGATACGACGTTTGATTCTATCGATACTCTCATTTCCCTTCTAGGCTTCCTTGATTTGGCTAATCAACGTGGGTTGAAGTTCAATGCTAGCTAGAAATCCTTTGCTAACTAATTCAGTCCTGAACTGCTCCAACTCTTCATACAAACTTGGTTGCTTCTCCTTGATCATGGTGTTAAGCCTACACGACAATCTGCTAAGAGCATCCGCTACCACATTGGCTTTGCCGGGATGATAGTGAATGTCAAGGTCATAATCCTTGATTAACTCTATCCATCTTCTTTGCCTCATATTCAGCTCCTTCGGAGTGAAGATATACTTCAAGCTTTTATGATCTGAGTAAATCTCACAGCAATTACCCATCAAATAATGACGCCATGTCTTCAATGCTAGAACTACAGCTGCTAGCTCAAGATCATGGGTCGCATAGTTCTGCTCATGCTACTTCAGTTGTCGAGATAGGTACGCGATAACTTTGCCTTCTTGCATCAATACACATCCTAGACCAATCTTGGATGCGTCGCAATACACATCAAAGGGCTGCTTGATGTCGGGCATGACCAACATTGGGTCTGATATCAATCTCTTCTTCAGCTCCTGAAAACTGGCTTCACACTTGTCTGTCCATTCAAACTTCTTGTCCTTTTTCAACAATTGGGTCATTGGTCGGGCGATGCTCGAGAATCCTTCTACGAACTTGCGGTAATATCCCGCTAATCCGAGAAATGCACGAACCTGGGTTTGTGTGGTTGGGGCTTCCCATTCTTCGACATCTTTGATCCTGGTAGGGTCAACAGAGACTCCTCCGGCAGACACAATATGTCCTAGGAATCCTACTTCCTTTAGCCAAAACTCACACTTGCTGAACTTGGCATATAACTGATGCTCTCTCAGGGTTTCTAGGATAACTCTCAGATGTTGCTCATGCTCTTCTTCTGACTTGGAGTAGTTAAGGATGTCGTCGATAAACACAACTACAAACTTATCTAGGAAATTCATCAAGATCTTATTCATGAGATTCATGAAATAAGTAGGGGCATTGGTCAATCCAAAAGACATAACCGTATACTCGTATAAACCATAGCAAGTAGTAAAGGCGGTCTTTGGAATATCCGTTGCACGAATCTTAAGTTGGTGATAACCAGTCCTAAGATCAATCTTTGAGAATACCTGGGCTCCAGTCAAATGATCAAATAAATCCTCTATCTTTGGCAAGGGGTACTTGTTCTTGATGGTGATATCATTCAACTTTCTGTAATCTGTACACAAACGGTTGCCTCCATCTTTTTTGTCGACGAATAACACTGGTGATCTCCATGGCGATGCACTTGGTTGAATCAAACCTTTGGCTACCATAGCATCCAACTGCTTCTTCAGTTCCACTAACTCTGAGGGGTTCATGCTATAAGGCCTCTGGGCTATAGGTCCGGTTCCGGGGATTAGTTCGATAATGAACTCAATATCCCTATCCGGGGGCATACCTAGCAATTCATCTGGGAATACATCGGGGTATTCACAGACTATGGTGGGCAAGGCTACACTCTGGTTGCACTTGAATTGACCGGGTAAGGTTTCAGAGATATGCTCTACTGTGACTCCAGAACTATTGGTCATGGTGATGGCTTTCTTAGCACAGTCTATCAATCCTTTATGCCTTGACATCCAGTCCATACCTAGTACTACTTCCAAACCTTTGGTTCCAAGTACAATTAGGTTGGCATAAAAATCTATCCCATGTATTCTGATTGGTACAGCTTTGCAAATTTTTCTAGCTTTGGTTGTTGAACCGGGGATTTGAACTATCATGACATGCTTCAGGTTGGTTGGGCGAATCTTACTAGTGCATGCAAATTCTTCGGTGACAAATGAATGCGATGCTCCCGAATCAAACAATACTCTAGCTAGAACTGAGTTGACAGAAAACATACCCAGCACTACATCTGGCGCTTTCTGGGCATCTTCTGCATTCATGTGGAAGAGACGGCCATGGCGGTTGTGAGGGTTCCCTAGGGAAAATCTCCTTCCTGGCTGAACACGACGCTGCTGCTGAGCTGGGGCATTCACATTGGCATTGCCTGCAGTCTTCTTGGGACACTCATTGGAGTAGTGACCCTTCACTCCACACTCGAAACAAGTGATGAGGGACTTGTCCTTGACTACAACAGGTACGGCATTGCTGCCAGTTCTGGGTGCAGTGTTGTTCTTGTTGTTGTTGTGGTTCTTGGGAGGTGCACGGTTGAAAGTGTTGGCATTACCGGAGTTGTGATTGTTTCCTCTGGACTTCACATTGGCTCCGCTACGGTTGGAGTAGCTTGGGCGAGAATTTGGGGGTCGGTTGTTCCTTGGTGCATATCCTGGTGAAGGGTTGGGACGGTACTTCTGGTGACTGTTGGATCCAGACTGCTGCATCATACGACGCTTGCGGTTGTTGTTTGCCTGGTTAATCTTCCCCTCCATCTGGATGGCAGAGTCGACTAGCTCTTCGAGATCCTGGAAGCAAATGTTGACGAGGACAGTCTACATCTCATCATGCAGTCCGTTCAAGAATCTGTCCTTCTTCTTAGTCTCCGTGTTGATCTCATCAGGTGCATATCCGGAAAGTGACCGGAGTCTGTCACGGTCCTCTACCACATTCATTCTTCCTTGCTTCAATTCGTGGAACTCATTTCGCATTCTTTTGACTAGACCCTGCGGCACATGGGTGCAGCTGAACTTGACTTTGAATGCTTGCTATGTCATCACTTGACCATGGTTCATATTGCGGATGCTATTCCACCAAGCTCTTGCATCTCCTACTAGATAGTGGGTGGTGAAGATAACTTTCTCATTCTCATCAACTCTGGCAACCTCTAAGTTGTTTTCCATGGTCTGTAACCAGTCATCAGCATCTAATGGGTTCTCAGATTGATTGAAGATTGGGGGATTGGTGTTCTGAAAGTTTTTGAGTTTGGATCCCTGGTGATCCTGATTTCCATGCCCTTGGATGTTGAGAGCCATCTGGGCTATCTATGTTGCTAAGTTGGCTTGGCGTTCTTCCCGGCTTGCTTCACGGTCTGCGATGAGATTCTGCAAGATCTGCAGCATTGGGTCTTGTGACGAGCTGCTCCCTCCTTGGTTTCCACGAGTCATCTGAAGAGATATAGGGGTAAGAGGGAAATTCTAAGGTTCAGGGTTTTGGGTTTTCAAAGCTAAAACTTTGAGTTAGACTTAGGTTTTTCAACTAACTTCACTTTAATTCATGCAAGCAAGCACACGATACAACACACACCGCAACAATCAAAGGGAAAACAGATGGTTCGAAGAACCATTCTGCAAACTAAGATATAGTGAGATCGATACATCTCATGCTACGACAGTGCTCTAGTGCATCTACTCATCGTCGACAAAGTCGGAGTCCTCATCGTCAGTGTAGAAGTCTACGACATCCTCCGCTAGAAAATCATCATTGTTGCTGAGGTAAGAGTCCATGTTTCCCTGGATGTCTTCACCCTCACCTTCTTCTTCCTTTGCTGCAAGCTGAGCTTCCTGCTCCTTGACGGTCTTCTCGCGGTCGGCCACCTTCTTGTGAAGACGGGCGATGGTGCTATCCTTCTTGGCACGCTGGCCTCGAAGATACTGACGGTCTTGGACAAGCAGTGCGATAGACTGGGCCTTCTGGTAGGCAATGGCACGGTTATGGTTGGCTAACTCTCTAGCATTGTCCAGTTCCTGCTGTCTGTCGTGAAGCAAGAAGTCAAGGTTCTCCACTTGACGCCTCAACTCAGGGTGGCCCTGCATCTCCATTGGCATTCCGATGAAATCACGTCTTGCATAGTGGGCAAAACGGGTTCCTTGGGTCTTGTTGACGCTGAGGGCACATAGACGTGCGAGAGCTTCATGCATTGCCCTGGCTAATCCATCTAGCCAGTTGTTATCTCTCACGGAGAATTGAATTCTCCCAGAAGTTGGTGCTTCAATGCTTCCTCTAAGATCTGCGGTGACTAGCCACTGTAGGTCTCCTCCTAGGGGTCCTGGAAGTTGAGCTCCAAGAAACTCCGGGTGCGGGTGTCCCAGTAACTCTGACAGTGAATCCAGATCTCTCTCGAAGATCAGCTGACCTCCGTTTCCCAACTGGTAAAACCTGTTGAACTGAGTCTCCATCTACAAGAATTTAGGATGAGGAAGTTAGTGAAGTGATCAAGTGTGTCAAATTTTAAGTAGTAGTGGAAGAACTTTGAGGAACATGAATTTTTGAGAAAGAATCCACAAGGGTAACAGAGGAGATAGTTTTTCATAAATACTCACTTTTGGTTCGGAAACTAAGTTTTTGTTTGACGTCCATTCTAACTAGGGTCCGTATGGTCAGGATGGTTCTGGTACCAACTTGTCAACACCCGGATTTTTAATCCCAGATGCCCGTTATGCCATACCTCGCAATCCCAGGATTACCATTTTTGCGAGACATAACGGATTTGATATCACAGTACATCATCCATTACAAACCATACATAAGGTCTTACACAAATAAAGATCTCATGATCCAGTCTTAAGACAACAAGCAGTGGAAATAAAAGATAAGAGTAGCGGTGGTGTCCATCTTCAGGGGCACAGGCAATGCTGACGAAGGCAGATAGTCCTAGTTATCATAGCCGTCCTGTTGGCCATCATTTTGATAGTCTCCTTCATAGTCTAGCCATGATAATAGCCAGGGACAAAAGCCATGAGTACTCTTTAAGTACTCACAAACTACCACTAACAAGTAATATGAATCTAGATTAAAGTGCTAACTCTAAGTTTAACTATAAAGTTAAGTTTGAAACCTAAGTTGAGCTCTGAAGCAAAGAAAGATAAAGTAAAACTCTAGAATCACTTAAGTTGGGAAAAACTATTGTCATAAACACAACCCTGTTGTGCTCAAGTCAAGATTCATCATTATTTTCAAAGTATTTAGAAAGCATCTGACAACGAAACAGTATGGCCATTCCAACTGTCCATAACCGCAGACGCGGCTATTCGAATAGTTTGACACTCTGTAGAGGTGGTACACTTTCACCACAAGATTCCATACATATGTCAGGGATAAGCCTGAATCATCATACTTAGTATGCAGATAATCAAACATAACCTTCCCTTTACACACCCTAGTATAAACACCTCTCCTATGAGCATGGCCTCCCAACCATGACCATCAGTCATCTTGGGCACTACATAGGTGGACAACATTGAGAGGTAGCCTCAGCTCAGACCTCTCCCGTGAGGGAACTAATACTAATGCATGTAAATTTCCAGCTAATCCTTACCCAATTCAGGTAATGTGGTTGGATGGTAAATTTGGAATGGTATCGCATCCGAATCCAACCATCAGTTTTATAAAAGAGTTAAGGCTCAGGCCTCAACATTTTCATGAAGATCAATCCTTTTTGTTTCTCAACACATGTCAAAACATCTCAATAGAATGACTCATCATTCCAATGTTTTCATAATTCATGTTCACCAAGTGTTCCCATCTAAAGTGACTCAGGTTTTTGATTCTACTCTAAACTACTAAGTTAAGAGTGTTCACTAAGGTGGAAAAGATGGGTTCGATCTCATGCCATAGAATGACATCTAAAGGGTTCTAAATAGGTCAATTTTTATAATATTTATGCTACCTTCAAACTAAGTAAAGAACTTTGTATAACCTAAGAGGGGTAAAACTTGTAACTAAGACTTGGGGTACTAATAGTTAAAAGGGAGTGTGATCAAAGCATGCTTAAGGAATCTTTGCTAAACCATCTAGTTTGATTCTAATTTGCTAAGCACTAAACTTGCAAGTGTTAGCTTGCACTGTTAATGGTGGCTTGCACTTAAAAGTGTTATCTTGCTAATAGTAGCTTGCCTTGGTTGGTGCAGTGTATGAAGTTTTCTTCTTCTTGGTAGAACTCCTCCTCCTCGAAAGCTTGGTCGGTACTACCGTCTATAAATACATACGGAGTGCACAATCACCAAACAATACTTAACTAAGCTAAGTAGCATTCTAAGACACACATTTTATGATCTATTATCATCACAAACATCACAAGTTTAAGTCCATAGTTTCATCCCTTTTATTTTAGAAAAGTAATTTCTACTCATTGAAAACTTAACTAAAATTTAATATTCACCACCAAAATATGGGATCATGTGGACACATGTCCTCACCACATATTCTAACATGTGGGAATGAGATTTAAAGGTTGGATCAATATTACTTTGGTTTAAGTTCATTATTTAATGATTTAAAGTGACTAGAAATGCCTATATAGCATTATTTTGGTACTAGTCCAAAGTCACTGCATAAACCTTAATATTATTACATATTTAGATAGATATCATGAAATGTGATTTTTGAGAGTTGGAATCAACTCAAAAGCTAACTTGGTTGATTTTATAAAAATGTTGCAAGTTGCAAATGCTTCTGTCTTCTTATTTTTATTAGGAGAGATCTATAACTCTAATTGAATTAAATGTAGTGGGCTTGCATAGATCATCTTAATAACTTTTAGGAAAAAATAGTTTCATGCTATGTGGATTTGTAAAACTCCCAGAATTAAATTTTAAAATAGTATAGAAACTAGATTTAACTAAAAAGAAAAATCCAGATTTGAATGTGTGGGCTAGCGCAGGAAACGACTTGGGCCGGCCCAGTGGCGCTCCGCGGTGCGGGGCTCAGCTGACAGGGGGGTCTCGCTTGTCAGGGGAACTTAACACGCGAAACGGTACGAGCGCTGTGGGCCGTAGGATTAGAAGGCAGATCTACGGCTGAGGGTCGTCGTCGATGACGAACAGGTCGCCGGCGAGCTCGAACCCTAGCGGCTCGGTGGGGCTCTGCTGGGGACGTACCAGGGCTCCAGCAGGGTCGGCGAGGCGGGCAAACAAAGTGGAAGATGACAGCGAGGCGAGGCGCGGTTGCGGCGAAGCTTGGGGTGGTCGCAATCAACAGCGCCCTTCTCCTCCTGCCACGGCTGCTCCGGCTCCAATTCCGGCGAGGCAGAGCTCGCCTTGCTCCGGCTAGAGGTGGGTGAGGTTCAGAGAGGTGAGTGGAGTGGAATGGTGTGGAGAAGAGAGGCTGGGGAGGGCTCCTTTTATAGGCCTGACGGTTAGACCGAGCGGGATGGGCAGGCGACGGTGGCGACATGGCTACGGTGGGGTAGAGGCATGGCTGCGGGTGGCGATCGACGTGTGGTTCCCTGGCGGTGCTCTAGGCATTGAATGCCACCGTAGGGGCGGTGGCACGCGATTTGGGCGAGGTGGCGCTCTGCGCGGCAGAGGCAGCGGTGTCCACGCCGAGCGGTGGATGTGAGGTGTTTGGCGGCCAACGGGGGTGTCTAGGGTGATCTCCAGGTCGAGGCGGAGCGGCGGGCGTGGGCTGCGGCCAAGAGGCGGTCTGGGCGAGCGGGGACCGAGCGCGCTCTGCGGGCGGCACTTGCATCGTGCGGTGGCACTGGGCGCGGTTTGTCCTCGGTGGTCCACTGCACTTCTGGGATTGGGCAAGGGACAAGGGGTGGCGGTGAGCTCCTGGCTACCTCCTAGACATGGCGTGGGAAGAGGGAGTGGTCTGCTGCAGTGAGGCAAGGTTTGGCCGGCGAGGCATGGCTCGGCATGGCATGGTCTGGTGGCTAGGGACAAGGGAGAGGGGTGTTAAGGGCCTGGTTAGACTAGGAGGGGACAGAGGAGATAAATGGTGATCAAATGGGGGCAAAACACTGTTCAACATAGTGAGCTATGATTTAGGTTTAAACCTGCCTGCCAAGTGTTTGATTAAATGGCCACATGAAAGAAAGTTTTGAATTTTGGTTTCAAATTTTTTGAGTAATCTCCACTAGTGCTAGGTAGTCTCTGGTTGCAAGGGTTTTGAAAGTGGAGCTCAAAAAGATGGGTTTTGAAATAGGGGTGATCTGTGCATATGCATTAGATTCAATTGTTAAATGCAATTTAAAATAAGTAACATAATGTTTTTAGCAGATCCAAAGGTGGGCCTTGGTACCTCATTATGTGTACTAGCAAGGGGTGCAAAGATCAAGAATTTTTTGTATTAAGAAATGAGTGCTAGGAATAGCCAAAGTTGGCATGAGAGTGAAATTGGCCAAAATGACCATTCCTCCTTTTTAATTATTTTTTATTAGATTTACTTTATGAAAAGTTTGGGAATGATGTAGATGATGTTTAATCACCTAAGAAACATTTTACAAGCATTGGATCACTCAATAATGACATTTCAAACAACTCCTATTTTAAATGCACACATGTATGAATGCTTTCATTTTAAATTTGGAAAAGTTTTTGTTAACCCCATTTTTGATTGATTTGATCTTGATAAGCTTGGATTGAAGTTTTGGGATGTTACAGTCCATGGCAATATAGAGGCTGCAAGGAGTATTAATGGTGCACGGAATCTAAAGCATCGCAACACGGATAGTAATAGATTAACAGGAGGAAATAAAGACTATAAAAGCAAAATTGGGGTTCACTGCCGAAGGTTCATATCCAGAGAACTTGTCGATACTCGTATCAACTCATCAGCCTAATCCGCGAAGAAGCAAACACTAGAGGAAACACCGGATGCAATATTTAATACTACGGCACAAGATCCGACATGCTTATGATATGATGCATGGCATGGCAAAGATGCGGTGCAACTAGGAAATATTAAGCGGCCGGTGTCCCGACAATTAATTATATTGTTCAAGTTGTTTAGATACCCCGGAATTTAAATGTTGACTTAACAAGACAAAACATGGCATCGGTTCGCTACACAAATTTAAATAGAGCCAATATAAGGCTAGATTAGCCCGCATATAGACTCCATATTTAATTTAGGCGAACCGACTATTTAACCCAACCAACCAGATGACATGTATGCAAGCATGATGATTTAATGATGTGGCAGGTATATGTGATATTATAAAAATAGAGGCTTAGGGTCACACATCTAGGTTCGAAAGATCTTGGTTCCAGGGGGTCTGGGTCTCAGGGTTCGACGGGAACGACGAGGTTCGGATACAAGATGGAGAACTTGGGTTCCAAGTGGTCGATCTTGCCGTTGATGGCGAACTTGAATGGATCGGCTACCGGTGGTCTTAGGGCTCGTGTCGGGGAACTTGATTTCCGTGACGGCGAACTTGGTGTTCCGCGGTGAAGTACTTGTCGTTCCGGTGGCGATCTTGGCGGTCTTCAGAGACCCTCTTGGAGGTGATGAAGAAGATCATGTCGTTCTGAGGGGTTCGGGTTCCGGGAAGGAGATCATGGCGTTCTATGACGATGATCTTCGGATCCACAAAAGGAGGTCTTGCGTGTTCCGTGATGTAGGACTCGGGCCACCGGGTCATCAACTCCGGGAAGGAGATCTTGTCACTCGGTGTCGCGTAGGAGAAATCAATGTCTTGCGGCTTCCAAGATCATCGCCTTCGGATTCCGAGTGTCGATGACGAACTTGGATCAGCGTCGGGTTTCCGGAAGCACTTGGCAGCAAACGTTTCTTGTCGGTGCTGACGTGGTCTTTGGCGCCGATGGTTACCAGGTTCAACTTAGACGAAGTCGATCTTGTCTTTGCAGCACCAATATGGCACTGGCACGAGTAGCGCCACAACATCACCGACACCTCCATACCATACTACGTACGCATCCATAGGTACTACCTGGGAGGCAGAGAACCATGGCCCAAAATGACAAAAGAGCTTGGCGGCCTGAACTCCTATAGGAAGTTAGGGACGGAGGACTGCTGCTCGCGTCCGGAGAAGAGGAGCAGCGCGGAGGAGCTCGAGACGGCACCGTGCCAAGCGACAACGTTGTGGGCCCGGCAGAGGCGCGACCGCGTGTGCTGCAGAGGGGGCCCGCAGCGGCGAGCGGACTAGAGGGCATGGGGCCAGGCGACGACGGCAGGACATGGGCGCTCGCAGAAAGGCACGGTCGGCTCGCGGACAGGGCGGGGATTGACGAGGTGGGCGAACAGCGGAGGAGCGCCGGCAGAGCTTGCGGGCAAGGGGAAGGGCGCAAGGCAGCGACCGGAGCTCGGCCAGAGGCGCGAGCCAGCGGTGGCAGCCGGAGGAAGGAGGCGGGGAAGCTCTTGGCGGCAGGGTCGCTGCTGTGGTGGCGAGGGATAATACGGCGGGGCACCGGCTCTAGGCGGCGGCCTGAGCCAAGCACGGGGAGGGGCGGTAAGGTCGGGGAGAGGAGGCCCGGCGGCGGAGATGGAGGTGACAGGGCGCCGGTAGCTCGGGGTCCAGGCGGCGCTGTCGGGGCCAGATCCGAGAGGAGGGTGAGGTGTGGGTGACGGCCAGGGCGACGTGGAACTGGGGAGGAGGTCGGCGTGGAAGGGGAGCCTCGCAGCGGCGACGGAGGTCAAGGCGAGAGGGGAGGGAAGGCGAGGCAGCGGTGTGTGGGGTTGGTGGTGATCGATGGGATGGGGTGGTAGGTGGCGATAGGACCGAGGTGGAGCGGTGTGGGGCGCGTGCGCGGTTGGCGATGGGTGGGAGGCACAGGTGGTGGGTCCAGGCGATGAGATGGAGGATGGAGGAGGTGGGGGGAGACGCGCCCAGGTGGTGGGGATCTGGGCTGGTCGGCCAGGGAGTGCGGGGCAGAAGGGAAAGAGAAGGTGGGGCCAGCTGTGCTGCGCGCTAGGTGTGGCATGCGGCTGGCAGCGGGTTAGGGAGATTGGGGTGAGGCGACGTGTGCTCGCGTGGGTTTGGTGTGTGTGCATGTGTGTGTGTGGTGTTTGGTTAGGTGGGGGTGTGGAAGGTGGTGGGGGTGGGTCTTAGGCGACCGGGACAGGCCGGTGTGGGGCCGGGTTGGGTAGGTAGGGATTGGTTTGGGTTAGGATAGGATTTTATTTTTAGGGTTAGTGGAGGTGGTCGGCCGGGCTTTCGGGCCTGGCGGGCGCCTCCTAAAAATAATCTGAATATTTTATTTATTAAAAACAAGGCTTTTGCAATCCGTTTTTAGATGAAACAAAATAATTCGGAGGCCTGGGGTTTTTGCTTTGAAGTTAATGACGGGGTATTCAGAAACAAAAATAGGCTTTGCGAAAATAGTTTCAGACAAACAGATGCATGATGATGACGATGCTCAAATGCAATGTGGCATGATGACATGAGCATGCGGTCATGATGATGCAATGCACAAAAACGCAGCGATTTTCTAGTAGTGGTTTTAGCGGGATGCCACAGCTTCCACCTAACCTTGAGCTCTGGTTTCTACACAGAACCATTATTGCCTGGTAAGGACAATATTTAAAGAAGCAATATGCAATGCATAGTAATATCATGCAATGGTTTATTATTTGGTTGTTCTACCCTCTTAGTAAAAGTTTGCTATTTCTTTAATTAAAAGAAAAGTATTACTTAAAGTCTTTGAAATTTTCATAAACATTACATTTAGTATTTTTTCTAATGACTAGTAATATCTATGGAGTTTAAAATTGAATTTATTTAGTTTTTAACTCTTTTAGATATTTAACTAAAATTCCTTTAAGGAAATAAGACTTTATTTTTATCAAATTAATTTTACCTTTCAAAAATACAAACTAGCATTTTTCTATAATACCACTCCTTTTTAGAATTGTAAATATGAATTTTATTCAATTTTATGTGTTTGGCATATTTTTATAAAATTCCAAAGGAATATATAGTTTAATAATAATAATTTTAAATGTAATTACCTAAAATCCCATTTCTTATTTTTATTAAATAGAGGACATTTCTATGAGTCCATTGATATTTTATTTATATTTTTAGGATTTTTATTTTATTTCTTAGAACCATTTAAGTCCTAGGGGTATTTTGGTCATTTGACAATTTAATTAGATTTTTTCCTTTTAAAACTGGACCAAACGCATTGGGCTAGCCCAACCCTGACCCAGCCCAACCTGGCTAGTCAAACCCTCTCTAGTGAGGGGTACTGGACCACACCGGCCCAGTACGTACCCGTCACTCGTCTCGCCCTCTCGTGTGTTTCCTCGACCTGCTGCACGGTGGTGTCACCGACGCCGTTGCCGCTCGATTACCACTGCCCTGGGCCTCCCCGGACATTGTCGTGGTGCATGGCGAGGTAGCCGGCGCCGCTCCAACGACTGGTCCAATTCGATTCTCCTTTGGACTCCTCTCTCGCCTAGGTTGACTCCACCCTGAACCCTAAGGTTTGGTGACCACATGCGATGTGATGCTCCGCCGCCTCCATGATGATGTGATGTGGCTCTGGTGACACTATGGTACCGCCGCTACTGCACATGTGACTGTGGCCGCCGCCGCATGGCCTAGTGCGGGTTGCAGTGCCCTCGGGTGCTCCCCGTGCCTCCGTGTGTGGTTGTCGGCCTCTCTACTTCCTGTTCTCCACTCTAGCGAGGACCATAAGTAAGTTCTTCTACTTCCCCTACTTATTCCACCTTTACTTCTCTTGCTAGACACTGTGTGCTCTGAGAGAGAAATTCCTAATTAGGGTTTACCTATTCTATTAAGGTTCCACTCCCCTGTGTTGATTATTGAGGATTCTGAACGATTTAGGAATATTTCTGGTGGTTATTCTATTTTGATCCATTGCCTACTGATGGGCTTGGGAGTTGCTAAAGTTCTGTAAGATAATTTTTTATCTAATCTTGGTTACTGTCATTGTACAAATGGTGATGTTGTGACTCTGATCTAGCCTAGTATTTGATTAGTGATGATGGTTAACTAGTTTCAGTCTAGAACATGTATTTGGCTATCTGGGAAGTTACTATTGATGCCTCTGGTGATAGTTCTTCTATGTAAGAGAATGATTCCTAAGTAAAATATTAGGAAGATGATTGAATATTCTTTTTAAATGACCTGGATTATGTAATCACTGGGTAGGATCTGCTTGGTTAGGATATATCCTTGTGACACCTTCCTTGGAATGGTACACCGGGGTTTATTCTAGTTCTGGCTTTATTCTACCTATGTTCCCGAGTGGCTTGATGCTAAAATGAGTTGAAAACTCCTGTTGGATATATTAGCCTATGGTACTAATTAATTTCATTATGCCTGTGATGCTGGTCTGAGGTAAAGCTACACAGAAGTAGTTGTTTTCACCTGATGCTTTACTTGTTTCATGATCTGTGATGGATACCTCTAGATATCAGTCCTACAGTGCTTGTGGAATTTACTTTGGTGGTTCTCAATAGGTTTAATATGATATATCCCTACTGTTTGAGCTGGATCCTAAAACTACAATTACTTCTGAGGTGCTACCATTCATTGGATGTGCCCAAAATTATCTACTTAAGACTACTGTCAAGTTGGCTATAGAAATCTATGTATTTCTCCAAGATCAATGACGCATAGGCTGAGATCTTGGTAATGTTTGCAAAGATTGATTGTTTGGCTTTAGTTCAAATCCCTCTATGATGGATACACCCCACTAGGGTGAAATGAGAGGATTATGTATAAAACAACACATGCTCAGCTGAGAATTTGCATGTGATGGTTTTGTCTAACTGACCACACAGGTTGCTTGTTGTTGCTGTGATGGTGTTTCTTGTGGCTTGATCTTGTGGACTGGTTCTTGTTGGCTTGATCTTGGCCTGCACCTCCTGGTGCTACTCCTGTTTCTCCTAGTAACCTGTGATCTGTAACTTGCCCTTGCTATCCTCTTGCACCATCCCCTCCTTATGTCACCATCTTGTGGTGATGTGGCGGTTGATTTGGTAGAGTGGCTGGTGGTTTTGTTAAAGCTTTGGCAAGCTCAATGAACTCTGAGCATGTGCTTTAGAAGGAGAAATGGGTTACATGTAGCGTGCTTCGACTGAGTGCTCTGTTTGAGTGCTTCTACTATTGTTGCTATCTTCACAACACACTTCATGCATTTTGGTGACTGAGTTTTATGGATGTGTGGTCTGGTCATGTGGATCAGTTCAAGTGAAAGTATCTTCACCTGTTACCCTTTTTACTAGTTACTGCCCTAGTGAAACTTGCCCTCTATTAGTACTCAATGATGTAATTTGAACAGTGCATTTCACTATTCACCACTGAGAGTAAAATTAACTAACTAACTCTTTATTTTCTTTTAGTTGTTTTATCTTATTTGCAGGAACAAGATCTGGAGATACAAGATTTAATATAGGAGTAGGTAGGTAGTACAGGTTTTAATTGTAACCTTCTTTTTATTCTTTTTGTAAAGAATCTTGTAAAGATATTATCATAAGTTAATAAAGTTTTATTTCTATTCTCTATAATCTTCTACTTTTGGTGTATTGATTACTATTTGTAATAATATTATGTAATTAGGAAATAAGAATTCATTTCTTATTTAATTTTCCTTGTCTTAATCCTCATTGTTGTTTACTATATCTATAATTTAACCAAACAATGTTAATAAGGTATTTTGGAAAACAATTCAATATTTCTACTTCTAAATTTCAAATACTCTCAAATTGGTTTAAATTTCAAATTTGAATTCAAAATAACTTCCCCAAAGACTTAATAATTCCTGAAGGTCATGACAAAATTCATAGCAATCACTACCAAGAGCTATTCCTACCTCTAGTTAGTGAAAGAAACTCTGATCCCTTTAGGTTTTTGTTTGGCGAAAAATTTACCCTGATTTTTTAAAGATGCATGCATGCACAAACTTAGATTATCAAATGCTGGGGTGTTACAGTAATTGATTGATACATCATGTGGGAATGATCTACCTTGGATACAAATATTTATCAAATATTACCCATAATTATTTTGGCCCAAAAACAAGTAATTTCCATTATTTAACAAAAACCTCTAAACTCCTATAAAAGAAAGTTTGTATTTCTCCAAAACAGTTTGCCAACTTTAGGCACATTTGAGACCTATATATCATACCCTAACTTAAAACTTTGAAAATAAATATTTTTGAAGAGCTTTATTATTTCTTTTTGCCCATTTTCTTAAATGGCTGAATTGGAATAATAATTGGTTTAAATAATTTTATCCTTCAATAAATCTTGGGGAAAATCTCCAAAGTGTAAATTAATATTTGGGGCCATATCCAACCAAAAACTCAACTTGTTCAACTCAAAATTTTAAAAATAATTCAAATAAATAGTTTTAGCACTATGTGAGCAATTGGTACAAAGTGGATCAAAAATCCTAAAACTAACCCCAAATAAATCATGGAGGTACACCTTGACCATACCCATCAACCAGCATCATTATCTCATCATGCAAGGTCAACCTGTGTGAAGTTCTTCATGATCTCTAGTTAAGACAAATCATGGATAATGATTAATCCTTGATCAACACCCCATCAAACCACCATCCATGCCCAAGATGATCACCCACAACACCCTATTACCCCTCTAGTTGAGTGCCACTGTAGAGCTATAGTACCACCTCTCTTATTTTGTCCTTTGCACTTGGAGTGAGTGAGAGAGAGAAACACATATGGCTAAACTTGGTCCATAAGTGTGTTGCGGCAACCCCACCTCTTCTCTGCCTCTCTACCCATGCTAGAGCTCTCACAGGACAACCCCAGCACCTCCCAAATCGACCTATCCCTGGCCAGCCCTCCTCACAAGCTCCTCCATGGAACTAGACCACCATGGACCCTAGTACATTGATTTAAAAGGGTAGAGGCCATCCCAGCCTCCCCCATAGCCCTCATTCTACTCCTCTCCCTTCACTATGCCATCTCCCTACCGCCCGAGAGCTCTCTCTTGCTCAGCTGCTCATGAGGAGAATGTTAAACTTCCTCGGATCCTTTCTTGCATGCAAGTATGCGGTCAAACCTGACCTTCCCCAGCCCCTAATTTCCACCCTTCACCTCTCCTCCATATCTCTTACGAACCATCAACTGGCTTCCCTCCTTGCATGTCGGTGTCAGATCCCTCGTTGCCGCCCCTTATTGGAGTCATCACCATGGATCACTCCACCTCGTTGCCTCCTCGGCATCTCTCTTGCACCCAGGTGAGCTTCCCAGGCTCCTCCGTCCCCAGCTAGGGTTCTGGCCCCTTTCTTTGTCGCCGGTGGTTGAAGAAGACGCCCAGCCATCGATCCTTCCCTGATTGCACGGCAACGGTCGCCCGATACCCCTTCGATGCTCAGCATCGCTGATTGCTAGGGCCACCCCGCCTGTTTGAACCCAGCACCCTCCCACGCATGGTAAGCACGCGTGGGCCAATTCCCTGTCTCACGGCCCAACTCTGTCTGGAAACTACCCATCTTCCCTGGAAAGCAGCCCGCACCCTTTTTCTTTTAATATTTTGGTTTAAATACTAAACAAAATGGAAAACGTTTGAAACTTCCCAACTTCAAATTTTAAGTTTTTCTCTACAGTTTTCTTAAACATTCAAAGGCAAAACCTAGACAAAACAAAAATCACACATTTTCTGTGATTTAATTTAGTAAATAGTATCTTTTGTAATCATTAAATACCTAACTAAGTTATATTGGTCCAGTGGAGTGATACAAGATTTCCTAGGTAGGTATTCAATATACCTATCTTTGAACCTTGGTCCCATGTAATTTAGATTTGTGGTTCACCTTTAGCAAAAATGACAAAAAAAATCATTTTTGGCTTTAGAAATTTCTCTAGGTCAATTGATACAAGATTTTGGGTTGTTTACAAAGCTCAATGATGAGGTACCTCAATACCTATCAAAACCTAGGATCTCACTATTTATTGAGGCTCGGTTGAATGTTAATAAATTAAATACTTCTATATGTGGTTTTATCACTAAATAAAGCATTTCAGAAGCTTAGAAACTCCAAAAATATTGATTCCCATTTCTACTGGAAGGTATTTGCAATATCTATCCATTTTCCTTTACCTCATATAATTTGGACCTCTGAATTAAATCTGGTTAAAAAGACAAATTGACTACATAACTGAGTTTGGGATTTTCCTAAGGGTATTCTGGTAATTATTTTGAGTTGATTCCAACTCTCCAAAATCATACACTCTAAGGTTTAAAATATACTTTGAGCATAAATTTATTAGAGCTAGAGATCTTTTATGATGAATTATTCACCTAAACTAGGGGATGCACCACTAGAATAATCATAACTAATTAAGGAAAATTGATAAAATCATGAAACCACCTTTGTTAGCCCTGTTATTTCAATACCTATCTTTCGATATCACATTGATATCATACATACCCAAGCCTTAGTCAAAACCCCTTCCTTAGGTGGTACTTGACATTTAAACCATAAAGGAAATTTCACCAAGGCAATTATAGTAATTCCAAATACTATGAACCCAGTCTATCAAAACATACTGATTTGAATGATTTGTTGCATGTTTGTTTGCTGGTTTGTATTGGTGCTTGTATGTCTGGTGTTGAATTTGCCCTTGTTTGTTTGCATGAACCATCCCTGATGATGATAGTTGTGATTATATCGAAGACCAACAGAAGATTGTTATTACTTGATACTATTGTATTCTAAGAATAATTCCAGGGACATATATTGCCAAATTGCTATCACAAGTAAGCCATCTTGTTGATCATAAGCCTTGTCCTACTGTTTTGCTTATGGATGTTTTACCTAATGTTTATGGAAACTGTATCATTTTATTATATATTGCTCTGTATTGGTAGTGGCTTGGCTCCTCCAAACCATTACACCTCTGTACTAATTACAACCCCCTTGAGGACACCTACTTGTCCCTAGTATGGTAGATGGTGTATAACACCATACCCCTTTGGAGACCCTATTTTAGCTGAAGCAAAACTATAGGATGGGAAGACCCCGAAAAAATTTACAAAATGTTTTATGATAAAACCATGGTGAGGTTTGACCTACCAAGAGATGTTTGAGAAAGGAAAAAGGTTTTGTTTTACAAAATGCTGAAGGAAAGATGGAGGAAAAAGGTTTATGAAAATGCACCTATTTCTTTGCAGTTTTGCCAAAACAATTAACCCGTGCAACCACATTACTCTAGAATGGGACAGGGCTAGACTTGAAGTTTGCTACTCTAGTGTGGGAATTCTCACAACTACGTATAAGGGATCATCTCCCTCGAATGCCGGGTTTCCTTTGCAGAAAGGGTCAACTGTTAGACAGTCACCTACAGGAGATGCGGACTGCCCCTAGGAGCAGTCGAAAGTTACTATGAGCCTCTCATCGAAAGTGCCCACTCTTGAGGAGTCGGAATGCGCTCTGGTTGGTCCTTGGCCTGGACGTCCCGCTTTTGAGTGGAACAACTCATAGGGTAGGGCCTATACTAGAGTGGCATCTGGAGAGTCTTGACCGGTTACTCGACCCACGATCGGTGTAGATCATGGCAGGGTACCCGGATGGTGTGGGTAAAGTGTACAACCTCTTCAGAGTGAAATCTATTCAAATAGCCATCTTCGTGGTCATGGACGGTTGGGAAGGTTGTTGTAGAGCGGTGCTGGGTTTTTTTCATAAAGGACGTCAATAAAGGAAAGGCTTTGGAAATGTTTTAACCATGAGATGGTCAGAAAGGAAGGAAAGGAGTTTGGTCATGAGATGACCAGAAGGAAGAAGTAAATGGGTGACCCAATCCTAGTGTCTTCCAAAACTTTTCGAAAAGGTTTCCAAATGTTTTAGCAAAGTTTTCAACAAATTTATGTAGATGTTATATCTGCAAGAGATATTATTTTGGAAAATAACCTCTCATGGAGCCCTCCTACTACCCTAGCCATAATGCATATCCTCTTGTTATTATTTTCTTAAGGTGGTTTGCGAGTACATTCAAAGTACTCACTAGCATTGTCCCTGGCTATTAACTTGGTCAGATTGGAGAAGAAAGGTGAAGTTGAAGGTGATGTTGACGACTACGTAAGCTAGGACGTTCTCCCAATCAGTTGCATATAGGTTAAGGCATGGCTCGGGCTCTAAGCTTGATGAAGTTCCGCTGATGTTGATTGTTGTAGCCAGAAAGGCATTATGGTATGACTTGTATCCGCTTAAGTATTGGATGTTTACTTTGATACTTGTCAGTTATGTGCCACGACTGACTGATCATGGGATAGAGGTGGTGTCGATAACAGGGATTCTCGGAGGATTAATCCGGGGGCCCCACAGACTTGGTATCAGAGCCATCTTGACTGTAGGATAACCTTAATTAGCATGGTCGTTAGCCAGCAAAACTATTTTGGAAATACCGGCTTTCGAAAACTACCTTCTCAAAAGCTTTTTGAAAAGTTCTACCTCTTATCCCCTCCTAATTTAAATAATTTCAAAAATGGTTTATTCTATCTCTCATCCAAATCTCAGACATACGGATTTCAAACCACTAGGACGTAGAAACAGGAAACACGATGAGAACAAGATAAAGAGAAGCAACTACTTGCAAACACAAGGAGACTACAAGATCGTGCAACCAACGGAATCCTAGTGACCGGAAGACTCAAGTGCTACACTACTGAGAAGCGTCCAAAGGCATGACAAAGGCTTCTTATTCAAAATAGTGACTCCGACTTGAGGAAGGACGATATCTAGGATCAGCAGTTCTAAGAATAGGATTACCTTATACCGCGAGTAGTTAACTCCTTGGTCCATATAGTAGGCCGTGTTTGCTTGCCTAAGTGCATATTATGTTTCTTGATGTGTGCTATTCGCAGAGAACATTGTGACCATGTTGCTCTGTTCACCTTGTATGTGTATTATGGTTTGTTTTGATCTTAGTCAAATGTGGCTCTGGGATCGATATCCCACCTACTAACTGAGGAACCCCCTGTTAGTTGTCACTAACAAGAACCTAGACTAACCTCGAGAGTATATGAGAGGACAAGCATCGCAAGAACCAGGAGTTCGACATCGTCAAGTCAGAACAACTCGAAGACTCCACCTTAGCAGGATTGTTTACCCCGTTCAACTCAACTTTCAAAACTCTTCGATATCATAACACTCCAACACTCGTTTGTCAACACTAGCAAGTATCATGTTGAACCCGGAAGTCTACCCCTGAAGCATCCCCTCACTATTCCTCAAAAACCACAAGACTTACTAACTAAGACCAGAAGTGAAGACCTCACTACACTAACCTTTGGTATATTAGAGCTTCCGACCGCCCAAAGGAAACTAACTATCTTTAGTCGACCCCACCCAAACCAACATGAAATCTCTCATCATAAGGTCGGAATACTCCAAAATCATGTAGATAAGGACGCATGAAGATAATGAGTCTACCCCCCCTCGAGCAGAAGCAACATCAATAGTTCAAGTGATGACAACTTCTCTAAAGATGGATGCCTCTAACCAGACTAAAGACTCGAAAGAAGAGTCGTTGAATGCTAACTTACCGTGAGATAACTCCTTAAGGCTTTCTTAGGCAACCACCCCTACAAGGTTCATGCAAAAGAACGACACACAAGGACCTCAACTCAAGACCCAAGGAGATACAACCTTCTTCAGCATCCTACTAGCCCTTCAAGATAGAAGGTATGCACCACTCTCGAAGGACGTTAGTGAAGCCCTAAGGTGGCGTCTTTCCACTTAAATCCTGAAGACTACCTACGGGAAGATACTTCAAGCAGATCTCCAAATTCTACGTCCTTCTCTAGGAATCAACTCAAGAGTCGTCAAAACCTCAAAGGATAAACCTCGTCAACATTCGTCAGAAGTCTACTCAATCTCCCAATACCCAAGAAGCCCCGAATCAAGACAACTAGAACAGCTGAAGTCGACCAGACTACAGAAGCCGACAAAACTGTCCTCTCAAGTGTTTGAAGCAGACAAAGGAGTCAATATCTAAGCAAATATCACGAAGATATTCCTCGGCTAATTCAGTTGAAGACCCCCCCCCCCCTCTGAAGGATCGCCGAATCAGTAACCCCTCAGTTCTAACCCCCCCCCCCTTTAGAAGACTTGCGACTTCAACTGCCCTGATAGGCTAACTACGAGTTAAATAGTATATGCGCCTCATAGGACCAGATAGCGGACATCATATGAAGACTACAAGTCCAAATAGAAGATGGGCGCTAGTCCTCAAACATCATTCGACTACTCCAAGAAGGAAGAACCGGTGTTATCTTCGAGCTACCCTAGTTTAACCCTAAGGTGGAAAGACTGCGTCTTTTCCACAAAATAGAATAACCATCTATCAGAAGCAACCTCAAGAGTTAGACCTGAAGTCATGAACTAGGATACAATAAACCCTGATGAAACATTGTAGGTCCCTACCGAATAAGACACCAAGTTGTAGTAACTACCCTCAGAAAATAGTACTCCTGATGTTCCATTTAGAGGTAGCTCTACAACCAAAGACCTCGAGATATCTAGTCCGAAAGGAAGAGAATGTAGCATCCCAATTGTCTAAAAATTGTAATGTTACTTGCCTAGTCTATATAATGCTACTTCCTACATATAATTAGTTGCATCATCATTATATCATGCTCATGTCACCATGCGACCTTGCATTTGAGCATCATCTTGAAACCCATTTCATTTGACTCTTTCCCTCATATTGCATTTGTCTCATTAATATCTACTTCTTGATATATTGTATTTGTTTTGATATTTGTTAAGTGCCCAATTTTAGTTGAGGGCACCTCTCTTCTTTTTCCTTTCCATTGATGACATGACATTCCAAGTGTCCATATGGGCTTCTCTTAATTTCCACCATATGAAAACAAATGGGTTATTTATTTTTCTTTATGGATTTTAAATCAAGCCCATTTGGATTCTATGGATCCTATCTTATCTTGTCATTCTATCTTCTACATACTAGGGCTTGCCACTCTCTTTTCTCTATGCATGCGATCATCTCCCTCTATTATGTCCACATGCATTATGGACTCTATTCCATGCTCACATGAAATGATGCCATGTATGTGCTTATGTTCTTGTTATAAAATTATATGTGAGCTAGTATCTATTTGATTTTGTCCCTTCTATCAACTTCAACTCTACCTCATGGCTCCATTTGAACTCACATCCCTTGCATTCATGCTATCTCTCTTTTCTTCTTGTGATCTTCTATCCATCCATATATTTCCATTTCTTCACCTACTCCATGTACTCCTCTTGTGAAGGCATCCATCTTTTTCTTTTGTTGGAGTCTATTTGGGAACCCTCTATATTCCATAGCGCTCTAGTGATCTACTCCATATTCTAGCCACCTATATATATGACACCATATATCGCACACATATATACATATATACATAGGTGTGTGTGCCATTGCACATATGCATGCATTTCACAATTCCACCTCTCCTCTATATCTTTTTCTATCTCTCCACTTGGTGTAACCCTACCGATCAGTGCATCTAGTTTTTCAACATAAACTCAGCTAGCTAGCACCCTTTTGTTGTTTCCATCTCTAATCAGCAAGCCAACACATGATGCCTCGCACGCCTATCCTGGTCAAGTGGTCATATCTGAATCAAACCGTAGCTGACCCATCCCCTTGTTTCTATTCCTCCCATGGCCCACACCCCGCTCGTGAGCCCTTTGCCAACCTTTTGCTTCCTAGCCATAAAGCGGGTGTTGGGGATATGCTAACTAGGTATCCTCATAGCATGTCACTAATCCAGCTAACTCAGGTGGCCCATAGTTGGTAGCTAGGCCTATTGCCTACTGGGCAGCCCAGTTAGACGGATCTAGAAGGGAGGCCCATGCCAGAAAAAGGAAGTCTATGTGGGAGTCCTCTGAGTCACAACACATTTGCATAGCGAACCAATCTATGTAACTCAGTGTATTGCCATTATAGTGATTTATAGCAGGATTAGAGTTCTGCCACCATTGTGGGACTTGAACCTGAGTAAACTGTGTTACCTCGTACCCGCCAACTCTCCGCCTTACCGCATTTCTCTAAACACACACTTCGAGGACCCCTCCATGGCGTACTCGTCGGCATACCACGATAGTTGGCGCCCACCGTGGGGCAAGAGGCGCTTCGAGCTCTACACTAGGTGAGGTCCAAGTTCTTCGTGGGAATCAGCGACACCGTAGCCATCGAATGCGTTCTCTTCTCTACCAACGTCTCGACCGTCCCTCCAGATGAGTTCTGGGTGTTGGCAAAGACGAACCCTATGTGTTGCTCCGTCATCCCCTTCGGAGACATCCACATCTTCATCGGCGAAACTGACTCAGGTACTAGCTCCCAGGAAGTCAGAAACTCATCAAGACCCGCACGGACCGCCTACGGGCAGGATATGTTCGCGGAAGAATCTGGGACATACCTCTCTCTTGAGTATGGCAGCTCAGATCAGGAAATTTCAAGGCCCACCCAAACTTCCCATGTGCAGGATATAACAGTGGAAGGAACCCACAAATCCGCTTGGCTTCCCCGAGCGTTAGAGGTGCGAAGGTCACACTTTGTCGGCATAGTTTCCATCTTTGATCTGGCCAGATGTGTTCAGAGGGACAGAGAACATCCCCGCGAATACC
Source organism: Avena eriantha (assembly GCA_910589775.1). Taxonomy (NCBI): domain Eukaryota; kingdom Viridiplantae; phylum Streptophyta; class Magnoliopsida; order Poales; family Poaceae; genus Avena; species Avena eriantha. The sequence continues at coordinate 343,060,077 of OU342744.1, forward strand.
TTGTCATATGGATGAGGGTGAGGGAAACCCTAGAGGGTGACCATGCTAACAAACTTGTTTACCACTTTGTGGAAGGTCTCATGCCTCGAACACTCCTCCGGCATACCCTCCAAAGGCGGTAGGCCGCGGGCCCTCTCACCCTTGGCGAGATGGTCACAATTGTCAATGAATACGCGGATGCCGAGGAGAACACCCAAGCTATGCCTAGGCCCGAAGCCGGAGGAAACAACAACAATGGCCCCCTCCATCACCCTCCACATTCGCCGTCAGTAACACCAAATCCAACACCAATTCTGTCCTTGACGCGCTATACGCCGACACCAATATGGATGGTGGTGGATCAGACGCTAACTCAGAGGAATATGATGTTGTTATGAGGGAGATCGAGCAGGAGATCGAGAAGGAGGAGAGCGCCGAGAAGACCAACACGTCCCACCAGGTGCTAGTCGCCATTGGGAGCGTGATGGAAGAAAATGGATAGGAACCGGAACGTGAGAGAGCTCGGCCCACACCTACGGTTACCAGAGTGGAAGAAGCCAAGAAAGCTACCGAGCCTCCGGCTCCGGTGAAGGCCATGCCCCCTCCAGTTATCCGCTCGCAGCAGGCGCATGAACTCACCATAGCCCCCAGTACTGCCAAGCAGCCGCCATCGCCATCGTCAACGTCTGTAGCTGGCAACCCGTTGGTTACTCCCGCCGACAAGGCGATCTATGGTATACTCCTCGTTGAACTCATTACAGTCGCGCAAATTCGGAGTGTTACGGAGCTTCATGAGAAGCGTGCAACAATCCTAGCGGATACCAATTGCATCGCATAGCAGGGCGCTAAGCTGGACGAAGACATGGCCAAGGAATAATAATCTATCAAGGAGGCAAGAGCTATGGAGGCTGACTACAAGCAGTTGCTAATGAATCACAAAGAAAAGAAAGCACCATCTCACGTCGTCAAAGACCCCCGCGTTCGACGCAAGTTGGGATATGGCAGATCCAAACCGGAAAAAGCCACCCCATACATCGATTTAGAGGTGGCAAGTAATGCCAACTACTGCCCTCAACATTACCATCGCCAAGACCCGCATAGAGTAGGATAGGTCACCAGAAGTAGCTGCTCAAGTATACGACATTGTCGTCAAGGCATGCAAGCAACAGGAACAGGCGACCTCGCAGAGGCTTGAGTCTAACCCGGAGCTTTGCCAGTCAACCCTGAACAGCCGTAGAAGGCCAAGATCTCCCCATGACGAGGGATCCCACATAGGCTCCACGGAGCGAAGACGGAAGTATGCACGCAACAGGGCTAATGCCATACCCGTATCCTCTGATCATGGAGAAAAGGATCTCCCTCGTCAATCGTCACCACCCCCGCCATCTCGGTGTCATGAGGAACCACAACCGCGCCACTGCACAAGCATGCCGCCGCCTAGGCGCCCTTAGGTCGGCATCGTCATATGCGACTAGGGCGAGTAGCCCCGGCATGCCAGAGAGCGCAGGCGCGAGGAGTCGCAACGAGGGAGCAGCAAGAAGGCTAACCCACTGCCTCCACAACCGTCGCCACCTAGCAGCCATCATGGTGGAGGGCATGGTGGATCCCATTGATCGCACCGCAATTCCCCTTCCCATGATGGAAAAGGGAAGCAACCAGAGCCGTATGAAGCATGTTCATGACTGGACAAGATCCAAGAAGCACGGGATCTCCCATACCTTGGTCCACATTGTTTTGAACCAATATAACGGGCCAAAACCTACCCCTAGGCCTCCGGATAGACAAGACTATCAAGCCCTATGAAGGCACCACCAGGCTAGGCACATGGTTGTAGGACTACAGCAAAGCGATTTACATTGCAGGGTGAAACCCTAATGTCACCGTCAAGTACCTCCCACTTATACTCCCTGGTACCGCCCGACAATGGATTGAAGACTTGCTGGAGAAATCAATATACAATTGGTTGGACATGCATGAAGCGTTCACCAAGAACTTCGAGGGTATGTACAAACTTCCCTGCACTGTCAAAGACCTACAGCGGTTTGTACAAGAATAGGATCAAACCTCTCGTGCTTACCTCTCTCGCTGGTTGGATATGTAAAACTCTTGCGCATAGGTGCCCGAGAAAACTGCTATGGCCGCCTTCATCAACGGTCTGGAGAAGGGAACTGATGACGATGTGTGCGGATCATTGCCGGCAATAGCAATCCCTGCCTAGGTCAGGAAAAAAAATAACAAGCAGAAGACTCCGCCCGAAGAGAAGAAAACAGTCGACATGGTCGCCACAACATTCACTGGTAGAGGCGGAGGCGGAAAACATGGTCGTGGTCAGGGGGCTAGCCATGGTCAGTAGAGGAGTGACTCTGCACCCTCGATGCCCCACGTTCCCCAAATATATGAAGAGTACCACGATATGACACGTTTCGTCCACCTCGACACAAATGGCAAAGCTACCCACACCAACCGCCAATGCAAGTTTGTCAATGACCTTAAGGAAGACCCTGAGTCCGGCTACAAGAGAAGTCAAAAGAACAGACCCCACAGAAAGGGCAAAGGGAAGAAGGAGGAGGAGGAGTCCAAGGATTCATGTGATATGGATGAAGATGTGGAACCCAAGTCCAACGATAAGGGCGAGGGAAAAGGGAAAAAACCTTTGAGAAGGAGGCTCCAATCTACCACACCTTGGCACACCCATCGTATGGGCCCAGAAAACCTCTCTAAGGATACTGATGGCTACCCTTCCTCTGGTTCCCTAGTATGTTAGGTGGTCGGAGATTCCAATCACTTGGGATAGGAAGGATCATCTAGATCTTATCCCAACAGAAAGCCAGTATGCCATGGTCACCAACCCTTTGATTGACGGCACAGAGTTCACCAAGTGCCTCTTGGACAGTGGAAGAAGCATGAACATCATGTACCTGGATACACTGCACAAAATGAACTTGACGGAGACCCAATTAAGGAAGAGCAACACCGTGTTCCATGGTGTTGTCCCTGGCCGACAAGCTAATTCCTGGCCTGCATCACCCTTCCGGTCGCTTTTGGCGATGTCAACAATTACCGCTAAGAACGCATGACCTTTGAAGTGGTGCCTTTCAAGAGTGTGTACCACGTCATCTTCGGACGCGACATCTTCCACTCCTTCGTCGCAAGGCCATGCTTTGTCTACCACAAGCTCAAGATACCCAGACCAAATGGCATCATCACCGTTTACGGAAGCTTCACCAAGGCACGTCAGTGTGAGCTCAGCGAAGATGCCTTTGCAGAAGCGGTCCTCTACGGTGAGGAGTCAAGGAGATCCAGACCCAAGTCGATGCCTCAGAGATGCCGGCTTCAAAGAAGCAAATCACTGTTGCCGAACCCGCATTCAAGGCCACCATCAAGACCAAGCAAGTGGATCTTGTTGAAGGAGATTCCTCCAAGACCACCGCCATTGGCACAGACCTGGATCCCAAATAGGAAAGCACGCTCGTCGAGTTCCTCCGTAAGAATAAGGACATCTTTGCCTGGCAACCTGTCGACATGAAAGGTGTACCTAGGGAACTTGCCGAGCACATCTTGAATATTGATCCTAATTCTAAACCGGTGAAACAACCTCTATGACGCTTTGGTGACGAAAGACGAAGGGATATAGGTAAAGAAATAGCTAGGTTGCTTAAATCTAGCTATATCCGAGAAGTTATTCACACCCAAATGGGTAGTAAATCCTCTACTTGTCCCCAAAAAGGGAACCGATGAATTAAGAATGTGCGTTGATTACACCGTCTTGAACAAAGCATGTCTGAAGGATCCGTTTTCCTGCCTCGCATTGACCAAGTCATTGACTCGGCGGCTGGCTCAGAACTTCTGTGTTTTCTCGATGCCTACTCATGTTAACACCAAATCCGGATGCGAAAGTGGGACCAATTGGCCACTTCGTTCACCACACCTTATGGCACATACTGCTATGTCACGATGCCCTTTGGGCTGAAAAACGCCGGTGCTACTTACCAGCGGACGATGCAGCGCTGCCTACATGACCAAATTGGTGGCAACATACACGCTTACATGGACGATAACGCGGTAATGTCAAAACAATCAAACGACCTTATCGTCAACTTGCAGGAAACCTTCGACAATCTCCAGAAATACAACATCATGCTTAACCCCAAGAAGTGCGTCTTCGGGGTGCCATCCAGCAAGCTCTTGAGCTTCATCGTTTCACACCGTAGAATCGAGGTCAACCCGGAGAAAATCAAGGCCATCCTTGACATCAAAGGCTCAACGTGGTTGAAGGACAGATAGAGGCTCACGGGCTGCGTAGCAGCAGTAAGCCGGTTCATCAGCCGACTTGGAGAGAAGGCTATGCCGCTCTAGAAGTTGCTCAAAAAGGCGGACAAATTTGTATGGATGGACGAGGCTGACGCAACACTTCAGGAGTTGAAGAGAATACTCTCCTCTGCACCAATACTTGCAACACTGGTGCCAAGGGAGCCTATGTTAGTTTACATGTTGGCAACCAACCGAGTAATCAGTATCGTCATTGTGGTGGAGCGCAAGGAGCCAATGCACGAATATGGAGTTCAGCGACTAGTTTACTACGTAAACAAGGTCTTGATGGAATCCAAGCAGCGTTACCCGCACTACCAGAAGATAGCTTATGGAGTTTTCCTTGCTTCACGCAAGCTGAGGCATTACTTACAGGAGCACCCCATCACAGTAGTGAGCAAAGCTTCATTGTCCGGCATCATCAATAACAGCGATGCTACAGGAAGAGTGGCAAAGTGGGGCATTGAACTTGCGGCCTTTGAAATCACCTACAGGACACGCGATTCTATCAAGTCACATGCATTGGAGGATTTTATTGCACATTGGACAAAACTACCAAAAGACACTCCTGTGCCAGAGCCGGAATATTGGGTCATGCACTTTGATGAATCAAAGCTACTCAATGGCTCGGTGGATGTTGTATTACTACAATCACGAATAGGGGAGAAGTTGCAATACTTCCTGCAGATCCAATTCAATGCTACCAACAACATGGCGGAGTATGAGGCCCTCATTCACGGACTTCGAGTAGCCAAGGATATTGGCATCAAGCACATAGTTAGCTGTGGAGATTCTGAATTGGTTGCCCAGTATGTAGCTAGCACCTGGAACACGTGTAACCCTATGATGGCGGCATATTAAGATGAACTAGACGAGATTGCCAAGTGCTTCGACGGCTACAAAGTCAAGTACGTCAAAAGGGAGGAGAATGAGGCGGTAGATCTGCTGTCAAAGCTTGGATCAGCTCACCGACTAATTCTGCTAGGTGTTTTCCTGGAGCATTTACGGACCCCATCCATGAAGGGAGTGAACCCTGACAACCTAGATAGAGTGGACTCATTCGTTAACATAGTCACGGTGACCTCTCTGGCTTGGACGAAACCGTTCATGGACAATCTACAAGATGGAACAATGCATGCCGACAAAGTCGAAAGCCGGCAAATAGTACGAAGAGAAAAAGGCCACGTCATCATTGATGGCCAACTATACAAAAGAAGTACCACATGAGTTTTCCTTCGATGTGTCTCCCAGCAGCAAGGTATTAATATCCTGAGAGAAATACATCTCGGAGAATGCGGGCATCACGCCATTCCTCGATCGTTGGTGGCTAAAGCCTTCCAACAAGGATTCTACTGGTAAACTGCCAAGGCGGACGCTGACAAATTGGTACAGACATGTCTTTGGTGTCAGTTCTATGCAATACAACCAAGTATTCTAGCTGAAGAATTGCGAACTATACCAATAACTTGGTTCTTTCCAGTCTGGGGGCTGGACATGGTGGGACCTTTGCACACAGCACCTTGTGGATTTACACACTTGCTTGTAGCAGTGGATAAGTTCACAAAATGGATTCAAGCTAAACCCATTAGAAACCTTGATGGGGCAACGACCCTAAAATTTGTCCGAGATCTAGTGGTGAGATTTGGTCTCCCACATAGCATCATCACCGATAACGACAGAAATTTGTCTCTTAGCAAAGTTGAGGAGTATTGTCACGAAAAAGGCATCCGTCTAGACCTAGCATCTGTGGTAGACCCATAGTCTAACGGACAAGTTGAATGGACCAATGGACTAATTCTGCACGAAATCAAGCCACGCTTAGAGGCACTGCTACATAGAGTAGCTGGAGCCTAGGCAGAGAAATTACCATCTGTATTGTGGAGTTTAAGAACAACACCCAACAGATGCGCCGCCTTGACCCCTTTCTTAATGGTTTATGGAGCAGAAGCCATCCTACCATCCGACATCCTCCATGATGCACCAAGAGTTGGTGCCTATGAGGAGGAGGATGCTGAAGAATCCAGACGCTTATCTGTGGACCTACTCGAGGAAGAGCACGTGCTGGCATGCCAGAGATCCGCCATCTACCAGCAGAAGCTGCATGGCTACCGTAGTCACCGTGTTAAGCATCGCTCGTTTAAAGAGGGAGATCTGGTGCTTAGACTCAAGCAAGAGAAATCACACAAACTATCCCCGCCTTGGGAAGGACGGTTCGTCATAAGCAAAGCATTTCTCAATGGTTCCTATTACCTCGTTGATATTCGCGAGTTGAAAGATAGGCTTAAAAATCGCAGGCGCAAGCAATGTGACTCTGATGATGATTACATAGAGACAGATAGGCCATGGAACATAGCACAACTACAACCCTTTTACACTAAGCATACTTTATGTTATGCAATAAGTTTCTTATATGATCAATGAAATAAAGCACTTGGTTCACTCACATTCTATGAGTCTTTTACCTTGTTTATTTGCTCATTTTTGGATCATATAAACCCTTTATGCGCAAGTTTGCATTTGCACTTGTGAAAATTCCGCCTTACGGGCGTTAGCTTAAGTTTTCTTGTCAACATGTTTTCTGTAATTTTTATGTTGATTCTGGAGTAGTGACTTATTGGCACTCAAAGCCATCGGTTTTGCTCTTTGGTTCTTAACGGTGCTATTAAGCATCATCACCTGAGAGCATAGTTTTGTGTTGTGAGTCTTCTGTCTCAAGAAAGGTCAAGCATACGAACCAGAATAATGGATAAGCCAGCCCTTGCTTAAAAAATATATACATGTTGGAAACAGATAAGTAGCATCAGTTTTTCCGCATACACATTGTGGAGACACATTTAATACAAACATTGATTTTACGGCTCTACTGCAGGGGACTTTGTGGTGGCATCATCAGCAACAGGAGAGCCATGCCAAGAAAGCTCATCAAACTCATAAGGAGATGGGCTAGACTCAGAGGACGCCATGTCATCATCTAATATCTCGGTAGGCACGAAGACATCCGCCTTGACCATCTTGGCAACTCTAGTGTCGTAGCCGGCGATGGGGTTCCAAATAGCATCACTATCGATCTCTTTTCCTTCCTCGTCCAGCTTGAGCATGTCGAAGGTCACCAGGTCGATGTCAGCATTGTCGTAGTGTGCTTTGACCAAGGATAGGGTCATCCTTGCACCAGCCCAAACGCAAGAGGCTTTCCAGTCCTTGACTTTCTCAGGGGCTCAACGTAGGATTTCTGAATACTTGGCCACTGAGTGTGCCGCCTTGACGTTTATCCCCAAAGGCTAGGCTATCTCCTTGGCCTGAGCGATGGTCGTGCTGACGAAGTTGCCGGCAAGAATCATGCATTCCTTGGGATCCGGAGCACCTTCACCCTAGTTGGTCAAGCCAATGGGGGTTGTGGTTTGCATAATATAAGGACCATGAGTATAAGTACGTCAAACATTTGTCAAAGGTACATAATTGATCAAGATGGAGGAAATATACCGAAGATGCTGGATTCGGCTTGCTTGCATGGCTCCGCCAAGATGCCATGCTCGTCCTGAAGTTTCTTGTACACCTCAAGGCTCCGAGAGTTTTGCACTTCGGCAGCTTGGTTTTGCTCCTTGAGGTGTTTAATTTCTTCCTTCAGACGCTGCATCTCGGTGTCCGCAGACTCTTGTCGGACCTTCATCGCCTCCTCGTGTCCCTTAACTGCCTCGGCCATGTCTTTCTTCAAGATCTTGTTTTCACTATTAAGCTCTTGAATATGCTTCGATTGCTCGATAATGCCATTGGCCTTGGAAATAAGTTCTATAAGACGTCAAAACAAGAACAGTATGAGAACACGGAAGAAATTGACTAGGAGCAATAGCCAGGAAAAAGTCGGAAAGAAACAGACTCTTGCTATTTGTGATATGTTCCTTCAGGAAAGCTGTTTTACCCTTTTCAGCACCCAGGTCCACCTGCAACTTATCATATTTCTCGTTGGCCTTCTTCCTCTGGGGATTCTCATTCCGTGTAAGTAAAAAGTGTTTAGTCTCTCTTAGAAGCTTCTAGCTGGAACTATTTTAGTTTCATCTAGAAGTTCGGGGGCTACAAGATTAAAATTTAAAGACAACTATGCTACTCTTAGAGCATCTAGCCGGAACTTTTTCAGTTTCATCTAGACACTCAGGGGCTACACTATCAAGTTCTACTCTTAGTTCTTTGGAGCACTCAGGCCAATAACTATTTTTTATCCGCCTAATAGCTCGGGGGCTACAGAGGGATATCTCGATAAAGGTAAAGTTTAAAAGACTTGCAATGGCAATAACTTTGAGATTGTTGGCTAGATTGGCATATGCAGTGTGGAAGATGTCGACATTGTTATACACGGCATCCGCCTGCTGGATATGATCTTCTAGGCTCAAAGTTGGAGGCACCGAAGGAAGTGGCATAGTAGAAGTCGGAGGCATGGATGAAGCTCTAGCCGACTACCATGTTGCTATGACAGTTGAAGGTGCAAAAGCTCTCGCCTTGTTGCTGCTGCTGCCTCTCCCCCTCGTCATCTCTTTCCCTTTATCGGTGGCATCCTTAGCCGTAGCTTCAGCCACTTTAGAGGAAGTACTCTCCTGTGTTGCCTGTCCACTAGGAGCGACGTCCATGCCGAAAGAATCTGAGACATCAAATATTGGATTGATATATGTCTCCATGGAGGAGGTCTAAGGAATGACGGGGGATGAAGGCCCAACGGGGCCAGTAGTAGACTTGGCGGCAGGAGTTGGAGGAGCAGTGGCGGGAGTGGGCTTGGCGACCACGTCCTTGGTCAACATATCACGAATGTTTTTTGACCCTCCAGAATCTTTGGAGGATCGCTTTAGGCTAACACCGGCTTTCCTTATGAAACATACGAAGTATAAGTACAGGAGTTGAATAAGGTGTGAGCTACTATAAAAGCCGGAGAATGAATGCACTTACTCCACGGCAGGAGCCTTAGTCAAGGGGATGCCGGTGGATCTCTTCATCTCTGCCTCTAAGGTGGCGGTGGATCGTCTGGAGACTCCACTCTCCGATTTCTTCTTCTTGGCCTCGGCGGCAGCGTTAGAGGTGGAGCTCTTCTGCTTTCGCACTACCGGAGCAGGGTGATCCTTGGGGGTGTCATCTTCGGACACCACCTGGATATCCTTTAGATTGGGATCATAGACCTGGGAGGCCATTTGATCCTCCGCCAAGGTCTACATCTAGGTGACAAAGGTGTGTTAGACTGATAACTTCAAGACGGAAAAGCCTAAGAGTATATACATAGCGAGTAACAAAGGAAACAGAAACTTCCTCTAGGCACTTGCCGCATTCGAACATGTCATAGGTGATCTTGAAGCCACGCTTCTTGTCATTCACCTTGACCATGTCCTTATGCCGGAGCTTGATGGTGTCGTTGGAGAAGTTATCCCGTGAAATTCGCATGGGATCCTTTCTATCCTTGGAGTACATGCACATCAGCTCGGCGTGGTGCTACAGATGCTAGATCCGTCTGGTGAAATAGCACATGGCCAGGTCGAAGCCCGTTAGACCTCCTTCTACGAGCCATTCGATCCGCCTCACGACGCGATTGGCTTCTTCGTCGGACGAAAGTGAGGCTGGGGACCTTCAGGTGGGTGCTTCGGCAGCAGCTCTATCGACAAAGTCAGGATATGTTTCAAGATAGTCTGGCAGAGAAATGTCTGGTCCATAGAAATATGGAGAATATCATTTTGTGGCCCGAAAGTTGGGGCGCCAAGGCAACGCGGTACCCAAGGTGCTTACAATTAGCTGTGTTGCCCAAAGTTGGCATGCCAAATACTCAGAGGGTCTTTTTTGGCACGAATTCAACTTTATGTTTCAATTTAAAATATCAGGCTAACGCCCGTCAAGTTGGGCCCCCTGTCAGCTTTCGCTGTTATGTTGCTGCCGTCGTGGCTGCCATGTAGGCTTGCAGCGTTGGAGCATGCATCCTTTACGCATCTTCTTCTTCCCCCGGGGCGGCAATCTGTGGTCGCGACCATGGCGTGGAGCTAGGACTTGGACGAACCTGCTCGGCCCCGCTCTCCTCCCTATCCCGAATCAGAGCTCTCCCTCACCATGGCCGCACCCATGGCACGGCGCGGGGACGGGAATTCATTCCTAGGTGAGATCTGTCACCATGTCGAACAAGCTCGGTCATGTTGGCCTCCTCCAGAATCCAAGCTCGTCGTCGCCGTGGTCGCACATGCACCAGCCATGGCGCCTTCCTATCCGAACCCCAAATCCACATCCACGCAATTCGTCACAACACCAACAAGGTGAAAATGTATCAAGTTTTCTTCTTGTGATTGTAGAAGAACATGTATCTACCGTTTCTGTAGCATACTCTAACAATGTACACATATGTTGTTTACGCGATTTTCATTTGAAATTAGTAGCTCTATGATGACGAAACATAGGGAACCTGCGGTGACCCAGCATACCACTGCATGTGTAGTACACTATAGTCGTTGATATGACACTCACAGAACACCGTTCTATAAATATCACAACCCTTAGAGTGGTACAACAGAAATATTGCGGGTCCATATTACAAACATACACACTTTATTAGTACAAACCGAGAGTTCTCACACTTCAAATATTATGAAAGTACAAACCAAACTTAAGTAGTTTCAGGGGAATATATTAAAAACTAAACTCATACTTCGAATTGAGCTCAAAAACTTATTCTATATAGTTCCTGCTCCTCGGGTCAATTGGTTTACTAATAACTAAGGCAACTACTCGGACTCGTTGTCCTCCACTCCATAGCGTATCTCGTAGTCCACCCCTTCAATTCCTCTGGAAAGGTCGGGTTCTTCGTAGTAGACGTCCTCTTGTCCATCAGCTACGTACATTGAAGTGTCTTCTGGATTCTCAGAGTCTAAGCTGGGGTTCAAAGGAAAGAGTGAGTAACAGCATTACCCAACAAGTTTATTATATGCATTGTGGGAAGTTTGATGCTCTATCTACCACCTCGGACAATACTTCCTTGGTACTATGCACTTTTCGTAAACATTTCTTCAAAGATTGATTTTATTTTCAAAAATTATGCCCACCAGCCTTCACAGGTTGACCAGAACTTCATGGAGTTCCTTTCCTTCCGTGTTCATAGCTCCTTCCCGGAACAGGGAGTAACATGTCACAATCCTTACACTCTATAGAGGTGTGTTGCTTTACCCATGAGAGACCAACTCCTTGTTGCACAACCGGGCGTACTTTCCCATCCACAATTGCATGATGTGGGGCCCAGTAGGTGATCCAAGCCAATCACTGCCCTCTCCACGACCCCATATGTTTGCACGATCCTCGGGGGCTGACTACACCTCCGTTAAGCCTCCCACTAGGGAAAGATATAACCCTAGTGAGTTCCCGAAGACTCTATGAAGTGGTGATGCCCCTGGTAAGCTCCCTAAAAGGCCCGACTATACCTCTGGCAGCCACTCATAAATAATCTAGACACCAAAATCGTGGGGCCTAAGGGTGCGCATCCCTATGTTGGATCCATACCAGGAATCCCAACGTCACGATAAGGTCATCTTGCCTCCATATGAAAGGAAGAAGATACAGCTGACTTCTCTGTCCCATTCCAAATCTCATAGTTAACGCGTATTATACGGCGCTAGAATCACTGATGTCATGGGTTGTTAAGCCTATGTGACTTACGCAATTGGAACCCTAAGTTCCATTGTTGATCTTTATCATCACTTAGGATGATACTACATCTTATTTATTAGAGAAGATATCATTTTCTATTTCCAAATCACAGAAGATAACACACAATTTACAATATCTTTGATAAAGTCTCTTCCCAGGACATGATCAAGTTATGAACTTGCCTTGTGACGGAAAAGTAGTGAAGTCGGATGCTTCCACCTGACCTTGAGCTCCGGTTTCTACAAAGAACCATTATTACCCGATAAGGACAATATTTAAAGAAGCAATATGCCATGCATAGTAATGTCATGCAATGATTTATTATTTGCTTCCTTGCATGTCTTACCCTTTTAGTAAAATCTTACTATTTTATTTAATCAATAAAAGGCAATATCATTCTATGAATTTATTTCCTTTAAATATTTTATGAAATTCCTTTAAGGGAAATAGGATTTATTTTCATCACACCAAATTCACTTTGCAAAAATACAAATTAGTATTTTTTCTACAATAGTATATTCATTTAGGATCTTAAAAGTGAATTTTATTCAATTTTTAGGTGTTTCCCATATTTTTGTAAAATTCAAAAGTAATTAGCATCTTATTATTAATAGCCCTAAATTTTAATGCCAAAAATGTTATTGATTATTTTTATTAAATAGAAAATATTTTTGTGAATTTATAGATATATTATTTGTATTTTTAAGATTTGTATTCATTTATCTAGCGTTATTTTTATCTTAGGGGTATATTGTAATTATTCCCTTTTTAAATAACCCTATTAATATGCGGGCTTGGCCCACTGGGCTGGCCCGGCCCAACTTAACCCGACCCACTTGGCCTGGTTACGCCCACCAGAGTGGTACTGGGCTGCACATAAGCCCAGTACCCCCTCGCACGCACACTCTTCTCCCCTCTCTCACTCTCTCTCGCACACGACCATCTCCTCCGTCTGCCGCCGCCGCCGCGTACGATTCCGGCCGAATCCGGCCGCTGTTGCCGCCGGCACGATGCAAGGTGAATCAGTCGATGACGCTGCTTCATCTTGTCCAAGCAGATCCGCGGTTGGTGCTTTCTCCTGGCCGTGCTGACCTCTTCCCTAGGCTACAGTTAGGGTTGTGTAGCATCCCATCTGTCTAACATATGTAATGCTACATGGTCTAGTAATATAATTCCTACTTCCTACATATAATTGTTGCATCATAATTATATCATGCTCATGTCATCATGCCACCTTGCATTTGAGCATCATATAAAACCCTTTCCATTTGGTTCTTCTCTCATATGCATTATTAATTGTATTTGGCTCTTGATATATTGTATTTGATTCTTGATAAATTCTTGATGCCCAAGTTGAGTTGGGGGCATATCTTTTGTTAACTCCACCACCCTTCTTGTCACCACCTTATAATTCCAACATCCTAATTATCCATGAGCTCTTACATTTTCGTTTGGCATTTAATCTAGCTCATGTGGGTTGGGATGGATCCACTTCTAACTCCACATGCTCTCATGTGGCATCATGTTGTTTTCACATTATTGATATGTGGAGCCACCTTTGCATGCATTATGAGTGGCATTCCTCTTTCTAGCTTCCATATGGATTGTTTTGTGATATTTGCTCATGTGGGAATATTTTTGGGACTAATAAACATCTAGTGGAACATACACTCTAGCAAGCCCAAGTTATATTCAAACATGATCATCTCCATCTACTCCACATGGAATCTCCTTTTAATTCTTTTAGCTTGGCCTTACCGCATATTTTGGAATGCATGTGTAAATGCCATGTTTATTATTTTTGTTTTCACAAGAATGGACATGACATTTAATGCCCATGCATGGGCCATGCAAGATCACAACCATCCCCTTTTTGTTTCTTGGTTTTCTTGGGTTTTGAAGTAGGGCATGGACAAGAGGCTCTTTTCTTTTATTTGAACTCCAACCTCCTCTTCTTGTTTCTCCTCTCCTTGCCATGTGCATCTCCTACCTCATCACTCACTTCCAACTCAACATCACCACATCTCTTTCACCTCTTTGCTTGATCTTGCGTTGGGATCATGTCAAAACCCTAACCAACTCTACCCCATGCTTGATCATGCTAAACCCTAAGACCCTACCCCTCATCTCTCCTCATCCCCCTCTAGCCCTAGACCTAGCCGAGCATCTCACCTCTCAGCCCTCTCTCTTTCTCTCGCTGCACAAGAACCCCACCAGGCTGAGCCTCCCCTCTCCCTACTCCAAACCAAACCACCCCTCTAACCTAACCCTAGCCGAGCCTCCCATGCTCTACCATGCCTAGCCTCACCCCCTCTCGGTTCCTCTCTCTTTCCCTCTGCCAGCTAGGCCCCACACCCGAGCCAGCCTCTCTGGCTTCTCTCCCGTCCGAGCCCCACCTGCAGCAACCTGCCTGCCCAAGCCGATCGAGCACGTGAGCGTGAGGGAGAAGAAAAGTGGCTGAAGCCACCTTTCCACCCTGAGCCTCCCATGGCGTCTCCCTCTCACCTTCTACTTTATCTACTCCCTCTCTGTCTTGGCTTCATCCCCAGATCTACCAGGCCCCTGCGCCTCCCCTTCCTCCTCTCCACCATGCTGCCCTTCCCTCCGTCGCTGATCGTCAACAACACCGTCGACATCTCCCCATCCACCAACCTACAGGCGGCGGGTGCGGTCGTTGAGGTATCGAGGAGGACCATGGAGAACCCCTGCATCGCCCTGTCCATGTCACCAAGGAGGAGCCGACCTAGCCCTGCCGCACACCGTCAAGGACGACGAAACCCTAGCTCGCTTGGCCTCTGCCTCCCCGTCGTCCTGCTACTCCCCGGCCCGATCCACCACCTCCTACGACCCAACGGTGAGCCACCGTACCTCCCAGACATACTCTGCCTCGCTGTAACCTTCTGGCCTCGCCGGACTTTGTGCCGAGCGCTCTCTGTGCGCCGGCGTGCGCGTGCTTCTGCTCGCTGTGCGCCGCAACAGCTACTCCTAGCCGCTTTCCCCTTAACCAGCACCAATCCCAAGCCACCGCAGTGGTAGCCGTCGCGCGCGCGCGCGAGGTTGCGGGTTCGATCCCTGCGCCACGCACCGTCCCCTCTCGAGCACCATCCCCTCGTCAGTAAAGTCAGGAAGAGAAACAGTGCCGTGCGCACTTTGCGCAAAATCCCCCAGCTTTTTACTCTCTCAACTCGCGCTCCCCTCGGTCCCACTTGTCTGCCTCCGCGTGAGTTTTTACAGAAAAGCACCCCAGGTTCCAAAAACCCCAAGCCGCAGTCCCCCGGATCCGCCACGTGTCGCCCACCGGCTGGCCGCGCGCAGTGGACCCGCGGTTCCGTTGGACCCACCTGTCGGCCTCCTGGGCTAGCATCTGTGCCGGTGAGAAAAGTTTTTGCACGCCGTTACGCCCAGTCAGCAACGGCCCCACCAGTCTGTGACTGGGGCTAGAATTAGCCTGGGTGTAAAAAGTCTATCTATTTATCTGTTTAAATAAAACCAATTTTAGAAATGTTTAAATTCAAATTTAAATATGTTTTTAATAACTTTTGAATTATAATTCCAAATAATACATATAATATATGTTTTTGAATCAGAAAAATATGAGGATTTCAAATATGCTATTCAAAATATTATTTGAGCACTTTAAATTTTCGAGATGATTAAAATTACAATGAAATGCCCTTTTCTTAATTAATTAATAACTTTAATTCTACCACTCCAAATTTGACAAATAATATGTCTAAATCGATCAGCATGACGAGCCCGTTCTAACTATGCATTCCATGTTCTGAATTGAAGCATGCATCATGTCAGTATTAAAAATCAGAACTGTTTATTGCAATAAAACATGACCACATAATTAATAAAATGCTTTATTCTCTTACCCCACACCTCACCATGCCATGCTACATTGATGCCATGTAAATTGTGCTTCATTCGTCATGGCATGCTTGTTTGCTTGTCGCATTTTATTCATATGCTGGTGCACTTTATTTATGTTGGCCCTTGTTTGTTTGGTTCTTCTTCGAATAGACGCCCAGCAGGAGAATTATCAGGAATCATAGGAGTTCTACCCAAATCCATCTCTCGCTTCAACTGAGCTGCCAGGCAAGCACTACCACATGCTTGCATACATATAGTACCTATTGCCTCTATCTTATTCTTGCATCATTGAGTCATGATTGCATTAAATTGAATCCCAAGTACTACATAGCTTACTTTTAAACCCAACCGAAGCTTGTTCATCCATCCCATGAGCCATTACTACAGGAGTTCTTTGAGCCATGCGAGTCGTAGAAAAAGCATGTGTAGGGTATGTGAGTGTCTGATGGATAGCGAGGTAACTAAACAACTTAACCTGAGTAGTAATGGGATAACTAATGAAAGCGGCACCGGTGAGCAATATCTGCTATTTGGTTTTCATGCTCACTTGTGTCCCGTAGGACCCCGAGTACTTGATTCCTGTTCCTTGACTATTCGCACTATCCACATCTGGGAGGCCTTATGGACCCCCCTAAGCCAGAGCTTGATTCATTTCTATTTCTTGGGGCCACAAAGTAGTTTGAGGTTTTGTTACTATCCTGTACTTATGCCATGCTTTACTGTTTTATTTAAGATTGTGCGTGGAGCACCTGTACTGTTTTGGATGCGGAGTGTTTTCGCGGTATCGACAAGCCCAGTCACACTTTCGGGTTCCCAGTCGTTTACAGCCATTGACGCAAACCTTGAGTCTGTCCAGGAGTCAGCTAGCATTGTTGCGGGTAGCTTAATGGGGTGGCCCCCTGAAATATTTCTGAATCCTGTGATCGCTTTGTCATGAATGCCTCGTTGGGTTTTGAGTTGGTTTTTCCGAGGTTGATCGAGTGTGTGTTGCTATTTGTGCACCCCTGCAGGGTAAATCTTTCTAAAAGCCGTGTCTGCGGTTATGGACGACTTGGAGCACAGTTTCTCGATCATAGACAAGTATAACTAAAGTACCGCTTTTAATCTAACTAAATACTTGACTAGTAAATAGTGCAATATTCATGGAATGGTTAATAAAACTGCCAAAGGATGGGATGTTTGTCCGCTTTCTCGTTGGTAAGCGAGAAGGAGGATGGATCTGTTAATTATACTGTTATAACTGTTGTTACTAATTAACGGACATCCATCTATCATTGGTTAGGCGGATGGTTAGAGAGTCTCTATAGGCTTGTTAGTTGTTATCTTTTGCTGCATTTGCGTCACCCCAGGTATATGTCCCCTTTAGAGGCATAAAGACTTGTTGAATACCCCTAGGGTCTCACACGATAAATTGTTTGATTCAGATGAACTGGTGTACTCACAAGATGGATACTGGGTGGAGGAGACAGATGATGTTAGCAACGATCACTTGGTGTAGAGATTCCGAGGATGGGGATCCGTGAGATCTGTGGGGGGGATGTGTTTATTTACGTGGCATCTTATGCCGATTTGCTTCTTATCCGTACTCGGATCTTGTTTTCCGCTTCCGCCTCATACTCTGATGTTTGATGTATGAGGAGCTATCCTAAACTATTATCTCTATCTAGGATATTTGGATCTTGCCGTATGGCGTTGCAATATTTCTATTTCCTTTAGATGGAATGGCTCTGTATGGTGGCTTGCATACATACTCACTTGTGTATGTAGTTGATCCCTTCGCTTGCCAATTACGCCGCTCGTTCTTGTCCCAATGTTCTGGAAGTGGTTAGGACGGCCGACAGGTCTACCTGTGAGTGGCCCTGGGCCCCACCGTACTATTTTAACCACTTTCGTTCATCCAGGCATGCAACTAAGATTGTAATTCACCGAGGTAGTTACAATTGGTATCAGAGCCATCCCGCCCTTCAGGGTCTCAGCCAAATGGTCGTTGTCAGTCTAGCAAATATTTTTGGTAGCTATGTATACTAGGAAAAACAAAACGTGAGAGTAGGACTGCTTCCATTTTTCTTCTTACCCACCCACCCACCCTTTCTGGTAAGGAAGCGTAACGTTTTCAGTCCTCTTCTAAAAATTCAAACTAGGATTCACGTGTTCTGGGTTCCGTAGTACCATAGGTTGTGTGTGTGTGTGTGAATTCCTTGTCTATCTATTGCATCCAAATCTTATCACTATGTGCCTTTTGGTTATCAACTGTTGGTACATTCCATACCGATAGGCCTTTGTAAACCGACGCGATCTATCTGATTCGTTGTATACCGATGCCATCTGTCTTACTCTTTGTTATCCGATGTTATCTTGTTTGGGGTGTTTGTTTCCGTAGTTACTAACTTTTAGGTTCATCTTAAGAAGAAGGTGTTGGGATATGTGTTTTACTTATTCATGTGCGGAGTAATGATTTGAGTGCGGGATGGAGTCGCGACCATACCACTACTTTTATCATTCGCTCTTGTATATTGAATCAGCAGAGTTACTAATCCTGATTCGTTAAGTGGTTTTGCGCATATAGTGGTATTTTAATGCCGAAATTTGCGGAAAAAATTTCTTTGTTAGCTTGTGTACCACACTCCTTGTTCAGTCGTGTGCGATATGCTTAATATCTTCTAGGTGCTTTGAACTTTGTTGATATTTTAATATCATCTTAGTGAATTGTATCCTTTAATCTTGGTTAATTCCATTTTGGTACTATTTTGGATTATTATTATTCTCCATTATAGTACTGACTTGTGTTTTATATCAATCACAGGATGGCACCACCACGCCGTTCTGAGGAGGACATACCACCTGAACTGGGGGCTGCTTTGGCAAGTATTGCTAATGCCTTGGGAACAATGCAGCAGAACCAGCAGCGATTCGAAGAAAGTGTCAGGAGGAATGAGTTTGTTCCGCTACCTCCACCTCCCAAGTGAGGAGACATCAAGAGTTTTCTGAAGTTCAACCCATGCCAATTTGAGGTGTCTGATCAGCCACTTGATGCTGATGATTGACTGCGTGAAATGTGAAGGTTGCTGATGACTGCGGATGTTCCTGAGCAAGAATGGGTAAAATGTGCCACGCACCTTCTGAAGGGAGATGCAGCTCTGTGGTGGGAAAATTACCTGAAGGCAGACCACTCTGGGTTTCATCCTACTTGGGATCAATTCACTGCGGCTTTCAAAGAGCAATATCTGTCAGAAATTGTCATGGAGAGGATGAAGGAAGTGTTTCTCAACCTCAAGCAGGGCAATGACAATGTCAATACCTATATCAGAAACTTCACGAACCTTTCTCGGTATGGTGGCGATGAGATCTTTGATGACAAGAAGAAGCAAAAGAGGTTCAGGCAAGGGCTCAATGCATCAATCAAATATGCAATCACTCATGCAAAGCCGGGGTCTTTTCTGGAACTCCAACATACAGCTCTGCAGGAAGAAGCAAGTAGGCAAATGTTTGAGGAGTCAAAGAAACACAGCTCCTTCTAAGCGCCGCGTGTGGGTTCCTAACACCCCACCGTCGCTCCCGGCTCCCCCAAGACCATCAAGCTACGTGGCAAGGCCACCAAACTCCTTCACCGTGTCTCCTAGGGGCTACAACCACAACTACCCTAGAGCGCCTGGCGGAGTCCCTGGCTACGCTGCTGCACGTCCACCGGGTGCTTGCTACACTTGTGGAAACACTGGGCACCAGCACTAGAATTGTCCAATGAACAACAAAGCTCTTCCTCCACCACCTCCAAGACCTGCGGCAAGTTCTTCTATGGTTCGTGCACCTACACCTCGGGCTCTCAACATCAACACCAAGCCCGGGTCTATGGTTGCTCGTGCCAACTGTGTCAACGTCGCTCAAGATGAGCATGCACCTGGAGTTGTGATGGGTATGCTTCCCGTTAACTCAGTTCCTGCACGAGTTTTGTTTGATTCGGGTGCATCGCATTCTTTTGTTTCTCACAAGTTTGCAAACGAGGATGAGTTAGCAATGGATCCTCTCCTCAAGCGTTTAATGGTCCTTTCTCCTGGAGCAACAATGGCATCTTCTAAAATCAGCCATAACAATCAAATTGAGATTGGTGGTTCTTCCTTTCCGGCTTCCTTAATTATTCTGGGCAATTCTGACATTGATGTTATCTTGGGCATGGATTGGTTAACAGCAAATGCTGCTGTGATTGATTGTGTTGAACGCTCGGTTTCTCTGAAAATTCCTGAAGGCCATATAGTCTATTCTCCTAGTCTGACTCCTGCAATTCAGCTTTTCTCTTTGGCGGCTTTGAATGATGATGCTATGGAAGCTATTCAGAGTGTTCCGGTGGTCTCTGAGTTCCCAGATGTTTTTCCTGAAGAGTTTCTAGGTATGCCTCCTGACCGAGAGGTCGAGTTTGTGATTGAGCTTGAACCTAGTACCGCTCCTATCTCCAAGCGGCCTTATAAAATGGGTCCTGCTGAGTTGGCTGAACTCAAACGCCAGCTTGATGAACAAGAGAAGTTGGGTTTCATTCAGCAAATTAGTTCTTCTTGGGGTAGCCCAACCATCTTTGTGAAGAAGCGAGACAAGACTGATAGACTTTGTGTTGACTATCGGGCTCTCAATGCTAAAACCATCAAGAATAAATATCCCCTTCCACGGATTAATGATCTCTTCGATCAGCTAGCTGGAGCTGTGGTATTCTCTAAGCTGGATTTGAGAAGTGGGTATCATCAAATCAAGATTCGCAAGGAAGATGTTCCCAAAACAGCTTTCACCACCCGCTATGGCATGTATGAGTACATGGTCATGTCTTTCGGTCTCACCAATGCACCTGCCACCTTCTGAAGGCTTATGAACTCGGTTTTCATGGAGTATCTTGATAAGTTCGTCGTGGTCTATCTGGATAACATTCTAGTCTATTCTAAGTCAAAGGAAGAACATGAAGAACACCTTCGGTGTCCTAAACAAGCTTCGTGAGAACCGCCTGTATGCAAAGTTCTCCAAGTGTGAGTTCTGGCTGCCTCAAGTCACCTACCTTGGTCACGTCATCTCTTCCAAGGGCATTGCCGTCAACCCAGAAACTATTAAGACAATTGTTGACTGGCTTCCACCCAAAAATGTCAAAGAAGTCCGGAGTTTCCTTGGTTTGGCTAGTTACTGCCGTCGCTTCGGTCAGAACTTCTCGAAGATTGCGAAGCCTCTTACCGATCTCCTCAAGAAAGGCAAGAAATACCTTTGGTCTCCTGCATGTCAAGCAAGCTTTGAAACACTCAAAGAGAAGCTCACTTCCACACCAGTCCTGATTCCTCCAGATACATCAAAGCCTTTCTAGATATTATGTGACGCCTCATTGCAAGGATTGGGTGCGGACCTTATGCAAGAAAAACAAGTTGTTGCTTATGCCTCTCGACAGTTGAAGACGCATGAGATCAACTATCCTACACATGACCTCGAACTCGCAGCAGTTGTCTTTGCTTGGAAAGTATGGAGGCACTACTTGCTTGGCAACCGTTGTGAGATCTTTTCTGATCACAAGAGTTTGAAGTATATCTTCACACAGCCTGATCTCAACCTTCGGCAGAGGAGGTGGATTGAAGCAATTAATGATTTCGATTTGACCATCAACTACACTCCGGGCAAAGCAAATGTCATGGCCGATGCTCTCAGCCGAAAAGCTTATGTCAACAACCTCATGATGGAAGAACAACAGCCTCTCTTGTGCGAGGAATTCCGCAAGCTCAACCTTGAAATTGTGGATCAAGGGTATCTTCTGAACCTTCTAGCAACCCCACTCTTGGAAGAAAAAGTTCGCTCCATTCAACTTGGTGATCCTTACACTAAAAACATCATCTCCAACATTCAGCTTCCGAAGTATGAGTCCTTCCACGTTGACGACCAAGGCACTCTTTTCTTTGTACACCGGATGTTCATTCCGAACTACCCGGGTTTAAGAGAGCAAGTTCTTCATGAGGCGCATGATTCTATTCTTTCTATCCACCCTGGAAGCACTAAGATGTACATGGACTTGAAAACACAATATTGGTGGCCTGGGTTGAAACAATGTTGTGTTAAGTATGTCTCCGAGTGTGATGTCTGCCGCAGAGTTAAAGCTATCCATCAGAAACCTTCCGGTCTTCTACAGCCATTGAAGCCTCCGGAATGGAAATGGGAGAAAGTAGAGATGGATTTCATAACTGGTTTTCCAAGGTCGCAGAAGGGCAACAATGCAATCTTTGTTGTCATCGACAGGCTTTCTAAAGTGGCTCACTTGCTTCCCGTCAAGGAAACAATTTCTGCAATTCAGTTGGCTGAGCTCTATATCAACAGAATGTCTCTCTGTATGGGGTTCCTCTTGAGATCAGTTCAGACCGTGGAAGCATCTTCACTTCCAAGTTCTGGGGAAATTTCCAAAATGCTTTGGGAACAAAATTGAACTTCAGCACAGCGTACCACCCTCAGTCGCAAGGACAAGTTGAAAGGATCAATCAAATTCTGGAAGATATGCTCCGTGCTTGCGTTATCTCTTTCAGCATGAAGTGGGAAGAATGCCTTCCTTATGCTGAATTCTCTTACAACAACAGCTTCCAGAAAAGTCTAAAGATGGCACCATTTGAGGTTCTCTATGGACGCAAATGCAGAACTCCAATTGGTTGGTCGGGCGCAGATGAAAGAGCATTGTTTGTCCCCCACATTGTAACTCAAGAGGAGGAGAAGGTTCACATCATTCTTGAAAATCTGAAGGTTGCTCAAAGTCGCCAGAAGAGCAACTATGACAGAAAGCACACGGACATGGAGTATGTCCCTGGTGATCTCGTTTACATTCGTGTCACTCCCATGAGAGGCACGCACTGGTTTGGTATCAAAGGGAAGCTGGCTCCTAGATACATCGGTCCTTTCAAAGTTCATGGAAGAAGAGGAGAAGTTGCTTATGCTCTTGAGCTCCCTGAAAAACTCAATGTCCATGATGTTTTCCATATCTCTCAACTCAAGAAGTGCTTCAAGGATCTCGGCAGGACCGTGGACCATGAACTCATCAATCTCCAAGAAGATCTGTCTTATCAAGAACACCCCACAAAAATCCTTGAAGTCGCAGAAAGAAGGACTCGCAACAAGTCCATCAAGTTCTGCAAGGTGCATTGGTCGCACCATTCCGTTCATGAAGCCACTTGGGAACGCGAGGACGAGCTCCGTGCCAAGTATCCTACCCTCTTCGTGTCTTCTTCTTCTTCCTAGAATCTCGGGGCAAGATTCCTGTTTAGTGGGGGAGAGTTGTAGCATCCCATCTGTCTAACATACGTAATGCTACATGGTCTAGTAATATAATTCCTACTTCCTACATATAATTGTTGCATCATAATTATATCATGCTCATGTCATCATGCCACCTTGCATTTGAGCATCATATAAAACAAATTCCATTTTGTTCTTCTCTCATATGCATTATTGATTGTATTTGGCTCTTGATATATTGTATTTCATTCTTGATAAATGCTTGATGCCCAAGTTGAGTTGTGGGCATATCTTTTGTTAACTCCACCACCCTTCTTGTCACCACCTTATAATTCCAACATCCTAATTATCCACGAGCTCTTACATTTTCTTTTGGTATTTAATCTAGCTCATGTGGGTTGGGATGGATCCACTTCTAACTCCACATGCTCTCATGTGGCATCATGTTGTTTTCACATTATTGATATCTGGAGCCACCTTTGCATGCATTATGAGTGGCATTCCTCTTTCTAGCTTCCATATGGATTGTTTTGTGATATTTGCTCATGTGGGAATATTTTTGGGACTAATAAACATCTAGTGGAACATACACTCTAGCAAGCCCAAGTTATATTCAAACATGATCATCTCCATCTACTCCACATGGAATCTCCTTTTAATTCTTTTAGCTTGGCCTTACCCCATATTTTGGAATGCATGTGTGAATGCCATGTTTATTATTTTTGTTTTCACAAGAATGGACATGACATTTAATGCCCATGCATGGGCCATGCAAGATCACAACCATCCCCTTTTTCTTTCTTGGTTTTCTTGGGTTTTGAAGTAGGGCATGGACAAGAGGCTCTTTTCTTTTCTTTGAACTCCAACCTCCTCTTCTTGTTTCTCCTCTCCTTGCCATGTGCATCTCCTACCTCATCACTCACTTCCAACTCAACCTCACCACATCTCTTTCACCTCTTTGCTTGATCTTGTGTTGGGATCATGTCAAAACCCTAACCAACTATACCCCATGCTTAATCATGCTAAACCCTAAGACCCTACCCCTCATCTCTCCTCATCCCCCTCTAGCCCTAGACCTAGCCGAGCATCTCACCTCTCGGCCCTCTCTCTTTCTCTCGCTGCACAAGAACTCCACCAGGCCGAGCCTCCCCTCTCCCTACTCCAAACCAAACCAGTCCTCTAACCTAACCCTAGCCGAGCCTCCCATGCTCTACCATGCCTAGCCTCACCCCCTCTCGGTTCTCCTCTCTTTCCCTCTGGCAGCTAGGCCCCACACCCGAGCCAGCTTCTCTGGCCTCTCTCCCGTCCGAGCCCCACCTGCAGCAACCTGCCTGGACAAGCCGATCGAGCACGTGAGCGTGAGGGAGAAGAAAAGTGGCCTCCCATGGCGTCTCCCTCTCCCCTTCTACTTTATCTACTCCCTCTCTGTCTTGGCTTCGTCCCCAGATCTACCAGGCACCTGCGCCTCCCCTTCCTCCCCTCCACCCTGCTGCCCTTACCTTCGTTGCCGAGCATCAACAACACCGTCGGCATCTCCCCATCCACCAACCTACAGGCAGCGAGCGCGGTCGTTGAGGTGTCGAGGAGGACCGTGGAGAACCCCTGCATCGCCCTGTCCACGTCACCAAGGAGGAGCCGGCCCAGCCCTGCCACACACCGTCAAGGACGACGAAACCCTAGCTCGCTCGGCCTCTGCCTCGCCGTCGTGCTGCTACTCCCCGGCCCGATCCACCACCTCCGATGACCCCGCGGTGAGCCACCGTACCTCCTAGACATCCTCTGCCTCGTTGTAACCTTCTGGCCTCACCGGACTTTGTGCCGAGCGCTCTCTGTGCGCCGGCGTGCGCGTGCTTCTGCTCGCTGTGCGCCGCAACAGCTACTCCTAGCCGCGTTCCCCTTAACCAGCACCAATCCCAAGCCACCGCAGCGATAGCCGCCGCGCGCGCGCATGAGGTCGTGGGTTCGATCCTTGCGCTGCGCACCGTTCCCTGTCGAGCACCATCCCCTCGTCAGTAAAGTCAGGATTTGAAACAGTGCCGTGCACACTTTGTGCAAAACCCCCCAGCTTTTTACTCTCTCAACCCGCGCTCCCCTCGGTCCCACCTGTCTGCCTCCACGTGAGTTTTTACAGAAAAGCACCCCAGGTTCCAAAAACCCCAACCCGTAGTCCCCCAGATCCGCCACGTGTCGCCCACCGGCAGGCCGCACGCGCAGTGGACCCGCGGTTCCGTTGGACCCACCTGTCGGCCTCCTGGGCTAGCATATGTGCCGATGAGAAAAGTTTTTGCGCGCCGTTACGCCCATTCAGCAACGGCCCCACCTGTCTGTGACTGGGGCTAGAATTAGCCTGGGTGTAAAAAGTCTATCTATTTATTTGTTTAAATAAAAACAATTTCAGAAATGTTTAAATTCAAATTTAAATATGTTTTTAATAACTTTTGAATTATAATTCCAAATAGTACATATAATATATGTTTTTGAATCAGAAAAATATGAGGATTTCAAATATGCTATTCAAAATATTATTTGAGCACTTTAAATTTTCGAGATGATTAAAATTACAATGAAATGCCCATTTCTTAATTAATTAATAACTTTAATTCTACAACTCCAAATTTGACAAATAATATGTCTAAATCGATCAGCGCGACGAGCCCGTTCTAACTATACATTCCATGTTATGAATTGAAGCATGCATCATGTCATTATTAAAAATCAGAACTGTTTATGGCAATAAAACTTGACCACATAAATAATAAAATGATTTATTCTTGTACCCCACACCTCACCATGCCATGCTACATTACTGCCATGTAAATTGTGCATCATTCATCATGGCAAGCTTGTTTGCTTGTCGCATTTTATTCATATGCTTGTGCACTTTATTTATGTTGGCCCTTGTTTGTTTGGTTCTTCTTTGAATAGACGCCCAGCAGGAGAATTATCAGGAATCATAGGAGTTCTACCCAGATCCATCTCTCGCTTCAACTGAGCTGCCAGGCAAGCACTACCACATGCTTGCATACATATAGTACCTATTGCCTCTATCTTATTCTTGCATCATTGAGTCGCGATTGCATTAAATTGAATCCCAAGTACTGCATAGCCTTTACTTTTAAACCCCACCGAAGCTTGTTCCTCCATCCCAAGAGCCATTACTACAGGAGTTGTTTGATGGATAACGAGGTACCTAAACACCTTAACTTGAGTAGTAATGGGATAACTAATGAAAGCGACACCGGTGAGCAATATCTGCTATTTGGTTTTCATGCTCACTTGTGTCCCGTAGGACCCCGAGTACTTGATTCCTGTTCCTTGACTATTCGCACTATCCACATCCGGGAGGCCTTATGGACCCCCCTGAGCCAGAGCTTGATTCATTTCTATTTCTTGGGGCCACAAAGTAGTTTGGGGTTTTGTTACTATCTTGTACTTATGCCATGCTTTACTGTTTTATTTAAGATTGTGCGTGGAGCACCTGTACTGTTTTGGATGCGGAGTGTTTTCGCGGTATCGACAAGCCCAGTCACACTTTCGGGTTCCCAGTTGTTTATAGCCATTGACGCAAACCTTGAGTCCGTCTCGCAGTCAGCTAGCTTCGTTGCGGGTAGCTTAATGGGGTGGCCCCCTAAAATATTTCTGAATCCTGTGATCGCTTTGTCGTGAATGCCTAGTTGGGTTTTGAGTTGGTTTTTCCGAGGTTGATCGAGTGTGTGTTGCTATTTGTGCACCCCTGCAGGGTAAATCTTTCTGAAAGCCGTGTCCGCGGTTATGGACGAATTGGAGCACAGTTTCTCGATCATAGACAAGTATAACTAAAGTACCGCTTTTAATCTGACTAAATACCTGACTAGTAAATAGTGCAATATTCATGGAATGGTTAATAAAACTGCCAACGGATGGGATGTTCGTCCGCTTTCTCGTTGGTAAGCGAGAGGAGGATGGATCTATTAATTATACTGTTATAACTGTTGTTACTAATTAACGGACATCTGTCTATCATTGGTTAGGCGGATGGTTAGCGAGTATCTATAGGCTTGTTAGTTGTTATCTTTTGCTGCAATTGCGTCACCCCAGGTATATGTCCCCTTTGCGTCACCCCAAGCTGCTCTTTTGCATGCACGATCAAGCAACTTTGCAACACACGTGTCGGTGGAAAAGCATGAGGTTTCAACGCACCACGTAATTTAGGGATTTCTATTTGCCCTAGCAAAAGTGGTTCCATATTTACTTTGCGGCTTCTGGAACTAGCTCCCTACACTATGGAGGTGGTTCTAAATTGAGCAAAAGAGGGAACCGGAGTAAGAGGGTGCCCCGATGCCAAATGTGGTTCCAAATTGATTAGCCAACCAATGTGTGTCATGTGTCCTCTGCTCCCATATCTTTAGACAAAACATAAGGCTATTCTTGTCAGTGGTGGGACCGCATGGTGCAGGAATTTAGAATAGCTACATTGTGGAGCTCTAGCCAAATTGCATGGTAAAGCCAAATTCAGATTTTTGGCAGATTTAGCTATAGCAACATTTAGTTTGTCCTCACTTTTACCCTCCCTCCATTCCGAAGCCCTCACATGCTCTCAGAGGGTGTGTCGTCTGGTCAAAGGCTTGACCGTTATGTGCGCCCTGACACCTAAATTGGTAGTTTTTTTTGTTATTTGGCCTTTTTAAGAGCGTCTTTCCCCTCTCTCGCTAACAGTTGTGTTTTTTTGCCCAAAAAGGTAGAAAATCTAGAGCAGCTTCTCTCTTCATTCATTGTTCCTTTTGCCCTTCTTTTTCCCCAATCTGGTAGAAAATCTAGAGTAGCAAAACTAACCAGCACCATAAAAAAATTCAGTAAAGAGAGCAGAAGTATATAAAGCAGCTAATATAGGTTATATAGTACGGTACTTAACGAGGTTCGATAATTAGACTGCTTAGCAGAAGCAGCTGACAGGTTCAACACAGACAAGACAAAAGAAGCTGCTTTACAGTAGCAGCAGCTGATCAGTGGCCCCTCGTGGCCTCTGCTAAGAGGGCCTCCGCCTCCTCCCTCTGGCGCCTCCTCCACTTATTCTTGCCCAGTCCCTTGACCTTGGGCGCCTTGGGTATGATCGAGGGCATGCGACGCTCCTCGATAGCTACCTTCTGGAGGTTGCGGAGGTGAAGACCGAGTGCCTGGTGCTTGGCTATGAAGCCGTGGACATTCACAGACTCGCCGTAGGTCCTCACGTCCTCCGCATGCTTCATGAGGGAGTTGAAGTCCGTGGCACGGAGCCTCCTGGTGGGGCAGAAGGGGCACTTGTACACGTCGCCGATGAAGAAGTTGTTGTACTGGCCGGACTTTAGCCTCCTCAGCACATGACGAGTTTTGGTGTCCTTGGACTCGTCGTCACTGCGGACGTCGCTGCTATCCTCCTGTTGGAAAAAATAGTAGAGTGCAATAAGGACATGATTGAGATACTTTGATTATCGGGATTAATTATTTGCATAAATTAATCGATTGAGATCTCTCGATTATTCCCCAAATCTCAAACCAAATCGAATACTGATCCCAACTACGAACAGGGGGATTCATCGAAAATCGAGATCTAACACAAGAGGATTAGCTACTGTAAAAATACGAATGGCCGAGCCCTAATAACATATGATGTAGCATCGAACAATGGGAACGGGGGAAGAACAAGGGAAGGGGAGAAAACCCTGGTTACCTCCGACCATGGGTCGGCGATGCTGGTGTCGTAGGGGTTCTCTGGCCTTATGTAGACAACCTCCTCGTAGGGGTCCCAGCCGAGCGGGATCTGTCCGAGATCGGCGGGGTCCTCCTCACCGGCAGCTATGGCGGATGCGGGGACGGGGGCGGGGGGCTGTACGGGGACGGGGGCCTCCTCGCCGGTGGCCTTGGAGGTGCAAATGGCCACCGCACCATTCTTCTCCATCGCCGGCGTGGTTTGGGTTTTCTTGGGGGCTTGCAGAAGGTGATGGGATAGTGGAGACGGTTGAGTGAGCGAGTGCGTGATGAGTGGGAGTGGGGAGGCCTCTATTAAAGGAGAAGAGAAGCGACGTTTCGTTGCACTATCGTGCACCACGTACGCTAATGCACCGTGCATGACCACACGTGTCCGCTACCGCCCCGTGCACCGTAGACGCGTACCGTGAGTCATGTTTTTCCCTCGTGTCTAACCTTGGCGATTTAGTTGTCCTCAGTTTTTCCCTTGAGCATAACAGTGGCAGTTTGGTTCCATTTTTAAATCATTTTCTATTTTATATTTGAATCCATTTTTCACTCTTGCCCTTGGTTTTTAAGTTCTACTCAGTTTTTCCCTTGGTTCTTAAGTGCTACTCGGTTTTCCCCTCTCTTTTGTATCCATCTCTCACACATGTGCTCATCTTCGCTGCTACACTCTGATTGGTCGAGACAGTTGTCACACGGATCGTGCCCACCAACCGTTGATTCTCTGTGATCTAGCGGATAGGATAACCCTTATATCTGTCGGGGGCACCCCTCTATCCATGCAAAATAACGAGTATGCCACCGGAACTTTAACTCCATAAACAGATGAACTTGAATATAATTTGAAGGGTACGAAAATAGAAATCCCCATAGTTTAAGGGTCTAGATATGGTAAGAGAACTAAATATTATTAGTGGCTGGGCCAGTAGAGTGACGGGTTAGTCGGCTAGAAGTTGTTGATTCCTAAGTAAGGGGATACTAGGCCGGTCTTGACATACTGCCTCAGGAATTTTCCATAAGCAGCGTGCTTAGCCTTGGTCGTCGACTTGTTTTTACTAGCTGGGCTTTTACCGATGCCAACCGCATGTGGAATCAAGCTGGTAATCCTCGGGTTGACTCCTTTCTTACAGAAAGGGCACCTGAGCTCCCCAAGTCGAGTGCAGAAAGGGATTATCCCGCTCTTGAGCTTCTTCATGACATGGCGGCTCCTGTTGTCTCTGTTCTCCTTGTCAGAGTCCATCTCACTTGAATCTACCTGTAATGTATGGAATGCAAACCGAAATGACGAAAATAATAAATATATATTCCTTCCACCATTCCGAGTTACTTTCTATGAAATAACATGTCTATACAGATTCAGCAGTTCATTACGGCCGTCTCCCTTGCTCGCTCCTAATTAATGTGGTTTGTGTCTTGATAACTTATTAATAAATAAATAATGTGGATTCATTCAGAATAGACTAGATCTCTCCATGTACCGGTTCGTACGTTGCATCTAATCATTAGGACTAGATTTTTTATGAAGCCAGGATAGATTAAGCTCAAGCAGAAAATATGAAACATGCAGAAACAGATGTACCTCCAGGTACACGAGAGGAGCGTGTTCGTCGAACTCCATGCCCTCATTGGGGCCTCCTAAGTCGTCAGCACTGGCGAGCACATGATCCCTCAAGGGGTTGATCTGCCGTGTGAAGCACCACCCCGACAGCGATGCACGCACACTCACCCCCACACACTGGTTTCATGGAGAAGGTTCGGGCATGTACGATCAACATTCACGGGTTTTGCTAGATAGGGAAGAGAGAGGAGTGGATGAGTGCGAATGGAGGACCCAATAGGCTGGGTTTTTAATGCGGGGACGTTTAGGCCTCCTCGAGGGCTCTGGTAGGCAGCTCTTCTGGCTGCGGCTGCCGTGTGGAAGTTCGTGTGGTGGGGGCCTGTCGGAAGTGAGACTACAGGCGCGCTGCGTAGTAAAAATGGTATAGCCCATGGGCTGTGGATGACCAGTTGTCGTGTAGTAGACTTGTAGCCTTTGCAGACTAGATTAAACATGACATGACCACTCGACCACTTTTTCCATGGATGGCATCGTGTTCCTTCTTGTAGAAGTCTCACTGAGGGAGACGTCTATGCTGTCTCGCCCTGTCCTGTGAAGGGCTCGATGTGTGCAATGAGCCTCGTTGGATCACACAGGATCAACAGTTGGTGCGCACGACCCGCGTGACAACTGTGACAATAAATCAGGGTGTAGCAGACATAGTGGGCATAGGTTTGGGCTTCTACGAAAGAGAGAGGTGGCAAAACAGAGTAGTATCAAAAAACCAAGGGCAAAGATGAGTAGTATAAAAATGGAAAGTGAGTGTCTTTTACAATGAAATACATCGTGGCATACATCAAATTACGCTAACATAGATCCACTACAGGTCATTGCATGTTTGTTCTTTTCCACAAACCACACGGATTAACTAATGGCATTGGATGTGCATTATTGTCACAAACCACATATGGATCAACCAATGTCATTGCATGTGTGTTCCTGTCATGAACCACATATGGATCCACCAGTGTTCATTGCATGTGTGTTCTTTCCACAAACCACATATGTATCCACTAGAGTAATTGCATGTGTGTTCATTTCACAAACCACACATGGATCAACCAATGTCATTGCATGTGTGTTATTTCCACAAACCACATATGGATCCACCAATTTCATTGCATGTGTGTTCTTTTCAACAAACAACGTGGATCTACCAATGGCATTTAATGTGTGTTCTTTTCGCAAACCACACATGGATCAACCAATGTCATTGCATGTGTGGTCTTTCCAGAAACCACATATGGATCGACTGGAGTCATTGCATGTGCGTCCTTCCACAAACCACATATGGATCCACAAGAGTCATTGCATGTCTCTTTTTTTCCACAAACCATAAGGATCAACTAGAGTAATTGCATGTGTGTTCTTTCCACAAACCACACATGGATCCACAAGAGTAATTGCATGTGTGTTATTGTCATAAACAACATATGGACCAACCAATGTCATTTCATGTGTGTTCATGTCACAAACCACACATGGATCCACCAATGTCATTGCATGTGTGTTCTTTCCATGAACCACATATGGATCCACCAATGTCATTGCATGTGTGTTCTTTCCACAAACCACATATGGATCCACTAGAGTCATTGCTTATGTGTTCTTTTCACAAACCACATATGGATCCACTAGAGTCATTGCAAGTGTGTTCTTTCAACAAACCACATATGGATCCACTAGAGTCATTGCATGTGTGTTCTTTCCACAAACCACATATGGATCCACTAGAGTCATTGCATGTGTGTTCTTCACAAACCAAATATGGATCCACCAGAGTTAGTTCACGTATGTTTTTTCTAGAAACCACATGGATTACCATAGTCATTGCACGTGTGTTCTTTCCACAAACCACACATGGATCCACCACAGTAATGCATGTGTGTTCTTTTCACAAACAACATATGGATCAACAAATGTCATTGCATGTGTATTCTTTTCACAAACCACATATGGATCCACCAATGTCATTGCATGTGTGTTCTTTCCATGAACCACATATGGATCCACCAATGTCATTGCATGTGTATTGTTTCCACAAACCACATATGGATCCACGAGAGTCATTGGATGTGTGTTCTTTTCACAAACCACATATGGATCCACTAGAGTCATTGCATGTGTGTTCTTTCCACAAACCACATATGGATCCACTAGAGTCATTGCATGTGTTTTGTTTTCACAGACCATATATGGATCAACCAATGTCATTGCATGTGTGTTCTTTTCACAAACCACATAAGGATCCACTAGAGTAATTGCATGTGTGTTCTTTTCACAAACCACATATGGATCCACTAGAGTAAATGCATGTGTGTTCTTTTCACAAACCACATATGAATCAACAAATGTCATTGCATGTGTGTTCTTTTCACAAACCATATATGGATCAACCAATGTCTTTACATGTGTGTTCTTTTCCACAAACCACATATGGATCCACTAGAGTAATTGTATGTCTGTTCTTTTCACAAACCACATATGGATCAACAAATGTCATTGCATGTGTATTCTTTTCACAAACCACATATGGATCCACCAATGCCATTGCATTTGTGTTCTTTCCATGAACCACATATGGATCCACCAATGTCATTGCATGTGTATTCTTTCCACAAACAACATATGGATCCAGTAGAGTCATTGCACGTATGTTCTTTGCACATACCACATATGGATCCACTAGAGTCATTGCATGTGTGTTCTTTTCACAAACCACATATGGATCAACAAATGTCATTGCATGTGTGTCCTTTTCACAAACCATATATGGATCAACCAATGTCTTTACATGTGTGTTCTTTTCCACAAACCACATATGGATCCACTAGAGTAATTGTATGTGTGTTCTTTTCACAAACCACATATGGATCAACAAATTTCATTGCATGTGTGTTCTTTTCACAAACCACATATGGATCCACCAATGTCATTGCATGTGTGTTCTTTCCGAAAACCACATAAGGATCCACTAGAGTCATTGCATGTATGTTCTTTTCACAAACCACACATGGATCCACCAGAGTCGTTGCAAGCGTGTTCTTTCCACAAACCACATGGATCAACTAATGTCATTACATGTGTGTTCTTTCCACAAACTACATGGATCTACCAGAGTCATTGCATGTGTGTTCTTTCCACAAACCAAATATGGATCCACCAATGTCATTGCATGTGTGTTCTTTCCATGAACCACATGTGGATCCACCAATGTCATTGCATTACTGTTTTTTCCAGAAACTACATGGATCAACCATAGTCTTTGCATGTGTGTTCTTTCCACAAACCACGCATGGATCCACTAGAGTAATTGCATGTCTGTTCTTTTCACAAACCACATATGGATCAACAAATGTCATTGCATGTGTATTCTTTTCACAAACCACATATGGATCCACCAATGCCATTGCATGTGTGTTCTTTCCATGAACCACATATGGATCCACCAATGTCATTGCATGTGTATTATTTCCACAAACAACATATGGATCCACTAGAGTCACTGCACGTATGTTCTTTTCACAAACCACATATGGATCCACTAGAGTCATTGCATGTGTGTTCTTTTCAAAAACCACATATGGATCCACCAGAGTCATTTCATGTCTGTTTTTTCAGAAACCACATGGATCAACCATAGTCATTGCATGTGTGTTCTTTCCACAAACAACAATGGATCCACCAGAGTAATTGCATGTGTGTTCTTTTCACAAACAACATATGGATCAACAAATGTCATTGCATGTGTTTCTTTTCACAAACCACATATGGATCCACCAATGGCATTGCATGTGTGTTCTTTCCATGAACCACATATGGATCCACCAATGTCATTGCCTGTGTATTGTTTCCACAAACCACATATGGATCCACTAGAGTCATTGCATGTGTGTTGTTTACACAAACCACATATGGATCCACTAGAGTCATTGCATGTGTGTTCTTTTCACAAACCACATACGGATCAACAAATGTCATTGCATGTGTGTTCTTTTCACAAACCACATATGGATCCACCAATGTCATTGCATGTGTGTTCTTTCCGCAAACCACATATGTACCCATTAGAGTAATTGCATGTGTGTTATTTTCCACTAACCACTTATGAATCCACTAGATCATTACATGTGTGTTCTTTCCACAAACCACATATGGATCCACTAGAGTCATTGCATGCATGTTCCTTTCACAAATCACATATGGATCAACCAATGTCATTGCATTTGTGTTCTTTTCATGAACTACATATGGATCCACTAGAGTCATTGCATGTGTGTTCTTTTGACAAACCACATATGGACCCACCATTGCCATTGCATGCGTGTTCTTAAACTAAAACCAACACTAGAGTCATTGCATGCGTGTTCTTTTCACAAACCACACATGGACCCACCAGAGTCATTGCATGTGTGTTCTTTTCACAAACCACACATGGACCCACCAGAGTCATTGCATGTGTGTTCTTTCCACAAACCACATGGATTAACCAATGTCATTGCATGTGTGTTCTTTTGAAAAATAACAGGATCAACCAATGGCATTGCATGTGTGTTACTGTCAAAAACCACATATGGATCAACCAATGTCATTTCCTGTGTGTTCATGTCACAAACCACACATGGATCCATCAATGTCATTGCATGTGTGTTCTTTCCATGAACCACACATGGATCCACCAATGTCATTGCATGTGTGTTCTTTCCATGAACCACATATGGATCCACCAATGTCATTGCATGTGTGTTCTTTCGACAAGCCACATATGTACCCACTCGAGTCATTGCATGTGTGTTCTTTCCACAAACCACATATGGATCCACCAGAGTCATTGCATGTGTGTTCTTCTCCACAAACCACATGGATCAACAAATGGAATTGCATGTGTGTTCTTTTCAAAAACCATATATGGATCAACCAATGGCATTGCATGTGTGTTCTTTTCACAACCGACATATGGAGCAACCAATGTCATTGCATGTGTGTTCTTTATACAAACCACATATGTACCCACTAGAGTAATTGCATGTGTCTTCTTTTCCACAAACCACATATGGATACACTAGAGTCATTGCATGTGTGCTCTTTCCAAAAACTACATATGGATCCACCAGAGTCATTGCATGTCTGTTCTTTTCCAGAAACCACATGGATCAACCAATGGTACTGCATGTGTGTTCTTTTCACAAACCACACATGGATTAACCAATGGCATTGCATGTGAGTTCTTTTCAAAAACCACATATGGATCAACAAATTTCATTGCATGTGTATTCTTTTCACAAACCACATATGGATCCACCAATGCCATTGCATGTGTGTTCTTTCCATGAACCACATATGGATCCACCAATGTCATTGCATGTGTATTATTTCCACAAACAACATATGGATCCACTAGAGTCACTGCACGTATGTTCTTTTCACAAACCACATATGGATCCACTAGAGTCATTGCATGTGTGTTCTTTTCAAAAACCACATATGGATCCACCAGAGTCATTTCATGTCTGTTTTTTCAGAAACCACATGGATCAACCATAGTCATTGCATGTGTGTTCTTTCCACAAACAACAATGGATCCACCAGAGTAATTGCATGTGTGTTCTTTTCACAAACAACATATGGATCAACAAATGTCATTGCATGTGTTTCTTTTCACAAACCACATATGGATCCACCAATGGCATTGCATGTGTGTTCTTTCCATGAACCACATATGGATCCACCAATTTCATTGCCTGTGTATTGTTTCCACAAACCACATATGGATCCACTAGAGTCATTGCATGTGTGTTGTTTACACAAACCACATATGGATCCACTAGAGTCATTGCATGTGTGTTCTTTTCACAAACCACATACGGATCAACAAATGTCATTGCATGTGTGTTATTTTCACAAACCACATATTGATCCACCAATGTCATTGCATGTGTGTTCTTTCCGCAAACCACATATGTACCCACTAGAGTAATTGCATGTGTGTTATTTTCCACAAACCACTTATGAATCCACTAGATCATTACATGTGTGTTCTTTCCACAAACCACATATGGATCCACTAGAGTCATTGCATGCATGTTCCTTTCACAAACCACATATGGATCAACCAATGTCATTGCATTTGTGTTCTTTTCATGAACTACATATGGATCCACTAGAGTCATTTCATGTGTGTTCTTTTGACAAACCACATATGGACCCACCATTGCCATTGCATGCGTGTTCTTATACTAAAACCAACACTAGAGTCATTGCATGTGTGTTCTTTTCACAAACCACACATGGACCCACCAGAGTCATTGCATGTGTGTTCTTTCCACAAACCACATGGATTAACCAATGTCATTGCATGTGTGTTCTTTTGAAAAATAACAGGATCAACCAATGGCATTGCATGTGTGTTACTGTCAAAAACCACATATGGATCAACCAATGTCATTTCATGTGTGTTCATGTCACAAACCACACATGGATCCATCAATGTCATTGCATGTGTGTTCTTTCCATGAACCACATATGGATCCACCAATGTGATTGCATGTGTGTTCTTTCCACAAACCACATATGGATCAACCAATGTCATTGTATGTGTGTTGTTTTCCACAAACCACATATGGATCCACTAGAGTCATTGCATGTGTGTTCTTTCCACAAACCACATATGGATCCACCAGAGTCATTGCATGTGTGTTCTTCTCCACAAACCACATGGATCAACAAATGGAATTGCATGTGTGTTCTTTTCAAAAACCATATATGGATCAACCAATGGCATTGCATGTGTGTTCTTTTCACAACCGACATATGGAGCAACCAATGTCATTGCATGTGTGTTCTTTATACAAACCACATATGTACCCACTAGAGTAATTGCATGTGTCTTCTTTTCCACAAACCACATATGGATACACTAGAGTCATTGCATGTGTGCTCTTTCCAAAAACTACATATGGATCCACCAGAGTCATTGCATGTCTGTTCTTTTCCAGAAACCACATGGATCAACCAATGGTATTCCATGTGTGTTCTTTTCACAAACCACACATGGATTAACCAATGGCATTGCATGTGAGTTCTTTTCACAACCCACATCTGGATCAACCAATGTCATTTCATGTGTGTTCATGTCACAAACCACACATGGATCCACCAATGTCATTGCATGTGTGTTCTTTCCATGAACCACAGATGGATCCACCAATGTCATTGCATGTGTGTTCTTTCGACAAGCCACATATGTACCCACTCGAGTCATTGCATGTGTGTTCTTTCCACAAACCACATATGGATCCACCAGAGTCATTGCATGTGTGTTCTTCTCCACAAACCACATGGATCAACAAATGGAATTGCATGTGTGTTCTTTTCAAAAACCATATATGGATCAACCAATGGCATTGCATGTGTGTTCTTTTCACAACCGACATATGGAGCAACCAATGTCATTGCATGTGTGTTCTTTATACAAACCACATATGTACCCACTAGAGTAATTGCATGTGTCTTCTTTTCCACAAACCACATATGGATACACTAGAGTCATTGCATGTGTGCTCTTTCCAAAAACTACATACGGATCCACCAGAGTCATTGCATGTCTGTTCTTTTCCAGAAACCACATGGATCAACCAATGGTACTGCATGTGTGTTCTTTTCACAAACCACACATGGATTAACCAATGGCATTGCATGTGAGTTCTTTTCAAAAACCACATATGGATCAACAAATGTCATTGCATGTGTATTCTTTTCACAAACCACATATGGATCCACCAATGCCATTGCATGTGTGTTCTTTCCATGAACCACATATGGATCCACCAATGTCATTGCATGTGTATTATTTCCACAAACAACATATGGATCCACTAGAGTCACTGCACGTATGTTCTTTTCACAAACCACATATGGATCCACTAGAGTCATTGCATGTGTGTTCTTTTCAAAAACCACATATGGATCCACCAGAGTCATTTCATGTCTGTTTTTTCAGAAACCACATGGATCAACCATAGTCATTGCATGTGTGTTCTTTCCACAAACAACAATGGATCCACCAGAGTAATTGCATGTGTGTTCTTTTCACAAACAACATATGGATCAACAAATGTCATTGCATGTGTTTCTTTTCACAAACCACATATGGATCCACCAATGGCATTGCATGTGTGTTCTTTCCATGAACCACATATGGATCCACCAATGTCATTGCCTGTGTATTGTTTCCACAAACCACATATGGATCCACTAGAGTCATTGCATGTGTGTTGTTTACACAAACCACATATGGATCCACTAGAGTCATTGCATGTGTGTTCTTTTCACAAACCACATACGGATCAACAAATGTCATTGCATGTGTGTTCTTTTCACAAACCACATATGGATCCACCAATGTCATTGCATGTGTGTTCTTTCCGCAAACCACATATGTACCCACTAGAGTAATTGCATGTGTGTTATTTTCCACAAAACACTTATGAATCCACTAGATCATTACATGTGTGTTCTTTCCACAAACCACATATGGATCCACTAGAGTCATTGCATGCATGTTCCTTTCACTAACCACATATGGATCAACCAATGTCATTGCATTTGTGTTCTTTTCATGAACTACATATGGATCCACTAGAGTCATTGCATGTGTGTTCTTTTGACAAACCACATATGGACCCACCATTGCCATTGCATGCGTGTTCTTATACTAAAACCAACACTAGAGTCATTGCATGTGTGTTCTTTTCACAAACCACACATGGACCCACCAGAGTCATTGCATGTGTGTTCTTTCCACAAACCACATGGATTAACCAATGTCATTGCATGTGTGTTCTTTTGAAAAATAACAGGATCAACCAATGGCATTGCATGTGTGTTACTGTCAAAAACCACATATGGATCAACCAATGTCATTTCATGTGTGTTCATGTCACAAACCACACATGGATCCATCAATGTCATTGCATGTGTGTTCTTTCCATGAACCACATATGGATCCACCAATGTGATGGCATGTGTGTTCTTTCCACAAACCACATATGGATCAACCAATGTCATTGTATGTGTGTTGTTTTCCACAAACCACATATGGATCCACTAGAGTCATTGCATGTGTGTTCTTTCCACAAACCACATATGGATCCACCAGAGTCATTGCATGTGTGTTCTTCTCCACAAACCACATGGATCAACAAATGGAATTGCATGTGTGTTCTTTTCAAAAACCATATATGGATCAACCAATGGCATTGCATGTGTGTTCTTTTCACAACCGACATATGGAGCAACCAATGTCATTGCATGTGTGTTCTTTATACAAACCACATATGTACCCACTAGAGTAATTGCATGTGTCTTCTTTTCCACAAACCACATATGGATACACTAGAGTCATTGCATGTGTGCTCTTTCCAAAAACTACATATGGATCCACCAGAGTCATTGCATGTATGTTCTTTTCCAGAAACCACATGGATCAACCAATGGTATTCCATGTGTGTTCTTTTCACAAACCACACATGGATTAACCAATGGCATTGCATGTGAGTTCTTTTCACAACCCACATCTGGATCAACCAATGTCATTTCATGTGTGTTCATGTCACAAACCACACATGGATCCACCAATGTCATTGCATGTGTGTTATTTCCATGAACCACAAATGGATCCACCAATGTTATTGCATGTGTGTTCTTTCGACAAACCACATATGTACCCACTCGAGTAATTGCATGTCTGTTCTTTTCACAAACCACATATGGATCCACTAGAGTCATTGCATGTGTGTTCTTTTCGCAAACCACACATGGATCCACCAGAATCATTGCATGTGTGTTCTTTCCACAAACCACATGGATCAACCAATGTCATTACATGTGTGTTCTTTCTGGAAACTACATGGATCAACCAGATTCATTGCATGTGTGTTCTTTCCACAAACCAAATATGGATCCACCAATGGCATTGCATGTGTGTTCTTTCCACAAACCACACATGGATTCACCAATGTCATTGCATGTGTGTTCTTTCCATGAACCACATATGGATCCACCAAT
Source organism: Avena eriantha (assembly GCA_910589775.1). Taxonomy (NCBI): domain Eukaryota; kingdom Viridiplantae; phylum Streptophyta; class Magnoliopsida; order Poales; family Poaceae; genus Avena; species Avena eriantha. Next base: position 343,100,491 of record OU342744.1, read on the forward strand.
GTCAATGCATGTGTGTCCTTTCCATGAACCAAACATGGATCCACCAATGTCATTGCATGTCTATTCTTTCCACAAACCACATATGGATCCACGAGAGTCATTGCATGTGTGTTCTTTTCACAAACCACATATGGATCCACTAGAGTCATTGCATGTGTGTTCTTTTCACAAACCATATATGGATCCACCAGAGTCATTTCATGTCTATTTTTTCTAGAAACCACATGGATCAACCATAGTCATTGCATGTGTGTTCTTTCCATGAACCACACATGGACCCACCAGAGTAATTGCATGCGTGTTCTTTTCACAAACAACATATGGATCAACAAATGTCATTGCATGTGTATTATTTTCACAAACCACATATGGATCCACCAATGTCATTGCATGTGTGTTCTTTCCATGAACCACATATGGATCCACCAATGTCATTGCATTACTGTTTTTTCTAGAAACTACATGGATCAACCATAGTCATTGCATGTGTGTTCTTTCCACAAACCACATATGGATCCACCAGAGTCACTACATGTGTGTTCTTCTCCACAAACCACATGGATCAACCAATGGAATTGCATGTGTGTTCTTTTCAAAAACCATATATGGATCAACCAATGGCATTGCATGTGTGTTCTTTTCACAACTGACATATGGACCAACCGATGTCATTGCATGTGTGTTCTTTCCACAAACCACATATGTACCCACTAGAGTAATTGCATGTGTCTTCCTTTCCACAAACCACATATGGATCCACTAGAGTAATTGCATGTGTGCTCTTTCCAAAAACTACATATGGATCCACCAGAGTCATTGCTTGTCTGTTCTTTTCCACAAACCACATGGATCAGCCAATGGTATTGCATGTGTGTTCTTTTCACAAACCACACATGGATTAACCAATGGCATTGCATTTGAGTTCTTTTCACAACCCACATCTGGATCAACCAATGTCATTTCATGTGTGTTCATGTCACAAACCACACATGGATCCACCAATGTCATTGCATGTGTGTTCTTTCCATGAACCACATATGGATCCACCAATGTCATTGCATGTGTGTTCTTTCGACAAGCCACATATGTACCCACTCGAGTAATTGCATGTCTGTTCTTTTCACAAACCACATATGGATCCACTAGAGTCATTGCATGTGTGTTCTTTTCACAAACCACACATGGATCCACCAGAGTCATTGCATGTGTGTTATTTCCACAAACCACATGGATCAACCAATCTCATTACATGTGTGTTCTTTCTACAAACTACATGGATCAACCAGATTCATTGCATGTGTGTATTTCCACAAACCAAATACGGATCCACCAATGTCATTGCATGTGTGTTCTTTCCACAAACCACACATGGATCCACCAATGTCATTGCATGTGTGTTCTTTCCATGAACCACATATGGATCCACCAATGTCATTGCATTACTTTTTTTTCTAGAAACTACATGGATCAACCATAGTCATTGCATGTGTGTTATTTCCACAAACTACACATGGATCCACAAGAGTAATTGCATGTCTGTTCTTTTCACAAACCACATATGGATCAACAAATGTCATTGCATGTGTATTCTTTTCACAACCCCCATATGGATCCACCAATGTCAATGCATGTGTGTTCTTTCCATGAACCACACATGGATCCACCAATGTCATTGCATGTCTATTCTTTCCACAAACCACATATGGATCCACTAGAGTCATTGCATGTGTGTTCTTTTCACAAACCACATATGGATCCACTAGACACATTGCATGTGTGTTCTTTTCACAAACCATATATGGATCCCCCAGAGTCATTTCATGTCTGTTTTTTCTAGAAACCACATGGATCAACCATAGTCATTGCATGTGTGTTGTTTCCACAAACCACACATGGACCCACCAGAGTAATTGCATGTGTGTTCTTTTCCCAAACAACATATGGATCAACAAATGTCATTGCATGTGTATTCTTTTCACAAACCACATATGGATCCACCAATGTCATTGCATGTGTGTTCTTTCCATGAACCACATATGGATCCACCAATGTCATTGCATTACTTTTTTTCTAGAAACTACATGGATCAACCATAGTCATTGCATGTGTGTTCTTTCCACAAACCACACATGGATCCACCAATGTCATTGCATGTGTGTCCTTTCCGCAAACCACATATGGATCAACAAATGTCATTGCATGTGTATTCTTTTCACAACCCCCATATGGATCCACCAATGTCAATGCATGTGTGTTCTTTCCATGAACCACACATGGATCCACCAATGTCATTGCATGTCTATTCTTTCCACAAACCACATATGGATCCACTAGAGTCATTGCATGTGTGTTCTTTTCACAAACCACATATGGATCCACTAGAGTCATTCCATGTGTGTTCTTTTCACAAACCATATATGGATCCACCATAGTCATTGCATGTGTGTTCTTTCCACAAAGAACACATGGACCCACCAGAGTAATTGCATGTCTGTTCTTTTCACAAACAACATATGGATCAACAAATGTCATTGCATGTGTATTCTTTGCACAAACCACATATGGATCCACCAATGTCATTGCATGTGTGTTCTTTCCATGAACAACATATGGATCCACCGATGTCATTGCATGTGTATTGTTTCCACAAACCACATATGGATCCACTAGAGTCATTGCATGTGTGTTCTTTTCAAAAACAACATATGGATCCACTAGAGTCATTGCATGTGTGTTCTTTCCACAAACCACATATGGATCCACTTGAGTCATTGCATGTGTTTTGTTTTCACAAACCATATATGGATCAACCAATGTCATTGCATGTGTGTTCTTTTCCACAAACCACATATGGATCCACTAGAGTAATTGCATGTGTGTTCTTTTCACAAACCACATATGGATCAACAAATGTCATTGCATGTGTGTTCTTTTCACAAACCACATATGGATCCACCAATGTCATTGCATGTGTGTTCTTTCCGCAAACCACATATTTACCACCTAGAGTAATTTCATGTGTGTTCTTTTCCAAAAACTACTTATGGATCCACTAGAGTCATTGCATGTGTGTTCTTTCCACAAACCACATATGGATCCACTAGAGTCATTGCATGTGTGTCCCTTTCACAAACCACATATGGATCAACGAATGTCATTGCATGCGTGTTCTTTTCATGAACCACATATGGATCCACTAGAGTCATTGCATGTGTGTTTTTTCACAAACAACATATGCACCCACCAATGACATTGCATGTGTGTTCTTATACTAAAACCAACACTAGAGTCAGTGCATGTGTGTTATTTTCACAAACCACACATGGACCCACCAGAGTCATTGCATGTGTGTTCTTTCCACAAACCACATGGATCAACCAATGTCATTGCATGGGTGTTCTTTTGACAAATAACATGGATCAAAAAATGGCATTGCATGTGTGTTATTGTCATAAACGACATATGGATCAGCCAATGTCATTTCATGTGTGTTCGTGTCACAAACCACACATGGATCCATCAATGTCATTGCATGTGTGTTCTTTCCAGGAACCACATATGGATCCACCAAAGTGATTGCACTTGTGTTCTTTCCACAAACCGCATATGGATCCACCAATGTCATTATATGTGTGTTATTTTCCACAAACCACATCTGGATCCACTAGAGTCATTGCATGTGTGTTCTTTCCACAAACCACATATGGATCCACTAGAGTCATTGCATGTGTGTTCTTTTCCCCAAACCACATGTATCAACCAATGGTATTGCATGTGTGTTCTTTTCAGAAACCATATATGGATCAGCCAATGGCATTGCATGTGTGTTCTTTTCACAACCCACATATGGACCAACCAATGTCATTGCATGTGTGTTCTTTCCACAAACCACATATGTTCCCTATAGAGTAATTGCATGTGTCTTCATTTCCACAAACCACATATGGATCTACTAGAGTCATTGCATATGTGTTCTTTCCACAAACTACATATGGATCCACAAGAGTCATTGCATGTGTGTTCTTTTCCACAAACCACATGCATCAACCAATGGAATTGCATGTGTGTTCTTTTCACAAACCACACATGGATCAACCAATGGCATTGCATGTGTGTTCTTTTCACAACCCACATCTGGATCAACCAATGTCATTGCATGCGTGTTCTTTCCACAAACGACATATGTACCCACTCGAGTAATTGCATGTGAGTTCTTTTATAAAACCACATATGGATCCACTAGAGTCATTGCATATGTGTTCTTTTCACAAACCAGACATGGATCCACCAGAGTCATTGCATGCGTGTTCTTTCCACAAACCACATGGATCAACCAATGTCATTACATGTGTTTTCTTTCCACAAACTACATGGATCAACTAGAGTCATTGCATGTGTGTTCTTTCCACAAACCAAATAAGGATCCACCAATGTCATTGCATGTGTGTTCTTTCCACAAACCACATATGGATCCACCAATGTCATTGCATGTGTGTTCTTTCAATGAACCACATATGGATCCACCAATGTCATTGCATGTCTGTTTTTTCCAGAAACCACATGGATCGACCATAGTCATTGCATATGTGTTCTTTCCACACACCACACATGGATCCACCAGAGTAATTGCATGTCTGTTCTTTTCACAAACCACATATGGATCCACCATGTCATTGCATGTGAATTCTTTCCACAAACCACATATGGATCCATTAGAGTCATTGCATGTCTGTTCTTTTCAGAATCCACATATGGATCCACTAGAGTCATTCCATGTGTGTTCTTTCCACAAACCACATATGGATGCACTAGAGTCATTGCGTGTGTGTTCTGTTCCACAAACCACATATGGATCCACTAGAGTAATTGAATGTGTGTTATTTTTACAAACCACATATGGATCAACAAATGTCATTGCATGTGTGTTCTTTTCACAAACCACATATGGATCCACCAATGTCATTGCATGTGTGTTCTTTTCCAGAAACCACATGGATCAACCAATGGTATTGCATGTGTGTTCTTTTCACAAACCACACATGGATTAACCAATGGCATTGCATGTGAGTTCTTTTCACAACCCACATCTGGATCAACCAATGTCATTTCATGTGTGTTCATGTCACAAACCACACATGGATCCACCAATGTAATTGCATGTGAGTTCTTTTAACAAACCACATATGGATCCACTAGAGTCATTGCATGTGTGTTCTTTTCACAAACCAGACATGGATCCACCAGAGTCATTGCATGCGTGTTCTTTCCACAAACCACATGGATCAACCAATGTCATTACATGTGTTTTCTTTCCACAAACTCCATGGATCAACTAGAGTCATTGCATGTGTGTTCTTTCCACAAACCAAATAAGGATCCACCAATGTCATTGCATGTGTGTTCTTTCCACAAACCACATATGGATCCACCAATGCCATTGCATGTGTGTTCTTTCAATGAACCACATATGGATCCACCAATGTCATTGGATGTCAGTTTTTTCCAGAAACCACATGGATCAACCATAGTCATTGCATCTGTGTTCTTTCCACACACCACACATGGATCCACCAGAGTAATTGCATGTCTGTTCTTTTCACAAACCACATATGGATCCACCATGTCATTGCATGTGTATTCTTTCCACAAACCACATATGGATCCATTAGAGTCATTGTATGTCTGTTTTTTCCAGAAACCACATGGATCAACCATAGTCATTGCATGTGTGTTCTTTCCACAAACCACACATGGATCCAACAGAGTAATTGCATGTCTGTTCTTTTCACAAACCACATATGGATCCACCAAAGTAACCATCAATGGCATTGCATGTGTGTTCTTTCCATGAACCACATATGGATCCACCAATGTGATTGCATGTGTGTTCTTTCCACAAACCACATATGGATCAACCAATGTCATTGCATGTGTGTTGTTTTCGAAAAACCACATATGGATACACTAGAGGCATTGCATGTGTGTTCTTTCCACAAACCACATATGGATCCACCAGAGTCATTGCATGTGTGTTCTTTTCCACAAACCACATGTATCAACCAATGGAATTGCATGTGTGTTATTTTCACAAACCATATATGTATCAACCAATGGCATTGCATGTGTGTTCTTTTCAACCCACATATGGATCAACCAATGTCATTGCATGTGTGTTCTTTCCACAAACCACATATGTACCCACTAGAGTAATTGCATGTGTCTTCTTTTCCACAAAGCACATATGGATCCACTAGAGTCATTGCATGTGTGTTCTTTCTACAAACTACATATGGATCCACCAGAGTCATTGCATGTGTGTTCTTTTCCACAAACCACATGGATCAACCAATGGCATTGCATGTGTGTTCTTTTCACAAACCACACATGGATTAACCAATGGCATTCCATGTGTCTTCTTTTTAGAACCCACATCTGGATCAACCAATGTCATTGCATGTGTGTTCTTTCCACAAACCACATATGTACCCACTAGAGTAATTGCATGTGTCTTCTTTTCCACAAACCACATATGGATCTACTAGAGTAATTGCATGTGTGTTCTTTCCACAAACTACATATGGATCCACCAGAGTCATTGCATGTGTGTTCTTTCCACAAACCACACAGATCAACCAATGTCATTGCATGTGTGTTCTTTTGACAAATAACATGGATCAACCAATGGCATTGCATGTGTGTTATTGTCATAAACCACATATGTACCCACTCGATTTTGAGTTTGGACGAGATTTAGAGTAATCCATTTTCGAACACATTTACATAGAGTAAGAGAAGAAGTAGAACCTTTTGAAACTCATTGGGAAACTAGTTTTCGAAAGCCGGTGTTTTCAAAATAAGGTTCATGTCTAGCGACCATGCTAACTATGGTTCTCCTACAGTCAGGATGGCTCTGATACCAAGTCTGTGGGGCCCCCGGATTAATCCTCCAAGAATCCACGTTATGCATACAACCATGATCCCATGATCAGTTAGTCGTGGAACATAACCGACAAGTATCATTACAACATCCGAGAGTATACCGAATTACAAGACTTACATAAATGCCATTATGGCGACATCAATAATCAGCAGCGGAACTTCTTCAAGCGCAGAGCCTGAGCCATGCCTTAACCTACAGGCAACTGACTGGGAGAACGTCCTACCTCGCATAGTCGTCCACTTCACCTTCTTCTCGATATCTGACCAAGTTAATAGCCAGGGACAATGCCAGTGAGTACTTTGGATGTACTCGCAAACCACCTTAAGATAGTAGTAGTAACAAGGGGATATGCAATATGGTTGTGGTAGTAGGAGGGCTCCAACAGAGGTTCTTTTCTCAAATAGTTTCTCTTGTAGATATAACATCTACATAACTTTGTTGAAATCTTTTTATAAAACATTTTGGAAACCTTTTTGAAAAGTTTTGGAAAACATTAGGACTGGGTCACCCATTTGTTCCCGTTTTCAGGTCGTCCCATGACCAAACTCCTTCCATACCTCACTGACCATCCCATGGGCAAAGCAGGTATCCTTCCCGACCATCCCATGGTCAAAACATTTCCAAAACCATTTCTTTTTCGAAAATCCTTTTTGAAATCAAAACCAGCACCGCTCTACAGCAACCTTCCCAACCGTCCATGACCGCAGACGCGGCTATTCGAATAGATTTACACTCTTTAGAGGTTGTACACTTTACCCACACCATCCGGGTACACTACCTTGATCTTCACTGATCGTGGGTCGACTGACCGATCAAGACTCTCCGGATGCCCACTCCAATATAAGTGCCTACCCTATGAGTGTTGATCCCCTCAAAATAGGACGTCGGGCGAGGACCAACCGGAGCGCTTTTTCCACTTCTCGAGTGTGCACTTTCAATGAGGGGCTCATAGTAACGTGTGGAGGCCTGCCGACCCTTGGTTCCTTCTCCAGGTCGATGTCCCACTTGGACCTTTAGCGGAGAAGGCCTACCCTCCAGGGATCCCCGATCCCCTATAGTTGTTGCGAGGCATCTTATACCAGAATAGACAAACATCAAATCCAGCCCTGTCCCATTCTAGAGTAATGTGGTTGCACGGGTTAATTGTTCTAGCAAAACTGCAAAGAACCGGGTGCGTTTTCGTAAACCTTTTTTCCCATCTTTCCTTCACCACTTTGCGAAAAAAACCCTTTTTCTTTCTCAACAACTCTTGGGAGGTCCCACCTCACCAATGTTTTATCATAAAACATTTGGTAAAAACTTTTTCCGGGGTCTTCCCATCCTCTAGATTTGTTTCGGCCATTTCGGGGTCTCCAAAGGGGTATGGTGTTATACACCATCTATTCTACTAGGGAAAAGTAGGTGTCGTCAAGGGGGGGGGGTTGCACTTAGTAGTGCATAGGTGTAATAGTTCGGAGGAGCCAAACCACTACCATATATATATACATCAACATATAGTAAAACAATGCAGTTTTAATAAACCGTAGAGAAAACATGCATAAGTAAAACGGTAGGACAAGGCTTATGAGAAAGAAGGTGGCTTGCCTGAGATCAGTAATATGGCATGATTGTCCCTGGGCTTCTTCTAGATAACCCACAATACCAATTCCAAATATAAATACCACTTCTTCTGGTCTCCGATTTCATCGCAACTATCGTCGTCCGGATAGCACATGCAAGCAAACCAAGACACAATCAACACAAGGCATACAAGCACCAACACAATACAGCAAGCAATTGGATAATACAAGATTACAAATCAATTGGTCTTAGGGAGAAGGGATTAATGAGATTTGCCTTTTCTTGGGAATTATGGAGAAAATCCCTTAGGATTTATAGTCTAAGATTTACCTAAGAGAAGGATTTTGGGACCAAGACATATTCTGTCTGATACCATTGTAAAAACATGATACCAACAGATAGGTAATGATAGAATTAAACCAACAGAAGTGGTTTCACTATTTTATCAATTACAAAAGATTTATAGTGATTTTTATAATGAATAAGACTATAGTTTTAGGGAATAATTCACCAGAATAGTTATGGACCTGCAAAAATTATTTCCTTGGATGGATAGGTAGGTATTAATATACTTGTTCACTGAGAGTTAGAATTAGGTCAGGACAATTACCAGAATGCCCTCAGGAAATTCCCAAAGGCAGCTCTGTGGTTGTTTTGTCTTTTTCACCAAATTTAATATACAGAAAGTTTTGGTTTGGTTCTAAGGACATAGTGTAGGTATTTCGAATACCTTTCTGTAGAAATTGTAAGAAACCTTTTTGGAGCTATATAACTACAGTAGTGAATTTAGAGGTGAATAAACCATGCACAGAATAGTTCAAATCATAGAAAAACATCGAAGGATCCATAAATCAGGAGCTCCTAGATTTAGTTAGGTATTGATGTTCCACATCACTGGGATTTGAAATTGGTTCAATTGGACTCATGATTTGGTGTAGGGAATTTTTCCAAAGGCCTAACTACATGGATTTTGTTATTTTTGCTACAGGTAGACTAGACTTCACCTTGACATTAGACCTATGCTGATTGATTGGTATGGAAATTAACTTCTAGGGGAAGTTTGATTCATCCCAATTGGATATGTACAACTTCCTGAGGAATTTATTTAGTGTAAACTATACTATTTGGCAGATTAAATGCCAGAAAATAATAAAAATTATTTTTGGCAAGGGGCTGGTTCTGTATGATGAGAAAAACTCTTGGGTACTTGGTAAGAATTAGATCAGGGCAAATGGAGTTTGTTTCCATTTTCAAAATGATTTAAACTGAGAGTCAATTTTCTGGATTTAATGAAATACTAAAAGAAAAAGGAGAGGGGCATTGTGGGGCCGGAATTCCAGTCAAACTGGGCCGGGATCTGAGGCACACTACGTCGGGGAAACAGATTCGGCCCACGCTGGGGACGAGCCACGCGAGAGGCGGGATTTTTTAAACTCCCTCGACGGGGCCCGCCGGTCAGTTGCACGGGGCGGCGAAGCGGTAAGAGGCGATGGTGGTCTTTCGATCAAAGGACGATGACAGCCACGGGGCGTTGTCCTCCTCTCGTCGCACAGACAGACAGGGGAAGCCCTAGGGGCGTCGGGCGGCGGCGGGAGAGCTCACATGGGGGCTTGCCGGCGACCGTGGAGTGGCGAGGGTGATGCAGTAGATGACGGCGATCCCGAAGAGTGGCGGCAGGGCTAGGTTCGACGCCGGGAGACTGTTCGCGTGAAAACGCCCGAGCGGAGCTCGCCGGAGCTCGCCGAGGAGGCACCAGGTTGGCATGCATGTCGATCCAAAGGTTCCGAAGGGGATGCGGTGGTCCTAGGTAGTGCAGGGCTGCTGCCTGCAGAGAAGACGGGGCTCGGGGCGTCGGGTTTGCGGGAGGTGCTCTCTCGGCCGAGAGCTGGAGCGGCGGACTCCGGTGATCCTGCGATAAACAGAGAGCATAGGGAGGTACATTAGGAAGAGGGTAGACGCCCTGAAGAAGAACGAGGCTAGGGATGAGTGGAACAGTGAGCTTAGCTTGAGGGGAAGGGGGAGGCCGAGAGGAGAGATCCTCCTACTCCATGGCGAGGGAGAGGTGCAGGGATGGATCTGGAGCTCTAGGGGGAGGCAAGTGGAGTGGGAGGGGAAGAAATGAGGGAGCATGGGAGAGTGGGGTGGTCTCTGGCCCTTATAAACCAAAGGGGAGGCTCATGGTGGACTTATCCCATTTGGCATTGGAGGGAGGAAGGAAGCCAGGGCTGGTATTGTTGTGGGCGTGGAGGGTGGTATTCTGGTAGGGCTGTAGAGCAGAGGAGAGGTGGGATGGCTGCTGCAAGAAGTAAAGAAAAAGTGTGACCAATGGGTGCATCTCTCCTTCCTCCAAGCACTAAAGTACAAGGGGAAGGGGGTTGCTACAGTGAATGAACAGTGTTTTCGACCAGAGGGATAGGGCTGGTGCTGTGGAGGCTTGTTGGAGAAGATTGGATGGAGTTTGAGTGGGGTTTTGGTACAAGAAGGTTAAACGATCAATTCAGCCATAAGGGATGATCAAGGTTTACTTCTTGATTTTTGATCTTGACCAACAGAGATAAGGATGCTGGTAGATGGATAGGGTTAATATGCCTCTCTGAGTATTTATTTGGGATTTTTCAGAAAATTAGAAGTCCACCTAAATTCATTTAATCAAAAAGTACAAAATTAGTTTCTAGAAGCTAATGTGGTATTTTTACATTAGGAAAAGTTGTTTTTTGGTGTGAGATGGTCCTAGATACCATATTACACCTTGGGGAATTTTATTGGGATTTATTGAGGTGGGAAAGTATTTTAAAAGGATTATTTCTTATTTCTGCCATTTAAGAAAGAAGGCAAAAAGAAATAATAAAGTTCTTCAAAAATATTTATTTTTGGGGTGGGAAGATGGGGTTTTATATATGGATCTCAATTGAGCCAAAATTTGGGGAAGTGTTTTTGCAAAAACCAAACTTTCCTTTATGGAAGGAGTTTTGGAGATTTTGACTATTAAAGAGATTTATTAGATTTGGAGCCATAATAATGATGGAGAATTATTGATAAAACTTGATGATCAAGGTAGATGATGTGGACAAGGTGTATAAAGCATTTGAAACCTTGGGATTGTAGAATCCAAGTTGATTTTGGTGGAATACCCTAGATTAAGGATCTAGGGTGATGTTAATTTCATACCATCAAAACATGGTTGTATCTTGGAGTTCCGATTTCCCATTGGGGCATGGGGTAGATGTATGGATAGAGAAAGTGATTTAGATTGCAATGGTGTAGGGCTTTGAGCTAGATCATGCTTGCTCTCACCAAGACAAGCTCTCAAACTTTGAATAAAATAAGACTGCCAAAGCAGATTATCATCTAGCCTTCAAAACCTTGTGGGTGAAAACAGCTCAAGGATCCACTTGGAACAAGTGAAATAGATATTGGTAGACCTATATGAGTAAAACACAACCATGCAAGTAGTTGGTCCATAGAGGTTGGGATGGTGGTGTCAGCTTCTAGCAAAGTTGGGATGATGACTAGGTTTGCAGGGAAAGTTATTTTCTTGCCTGCAAAACCATCTAGAACTAGTGGGTTGGAGGGTGATCTAACCAAGGGAAAGAGTGGGCCTTGATAGTCCCTAGGATGGTTAAAAATATTGTTCAGGTGCATTTCCAATAATGCACAAGGTTTGGGAAAACGAGGCATTCAAAAAGGTGATGTTGAAACAGATTCCAGACTTAGCCAAATTTGGCAGATTTAGGGATTTTGACTAGAGTATGGGAGGGGATGTTTTTGATGGGGTGCAAGGTATCAGAGCATCAGCCAGTGGATGATGTTGAAGAGTAGATTGACTAGAAGGGATCCATGCTTGATCATGGTATTCATTGACTTGGAAGCTTCTAGAATTAGATCACTTCAGAGGAGATCTAGTTAAGGGTTTCTCATGATCACCTAGTATCGGGAGATTAGATCCTGCTTGGTACTCTTTCTTAGGGTGTGGTGATTTGGAAACCTCTTTATCTTAGTAATGAGCTCCTAGAGTAGCTCATACTACATCCTAAACAGGCAAATCAAGCAACAGATCAAAGCAATTCATCAGACAGCAGATTAAGGCAATTCATCAGACAGCGGATCAAGGCAACTCATCTTACAAACAAATCAACTACTACTTGTGTTACCATCAATCCTAGATTGAAGTATGGGTATTTTGAAGTGTTGGATTTGAATAAGGTGAGAATCCTTGGTATTTCTGCCAAGAGTAGGATTCAAAAACTTAATAAAGGTGTTTTGGGAAACGTGGTGAGAAGAGCATTTGAAGGTTCTGTCTTGAAAACATAAGGAGATAGTATTCTATAGCTATCCATAGTTTGATCAATATAAGCTACTAAAATATTTAGTTTGTAAAGGCTTCTTGGCTCAGGTTTTTAAATGCTAGAACATTTGAGAATATGGAAATTAAGCCAAGACTATTTTGGGAAGTAGCTTTTGTCAACTAGGGTTAAGGTAAGGAGGATATCATCTAATACACATTCATATGCATAAGCATATCCAAACAACTAGAAAACACTTCACCATTAAGCAAGCAAAAGTTTTTGTTCCCCCTGATTTTTGCATTCTGGACAACTAATCAGGGTTGCCAAAATTGGGATGTTACAGATCTTTCCCCCTTAAAAGAATCTCGTCCTGGGATTCCGGAGGGTAAGGTTAGGGGATTTTGAGCCAGGTTGATACTAGGTGTCTTACGTGTACTATCTTACAGACCCCGTCTTTGAACGTGACAACTCTGTTGATGAAGTTCAGCTTCAGTCTTCCGGGATGCACGGGGAGTTGAGCGGAGTCCAGTCCTTATTCGGAGAGATGACCTTCTTTTCCTTCCGGACTCTACATCTCGAGGGCTTAGACTAGGTAGACTATCTCGATGCTGAACTTCACGGGGTACTCGTCGGATGATAGAATCTACGGCCATGGTGTACCTTTCTCTAAGGGTTCACATGTCTTCCTTAGGGTCGGAGTGTATTCGAATTAACGATTTTAAGGTCGGGACTCCTGAGGTTGCTCCTAGTAGAGGGTTATTCTATTTTGGGGGAGAGATGCAGTCTTTCCCGATTTGACTAGGTTAGCTCGAAGATAATGCATTCCTTCCTTCTTGACTTCATGGGTGGCGGTTCTGAAGATTGTCGTCCATCTTCCTCCTAGAGTCGAGGTCTTCAGAAGGTGTCCGTGGATCTATGGCCTACGAGGGTTCTATACTACTATTATTCATACTTAGCCTGGTGGAGTCATGTTGGGCCACGTAGAGATAAACATAACTTTTTCCCTACGCGGTGATCCCAAGATCCAGCTCGGGTAGAAGGCCACGAGGATTACCACTAGATGCGCAGTTGCGGAATTGATGAAGCACGTCGCTTGATGCAGTGCAGTCCTCCCGATCCGTTCCGGTTCCACGATCCATGATCCGTAATTTCTTCACGATCGTCGAAGTGCTGAACGTACAGCACCTCCGCCGGTATCCACACGTACGAGGAGGAGCGCCGGCGATGGACTGCTAGGTCCGGTACGGCGGCAACAGGACGGACTGGGGCTAGGGTTTCCAACACATGGAGTGACCTAACCTTGTGCTCTAAGCACCTTCGCCCCAGCTTATATAGGGAGTGAAAGTGGGCTCCACTCACTTGTGGCCCATTCACTAAAAGGCCTATATTAGCGACTGCAAGTCTCACTTACTGACTAAGTCCATGTCTCTATTTGGGTCCAACCCAAATAGGTTTCCTGTTTGAGTCTAACCCAAACTTGCTCCGGCTCTGAAGTGTGTGACCCGACAGGCTCATGGTAACCCGGACACGATTCCGAGTCTCACTCATGATCGATCAGTTGGTAGCGGCTCCTACCCGAACGTGCCAAATCCCAAGTACAAATAAGTCATGACGACATACCTTTCCAATGCGACTTTCGTCTGAGTCCCTTCTGCCTCATGATATACCTTGTCGGACTATAGGCGAATGACCGTCATCCTTTAAATAGTCCGACTCTCTTTCTCGATCCGAGATAAGTGATTCATCCGACTAACTCTTAGTCGGCTGCCTCAGCTAACAGTTAATCCGAGACGCGCATGGCCATGCTTTTCGAATCATATCTTCCGAGAGGGCCCAGAGAATATCTCTCCGGATGGAGGGGCAAAATCCCGTCTTGGCTATTCACATCACGCAGCTTGATTCTCAGACGACCCGAACTCCGCCTTTTTAACTGCCCAGTGACGGAACAACGTTTGACAGAACCTAAGTCAGAGATCCTCAACTCGGATTGTGCAATAACCTCAGGTCTAAGGATTACATTGATTAAGACATGCAAATGACGGCTTGTTCGCTGCATCTCAATATGGGCCAGTCCGACTCGCTAAACTCTTTAGTCGAATCCGTGTAAGTCGGAATAGCATCTCCATGCCCATGACAAGTGGAACCTAGTCATCTGCTGACTTTCACATTGGTCTAAGTTATGTGTCCGGCACAACCTCAATGACCAACGACAATTAGTATGAACAACATGAATATTTAGTTCCACAATCAAATCACATATTCGATGATACATATCAGTAGTTCATACATGGACCATAACCTGATGAATACATAGGAATATCATCATACATGATTGCCTCTAGGGCATATTCCCAACAGTCTCCGACTTGCACTAGAGTCAATCTTCCGACATCATATGTCTAGGCATCTAATGCCCATTGCTCTTAGGTGCGCCTCATGCTTCGGTTGTGGAAGTGGCTTTGTCAACGGATCCACAATGTTTGCATCCGTGTGTACCTTGCATAACTTGATATCACCTTGATTCACGAACTGGCGAATAAGGTGGTACCGCATGAGTATATGTTTGTTCTTCTGGTTTTGTCTAGGTTCCTTGGCTTGTGCAATAGCACCATTGTTGTCACAATACACGTCTAACGGATTGGACGAGCCCTGAACCACACCAAGATCCATGAGGAAATTCCTCATCCAAACGGCTTCTTTTGCAGCCTCCGAGGCAGCAATATACTTAGCCTCTGTCGTAGACACAGACACCGTCTCTTGCTTGGAACTCTTCCAGCTCACAGCCCCTCCATTTATTACAAACACATATCCGGATTGCGAACGAGAATCATCCGAGTCAGTGAGATAACTCGCATGCGTGTAACCCTTTACACTGAGTTCATCCTCACCTCCATAAACTAGGAACATATCCTTAGTCCTTCTCAAGTACTTTAGGATATTTTTAGCCGCTGCCTAGTGGATTTCTCCAGGGTCAGCCTGGTACCTGCTCACAAAACTTAGAGCATAGGAAACATCCGGCCTAGTACAAATCATAGCGTACATGATGGATCCAATTGCAGAAGCATACGGAATCGCACTCATCTGACTTCGCTCATCAGTTGTCGAAGGACACTGAGTCTTGCTAAGTTTTATGCCATGGGACATTGGTAAGAACCCCTTCTTAGACAATTCCATGTTGAACTTCTTCAACACTTTGTCCAAATATGTACTCTGACTCAATCCAATGAGCCGCCTTGATCTATCTCTATAGATCCGGATTCGTAGTATGTAAGTCGCCTCACCCAAGTCTTTCATCGAAAAACTCCTTTCCAATGATTCCTTGGTCTCTTGCAACATCTGGACATCATTTCCAATCAATAATATGTCATCCACATACAAGATCAGAAAGTTTACTTTGCTCCCACTAAACTTCTTGTATAAACAAGAATCATGATCGCTCTTGATGAAGCCAAACGATTTGACTACCTCATCAAAGCGAATGTTCCAACTCCGAGATGCTTGGTTCAACCAATAAATGGATTTCCAAAGCTTGCATACCTTTGTCAGCATTAGCCGGATCGACAAAACCCTCGGGCTATATCATATACACGTCCTCGGTTAAATTTCCATTAAGGAAAGCCGTCTTGACATCCATCTGCCATATCTCATAGTCGAAATAGGCTGCTATAGCTAACATGATCCGAACTGATTTAAGCATCGCTACAGGAGAGAAAGTCTCATCGTAGTCAACTCCTTGAACTTGTCGGAACCCCTTCGCGACAAGCCGTGCTTTATAGATAGAAACATTTCCATCCATATCAGTTTTCTTCTTAAAGACCCATTTGCACTCGATGGGTGTTGCACCGTCTGGCAGATCAACCAAGTTCCAAACTTGATTTTCATCCATGGAGTTTAACTCGGATCTCATGGCTCCAAGCCATGACTCGGAATCAGAACCCACCATCGCTTCCGAATAAGTCATCGGCTCATCACTGTCCAACAGCAATACATTATGAACACTTCGCAATCTGGCCAATCTTCGCAGTGTCGGTGCAATTTCCGGCTCAGGTACCACGTCCGGCTCAACCTCTAAGGCATTTGCCGACTCGCTGCTAGCCGGTACCTCTCGAATTTCTTCGAGATGCACCGTACTCCCACTTACTCCCCGACTGAGAAACTCTTTCTCAAGGAAGACACCGTTTCGAGTGACAAACACTTTGCCATCTTCTCAGTTGTAGAAGTAGTAACCCAAGGTTTCCCTCGGATATCCCACGAAAATACAATTATCCGACTTAGCTGTAAGCTTGTCCGACTGAAGTCGCTTGACAAAAGCTTCACAACCCCAAATCTTAAGAAAAGACAAACTCGGCTTCTTGCCAGTCCACATCTCATGCGGTGTCTTCTCTACCGACTTTGATGTTACTTTGTTTAGTGTGAACGCTGTAGTTTCTAGACAATAACCCCAAAATGATAAAGGCAGATACATCCGACTCATCATTGATCGTACCATGTCCAACAAGGTCCGATTTCTCCTTTCTGACACACCATTTCTCTGCAGCGTTCCTGGAGTAGTGAGCTGGGGAACTATTCCACAACTCTTTAGATGGTCATCAAACTCATGGCTCATGTACTCGCCTCCTTGGTCCGACCGAAGAAACTTTATTTTCATGCCAAGTTGATTTTGTACCTCATTATGGAATTCCTTGAACTTTTCAAAGGCTTCCGACTTATGTTTCATCAAGTAGATATATCCATATCTACTCAAATCATCAGTAAAGGTAATGAAGTACTCATAACCACCTCTGGCTGTCGTGCTCATCGGGCCACATATATCACTATGTACTAGTCCCAATAAGTCGGACGCCCTTTCACAACTCTTTGCAAAAGGTGTCTTGGTCATCTTGCCGAGAAGGAAGGATTCGCATGTCTCGAACGACTCCAAGTCGAACGAAGTTAGGAGTCCATCATCATGGAGCTTCTTCATGCGTTTCCAACTTACATGACCAAGCCAACAATGCCAAAAGTAAGTGATATTCAGATCATTTGGTTTTAACCTTTTCACATCTATGTTATAGACAGATTCACTATCAAGATTCAAAATAAATAACCCGTCCCGGACGGGTGCAAAGCCATGAAACATATCATTCAAATATAAAGAACAACCATTATTCTTAATATTCGACTCATAGCCCTGTCTCATCAAACATGAGAAAGAAATGATGTTTTGACTAAGCACTGGAACATAATAACAATTATTTAGCTCCATTAAGAATCCAAAAGGTAAATGAAGTTGCATTGTGCCAACTTCCAACGCAGCGACCCTCGCTTTGTTTCCGACTCTAATGTCAACCTCGCCTCTTGCAACGCTCCTAGTTCTTACCAGTCCCTGCAACGAGTTGCAGATGTGAATGACTGATCCGGTATCATATACCCAAGAACTACCAGGTGCATCAGCAAGATAAATGTCTATAACATTGCAAACAAGCGTACCTGAGCCAGAAGTCACACCTCCGCTCTTGGCTTTATCATCCAGATACTTGCTGCAATTCCTCTTCCAGTGGCCATCCAACTTGCAGTAGAAGCAAGTGGATCCGGCTACAGGACATGGCTTAGTCCCTGAGGAAGCGCTTTGGACTGGGTCCTCCGCCTTATCTCCTGACTTTGCCTTCTTCTTCTTAGTCGAAGAACTCTTCTTGAACTTAGCCTTGTTTTGTACCATCAACACATGACTGGCACCTTTCTTGAGATCCACCTCAGCCTACTTGAGCATCCCATGTAATTCAGTGAGCTTCTTATCCATACCATGCATGTGGTAGTTTGATATGAACTGGCCATACGCACTAGGAAGAGAGTTCAGAATTATGTCCGTGGCGAACTCTTCACTAATGGGGTAGCCAGGTCTTTCCAGAGACTACACGTAACCAAACATCTTGATCACATGCGGACTCAGTGGATCGCCATCCTTAAGCTTGCAGCTCAACAAAGCCTGAGAGACTTGATACCTCTCAGTCTTTGCCTGAGCCTGGAACATACTTTTGAGGCTTTTGATCATATCGTAGGCCTCAACATTCTTGAACTGCTGCTGCAAGTCCGGTTCCATGTGAGCAAGCATAAGACAGCTAATCTCCGTGGATTCATCACAAATCCGACGGTAGGCATTGGTGGCTGCGATAGTCGCATTCTCATCCGACTCATCTGGAAGTGGGTTGTCTAGGACATGATCCCTTTTTTCTTGTTTGAGAACAATTCTCAAATTACGATACCAGTTGGTGAAATTAGTTCCATTTAGCTTATCTTTCTCTAAGATGGTTCTCAAAGCAAAACTGGAAATCTGAGGAAGACTGCTAGGTGCCATTGATCTACAACAGAAAATATGCAAAACACTTAAGACATGTATTCATAAAGAGCAAGCATATTAAACATTTTAATATTTATGCTCCCACTAGAACCAACATCCCTCCAATGGTTACTTAGTGATTCAGGACCCTAAATAAGCAAGTCGACTAGTGAGCTTTAGCATCACCGCTAGCCATCAAGTGATCTAGGTAGACAACTCCTTGTCAAACGTATCTCATACGTCTCATGTTGGATGGGTGGCATCACATGCCCCGGCTCCCATCCGACTTTTCCCCAAGTCCCACAACCGTTGTGATAGACCTGTCTAGATTACCAAGTGCTTCTGCTATAAGAGTCCGACTCGAACCCACCTAGTCGGAAAGAATTGATAGCACCTCAATTTTATGAGCCCACTACCAAAAATGTCCGACTTGTGATGGTGCAGCACTTGGCGAGGAAACCGACTAGACCTTCTTTGAGGGATTACTTTCTACCATCTATCTAATAGCGGTAAAACAGAGACATAACAATAACACAAAATAAAGCAATTATAATGTGAAATGGTATGGCTCTCTTCATGGTGATCTCCATCTCCATAAAGCCTGTAATCCAACTCGTGTCAACTCTTGTCACGTGCCGTCTTACACCATGTAGCCGACTTGTACACCGACTTGCATGCCATCCGGATTCTCCAAACAGCTACACTAGCTAGTGATGCAAATTACACAGAGAATCCGACACGCAGGCCATTATACAATAAGTTGACAGCACCTAGGCTCCAGCCGGCTGACAAAATCCGTGACACGTAGATCACGTATGGATTACACACATCACATGCACATAAGCCATACCATTCACAACATCATCCTGCAAAAACAAGTTATGCATAGATACGATATCTACCGGTGTTGTGAAACTCGCAACGACATCTAAGGCGCTACGACAGGGCGAATCCGGGTTTACGTGTCACAATCTACCCCGATGGCGGAAACCGACCGGTAGGGGTATGTCGTTCCACGACCTTAGCAGTTAGATCACGAAAACCAGATCATCCATTCCCCCGAGTACATTTGATCCAATCACTTTGTACAAAACCGATCTATCACATAGATTGACCACCAAAACTGCAATTAGATCCAATCTAACGCCAACCGCATATCACATATGCGTGATCTTGAGCCTAAAACCAGAAGCTAACGCTCTGATACCACTGTTGGGCCACGTAGAGATAAACAAAACTTTTTCCCTACGCGGTGATCCCAAGATCCAGCTCAGGTAGAAGGCCACGAGGATTACCACTAGACGCACAGTTGCGGAATTGATGAAGCACGTCGCTTGATGCAGTGTAGTCCTCGTGATCCGTTCCGGTTCCACGATCCACGATCCGTACTTTCTTCACGATCGTCGAAGTGCTAAACGTACAGCACCTCCGCCGGTATTCACACGTACGAGGAGGAGCGCCGGCGATGGACTGCCAGGTCCGGTACGGCGGCGATAGGACGGACTGGGGCTAGGGTTTCCAACACATGGAGTGACCTAACCTTGTGCTCTAAGCACCTGCACCCTAGCTTATATAGGGAGTGAAAGTGGGCTCCACTCACTTGTGGCCCATTCACTAAAAGGCCTATATTAGCCACTGCAAGTCTCACTTGCTAACTAATTCCATGTCTCTATTTGGGTCCAACCCAAATAGGTTTCCTGTTTGGGTCTAACCCAAACTTGCTCCGGCTCTTAAGTGTGTGACCCGATAGGCTCATGGTAACCCGGACACGATTCCGAGTCTCACTTGGGATCGATCAGTTGGTAGCGGCTCCTAGTAGAATGTGCCAACTCCCAAGTACCAATAAGTCATGATGACATACCTTTCCAATGTGACTTTCGTCTGAGTCCCTTTTGCCTCACGATATACCTTGTCGGACTATAGGCGAATGACCGTCATCCCTTAAATAGTCCGACTCTCTTTCTCGATCCGAGATAAGTGATTCATCCGACTAACTCTTAGTCGGCTGCCTCAGTTAACACTTAATCCGAGACGCGCATGGCCATGCTTTCCGAATCATATCTTCCGAGAGGGCCCAGAGAATATCTCTCCGGATGGAGGGGTAAAATCTCGTCTTGGTATTCACATCACGCAGCTTGATTCTCAGACGACCCGAACTCCACCTTTATAACGGCCTAGTGACAGAACAACGTTTGACAGAACCTAAGTTGGAGATCCTCAACTCGGGTTGTGCAATAACCACAGGTCTAAGGATTCCATTGATTGAGACATGCAAATGACGGCTTGTTCGTTGCATCTCAATATGGGTCAGTCTGACTCGCTAAACTCTTTAGTCGAATCCATGTAAGTCGGAATAGCATCTCCATGCCCATGACAAGTGGAACCTAGTCACCTGCCGACTTTCACATTGGTCTAAGTTGTGTGTCCGGCACAACCTCAATGACCAAGGACAATTAGTATGAACAACATGAATATGTAGTTCCAGAATCAAATCACATATTCGATGATACATATCAGTAGTTCATACATGGACCATAACCTTATGAATACACAGGAATATCATCATACATGATTGCCTCTAGGCCATATTCCCAACAGTTCATTGGAGTCTCACGTCCGCTAAGCATTAAGGACCTAGGGGTTAGCGGTTCGACGGTCCTTCGGGTGGGTCTTCAGCTGAAGTAGCGGAGCGAATTTGTAGAGTCTTCAGTTATTTTCTCATCGGATAACTCACGGGTTGTTGCTTGGCAGGAAGACTTCGGAGCCGGAGATATTTTCTGAAGTATCTTCTGGTAGTAAAGCTTCTAGAGATTGAGTGGAAGGACGTAGTATTTCCACCTTAGAGCTTCACTAAGGTGCTTCAGGAGGGGTGCGGATCTTCAGTCTTGGAAGGCTGACTTGCTGTTAGCAGAAGGATAAAGCTTTCCTGAATCTTGAGCTGAGATCTTCGGGCGACGACCTACTGTATCAATCTTGGCGGGTGGTTTCCTAATGCACCCCCTTGAGAGGTTAGCTCTAGGAGGGTTAGCGTTTAACAATACTTCTTGGTAGCTCTCCAGTTAGAGCAGAGGCATCCAGCTTCGGGGAAACTGTCTTCACACTTCCTTATCATCTAGCTTTAGAGGTGGTTCTGACCTTCTAGGGATGAACTTCCCGTCGGTTTGGGGTAGGGTCGACTAGATTAGTTAGTCTCCTGAGGCTGTCAGAAGCCCTAATATACCGAAGGTCAGCATAGTTAGGTCTTCACCTTTTGTCTTGGTTGACTTATCGGGTGGTTTCCTGGGGATATTGAGGATCCTTCCGTGATCGGCTTTCAGCTCCAACGAAAATCTTGCTACAGTAGACTGAGGAACAAGGGAGTGTGGTGTTATTGACGAGTCTTGTGAGGTGAATTCGACAAGGTATGCCGTCCTACTGAGGTGAAATCTTCGAGTTGATTCTGTCTTGCCGATGTCGAACTCCTGGTTCTTGCGGTGCTTTTCCTCTCATATACTCTCGAGGTTAGTCTGGGTCTCGTTACCGACATCTACAGAGGGGTTTCCTGACTTACTAGGTGGGTTATACTCCTTGAGTCACATTTTTAAGGAGGACAAAGAAAACCAGAGCATACGAACAAGGCGAACAGAGCAAGAGAATCGCAATGTCCTCGGCAAACCTCACACATCAAGCTATACAGGAGGCACTTAGGCAAGCAAACACGGCCAAGGCTAGGGACCAAGGAGTTAACTACTCGTGATGTAGGGGGATCCTATTCTTAGGACTATTGAACCTAGATATTGTCTTTCTTCAGGTCGGAGCCATTATCTTGCAGATGGAGCCTTCGCCGTATCTTCGACGCTTCTTGATAATGCAACACCCGATGTCTTCTGATTGTGAAGATTCCGCTGGTAGAGCGATATTGTAGTCTCCTTGTGTTTGCTGGTAGTTGCTTGTCTTCATCTGGTTCTCATCGTCTTCACCGGGTTCTAGATCCTTGATGTTTAAAATCCGTAGATTTGGAGTTTGGACGAGATTTACAGTAAACCATTTTCGAACACATTTACTTAGAGTAAGAGAAGAAGTAGAACCTTTTGAAACTCATTGGGAAACTAGTTTTCGAAAGCCAGGGTTTTCAAAATAAGGTTCTTGTCTAGCGACCATGCTAACTAAGGTTCTCCTACAGTCAGGATGGCTCTGATACCAGTCTGTGGGGCCCCCGGATTAATCCTTCTAGAATCCCCGTTATGCATACAACCACGATCCCATGATCAGTTAGTCATGGCACATAACCGACAAGTATCATTACAACATCCGAGAGTATACCGAATTACAAGACTTACATAAATGCCGTTATGGCGACATCAATAATCAGCAGCGGAACTTCTTCAAGTGCAGAGCCCGAGCCATGCCTTACCCTATAGGCAACTGACCGGGAGAACGTCCTAGCTCGCATAGTCGTCCACTTCACCTTCTTCTCTATATTTGACCAAGTTAATAGCCAAGGACAATGCCAGTGAGTACTTTGAATGTACTCGCAAACCACCTTAAGATAATAGTACTAACAAGAGGATATGCAATATGGCTGTGGTAGTAGGAGGGCTCCAAGAGAGGTTCTTTTCTCAAATAGTTTCTCTTGTAGATATAGCATCTACATAAATTTGTTGAAAACTTTTTATAAAACATTTTGGAAACCTTTTTGAAAAGTTTTGGAAAACATTAGTACTGGGTCACCCATTTGTTCCCGTTTTCAGGTCGTCCCACGACCAAACTCCTTCCATACCTCTCTGACCATCCCATGGCCAAAGCAGGTATCCTTCCTAACCATCCCATGGTCAAAACATTTCCAAAACCATTTCTTTTTCGAAAATCCTTTTTGAAATCAAAACCAGCACCGCTCTACAGCAACCTTCCCAACCGTCCATGACCGCGGATGCCGCTATTCAAATAGATTTACACTCTGCAGAGGTTGTACACTTTACCCACACCATCCGGGTACACTACCCTGATCTTCACCGATCGTGGGTGGAGTAACCGATCAAGACTCTCCGGATGCCCAGTCCAATATAAGTGCCTACCCTATGAGTGTTAATCCCCTCAAAACTAGGACGTCGGGCGAGGACCAACCGTAGCGCTTTTTCCACTTCTCGAGTGTGCGGTTTCAATGAGGGGCACATAGTAACGTGTGGAGGCCTGCCGACCCTTCGTTCCTTCTCCAGGTCAATGTCCCACTTGGACCTTTATTGGAGAAGGCCTACCCTCCAGGGATCACCGATCCCCTGTAGTTGTTGCGAGGCAGATTATACCAGAATAGACAAACATCAGATCCAACCTTGTCCCATTCCAGAGTAATGTGGTTGCACGGGTTAATTGTTCTAGCAAAACTGCAAAGAACTGGGTGCGTTTTTGTAAACCTTTTCCCCCATCTTTCCTTCACCATTTTGCGAAACAAAAACCTTTTTATTTCTCAACAACTCTTGGAGGTCCCACCTCACCAACATTTTATCATAAAACATTTGGTAAAAACTTTTTCCGGGGTCTTCCCATCCTCTAGCTTTGTTTCGGCCAATTCTGGGTCTCCAAAGGGGTATGGTGTAATACACCATCTATTCTACTAGGGACAAGTAGGTGTCGTCAATGGGGGGGGTGGTTGCACTTAGTAGTGCATAGGTGTAATAGTTTGGAGGAGCCAACCACTACCATATATATATATATCAACATATAGTAAAACAATGCAGTTTTAATAAACCGTAGAGAAAACATGCATAAGCAAAACAGTAGGACAAGGCTTATGAGCAAGAAGGTGGCTTGCCTGAGATCAGTAATATGGCATGATTATCCCTGGGCTTCTTCTAGATAACCCAGAATACCAATTCCAAATATAAATACCACTTCTTCTGCTCTCCGATTTCATCGCAGCTATCGTCGTCCGGACAGCACATGCAAGCAAACCAAGCCACAATCAACACAAGGCATACAAACACCAATACAATAAAGCAAGCAATTGGATAATACAAGATTACAAATCAGTAGGTCTTAGGGAGAAGGGATTAATGAGATTTTCCTTGTCTTGGGAATTATGGAGAAAACCCTTAGGATTTATAGTCTAAGATTTACCTAAGAGAGGGATTTTGGGACTGAAGGAGATATGCCCTAGAGGCAAATAAGAAATAGGTTTTTATTGTCATATCTCAATTAGTTTATAATAGTTTCATATTGTGCTATAACTGTGCCAAGTAGAAACATTGGTACAGGTGTGGTATGAAACAACAAAGTCCCTAGTAGCCTCTATTCATATTAGTTCGTTGGTCACGAAGATGATTTGGGTTTCAAGATCATGGGCATTTATGCCGACTGCCAACAGGATCATATCATTGGAGAATGATGTGGTTGGACATTCCTGGAAGGATTGCAACACCATCAAGTCATATAGTTCATTATTGCAACAGCTATACCTAGACTCCTCCTTAGATCGTGAGCTCATATTACTCACAGTTTCCCTAGGCTGCTTTGACAGCATCAAACGTCATCTGGTAATGCGGTGGCCATAAAGGTGTACGTTGGGTATTCCGAAGGAACAGTAGATGACATGTGCCTACAAGACCGGGATTTGTTCACCCACATGACGGGTAAAGATACATACGGCCGACTTGGTGAGATTACATCTATAAATGTTGCAACATGTGACTAGGTCAAGGGGATGTAATATCACGGTAACAAGAAAACATAACTTGTTATGGATGAGATTGAACAAAGGTATGGGATACCATTGATCGGATCTCGGATAAGTTTTATCGAGAAAGAAATGGAAGAGGATGCTACATTTAGACGGTTCAAACGACATTGTCATCAGGAATGCATAGGGGTCACATGGACATACCTGGACCCTCTGTTGATCATTGATACAGATCATGTCTAGAGCATTCCCGAGCCATGAGAGGATACACTTAAGGGTACGATGAGAGCGATCATTCGTAAGACGGAATGACAGTAGAGAAAGAGAGAAAGTCGGAATTGTTCCGCAGAGATATCCGAAGTTGTTCGGAGAAAGAATAAAGGACCGGAATCATTCCGGGAACTTTGAAGTTGTTCGGAGAATATAGAAAGGGGAACCGAAAGGTGTTTCGGGTTGAATCAGGTTTTGTAATATGTATTTACATATTAATTAATATTAAATATAATATTAAAATCTAATTTGAAGGGGTATTCCACTAATGGGCCAAACTTCCTAGGCGAAAAGGGCCCATGAGGGAAAACCGGAGGAGGGAAGGGCCAAGGGCCAGAGGGCCAAGGCCCAAGCGCCTTGAGGGGGCCCACCCGGCTAGCCTAGGGATGTGCGTGGGGTGGGGCCTACCCCAGGCCGGCTGGCCCATTAAGGCCCATGCGCCTCCCCCCTCTCCCTTGAATAGTCCCACATGGGAAACCCAAAGGGGAGGGCACACCCCCTCCCCCTATATAAAGGGGTGCCCATGGGTGGGATGAAACACACAATTGGAGAAGTCCTTTGGTTGACTTTCTCCTCCTCCCTCTCTTTATACCTCATGACCATGGCCCCAAGTCTGGGCTGTGCGATCGAGGCAGACCTGCAGCATGCCGTTACGCTGCAGGGATTCCTAGCCGGATATCAACTTCTGCACTCCCGGCTGGATCGGGGAGTCGGAGGTCTCATTATCAAACTTCCCGGACCCGGAGTTTCTTGGAGCTCAACTTCCCGGACCCCCAGGAGGAGACCTACAGTGGCCAGTTACCGCAGATCTTAGAGGAAGCATTGAAGCACCAACTTTTGGGAGAATTCAGTTCTCCATGAGAGAGAACAACTGGCTAGATGGATTATCTAGGCCAATGCATGAAGCTCTCGCAGGTCTATGTGCCCTCGGCGTCAACCAGATCCAAGGAACCCTTGTTGCCCACTATGAAAGACGTGACTTCATGGGAATACCGATGGAGATGCCAAGTCATCCAGCACTGAAGCGCCAAGTGGAGAACCTTGACTTCCTGTTGTATGACCGTCAGAAGGAGCTAGACAATTCCAGAGAGCTAGCCAACCAGAACCGTGCCATTGCCGACCAGAAGGCCCAGACTTTCGCACTGCTTGTCCAGGATCACCAGTCTCTTCATCGCCAGCGTGCAAAGAAGGATCGCACCATTTCCCGTCTTCGCAAGAAGGTGGCCGACCTTGAGAAGACCATCAAGGACCAAGCAGCTCAGCTTGCAGCCAAGGAAGAAGAAGATGAGGGTGAAGACATCCAGGGAGACATGGATTCTTACCTCAGCAATGATGATGATTTTCTGGCGGAGGATGCCATGGACTTCTACACTGACGATGATGACTCCGACTTCATCGACAATGAGTAGAAGCACTAGGGCACTGTCGTAGCATGAGACGTATCGGTCTCATTGTATCGTAGCTTGCAGAATGGTTCTTCAAACCATATGTTTTCCCTTTGATTATTGTGGTGTGTGTTGTATCGTGTGCTTGCTTGCATGAATGAAAATGAAGTTAGTTGAAAAACCTGAGTCTAACTCAAAGTTTTAGCTTTGAAAACCCAAAACCACGAACCTTAGAATTTCCCTCTTATCCCTATATCCATCTCAATCTTCAGATGACTCATGGAAACCAAGGAAGGAGCAGCTCGTCGCAAGACCCAATGCTGCAGATCTTGCAAAATCTCCTCGCAGACCGTGAAGCAAGCAGGGCAGAACGCCAAGCCAACTTAGCAACACTTCAACAGATTGCCCAGATGGCTCTCCACAACCAAGGGCATGGAAATCAGGATCACCAGGGATCCAAACTCAAAAACTTTCAGAATACCAATCCCCCAATCTTTAGCACCTCTGAAATCCCATTAGATGCTGATGACAGGTTACAGACCATGGAAAACAACTTAGAAGTTGCAGGAGTTGATGAAAATGAGAAAGTTCTCTTCGCCACCCACTATCTGGCAGGAGATGCAAGAGCTTGGTGGAATAGCATGCGCAATATGAACCATGGTCAAGTGATGACATGGGAAGCCTTCAAAGTCAAGTTCAGCCGCACCCACGTGCCGCAAGGTCTAGTCAACATAATGAGAGATGAGTTCCGCGAATTGAAGCAAGGAAGAAGGACTGTGGTGGATTACCATGACAGATTCCTGTCACTTGCCAGATATGCACCGGATGAGATCAAGACGGAGGCCAAGAAGAAGGAGAGATTCCTGAACGGACTGCATGATGAAATGCAGACTGTCCTCGTCAACATCCGTTTGCAGGATCTCGAAGAGCTAGTCCACTCTTCCATTCAGATGGAAGTGAAGATTAACCAAGCAAACGACAACCGCAAGCGTCGTATGATGCAGCAGTCTAGATCCAGTAGCCACCAGAAGTACCGTCCCAACCCTTCACCAGAATATGCACCAAGGAACAACCGACCCCCAAATTCTCGCCCAAGCTACTCCAACCGTAGCGGAGGCAATGTGAAGTCCGGAGGAAACAATCACAACTCCGGTAATGCCAACAACTTCAGCCGTGCACCTCCCAAGGACCACAACAACAACAACACTACACCCAGAACTGGCAGCAATGTTGTGCCTGTCGCAGTCAAGGACAAGTCCCAGATCTCTTGTTTTGAGTGTCGAGTGAAGGTTCACTACTCCAATGAATGTCCCAAGAAGACTGCATCCAATGCCAATGTGAATGCCCCAGCTCAGCAGCAGTGTCGTGTTCAATCAGGAAGGAGATTTGCCCCAGGAAACCCTCACAACCGCAATGGCCGTCTCTTCCACATGAACGCCGAAGAAGCCCAGGAAGCGCCAGATGTAGTGCTGGGTATGTTTTCTGTCAACTCAGTTTTAGCAAGAGTATTGTTTGATTCAGGAGCATCACATTCATTTGTCACCGAAGAATTTGCATGCACTATTAAGATTCACCCAACCAACATGAAGCATGTCATGATAGTTCAAATCCTCGGTTCAACAACCAAAGCTAGAAAAATTTGCAAAGTTGTGCCTATCAGAATACATGGGATAGATTTTTATGCCAACCTAATTGTACTTGGAACCAAAGGATTGGAAGTAGTACTAGGTATGGACTGGATGTCAAGGCATAAAGGACTGATAGACTGTGCTTAGAAAGCCATCACCATGACCGGTAGTTCTGGAGTAACAGTTGAGCATATCTCTGAAACCTTACCCCGTCAATTCAAGTGCAACAAGAGTGTAGCCCAACCCACCATAGACCAAGTCAGAGTAGTCTGTGAATACCCCGACGTATTTCCAGATGAATTGCCAGGTATGCCCCCGGATAGGGATATTGAGTTCATTATCAAACTAATCCTCGGAACAGGACCCATAGCCCAGAGACCCTATAGCATAAACCCCTCAGAGTTAGTGGAACTGAAGAAACAGTTAGATGCCATGTTAGAGAAAGGCTTGATTCAACCAAGCGCATCGCCATGGAGATCACCAGTGTTATTCGTCGACAAGAAAGATGGAGGAAATCGTTTGTGCATAGATTACAGAAAGTTGAATGATGTCACTATCAAGAAAAAGTACCCCTTGCCCAAGATAGAGGATCTATTTGATCAGTTGACCGGAGCTTAGGTATTCTCAAAGATTGATCTTAGGACTGGTTATCACCAACTTAATATTCATGCAACGGATATTCTGAAGACCGCCTTTACTACTCGCTATGGTTTATACGAGTATACGGTTATGTCTTTTGGATTAACTAATGCCCTGCTTATTTCATGAATCTCATGCATAAGATCTTTATGAATTTCCTAGATAAGTTTGTAGTTGTGTTTATCGACGACATCCTTATCTACTCCAAGTCAAAAGAACAACATGAGAAACATCTGAGAGTTATCCTAGAAACCCTGAGAGAGCATTAGTTATATGCCAAGTTCAGCAAGTGTGAGTTTTGGCTGAAAGAAGTAGGATTCCTAGGACATATTGTGTCCGCCGGAGGAGTCTCTGTTGATCCCGCCAAGAACAAAGATGTCGAAGAATGGGAAGCCCCAACCACTCAAACCCAAGTCCGTGCATTTCTCGGATTAGCGGGATATTACCGCAAGTTCGTAGAACGATTCTCGAGCATAGCCCGACCAATGAACCAATTGTTGAAGAAGGACAAGAAGTTTGAATGGACAGACAAATGTGAAGCCAGTTTTCAGGAGCTGAAGAAGAGATTGATATCATCCCCAATCTTGGTCATGCCAGACATCAAGAAGCCATTTGATGTGTACTATGATGCATCCAAGATTGATCTCAGATGTGTATTGATGCAAGAAGGCAAAGTTATCGCGTATCTGTCTCGACAACTGAAGCAGCATGAGAAGAACTATCCGACCCATGATCTTGAGCTAGCAGCTGTGGTTCTAGCATTGAAGACATGGTGTCATTATCTGATGGGTCATCGCTGTGAGATTTACTCAGATCACAAGAGTTTAAAATATATCTTCACTCTGAAGGAGCTGAATATGAGACAAAGGAGATGGATAGAGTTAATCAAGGATTATGACCTTGACATTCACTATCACCCCGGGAAAGCCAATGTGGTAGCGGATGCTCTTAGCAGGTTGCCGTGTAGGCTTAACACCATGATCAAAGAGAAGCAACCAAGTTTGTATGAAGAGTTGGAGCAGTTCAAGACAGAGTTAGTTAGCAAAGGATTCTTAGCTAGCATTGAACTTCAACCCACTTTGATTAGCCAAATCAAGGAAGCCCAGAAGGGGAATGAAAGTATCGACAGAATCAAACATCGTATTGGTACAGGAAAGGTACCTGGATTCACCGAAGATGAAGAAGGTGTATTGTGGTACAAAGGACGTATCTGTGTGCCAGCAGATTCGGAGCTGAAGGAAGTTATCATGAAGGAAGCTCATGATACTCTTTATTCTATCCACCCCGTAGGAACAAAGATGTATCAGGATTTGAAAGAGCAATTTTGGTGGCACAAGATGAAGATAGAAATCGGAAGCTACATCGCCAAATGTGACATCTGTCAAAGAGTCAAAGCAGAGCATCAGAGACCTGCGGGGGTATTACAACCATTGCAGATTCCGGAATGGAAATGGGATTCCGTCGGAATGGACTTTATCACTGGTTTACCTACTTCTAGTAGGGGAAATGACTCAATTTGGGTCATAGTTGATACACTGTCCAAGGTAGCCCACTTTATACCTGTCAACACTACCTACCAGAGTGCAAAGCTAGCAGAGCTGTATATTGCTAGAATTGTTAGTCTGCATGGAACCCCCAAGACCATCGTATCAGATCGAGGAACTTAGTTTACCTCAAGATTTTGGCAGAAAGTCCAAGAAGGATTAGGAACCAAGTTGAACTTTAGCACCGCGCATCATCTGCAAACTGATGGACAGACTGAGAGAGTCAACCAGATCCTAGAGGATATGCTTAGAGCTTGTGTGTTGGAGTACGGATCAAAATGGGAAGACTGCCTGCCTTTCGCAGAATTCTCATACAACAACAGTTATCAAGCTAGTTTGCAGATGGCACCATTTGAATTCCTATATGAAAGAAAGTGTCGTACCCCTTTGAATTGGTCGCAAGTAGGAGAGAGTCAGCTCTTTGGACCCGACATTCTCCGAGAAGCAGAAGAGAAAGTTCACAAAGTCCGTGAGCACCTCAAGACCGCCCAATCCAGACAGAAGAGTTATGCTGACAAGAGAAGGAGAGACCTGACCTTCAATGTCGGAGATTTTGTATATCTCAAGGTTTCACCATTGAAGGGAACTCAACGCTTTAGTCTCAAAGGAAAGTTAGCCCCCAGATATATAGGGCCATTCAAGATTCTGAACCGTCGAGGAGAAGTATCGTATCAACTGGAACTGCCTGAAGAGATGTCAGCCATCCATAATGTGTTCCATATCTCGTTACTTCGCAAATGTCCGAAAGTGCCCGAGAAGACGGAAGTTTTCAAGAACATCGATCACAGAGCTGTAGAAATCAAAAATGAGCGGACTTATTGGGAAGTGCCCATCCGTATCTTAGAAGAAGCCTACAGAACCACCAGAACCAGGAGCATCAAGTTTCTCAAGATTCAGTGGAGCAACCAATTGGGAGCGAGAAGATTACATCAGGACAGAATTCCCAGATCTCTTTGGTTCCTAGTTTTCGTTGTAAATCTCGGGACGAGATTTTGTTTAAGGGGGGAAGGTTTGTAACATCCCAAAACTTTAATCCAAGCTTACCAAGATCCAAATCATCAAATTTAGGGTTAACAAAAACTTTTCCAAATTAAAAATAAAAGCATTCATGTGTATGTGCATTTAAATTAGGAATTGATTTGAATTGCCATGGTTCTGTGATCCATTGCTTGTAAAATGTTTCTCAGGTGATTTAAACATCATCTACATCATTCCCAAATTTTCCCAAATAAAATCAAATCAAAAACAATTAAAAAGGAGGAATGGTCATCTTGGCCATTTTAATCCACTACACTACTTTGAGTGTTCCTAGCAATCATTTCTTCACAGAAACTATTCATGATCCTTGCACCCCTTGCTACTACACATAATGAGGTACCAAGGCCCACCTTTTGATATACTAAAAACATTCATTTACTTATTTTAAATGGCATTTGAAAATTGAATTCAAGGCATATGCATAGATCACCCCTATTTCAAAAACCATCTAAATGAGCTCCACTTTCAAAACCCTTGCACCCAGAGACTACCTAGCACTAGTGTAGAGCACCCAAAAAATTTGAACTCAAAATTCAAAAGTTTTTCTCTTTCGGCCATTCCATCAAACACCTTGTGGGCACAAATCTGGCCAAATTCAAAACACTATTTTGAGCAGTGATCTTGGTCACCATTTGGGCCTAGCCCTCTCCCCTTGTTCCCCTAGTGCAAACCCTACCCTTTTCTAGCCCGGCCAAACCATGTGCACACGACCAAATGCTCATGGCCATTAAGGACGAGCACTTTGAGCACCCCCACCGGCGACATTGCGCCACAGCAGCCGCCAGCCTCTCTCGCCATGTCTACACGCTCGCCAGTGGTCCACCGCCACTGTCCAACCAGCCCCAGCCCAGAGACAGAGAGCAGAACGGCCAGGAACCGCCGCGCCCGGAGCAGGTCGACCATGCTGACGCCGCGCACAGAGCACGCTCTGTCCCCGCGTGCACAGACCGCCCGTCGGTTGCAGCCCACGCCCACCGCTCCGCCATGACCTAGGGAACATCCTAGACACCCCTGTTCACTGCCCAACGCCCCACAACCACCGCTCGCCGTCGGACCCGCCGCCTCTGCCGCCCAGAGCGCGTGACACGCCCGACCGGCACAGAGCTCACCTTGCCACGGATTTAAGCCTCCGCGCACCGCCAAGAGATAGGCCACCGTCCCCTACCTCGAGCCACGCCGCTAGCCCCCTGTACCGCTCTCGCTGGAGTCGCCTGCCCACACCGTTCGGTCTCACCGTCAGGCCTATATAAGCCGGCCTCCCCAGCCTCATTTCTCCACACCCACTCACTCCCCACCTCTCACTAAACCTCATCCACCTCTCGCCGACTCCGCTCGAGCTCTGCCTTGCCAGAATTGGAGTCGGAGCCGCCGCAATAGGAGGAGAAGGGCGCCATCGATTTAGGGAACCCCAACCTCCGCCGCAACCGCGCCTCGCCTCACCGTCGTCTTCCAGTTCATTTGCCCGCCTCGCCGACCTCGTCGGAGCCCTGGTACGTCTCCGGTAGACCCTCACCGAGCCGCTAGGGTTCGAGCTCGCCGGCGACCTGTTCGTCATCGACGACGCACCTCAGCCATAGATCTCCCTTCTAATCCTACGTCCCACAGCGCGCGTACCGTTTCGTGTGTTAAGTTCCGCTGACCAGCGGGACCCCCCTGTCAGCTGAGCCCTGCGCCGCAGAGCGCCACTGGGTCGGCCCATGTTCTTTCCCACGCTAGCCCGGCAATTCAAAATTTGATTTTTCTTTTTAAGTTGAATCTAGTTTCTGTCCACTAGTTTCAAATTCAATTATGGGAGTTTTACAAATCCAAATTGCATGAAACCAATTTTTCCTGAAAGGTATTGAAATGATCTATCCAAGCCCATTGGATATAATATAATTATAGTTATAGATCTCTCCTAGTAAAACAGAAGCTTTTGCAACTTGCAACATTTTTATAAAATCAACCAAAATAGATTTTGAGTTGATTCCAACTCTCAAAAATCACATTTCATCATATCTATCTAAATATGTAATAATATTAAGGTTTACATGCAGTGACTTTGGACTAGTACCAAAATAATGCTATATAGGCATTTCTAGTCACTTTAAATCATTAAATAATAAACTTAAACCAAAGTATTTATGATCCAACCTTTAAATCTCATTCCCACATGTTAGAATATGTGGTGATGACATATGTCAACATGAGTAGAAATTAATTTTCTAAATTAAAAAGATGAAACTAGTGATTTAAACTTGTGATGCTTGTGATGATAATAGATCATCAAATGTGTGTCTTAGAATGCTATTTAGACTAGTTAAGTACTGTTTGGTGATTGTGTACTCCGTATGTATTTATAGACGATAGTATCGAACAAGCTTTCGAGGAGGAGGAGTTCTACCAAGAAGAAGAAGAAAACCTCAACCACTGCACTACCCAAGGCAAGCTACTATTAGCAAGCTAGCACTATCCAAGTGCAAGCCACCATAAAAAATGCAAGCTAACACTTGCAAGTTTCTTACTTAGCAAGCTAGGATCAAACTAGATGATTTATCAAAGATGCCTTAGGCATGCTTCGATCACACCCCCTTTTAATATTAGTTACCCAAAGTCTTCTTTACAAGTTTTACCTCCCTTAGTTACACAAAGCTCTTTACTTGTTTTGTAGGTAGCATAAAAAGTATAAAACTTGACCTATTTAGAAACCCTTTAGATGTCATCCTATGGCATGAGATTGAACCCATCTTTCCCACCTTAGTGAACACTCTTAACTTAGTATTTTAGAGTAGATCAAAAACTTGAGTCACTTCAGATGGGAACACATGATGAAAATGAATTATGAAAACCTTGGAATGATGAGTCATTCTATTGAGATGTTTTGACATGTGTTGAGAAACACAAATGGTTTATGATGATGAAAATGTTGAGGCATGAGCCTTAACCCTTTTATAAAACTGATTGTTGGATTCGGATGCGATACCAATCCAAATTTACCGTACAACCACACTACCTGAATTGGGTAAGGCTTAGATAGAAATTTATATGCATTAGTATTAGTTCCCTCGCAGGAGAGGTTTGAGCTGAGGCTACCTCTCATGATGTCCACCTATGCAGTGCCCAAGATGACTGATGGTCATGGTTGGGAGGCCATGCTCATAGGAGAGGTGCTTATACTAGGGTGTGTAAAGGAAAAGTTATGTTTGATTATCTTCATACTAAGTATGATGATTCAGGGCTATCCCTAACAGATGTATCGAAACTTGTGGTGAAAGTGTACCACCTCTGCAGAGTGTCAAACTATTCGAATAGCCGCGTCCGCGGTTATGGACAGTTGGAATGGCCATACTGTTTCATTGTCAGATGTTTTCTAAAGAACTTGAAATGAATGATGAATCTTGACTTGACCACAACAGGGTTGTGTTTATGATACTAGCTTCCCAACTTAAGTGATTCTAGAATTTTATCTTATCTTTATTTGCTTCAGAACGCAGCTTAGGTTTCAAACTTAACCTTATAGTTAAACTTAGATTTAGGACTTTAACTTAGAACTATGATACTTGTTAGTGGTAGTTTGCGGGTACTTAAAGAGTACTCATGGATTTTTTCCATGGCTATCTCATGGCCAGACTATGAAGGAGACTATCAAGATGATGGTCAGCAGAACGGCTATGATAACTAGGACTATCTGCCTTCGTCAGCATTGCCTGTGCCCCTGAAGATGGACCCCACCGCTACGCTTATCTTTTATTTCCGCTGCTTGTTGTATTAAGACTGGATCATGAGATCCTTATTTGTGTAAGACCTTATGTATGGTTTGTAATGGATGATGTACTGTGATATCCAATCTGTTATGTCTCGCAGAAATGGTAATCCTGTGATTGCGAGGTATGGCATAACAGGCATCTGTGATTAAAAATCCGGGTGTTGACATCAGGTGAAATCTTCGAGCTGATTATGTCTTGACGATGTTGAACTCCTGGTTCTTGCGGTGCTTTTCCTCTCATATACTCTCAAGGTTAGTCTGGGTCTCGTTACCGACATCTACACAGGGGTTTCCTGAGTTACTAGGTGGGTTATACTCCTCGAGTCACATTTTTGAGGAGGTCAAAGCAAACCAGAGCATACAAACAAGGCGAACAGAGCGAGAGAATCGCAATGTCCTCGGCAAACCTCACACATCAAGCAACACAGGAGGCACTTAGGCAAGCAATCACGGCCAAGGCTAGGGACCAAGGAGTTAACTACTCGCGATGTAGGGGAATCCTATTCTTAGGACTATTGACCCTAGATATCGTCTTTCTTCAGGTCAGAGTCATCATCTTGTAGATGGAGCCTTCGCCGTATCTTGGACGCTTCTTGATAGTGCAACACCCGATGTCTTCTGATTGTGAAGATTCCACTGGTAGAGCGATATTGTAGTCTCCTTGTGTTTGCTGGTAGTTGCTTGTGTTTGTCTGGTTCTCATCGTCTTCATCGGGTTCTAGATCCTTGATGTTTAAAATCCGTAGATTTAGAGTTTGGACGAGATTTAGAGTAAACCATTTTCGAACACATTTACTTAGAGTAAGAGAAGAAGTAGAACCTTTTGAAACTCATTGGGAAACTAGTTTTCAAAAGCCGGGGTTTTCAAAATAAGGTTCCTATCTAGCGACCATGCTAACTAGGTTCTCCTACAGTCAGGATGGCTCTGATACCAAGTCTGTGGGGCCCCTAGATTAATCCTCTGAGAATCCCCGTTATGCATACAACCACGGTCCCATGATCAGTTAGTCGTGGCACATAACCGACAAGTATCATTACAACATCCGACAGTATACCGAATTACAAGACTTACATAAAAGAAGTTATGGAGACATCAATAATCAGCAACGAAACTTCTTCAAGCGCAGAGGCCGAGACATGCCTTAACCTACAGGCAACTAACTAGGAGAAAGTCCTAGCTCGCATAGTCATCCACTTCACCTTCTTCTCGATATCAGACCAAGTTAATAGCCAGGGACAATGCCAGTGAGTACTTCGAATGTACTCGCAAACCACCTTAAGATAATAGTACTAACAAGGGGATATGCAATATGGCTGTGGTAGTAGGAGGGCTCCAAGAGAGGTTCTTTTCTCAAATAGTTTCTCTTGTAGATATAGCATCTACATAACTTTGTTGAAAACTTTTTATAAAACATTTTGGAAACCTTTTTGAAAAGTTTTGGAAAACATTAGGACTGGGTCACCCATCTGTTCCCTTTTTAGGTCGTCCCACGACCAAACTCCTTCCATACCTCTCTGACCATCCCATGGTCAAAGCAGGTATCCTTCCCGACCATCCCATGGTCAAAACATTTCCAAAACCATTTCTTTTTCAAAAATCCTTTTTGAAATCAAAACCAGCACCGCTCTACAGCAACCTTCCCAACCGTCCATGATCGCGGACGCGGCTATTCGAATAGATTTACACTCTGCAGAGGTTGTACACTTTACCCACACCATCCGGGTACACTACCCTGATCTTCACCGATCGTGGGTCGAGTAACCGATCAAGACTCTTTGGATGCCCAGTCCAATATAAGTGCCTACCCTATGAGTGTTAATCCCCTCAAAACCGGGACGTCGGGCGAGGACCAACCGGAGCGTTTTTTCCACTTCTCGAGTGTGCGCTTTCAATGAGGGGCTCATAGTAACGTGTGGAGGCCTGCCGACCCTTCGTTCCTTCTCCAGGTCGATGTCCCACTTGGACCTTTATCGGAGAAGGCCTACCCTCCAGGGATCCCCGATCCCCTCTAGTTGTTGCGAGGCAGCTTATACCAGAATAGACAAACATCAAATCCAGCCATGTCCCATTCCAGAGTAATGTGGTTGCATGGGTTAATTGTTCTAGCAAAACTGCAAAGAATCGGGTGCGTTTTTGTAAACCTTTTTCCCCATCTTTCCTTCACCATTTTGCGAAACAAAAACCTTTTTATTTCTCAACAACTCTTGGGAGGTCCCACCTCACCAACGTTTTATCATAAAACATTTAGTAAAAACTGTTTCTAGGGTCTTCCCATCCTCTAGCTTTGTTTCGGCCAACTCGGGGTCTCCAAAGGGGTATGGTGTAATACACCATCTATTCTACTAGGGACAAGTAGGTGTCGTCAAGGGGGGGGTTGCACTTAGTAGTGCATAGGTGTAATAGTTCGGAGGAGGCAAACCAGTACCATATATATATATACATCAACATATAGTAAAACAATGCAGTTTTAATAAACCGTAGAGAAAACATGCATAAGTAAAACGTAGGACAAGGCTTATGAGCAAGAATGTGGCTTTCCTGAGATCAGTAATATGGCATGATTGTCCCTGGGCTTCTTCTAGATAACCCACAATACCAATTCCAAATATAAATACCACTTCTTTTGCTCTCCAATTTCATTGCAACTATCGTCGTCCGGACAGCCCACGCAAGCAAACCAAGCCACAATCAACACAAGGCATACAAGCACCAATACAATAAAGCAAGAAATTGGATAATACAAGATTACAAATCAGTAGGTCTTAGGGAGAAGGGATTAATGAGATTTGCCTTGTCTTGGGAATTATGGAAAAAATCCCTTAGGATTTATAGTCTAAGATTTACCTAAGAGAGGGATTTTGGGACCAAGAAATATTCTGTATGATACCATTGTAAAAACATGATACCAACAGATAGGTATTGATATAATTAAACAAACAGAAGTGGTTTCACTATTTTATCAATTACAAAAGATTTATAGTGATTTTTATAGTGAATAAGACTCTAGTTTTAGGGAATAATTCACCATAATAGTTTTGGAGCTCCAAAAATTATTTCCTTGGATAATTAGGTACATATTAATATACTTGTTCACCGAGAGTTGGAATTAGGTCAGGACATTTAACAGAATGCCCTCAGGAAATTCCCAAAGGCAGCACTATGGTTGTTTTCTCTTTTTCACCAAATTTAATCTACAGAAATTTTTGGTTTGATTCCAAAGACACTGTGTAGGTATTTCGTATACCTTTCTGTAGAAATTGGAAGAAACCTTTTTGGAGCTGTATAACTACAGTAGTGAATTTAGAGGTGAATAAACCATGCATAGAATAGTTTAATTCAAAGAAAAACATCCAAGGCTCCATAAATCAGGAGCTCCTAGATTTTGTTAGGTATCGATGTTCCACATCACTAGGATTTGAAATTGGTTCAATTGGACTCATGGTGTAGGGAATTTTTCCAAAGGCCTAACTATATGGATTTTGTTATTTTTGCTACAGGTAGACTAGACTTCACCTTGACATGAGACCTATGCTGATTGATTGGTATGGAAATTAACTTCTAGGGGAACTTTGATTCATCACAATTGGATATGTAAAACTTCCAGAGGAATTTATTTAGTGTAAACTATACTCTTTGGCAGATTAAATGCCAAAAAATAATAAAAATTATTTTTGGCAAGGGGTTGGTTCTGTATGATGAGAAAAACACTTGGGTACTTGGTAAGAATTAGATCACGGCAAATGGAGTTTGTTTCCATTTTCAAACTGATTTAAACTGAGAGTCAATTTTCTGGATTTAATGAAATACTAAAAAGAAAAAGAAGAGGGGCATTGTGGGGCCGCAATTCTAGTCAAACTGGGCCGGGATATGAGGCACACTAGGCCGGGGAAATAGATTCGGCCCACGCTGGGGACGAGCCGCGTGGGAGGCGGGATTTTTTAAACCCCCTCGACGGGGCCCGCCGGTCAGTTGCATGGGGCGGCAAAGCCGTAAGAGGCGATGGTGGTCGTTCGATCAAAAGACGATCGACGGCCACGGGGCGTCGTCCTCCTCTCGTCACGCAGACAGACAGGGAAGCCCTCGGGAGAGCTCACCTGGGGTCTTGCCGGCGACCGTGGAGTGGCGAGGGCGATGCAGTAGACGACGGCGATCTCGGAGAGGGGTGGTAGGGCTAGGTTCGACGCCAGGAGACTGTTCGCGTGAA
Organism: Avena eriantha; assembly: GCA_910589775.1. Taxonomy (NCBI): domain Eukaryota; kingdom Viridiplantae; phylum Streptophyta; class Magnoliopsida; order Poales; family Poaceae; genus Avena; species Avena eriantha. The sequence continues at coordinate 343,140,698 of OU342744.1, forward strand.
AACACCCGAGCGGAGCTCGCCGGAGCTCGCCGGGGAGGCACCAGGGAGCATTGCATGTCGATGCAGAGGTTCCGGAGGGGATGCGGTGGTCCTAGGGAGTGTAGGGCTGCTGCCTGCAGAGAAGAAGGCGCTCAGGGCGTCGGGTTTGCGGGAGGTGCTCTCTCGGCCGAGAGCTGGAGCGGCGGACTCTGGTGATCCTGCGATAAACAGAGAGCATAGGGAGGTATATTAGGAACAGGGTAGACACCCTAAAGGAGAACAAGGGTAGGGATGAGTGGAAGAGTGAGCTTAACTCGAGGGGAAGGGGGAGGCCGAGAGGAGAGATCCTCCTACTCCATGGCGAGGGAGAGCTGCAGGGATGGATCTGGAGCTCTCGGGGAGGCAAGTGGAGTGGGAGGGGGAGAAATGAGGGAGCAGGGGAGAGTGGGGTGATCTTTGTCCCTTATAAACCAAAGAGGAGGCTCATGGTGGACTTGTCCCATTGGGCATGGGAGGGAGGAGGGAAGCCAGGGCTGGTATTGCTGTGGGCGTGGAGGGTGGTATTCTAGTAGGGCTGCAGAGCAGAGGAGAGGAGGGATGGCTGCTGCAAGAAGTAAAGACAAAGTGTGACCAATGGGTGCATCTCTCCTTGCTCCAAGCACTAAAGTACAAGGGGAAGGGGGTTTCTATAGTGAATGAACAGTGTTTTCGACCAGAGGGATAGGGGTGGTGCTGTGGAGGCTTGTTGGAGAAGATTGGATGGAGTATGAGTGGGGTTTTGTTACAAAAAGGTTAAAAGATCAATTCAGCCATAAGGGATGATCAAGGTTTAGTTCTTGATTTTTGATCTTGAGCAATAGAGATAAGGATGCTGGTAGATGGATAGGGTTAAAATTCCTCTCTGAGATTTATTTGGGATTTTTTAGAGAATTAGAAGTCCACCTAAATTCATTTAATCAAAAAGTACAGAAGTAGTTTCTAGAAGCTAATGTGGTATTTTTTACATTAGGCAAAGTTGGTTTTTGGTGTGAGATGGTCCTAGATACCATATTACACCTTGGGGAATTTTATTGGGATTTATTGAGGTGGGAAAGTATTTTTAAAGGATTATTTCTTATTTCTGCCATTTAAGCAAAAAGGGAAAGAGAAATAATAAATTCTTCAAAAATATTTATTTTTGGGGTGGGAAGATGGGTTTGATATATGGATCTCAATTGAGCCAAAAGTTGGGGCAGTGTTTTAGCAAAAACCAAACTTTCCTTTATGGAAGGAGTTTTGGAGATTTTGACTATTAAAGAGATTTATTAGATTTGGAGCCATAATAATTATGGAGAATTATTGATAAAACTTGATGATCAAGTTATATGATGTGGACAAGGTGTAGAAAGCATTTGCAACCTTGGTATTGGAGAATCCAAGTTGATTTTGGTGGAATACCCTAGATTAAGGATCTAGGGTGATGTTAATTTCATACCATCAAAACATGGTTGTATCATGGAGTTCCGATCTCCCCTTGGGGCATGGGGTAGATGGATGGATAGAACAAGTGATGGAGATTTCAATGGTGTAGGGGTTTGAGCTAGATCATGGTTGAGCTCACCAAGACAAGCTTTCAAACTTTGAATAAAATAAGACTGCCAAAGCAGATTATCATCTAGCCTTGAAAACCTTGTGGGTGAAAACAGCTCAAGGATCCACTTGGAACAAGTGAAATAGATATTTATAGACCTATATGAGTAAAACACAACCATGCAAGTAGTTGGTCCATAAGGTTGGGATGGTGGTGTGAGCTTCTAGCAAAGTTGGCATGATGACTAGGTTTGCAGGGAAAGTTATTTTCTTGCCTGCAAACCCATCTAGAACTAGTGGGTTGGAGGGTGATCTAACCAAGGGCAAGAGTGGGCCTTGGTAGTCCTTAGGATGGTTAAAAATATGGTTTAGGTTTATTTCCAATAATGCACAAGGGTTGGGAAAAGGAGGCATTCAAAAAGGTGATGTTGAAACAGAATCTATACTTAGCCAAATTTGGCAAATTTAGGGATTTTGACTAGAGTATGGGAGGGGATGTTTTTGATGGGGTGCAAGGTCTCAGAGCATCAACCAGTGGATGATGTTGAAGAGTAGATTGACTAGAAGGGATCAATGCTTGATCATGGTCTTCATTGACTTGGAAGCTTCTAGAATAGGTCACTTTAGAGCTGATCTGGTTAAGGGTTTCTGATGATCACCTAGTATCGGGAGATTAGATCTTGCTTGGTACTCTTTCTTAGGGTGTGGAGATTTGTAAACCTCTTGATCTTAGTGATGAGCACCTAGAGTAGCTCATACTACATCCTAAACAGGCAAATCAAGCAACAGATCAAAGCAATTCATCAGACAGCAGATCAAGGCAATTCATCAGATAACAGATCAAGGCAACTCATCTTACAAACCAATCAACTACTACTAGGGTTACCATCAAGCCTAGCTTGAAGTATGGGTATTTTTAAGTGTTGGATTTGAATAATGTGAGAATCCTTGGTATTTCTGCCAAGGGTACGATTCAAAAACTTAATAAAGGTGTTTTGGGAAACCTGGAGAGAAGAGCATTTGAAGGTTCTGTCTTGAAAACATAAGGAGATAGTATTCTATAGCTCTCCATAGTTTGATCAATATAAGCTACTAAAATAGTTAGTTTGTAAAGGCTTCTTGGCTCAGGTTTTTAAATGCCAGAACATTTGAGAATATGGAAATTAAGCCAAGACTGTTTTGGGAAGTTGCTTTTGTCAACTGGGGTTAAGGTAAGGAGGATATCATCAGGGCCGGCCCATACTTATACAGGGCCCAGGTGCAAAATGACAGCAAGAGCGTTTATTTACACAAAAAAAGACTATTAAAACAATATATTTCTAGCTAAAAAAGTCATACTTCATTATAACAAAGTAATATTTAGTAAATAGCATGGATCCATGATTTTTTGACTCTCAAATGATAGCACAAACTAATCTTTTAACTCTAAAAATAACATTACTTAACTTGATCAAGTGGACTAATCATGAAAGGAAGGAATCATATAACTTCTTTCTAATAGATATCACTAAAATACAAGTTGCATAAAAAAGAACAAAATAGGGAACGAAAGCACCTGGCTCGATTTAGATGTAAACTTGATCTGTAGGATGAACAAGAAGACCGCACCTTCATGAAATAAAGAATTATTCCCCTTGCTCTTCATCAGTTAGAACTCTCAGTCTCTCAGATCCAGTCGAAAACACATCCCACAGCTTTTTGTTTTGCCTATGGAGACCTTGATTCTTGACTGCTTTATGAGAGCTATTTAATAGGATTGAGGTCTGTGGAGTAGCGGTAAGGGTGGACACAAATTTACCGATTCATATCATCTAATACAGATTCATATGCATAAGCATATCCAAACAAATAGCAAACACTTCAGCATTAAGCAAGAAAAAGTTTTTGTTCCTCCTGATTTTTGCATTCTGGAAAACTAATCAGGGTTGCCGAAATTGGGATGTTACATGTGTTATTTCCACAAACGAAATATTGATCCACCAATGTCATTGCATGTGTGTTGTTTCCACAAACCACACATGGATCCGCCAATGTCATTGCATGTGTGTTCTTTCCACAAACAACAGATGGATCCACCAATGTCATTGCATGTGTGTTCTTTCCATAAACCACATAAGCATCCGCCAGAGTCATTGCATGTGTCTTCTTTTCACAAACCACATATGGATCCACGAGAGTCATTGCATGTGTGTTCTTTCCGCAAACCACATACGGATCCACCAGAGTCAATGCATGTGTGTTCTTTCCACAAACCAAATATGGATCCACCAATGGCATTGCATGTTTGTTCTTTTCACAAACCACATATGGATCCACTAGAGTCATTGCATGTGTGTTATTTTCACAAACCACACATGGTTCCACCAGAGTCATTGCATGTGTGTTCTTTCCACAAACCACATCGATCAACCAATGTCATTACATGTGTGTTCTTTTGACAAACAACATGGATCAACCAATGGCATTGCATGTGTGTTATTTTCATAAACCACATATGGATCTACCATTGCCATTGCATGTGTGTTCATGAAACAAACCACACATGGATCCACCAATGTCATTGCATGTGTGTTCTTTCCATGAACCACATATGGATCAACCAGAGTCATTGCATGTGTGTTCTTTCCACAAACCAAATATGGATCCACCAATGTCATTGCATGTGTGTTCTTTTCACAAACCACATATGGATCCAATAGAGTCATAGCATGTGTGTTCTTTTCACAAACCACACATGGATCCACCAGAGTCATTGCATGTGTGTTCTTTCCACAACCCACATGGATCAACCAATGTCATTACATGTGTGTTATTTCCACAAACCACATATGGATCCACTAGAGTCATTGCATGTGTGTTGTTTTCACAAACCACATATGGATCCACCAGAGTCATTGCATGTCTGTGTTTTCCAAAAACCACATGGATCCACCATAGACATTGCATGTGTGTTCTTTCCACAAACCACACATGGATCCACCAGAGTAATTGCATGTGTGTTCTTTTCACAAACCACATATGGATCAACAAATGTCATTGTATGTGTGTTGTTTTCACAAAACACATATGGATCCACTAGAGTCGTTGCATGTGTGTTATTTCCACAAACCACATATCAATCAACAAATGTCATTCCACGTGTGTTCTTTCCACAAACCAAATATGGACCACCAATGTCATTCCATGTGTGTTCTTTTCATAAACCACATATGGATCCACTAGAGTCCTTGGATGTGTGTTCTTTTCACAAACCACACATGGATCAACCAGAGTCATTGCATGTGTGTTCTTACCACAAACCACGAAGATCACCCAATGTCGTTGCATGTGTGTTCTTTTGACAAATAACATGGATCAACCAATGGCATTGCATGTGTGTTATTATCATAAACCACATATGGATCAACCAATGTCATTTCAGTTGTGTTCATGTCACAAACCACACATGGATCCACCAATGTCATTGCATGTGTGTTCTTTCCATGAACCACATATGGATCAACCAGAGTCATTGCATGTGTGTTCTTTCCACAAACCAAATATAGATCCACCAATGTCATTGCATGTGTGTTCTTTTCACAAACCACATATGGATCCAATAGAGTCATAGCATGTGTGTTCTTTTCACAAACCACACATGGATCCACCAGAGTCATTGCATGTGTGTTCTTTCCACAACCCACATGGATCAACCAATGCATTACATGTGTGTTATTTCCACAAACCACATATGGATCGACTAGAGTCATTGCATGTGTGTTGTTTTCACAAACCACATATGGATCCACCAGAGTCATTGCATGTCTGTGTTTTCCAAAAACCACATGGATCCACCATAGACATTGCATGTGTGTTCTTTCCACAAACCACACATGGATCCACCAGAGTAATTGCATGTGTGTTCTTTTCACAAACCACATATGGATCAACAAATGTCATTGTATGTGTGTTGTTTTCACAAACCACATATGGATCCACTAGAGTCGTTGCATGTGTGTTATTTCCACAAACCACATATCAATCAATAAATGTCATTCCACGTGTGTTCTTTCCACAAACCAAATATGGACCACCAATGTCATTCCATGTGTGTTCTTTTCATAAACCACATATGGATCCACTAGAGTCCTTGGATGTGTGTTCTTTTCACAAACCACACATGGATCCACCAGAGTCATTGCATGTGTGTTCTTACCCCAAACCACGAAGATCACCCAATGTCATTGCATGTGTGTTCTTTTGACAAATAACATGGATCAACCAATGGCATTGCGTGTGTGTTATTATCATAAACTACATATGGATCAACCAATGTCATTTCAGTTGTGTTCATGTCACAAACCACACATGGATCCACCAATGTCATTGCATGTGTGTTCTTTCCACAAACCACATATGGATCCACTAGAGTCATTGCATGTATGTTCTTTCCACAAACAACATATGGATCAACAAATTTCATTGCATGTGTGTTCTTTTCACAAACCACACATGGATCCACGAGAATCATTGCATGTATGTACTTTCCACAAACCACATGGATCAACCAATGTGATTGCATGTGTGTTCTTTTGACAAACAACATGGATCAATCAAGGCATTGCATGTGTGTTATTGTCATAAACCACATATGGATCAACCAATGCCATTGCATGTGTGTTCATATCACAAACCACACATTTATACACCAATGTCATTGCATGTGTGTTCTTTCCAGGAACCACATATGGATCCACCAATGTCATTGCATGTGTGTTCTTTCCACAAACCACATATGGATCTACCAGAGGCATTGCATGTGTGTTCTTTTCACAAACCACACATGGATCCACTAGAGTCATTGCATGTGTGTTCTTTCCACAAACCACATGGATCAACCAATGGCATTGCATGTGTGTTCCTTTGACAAATAACATGGATCAACCAATGGCATTGCATGTGTGTTATTGTCATAAACCACATATGGATCAACTAATGTCATTGCATGTGTGTTCATGTCAAAAACCACACATGGATCCACCAATGTCATTGCATGTGTGTTCTCTCCACAAACCACATATGGATCCACTAGAATCATTTCATGTGTGTTCTTTCCACAAACCATACATGGATCCACCAGAGTAATTGCATGTGCGTTCATGTAAGAAACCACAAATGGATCCACCAATGACATTGCATGTGTGTTCTTTCCACAAACCACTACTGGCTCGAGATTGATGTCAAGATCGTTGGGGAACCCCAAGAGGAAGGTATGATGAGCACAGCAGTAAGTTTCCCTCAGTTATGAAACCAAGGTTATCGAACCAGTAGGAGCAAGGAAACACCTCCAAGGTGTTGGTTCCAAGTTGGAATCATGCACAACACAACCATAGAACTTTTCCCCAACTTACAATGAGGTTGTAAATCTCACCAGTTTTGCTGAAAATAAAGGATTAAACGAACACTTGTGGAAGACAGTAATAGCTTGTTGAAAGTAAACAGTAAATAGTTCTAGATTGATGGTAAAAGAAAGGACCGGGGTCCATAGTTCACTAGTGGTGATTCTCCTTAAGATAGATGACATGTTGGGTGAACAAATTATAGCGGGGCAATTGACAAACATCGAGAAAGCACACATGCATATACTAATCATCTTGACTCCTATGAGATTTGATTGGGCATTACAACATTATACATAGAGCGTAATCCAACTACATATATGACTAATAATCCACCTTCATGTTATCACTCCGAACCCCCTCCAGTATTAAGTTGGAAGCAACAGATAATTGCATAACGCATTGCGTGTAAAGTAAACAATACGATTGTTTTATGAACAAAGGATTGTTGTTTTCTCCTTAGTAGCAACAACGCATCTAGTACCTTAGAGATTTCTGTCACTTCTTGATACATTGCAAATGTATCTATAATTTTTGATGATCCATGCTTGGTTTTATCCACTTTCTTATGTTTTGTCCACACTTTGGAGTACTTTTCATACAATTTCTTGGACTAACCTATTAACAAGAGCCACAGTGTTAGCTGCCTGTTTTCTGCTGTTTTTTGGTTCTAGGAAAGTCAGAAAATGAATATTCTCGGAATTGGATGGGACGAAAGCCAAAGTGCCTATTTTTCTGGAAGTCATCAGATGCCAGAATACGAGACAGAGAGGAGCCAGGGGGCACCACACCACCTGGCCGAGCGGGCCAAGCCTGGCTGCGCCAGGGGGTGGTATGGCCAGCCCAGGCACCCCCTCGGCCTATCCTTCCGCTTATATATTGCCCTCGGGACAAAAACCCTAAGTACCTAATCAAAAATCCACGAAAGTGTCTGTAGCCGCTGTCATCTCCATCTCTAGATCGGGAGGGATCTGAAGCTCTTCCTGGCACCCTGTCGGAGAGGGAATTCACCTTGGAGGCCTTCTTCATCACCATGCAAGCCTCTGGTGTGATGCGTGAGTAGTTCATCCTTGGACTACGGATCCATGTAGTAGCTAGATGGCTGGTTCTCCTCCTTTGTGCTTTCATGTCTAGATCTTGTGAGCTCCGTTCATGATCAAGATCATCTATTTGTAATTCTACATGTTGTGTTTGCGAGGATCCGATGGATATTGAGATGCTATTTCAGATTGATTATTGATTCTATCATGTCTTTGTTATTTGTGATCTTGTCTGCTGTCCGTTGTTAGTAGCTATCTTGGCCAAGTATATGCTAGCAACTCCAAGAGTTAGTATTTATGCTCGATAGTGGGTTCATGCCTCTGGTAATCTGGGGAAGTGACAGAAATCTCTAAGGTACTAGACGTGTTGTTGCTACTAGGGAGAAAATAACAATCCTTTGTTCATAGAACAATCATATTGTTTACATTACACGCAATTCGTAAAGCAATAATCTGTTGCTCGCAACTTAATACTGGAGGGGGTTCAAATGATAGCCTAAAGGTGGATTATTAGTCATAGATGAAGTTGGATGTCGGTCTATGTATAATGTTGTAATGCCCAATCAAGTTCCAAAGGAGTAAAGATGATTAGTATATGCATGTATTTATTTCTCGGTGTTTGTCAATTGCCCCGCTGTAATTTGTTCACCTAGCATGTTATCTATCTTAAGGAGAGCCACCTCTAGTAAACTATGGATCCCGATCCTTTCTTTACATACAATCTATAAACTGTTTACTTCTTTGTGTTTACTTTCTGCAAACTATTACTTCCTTCCATTCGATATGTTTAATCCTTTGTTTTCAGCAAAACACGGTGAGATTGACAACCTCATCGCAAGTTGGGGACAGAGTTTTGTGGTTGTGTTGTGCAGGTCTCCGTGTTGCTACTAGCACCGGTAGGGCGTCCTGCCAAGGCTCAGCTAACAACACCTTTGGGGTGTTTACTTGCTCCTACTGGTTCGATTAAACCTTGGTTTCATAACTGAGGGAAACTTGCTGCTGTGCTCATCATACCTTCCTCTTGGGGTTCCCAACGAGTTCTACATCAACACTGAGCCATCAAGCATTTTTCTGTCACCGTTGCCAGGGAGTAAAGGATATCTTCACAAGAGGAGTCCCTCATAACCAATCTCTTTACTTTGTTATTTTTGTTTCGCTTAGTTTCTTTTTGCTTTGTTTGCTTGTTTCTTTATCGAAAACACAAAAAAATTAGTTTTACTAGTTTGCTTTCTTATTTGAAAACACAAAAAATGACTACTCTTGAAAACACTAAGTTGTGTGACTTCACTAGCACCAACAACAATGATTTTATGAGCACACCTATTGCTCCACCTGTGCCTGAAGATACTTTCTTTGAGATTAAACCTGCTTTACTCAATCTTGTTATGAGAGAACAATTGTCTGGTATTGGTAATGAAGATGCTGTTTCCCATCTAAATAACTTTTTTGAACTTTGCGAGATGCAAAAGCATAGGGATATAGATGGTGATATTATTAAGATGAAATTGTTTCCTTTCTCTTTGAGAGGAAAAGCTAAAGAATGGTTGAATTCCTTAACTAGGAATAGTATTGATTCTTGGACTAAGTGCAAAGATGCTTTCATTGGAAAATACTATCCTCCTGCTAAGATTATATCTATGAGACGTGAAATAATGAAGTTTAAACAATCTGATAATGAGCATGTTGCTCAAGCTTGGGAAAGAATGAAATCTTTGGTAAAGAATTGTTCCACTCATAGACTGACTTCTTGGATGATCATCCAAACTTTTTATGCAGGATTGAACTATTATTCAAGGAACCTATTAGACTGTTGCTGGAGGTACCTTTATGACCATCACTTTGGGTGCTGCAACAAAACTTTTGGACAATATGATGGTTAATTATTCTGAATGGCATACTGAGAGAGCTCCACAAGGTAGGAAGGTAAATTCTGTTGAGGAAACCTCCTCCTTGAGTGATAAGATTGATATTATTATGTCTATGCTTGTTAATGGGAAAGCCCATATTGATCCAAATAATGTTCCTTTAGCCTCTTTGGTTGCTCAAGAAGAGCAAGTTGATGTGAACTTCATAAGAAGTAACAATTTTGGCAATAATGCTTATAGGAACAATTTTGGTAACAACAATTATAAGCCATATCCTCCTAACAATGGTAATGCTTATGGAAGTTCCTACAACAAAAATAGGAGTGCTCCCTCTGAACTTGAAGTTATGCTTAAAGACTTTATTAGTAAGCAAACTACTTTCAATAAAACTATTGAGGAAAAACTCTCTAATGCTGAAAGAAATATAGCATCTTTGGCTGAAGCTCAATCTTCTTTGAATAAAATGACTGCTAAATCTAAAACTAATAATAATCCCTTTGCATCTACTAATGCTATACATGTAAGAATTGATGAAAATGTTAGACTATTAGCTGAATTACATACTAAGTGGGAAAGAGAAGATGAAATTGCTAGAAACAGTAGTGTTTCTACTATTACCACCACTAGTGTTAAGGCTAGTAATAGTTCTACTACTTTAGATAATAAATTTGATTTTGATCTTGATGGTTCTAATATCTCTAAAGTTATTAAGTTCCTACAAAAGCTTGCTAAAAGTCCTAATGTTAGTGCTATGAACATGGCCTTTACAAAACACATTACTAATGCTCTCATAAAGGGTAAAGAAGAAAATATGAAACATAAAGCTTCTATTCCTATTAAACAAGAAGATGGTTGGGAACCCATCATTAATATGAAAGTGAATGACTTTGATTTCAAAGCTTTATGTGATCTTGATAGTAGTGTTTCTATTATGCCTAGAAGGATTTATGATATGCTTGCTTTGCCTCCACTTGAAGATTGTTATTTGAATGTCCCACTTTATGATAATGCTAAAAAGAAACTTATGGGGAGTCTTAATGATGTTCTTATTATGGTTAACAATGCCTATGTCCCTGTTTATTTCTATGTTTTGGATGTTGAATGCAATGCTTCTTGTCCTATTACTTTGGGATGACCTTTTCTTAGAACTGTTGGTGCCATTATTGACATGAAAGAAGGCACCATTAAATATCAACTCCCACTCAAGAAAGGTATAGAACACTGCCCTAAGAAGAGAGAGAAGATTTCTTTTGCTCCTCCTATGAAAACAAAATTTGGTCTTAATGCTTATTCATTTGAGAACACTTGATTCTTCTTCTTGCTTCTTATGCCTAACTTAAAGGCGTTAAAGAAAAGTACTTATTGGGAGATAACCCCAAAGTTTTAGATGAGTATTGGAAGTTATTACTTCAGTAATAACCTCTCCTTATCCTTTTTATTTGCTTTTTGTGCCAAGAGTAACCTCTAATGAGAGAGAAGTAATGATTGGGAAAGTTGCTGTCCCAAAACAGATTTTTGTGCTTCACCATAAAAATTCGTGGAAACACTCTGAACGTCTTTTTGAGGCGTCAATTTTTGTGCTTCTGCCCCAGGTTTTTAGATAAATTTTGTTAGCTCAACACTTCTTTATTTTAGCAACAGAAGGTCTTCGAAAAAAATTCGTCTTTACCTGCTGGTCTGTTTTGACAGATTTCTGCCATTTTCTGCATTTTCTTCTTGTTGGTTCCTTTTTTAGTTCTTTTGGGGAATTGAGCTTTTTGAGGGAAGTGCTATAGTAGCTAGTGTTCTAATGGAAGTTTTTTTGGTGTTATAACTGAACCTTAAGATTTATTTATCTTGAGTGCAATAATGTTGCTAATAAAGATTGTGTGAAGTTTTGTATGAAGGAAACATTTCAGGTGTATGGAGGAATGAGTAATGAGATGAAGGACGGACTAAATCTCAAGCTTGGGGATGCCACGCGTGTCACCCTAAGAAATATCCAAGAAGTACAAGCGTCAAAGCTTGGGGATGCCCAAGGCATCCCCCTCTTCATCAATAAAAATCACAGGTTTCTTCCAAACGCTTCATTTTTATTGTTTCATGCACAGTTGTGTTGTTTTTGGAGCGTCTTCTTTTTCAATTTCGTTTTGGTTTTTCGTTTGCTTAGTTTGCTTAGTTTTCTGAATAAATTGGTTGGACCCCTCTTTCTTACATTCGTTTGCAAATAGTTTGGTTTGGAAAAGAGTAGAAAAGTTCATACTTATGTGGTAAAAAGAGCTTGTTTTTTACTGTGGCCTATGCCCTGTCATGCCATGCTTGATATTGTTTTGGCTTTATTCTTAGTATTCTTTGCTGTATCATGACTTGTTATAAACAATTGATATTTCTTAATGTGCCTTGGATGAATCATGCGTTGTTTTAGCATATTAAAGCGTAGTATAGTTGTATTCACCTTTGATGCTTTATTTGGGTTGACTTGGCGCATGCTCACACCATGTTGACTATCTCAAGTCACCATAGCCTTGATGATCCTTTAGTTTTCAACTTGTAGAATCACTTTATGCTTTGATCAATGATGTTTTGTCGCTCTGCATGATTATGGCCATTATTGCTCTCTTAGTTTGTCGCTCCTAGTCTTTTGCTAGCCTCCACAACCAAGTATGAGTTCCACTCATGCATCCAACTCCCTAAACCAAGTTATTCCAAAGAGTCCACCATACCTATCTACTAGCTTATGATATTCCAAGTATATTCGTGCTTTTGTTTACCTTCCAAATTAAACTTGTTATGAGAAAACTAGTGATTAAAGATCTCACAAACTTGATGGCACAATTTACTTTTCTGCATTTAATAAACTTGAACCATTGGGTCCTTCTTCGTTGCGTATATGTTTGTGCTTTATAAGTTGAAGTTAGAAGAACCATGTATCCTGGGGAACGCTTTCAACATTGCACTTGTACTTTGTACCCCGTTGATATCATGTTCTTTTGCTTACGGATCCTGGCAGCGTGAAATAAAAGTGGAACTTGTAGGATCATGGAGTTTGTATGTGTGTTAGAGAAACGCCTGGGCCGCTAGCCTAAGCCATGCCTAATCATGGTGGAAACTTGCAGCATCACCATAATGAGCACTCTATGAAGCATCCTCAATAAAAACGTATGCAAATAGCAAATAAAAAGATTACTGAGATGCTCATTGTCTGCTTGCCTTGTCATTTTGATTATGGGATAGCTCCTATATCATGTGAAAGGGGTACCCCGTTGGCGGTTCTTTATGATACATATGTACTTATAATAAACAAGAGCTTACTTGTGACTAAAGTTGAGTAGCATGAGGTTTGGTCTTCGTAAGTAAGGGGCATGAGATTTCGGTTTATAACTTGTCAAGCATATCCTCTTAGTTGTATCACTTTAACGTTAATCACCTTCAAGATGCTTATGATAGGTGCAATGAGAGCTGAAATCTATAAGTACCATTATTTTTGGAAGCTCTTTATGAGACTTGAATCCCTCCTTCCTTTTAAGAAGGCCTTTCTTCCACCATTATATTGAGTCTCCACCTTCTACCTTTATGCACCTACTTTGAGAGCATAGTGGCCATTCTTAGCTCCATGCGCATTATCCCAAGACTAGTTGATTGATGCATAACTTGATATTGCTTGTTTTAAACTATTTGTATCTAGTCACTCTTATGAACTTTGAAGGTGTCCTATGCATTTATATTTGCTACCCTATGAGGGACAAGCTGAATGCTATTATGCAATGTTTTCTTTATGTGAAACAAAGAAACGTCTTGCAAAGCATTGTTATTCATGAATCTTTTGTTTGTGCCTTTTCATGTTGCATCATAGTTTCTTTGTCTTATTGCTAGAACTTTGTCTTTCATGCTATGATTGAAGTATTATGATTCCAGCTTTGAATGTTTTACAAATACTTTGATCAAGTCTTTGATGGTGCATGTCACCTCAAAAAATATTCTTTCTTTTTATCACTTACCTACTCGAGGTCGAGCAGGAGTTAAGCTTGGGGATGTTGATACATTGCAAATGTATCTATAATTTTTGATGATCCATGCTTGGTTTTATCCACTTTCTTGTGTTTTGTCCACACTTTGGAGTACTTTTCATATGATTTCTTGGACTAACCTATTAATAAGAGCCACAGTGCCAGCTGCCTGTTTTCTGCTGTTTTTGGTTCCAGGAAAGTTAGAAAATGAATATTCTCGGAATTGGACGGGACAAAAGCCAACGTGCCTATTTTTCCGGAAGTCATCAGATGCTAGAATACGAGACGGAGAGGAGCCAGGGGGCCACCACACCACCTGGCCGCACGGGCCAAGCCTGGCCGCGCCAGGGGGTGGTGTGGCCAGCCCAGGCACCCCCTCGGCCTCTCCATCCGCCTATATATTGCCCTCGGGACGAAAACCCTAAGTGCCCAATCAAAAATCCACGAAAGAGTCTGTATCTGCCGTCATCTCCATCCCTAGATCGGGAGGCATCTGAAGCTCTTCCCGGCACCCTACCGGAGAGGGGAATTCACCCTAGAGGCCTTCTTCATCACCATGCAAGCCTCTGGTGTGATGCGTGAGTAGTTCATCCTTGGACTACGGATCCATGTATTAGCCAGATGGCTGGTTCTCCTCTGTGCTTTCATGTCTAGATCTTGTTAGCTCCGTTCATGATCAAGATCATCTATTTGTAATTATGCATGTTGTGTTTGTGGGGATCCGATGGATATTGAGATGCTATTTCAGATTGATTATTGATTCTATCATGTATTTGTTATTTGTGATCTTGCATGCTTTCCGTTGTTAGTAGCTATCTTGGCCAAGTAGATGCTAGCAACTCCAAGAGTTAGTATTTATGCTTGATAGTGGCTCGATAGAGGTAATAACCTCCAAGACTCATCTAAAACTTTTGGGTTATCTCCCAATAAGTACTTTTCTTTAACGCCTTTAAGTTAGGCATAAGAAGCAAGAAAAAGAATCAAGTGTTCTCAAATGAAGAAGCATTAAGAGCAAATTTTATTTTCATAGGAGAGGCAAAAGGGATCTTCTCTCTTTTCTTATGGAAGTGTTCTATACCTTTCTTGAGTGGGAGTTTATATTTAATGGTGCCTTCTTTCATATCAATAATGGCACCAATAGTTCTAAGAAAATGTCTTCCCAAAGTAATAGGACAAGAAGCATTGTATTCAACATCCAAAACATAGAAATCAACGGGGACATAGGCATTGTTAACCATAATAAGAACATCATTAATACTCCCCATGAGTTTCTTTTTATCATTATCATCAAGTGGTACATTTAAATAGAAATCTTCCAATGGTGGACAATCAAGCATTTCATAAATCTTTCTAGGCATAATAGAAACACTACTATCAAGATCACATAAAGCTTTAAGATCAAAATCATTCACTTTCATATTAATGATGGGTTCCGACCATCTTCAAGTTTCATAGGAATAGAAGCTTTATGTTTCGTCTTTTCTTCTTTAATTTTTATGAGAGCATCAGTAATGTATTTTGTAAAGGCCATATTCATAGCACTAGCATTAGGACTTTTAGCAAGCTTTTGTAGGAACTTAATTACTTCATAGATATTGCAACCATCAAGATCAAAATCATAATTATCATCTAAAGTAGTAAAGTTATTACTAGCTTCAACACTAGTGGTACTGATAGTAGAAACACTAATATTTCTAGCAATTTCATCTTCTCTTTCCCACTTAGCATTCAATTCAGCTAATAGTCTAACATTCTCATCAATTCTAACTTGTATGGCATTAGTAGTAGCAAAGGGATTTTCAATAGTTTCAGGTTTAGCAGCCATTTTATTAATCAAAGAGGATTGTTCTTCAGACAAAGATGATATATTTCTTTCAGCATTAGAAAGTTTCAACTATAAACTAGGAATTTCCCTATTTAAACTCTCAAGTTGATGACTAATATTTTTCAAAATAGTAGATTGTTCCTCCATGGTTTTAGTAAATAACTTATTTTGCTCATATTGCATTTGCATGAAGTTTTTATTGGATCTTTCAACTTTTAAAATTCTTCCTTCAGTAGGTATTCCAGGTTTGCCATGATAACCATAAGTATTATTAGGAGGGTAAGGCCTATAATTGTTATTATCATAAGCATTATTAGCAAAATTATTATTTTTTATAAAGTTCACATCAACTTGCTCTTCTTGAGCAACCAAGGAGGCTAAGGGAACATGATTCGCATCAATATGAGCTTTCCCATTAACAAGCATAGACATAATAACATCAATTTTATCACTCAAAGAAGAGGTCTCTTCAAGAGAATTTACCTTCTTACCTTGTGGAGCTCTCTCAGTGTGCCATTCGAAATAGTTAACGATCATATTATCCAGAAGCTTTGTTGCAGCATCCAAAGTAATGGTCATAAAGGTACCTCCAGCAGCAGAATCCAATAGATTTCTTGAAGAATAATTAAGTCCTGCATAAAAGGTTTGGATAATCATCCAAGCAGTTAGTCCATGAGTGGGGAAATTCTTTAACAAAGATTTCATTCTTTCCCAAGATTGAGCAACATGTTCATTATTAGATTGTTTAAACTTCATTATTTCACTTCTCATAGATATAATCTTAGCGGGTGGATATTATTTTCCAATGAAAGCATCTTTGCATTAAGTCCAAGAATCAATACTATTCCTAGTTAGGGATTGCAACCATTCTTTAGCTTTCCCTCTCAAAGAGAAAGGAAACAATTTAAGCTTAATAATATCCCCATCTATATCCCTATGCTTTTGCATCTCACAAAGTTCAACAAAGTTATTAAGATGAGCAGCAGCATCTTCAGTACCAATTCCAGAAAATTGTTCTCTCATAACAAGATTGAGTAAAGCAGGTTTAATTTCAAAGAAAGTAGCTTCAGGAACAGGTGGAGCAATACGTATGCACATGAAATCATTGTTGTTGGTGCTAGTGAAATCACACAACTTAGTGTTTTCAAGAGTAGTCATTTTTTGTGTTTTTAATAAAGAAAGCAAACTAGAACAACTAATTTTTTTGTGTTTTTGATAAAGAAACAAGTAAACAAAGCAAAAATAAACTAAGCAAAACAAAAAAACAAAGAAAATAGATTGGTTATGAGGGACTCCCCTTGTGAAGATGTCCTTGACTCCCTGACAACGGGGCCAGAAAAATACTTGCTGGCTCGAGATTGATGTCGAGCTTATTGGGAACCCCAAGAGAAAGGTATGATGAGCACAATAGTAAGTTTCCCTCAGTTATGAAACCAAGGTTATCGAACCCGTAGGAGCAAGGAAACACCTCCAAGTTGTTGTTTCCAACTTGGAATCCTCCACAACACATCCACAGAACTTTGCCCCCAACCTAAAGTGAGGTTGTCAATCTCACCGATTTTGCTGAAAACAAAGGATTAAACGTATAGTGTGGAAAAAGTAACAGCTTGCAGAAAGTAAACAATAAATGGTTGTAGATTGATGGTAAAAGAAAGGATCGGATCCATAGTTCACTAGTGGTGATTCTCCTTAAGATAGATGACATGTTGGGTGAACAAATTATAGCGGGGCAATTGAGAAACCTTGAGAAAGCATACATGCATATACTAATCATCTTGACTCCTATGAGATTTGATTGGGCATTACAACATTATATATAGACCGTAATCCAACTGCAACTTTGACTAATAATCCACCTTCAGGTTATCAATCCGAACCCCCTCTAGTATTAAGTTGCAAGCAACAGATAATTGCATTACGGATTGCATGTAAAGTAAACAATACGATTGTTCTATGAACAAAGGATTGTTGTTTTCTCCCTAGTAGCAACATCACATCTAGTACCTTAGAGATTTTTGTCACTTCCCCAGATTACTAGAGGCATGAACCCACTATCGAGCATAAATACTCCCTCTTAGAGTTGCTAGCATCTACTCAGCCAAGATATCGACTAACAATGGAGAGCATGCAAGATGACAAATAACAAAGACATGATAGAATCAATAATCAATCTAAAATAGCATCTCAATATCCATCGGATCCCCACAAACACAACATGTATGATTACAAATAGATGATATTTATCATGAATGGAGCTCACAAGATCTAGACATGGTAGCACAAAGGAGAAGAACCAACCATCTAGCTACTACATGGACCCGTAGTCCAAGGATGAACTACTCACGCATCACACTAGAGTCTTGCATGGTGATGAAGAAGGCCTCCAGGGTGAATTCTCTCCTTCGGTAGGGTGCCAGGAAGAGCTTCAGATCCCTCCCAATCTAGGGATGGAGATGACGGCGGCTACAGACTCTTTCTTGTAATTTTGATCGGGTACTTAGGGTTTCTGTATCGAAGTCATCTTATAGGCGAAAGGGGATGCCTAGGGGTTGCACCACCCCCTGGAGCGGGCTAGGCCTGGCCGCGCGGCCAGGTGGTGTGGGCGTCCCCTGGACCCTCTCCATCTCATATTCTAGCTCCGTGTCCCCCTCGGTGAAATATTGACTTTGGCTTTTGTCCCGTCCAATTCCGAGAATATTCATTTTCTGACTTTCCTAGAACCAAAAATAGTAGAAAATAGGCAGCTGGCACTTTGGCATCTTGTTAATAGGTTAGTCCAAGAAAGTGTATAAGAATATTTCGATGTGTGCACAAAACATAAGAAAGTAGATATAAACCAACCATGGAACATCAAAAATTATAGATACGTTTGCAACATATCAACCACATATGGATCCACCAGAGTCATTGCATGTGTGTTCTTTCCACAAATCAAATATGGATCCACCAATGTCATTGCATGTGTGTTATTTTCACAAACCACATATGGATCCACTAGAGTCATTGAATGTGTGTTATTTTCACAAACCACACATGGATCCACCAGAGTCATTGCATGTGTGTTCTTTCCACAAACCGCATAGATCAACCAATGTCATTACATGTGTGTTTTTTCCACAAACCACATGGATCAACCAGAGTCATTGCATGTGTGTTCTTTCCACAAACCACACATGGATCCACCAGAGTAATTGCATGTGTGTTCATGTCACAAACCACACATGGATCCACCAATGTCATTGCATGTGTGTTCTTTCCAAGAACCACATATGGATCCACCAATGTCATTGCATGTGTGTTCTTTCCACAAACCACATATGGATCCACTAGAGTCATTGCATGTGTGTTCTTTGCACAAACCACATATGGATCCACTAGAGTCATTGCATGTGTGTTCTTTCCACAAACCACATATGGATCAACAAATGGCATTGCATGTGTGTTCTTTCCACAAACCAAATATGGATCCACCAATGTCATTGCATGTGTGTTGTTTTCACAAACCACATATGGATCTACTAGAGTCATTGCATGTGTGTTTTTTTCACAAACGACACATGGATCCACCAGAGTCATTGCATGTGTGTTCTTTCCACAAACCACATGGATCAACCAATGTCATTACATGTGTGTTCTTTCCACGAACCACATGGATCAATCGGAGTCCTTGCATGTGTGTTCTTTCCACAAGCCACACATGGATCCACCAGAGTAATTGCATGTGTGTTCATTTCACAAACCACACATGGATCCACCAATATCATTTCATGTGTGTTCTTTCCATGAACCACATATGGATCCACCAATGTCATTACATATGTGTTCTTTCCCCAAACCACATATGGATCCACCAGAGTCATTGAATGTGTGTTCTTTTCACAAACCACATATGGATCCACTAGAGTCATTGCATGTGTATTCTTTCCACAAACCACATATGGATCAACAAATGTCATTGCATGTGTGTTCTTTCCACAAACCAAATATGGATCCACCAATGGCATTGCATGTGTGTTCTTTTCACAAACCACATATGGATCCACTAGAGTCATTGCATGTGTGTTCTTTTCACAAACAACACATGGATCCACCAGAGTCATTGCATCTGTGTTCTTTGCACAAACCACATGGATCAACCAATGTCATTGCATGTGTGTTCTTTTGACAAATAACATGGATCAACCAATGGCATTGTGTAACACCCTCAAATCGGCCCTATGCATGTTTTAGCGCTTCCTGCCAAACCCGCATAGAAACGATTCAAGGACGCCCACTAGGCACTTTCGTGCGGGTGGAAAACGAAGTAATACCATTACACATCAGTCCTCGATGGGACCCACAAATCATATATATACAACAACGACTCCATGAGTCAAGAATACAGATATAATATACGAAGATCCAAATCACCTTGAAAATGATAGAGCGTCTGACTACGGACAAGATGCAAATGGGGCTAAGAGCCCTGAAGAATACCCAATGGCCCAGGCCAAGCTGGAAGGGTAACCCTGCTAACGACGTCGATCTCAAACCTGCTAAACAAAAGGGGTGCCAACAAAGGGCAAAGGAAAAAGAGGAGCGTCAGTACTGAGGCCAGTACACGGCGAGGCTAGAATTCGGCGGCTCTCGCCTACATAGGTATGGTGGGCTGAAGCGGCAGCGCAGCGGCACTAAACAACCTATAGAGACTCGATACACCTGGCGGTTATCAGAGAGGGATAAGAAAGACCTATTCAGATCTAACCTGAAGCTAACGCCAAACAAACCCATCCTGGTATTTCCCCCCTCGAGACCAAATGAGGAAGTCGGACCAAGGAACTCACACAGTTGGCAATTTTACTCATTTCGTTATAGTTGAAGCACTTACTAGTCAGGTATAGATAGCTTGAGTCATTATGATAGCATAAGTAGTGGGCAGTTTTAATTAACATTCCGTTGTAGTTGGAACATTTACTAGTCAGATATAATTGTCCTAAGGAATCCCAAAACCCAACAGTTGTTGTCACTTTTATCACATTCCATTGGAGTTGCAATACTTACTAGGCCGATATAACAAAACAATCCAAGTCCACCAGTGGTTGGCGTTTTTAATATCCATTCCATTATAGTGAAGCTGATTACTAGTCAGATATATTTAGTCAAATTTATAGCACTACTTTAGTTATGCTTGTCTATGATCGAGATACTGTGCTCCAAGTCGTCGATAACCGCGGACACGGCTTTCAGAAAGTTTTACCCTGTAGGGGTGCACAAATAGCAACACACACTCGATCAACCTCGGAAAAACCAACTCAAAACCCAACGAGGCATTCACGACAAAGCGATCACAGGATTCAGAAATATTTCAGGGGGCCACCCCACTAAGCTACCCGCAACGAAGTTGGCCGGCTCCGGAACGGACCCAGGGTTTGTGTGGACGGCTGTAAACGACTGGGAACCCGAAAATGTGACTGGGCTTGTCGATACAGTGAAAACGTGTCACGATCCTAAACAGTACAGGTGCTCCTCGCACAATCTTAATAAAGCAGTAACATGGCATAAGTACAGGATAGTAATAAAGCCCCAAACTAATTGTGGCCCCAAGAAATAAGAATGAATCAAGCTCTGGCTCAGGGGGTTCATAAGGCCTCCCGGATGTGGATAGTGCGAAAAATCAAGGAACAGGTATCAAGTACTCGGGGTCCTACGGGACACAAGTCAGCGTGGAAGAACCAAATAACATCTATTGCCCACCGATGCCTCTGCATTAGTTATATCTAGCATTTTAATAGTTGTATTTAAAGTAGTGATCATCTCCACCCATAAACAACTCCACCGATAAACATCTGCCAGCGTTCCAACAATTGTGGTACTTGACAACACGAGATCACACCTAAGCAAGCGACTACGACTCACAAGGCCAGCTATCTACCAAACACAGGTAATAGGAGGTGTCCAAGGCAATATAGAGGCTGCATGGGATATAACTGGGGTGCGGAAACTAAAGCATCGCGACACAGATAGCAATAGATCAATAGGAGGAAATAAAAACTATAAATGCAAAATAGGTAGAAGGGGGAAGAGATGCTCGCCTGGGAAACATTGCCGGAGATTCATATCCGAAGAACTTGTCGATACTCGCATCCACTCATCGGTCTAATCCGCGAAGAAGCAAAGCACTAAAAGAAACACCGGATGCACTATTTAATATTGCGGCAGAAGATCCGGCATGATTATGATATGATGCAGATGCGGTGCAATTAGACAGTATTAAGCGAAACCGGGGTCCCGACAATTAAGTAAACGGTTTGAGATATTTAACTACCCCGCAATTTAAATGTTGGATTAGCAAGACAAAATAGGGCACCGGTTCTCTACACCAATTTAAATGGAGTCCGGAATAAGACTAAAATAACCCGCATAGAGACTCCATATTTCATTATGATGTGACTTGCCGAAAAGGCCCCAAACACCCACAATATGTATGCGAATATGCTAAATTACTATGCAACAAGTATATATCCTTATAAAAATAGGGGTCTCAGAAAGGGAAATCACATGAGGGTATCGGCAGTCTTGGTTTCAAAGGGGTTCGGGCGCCGGGATCGGTCTTCGGGGTCAGCCTTGGCTACCGTGTAGAAGACCTTCGGTCATCGGATCCATGAGGGAGGTCTTGACCGCAGGCACCGAAAAGACGAAGATGTAGTGGCGAACATGGAGGCAAACATCCCTTCACTTCATCTCATGCCAACATATCTTCAACGTTACCAATTTATAGAGAGTAGCATCCGCGGCAACCGAGGTTGTAATGAAGCCCCTGGACAGTGTGCAAAACACAAATCGCAACCACAGGCAGCACCACATGATAGGGAGGAGCTTAGCAGAAGCCTCGAGCAGGACACCAAGTCACCAGATTCCATCAGCTCATCAAGAGACATAATCCAGAGTGGAAGAGCCCACACGATAGCATAGAAGCTCACGAGGTGTCCCGGCGTTGATAAAAGGAGGAGGCCATAGCAGCACCTGCCAGAACAGAGATGGCCGCGATGCGTGTATGCAGGAAGAATGCGGCGTCGAGGGCTTGGGCTCGGGTTGACGGCAGGTTGAGGTGGGAGCCGGCGTCGAAGCAGAGGAGCCCAGGGCAGGCTCGCCTGGGTCCGGTCGGCGGGAACACAGAGGGCCGGTGGGGCTCGCGAGGCACATAAGAGGCGCCGAGGGGCTTGGTCGCGATGGGCCCGTGGTGGCGGCGCGGCTGTAGGGGAGGCGAGGCCGGCGCGAGAGGAGGCCCGGCGGCGGGATCTCGCCGGAGAACGCTGTAGCGGGGCGGAGTCGGCAGGGGACGCGGCGGCGAGGCATAGGCTGAGGTCGGCGGGGCGGCCGGCGAGGAATGGGGGGTGGCCCGAGAGGGGCTCGTAGAAGGAGACGACCTCGGCGGCGGGGACGTCGCTGGGAAGGAGAGCGCGGCCGGAGCCGGCGCTGGAGGGCGGCGGGCGCGATGTCCGTCGGTGGGGAAGGAGGGCGAGGTCGGAGAGGAGAGGGGGCGACGGCCGCCTCTGCAGCAAGGGCGGCGGCGGCCTCGGCCATGGCGGCGGAGTCAAGCCGGGGAAGAGGAGCACGGCGGAGAGAGAGACGGGGCGGAGGACGGCCTGGGGTGGCGCTAGGAAGTAGGGGCGTCGGCCGGCACCTAGGAAGGAGGAGGCGGCGGCAGAGATGGCGGCGGTCGGCGTTGGAGAGAGAGAGGGAGTGGTGCAGAATGTGCGGGGATGGGAGAGCGGCAGGTGGGGCCCGGGCGGGGCAGGAGCCCGAGGTGGTCGGGGTGGGGTGCGCGCGCAGGCGGGAGAGTTGTCGGTAGGGTGGGACCCAGCACGCGGCAGGGACGGGCGGCGGGTGGCGTGCGGGTGCGGGTGCGTCTGTCCACCCCAGGAGGTGGGGCCCGCGCAGGGGTAGGTGGCTGAGTTGGTGGGCAGGTGGCGGCGGCTGAGTGGTGAGTGGGGTGAGTGGGGTGAGGTGGCGCGATGTGAGTGGATGGAGTGAGGTGGAGAGGGGCTGGGTAGGGAATAGGGTAGGTTTCCTGGTAGAAAAGGTGTGGGTGTTTTTTTTTCTGGGTAGATAGGATTTTACCTGGAGGTGGCCGGCTGGGCTTTCGGGCCTGGCTGGCTGCCTCCCAAAATAATTTAAATATTTTATTCATTTAAAATGGGGCTTTTGAAATCCGCTGGTAGACAAAACGAAATCTTCCGGACAGACCCGGGTTTTAATTTAAAAACAAGACGGGGCATTTAGAAAACAAAAACAGACTTTGCGAAAATAGTTTTATGCAAACCAATGCAAGGTGGCATGATGACATGATCATGCGGTCATGATGATGCAATGCACAAAAACACCGCGATTTTCTAGTAGTGGTTTTGCGGGGAGCCACACATTGCATGTGTGTTATTGTCATAAACCACATATGGATCAACCAATATTATTTCATGTGTGTTGATGTCACAAACCACACATGGATCCACCAATGACATTGGATGTGTGTTCTTTGCACAAACCACATATGGATCCACAAGAGGCATTGCCTGTGTGTTCTTTCCACAAACTACATATGGATCAACAAATCTGGGACAGAAGAAAGAATCGAACCCTATAGTTATACAAAATTCCGTTTGTCCGTTTTCCATTTCGACCACTCGCTCCTATGTATGAAGAATGGCTCTTCCTTGTCTTCATATTTTCCAATCGACTGCCTTCTGGCGGATCCACACACGGATATCGAGTCAGTCTAGTGGCTCATGCTGCTTAATAGTGGAGGCGGGTAACAACTGCTCTTTCTTCTCAATCTTCCTCGTGCTCGTCCAAGGAGGGAGTTTGCTTTACCCAACTCCCCTTTTTTATAACAAGGCAGAAACCGCTTGTTTCATTGCCACTGAGGAGCATGCCAATGTTTATCCCCTGCTAGCGGGCCCTTTAACGGTCATTGCATGTGTGTTCTTTCCACAAACCAAATATGGATCCAGCAATGTCACTGCATGTGTGTTCTTTTCACAAACCACATATGGATCCACTAGAGTCATTGCATGTGTGTTCTTTTCACAAACCACACACGGATCCACCAGAGTCATTGCATGTGTCTTCTTTCCACAAACCACATGGATCAACCAATGTCATTGCGTGTGTGTTCTTTTGACAAACAACATGGATCAACCAATGGCATTGTATGTGTGTTATTGTCATAAACCACATATGGATCCATAAGAGTCATTGCATGTGTGTTCTATCCACAAACTACATATGGATCAACAAATTCCATTGCATGTGTTTTCTTTCCACAAACCAAATATGGATTACCAATGTCACTGCATGTGTGTTCTTTTCACAAACCACATATGGATCCACCAGAGTCATTGCATGTGTGTTCTTTTCACAAACCACACATGGATCCACCAGAGTCATTTCATGTGTGTTCTTTCCACAAACCAGATGGATCAACCAATGTCATTGCATGTGTGTTCTTTTGACAAATAACATGGATCAACCAATGGCATTGCATGTCTGTTATTATGATAAACCACATATGGATCAACCAATGTCATTGCATGTGTGTTCATGTCACAAACCACACATGGATCCACCAATGTCATTGCATGTGTGTTTGTAACATTCCAAAACTTTAATCCAAGTTATCAAGATCCAAATCACCCAATTTAGGGTTAACAAAATATTTTTCCCACTAAAAAAATAAGAATGCATGTGTGTGTTGCATTAATTAGGAATTGTTTTGAATTGCCATGTTTGCTTGTTCTAATGGTTATAAAATGATTCTAAGATGAATTCCACATCATCTAGATCATTCCTGATCAAAATCCAAAGAAAAAGAAATCAAATAGAATTAAATAATGGAAATGGTAACTTTTGCCATTTTAATCAACTAGGTCACTTTGGGTGTTCCTAGAACTCAAATTCAAATAGAGACAATTGTGGATCTTTGCACCCCTTGCTAGTACAAGTAGTGATGTACCAAGGCCCACTTTGTGATCTTCCACAAACATTCAAACTCTAAATTTAAAAGATAATTAAAAATGGAATCTATCTCATATGTCTAGATCCCACTTTTTCAAAAACCATTCAAATGACTTCAACATAACAAATCCCAGCAACCAGAGATGCTCAAGCATTAGACCAACCACTCCACCAAAAATCTCTGAAAATATCAAATCTTGTGTCATGCGGCCATTTGGTCGAACACCTGGCATGCACAGATCACACGCTAGTATAGCCTTACTATTTCAACAGGGATTTGCAACCCCATTGACCCCAATTCACTCCATCTGTCCCTCTTTGATCTAAGGAGACCATAACCAGCCCACTCCCTAGTCCCTACCACATTAGTTAGACTTAGATGTCATTCTATTGCATGAGATTGAGATTAGCACCCAACATTAGTGAACACTCTTAACTTAGTAGTTAGAGTTAATCCAAAACTTGATCACTTTAGATGGCAGTACTTTGTGAAAATGACTTGTGAAAACCTTGGAATGATGAGTCATTGTATTGAGATGTTTTGACATGTGTTGAGAAACACAAATGGTTTATGATGATGAAAATGTTGAGGCATGAGCCTTAGCCCTTTTATAAAAACTGATGGTTGGGTTCGGATGCGATACCATTCCAAAATTACCGTACAACCACAATTCCTGAATTGGGTAAGGCTTAGCTGGAAGTTTATATGCGTTAGTATTAGTTCCCTCGCGGGAGAGGTTTGAGGTGAGGCTACCTCTCAATGTTGTCCACCTATGCAGTTCCCAGGATGGCAGATGGCCGTGGCAGGGAGGCCAAGCTCGTAGGAGAGGTGCTTATACTAGAGTGTGTAAAGGAAAGATTATGTTTGATTATCTGCATACTAAGTATGATGATTCAGGGTTATCCCTGACAAGTGTATCGAATTTTGTGGTGAAACTATACCACCTCTGTAGAGTGTCAAACTATTCGAAAAGCCGCGTCCACGGTTATGGACATTGGAGTGGCCATACCATTCCGTTGTCAGATGTTTTCAAAATGACTTATGAAATGAATTGTGACATGACTTGACCACAACATGGTTGTGACTATGACAACTATGTTCCCACTTAGGTGCTTTTCAACTTTATTTTTTCTGTCTTTGTTTCTGAACTCATCTTAGGTTTCCAACTTGACTTTACAAATAAACTTAGAGTTAGCAATCCTACTAGAACTACCTTACTTGTTAGTGATAGTTTGCGAGTACTTAAAGAGTACTCATGGATTTTGTCCCTCGCTATTCCCGTGGCCAGACTATGAGGAGGACTACCTTGAAGGAGGACAGCAGGACGGCTATGACAACTAGGATCATCTCCCATCGTCAGCATTGCCTGTGACACTGAAGATGGAGCCCACCGCTATGCTATTTATTCTGCTACTTGATTGTATTAAGACTGGATCATGAGATCCTTTATTTGTGTAAGACCTTATTATGGTTTGTAATGGATGATGTACTGTGATATCCAATTTGTTATGTCTCGCAAAACTGGTAATCCTGGGATTGCGATGTATAGCATAACAGGCATCTGGGATTAAAAATCTGGGTGTTGACAAGTTGGTATCAGAGCCATCCTGACCATAGGAGACCCTAGTTAGAATGGACGTCCGAACAAAAACTTAGTTTCAAAAACCAAAGTGAGTATTTATGATAACTTATTTCCTCTCTTACCCATGGGATTCTTTCTCTCAAAAAAATACATGTTCCTCCAAATTCTTACATTACTACCTAAAACTTTGACACACTTGATCACTTCACTAACTTTCGCATCCTAAATTCTTATAGATGGAAGCTCAGTACAGCAAGTTCTACTAGTTGGGCACCGGAGGCCAACTGGTCTTCGAGAGGGATCTAGATGCACTGTCTGAGTACTTGGAGCGTCGGCATCCGGAATTCTTTGGAGCTCAACTCAATGGTTCCCCAGGGGGAGATTCACAATGGATAGTAGTTGTTGATCTTCAAGGCAAGTTAGAAGCACCAATGTCCGAGAAGATCCAATTCTCTATGAGAGAGAATAACTGGCTAGATGGATTAGCCAGGGCAATGCATGAAGCTCTCGTTCGTCTCTGCGCATAGAATGTCAACTTGATCCAGGGAACCCGCTTTGCTCACTATGCAAGGCGTGATTCTATGGGAGTGCCTCTAGAGATGCCAAATCATCCGGAGTTGAAGCGTCAAGTGGAGAACCTTGACTTCCTGCTGTACGACCGACAGAAGGAATTGGACAATGCTAGAGAGTTCGCCAACCACAACCTAGCCATTGCCGCCTAGAAGGCCCAGACTTTCTCACTACTCATCAAGGATCATTAGTCCCTTCGCCGTCAATGCGCAAAGAAGGATCGCACCATCGACCGTCTTCGCAAGAAGGTGGCCGACCTCGAGAAGACCATCAAGGAGCAAGAAGCTCAGCTTGCAGCAAAGGAGGAAGAAGAGGAGTAAGGTGAAGACATCCAGGGGGATATTCACTTGTACCTCAGTAATGATGATGACTATCTGGAGGATGATGCCATGGACTTCTACACCGACGATGATGACTCCGACTTCATCGATGATGAGTAGATGCACTAGAGCACTATCGTAGGAGTGAGAAGTATCGGTCCCATTGTATCTTAGCTTGCAAAATGGTTCTAAAAACCATATGTTTTCCTTTATTGGTGGTGTGTGTGAGTTTGTATCGTGTGCTTTGCTTGAATGAATGAAAAGAAGTTAGTTGCAAAACCTGAGTCAAACTCACAGTTTTAGCTTGGAAACCAAAATCATGAACCTTAGAACTTTCCCTCTTACCCCATTATCTATCTCAATCTTCAGATGACTCATGGAAACCAAGGAGGGAGCAGCTCATCGCAGGACCCAATGTTGCAGATTCTACAGACGCTCATTGCAGACTGTGAAGCTAGTAGGGCAGAGCGCCAAGCAAATCTAGCCACCTTGCAGCAGATCGCCCAGATGGCTCAAAATAATCAGAACCATGGAAATCAAGACCATCATGGATCCAAACTCAAAAACTTCCAAAATACTAATCTCCCAATCTTTAGCCAGTCTAAAAACCCACTAGATGCTGATGATTGGTTGTAGACCATGGAGAAAAACTTAGAAGTCGCCGGAGTGGATGCCAACGAGAAAGTTCTTTTTGCCACCCAATATTTTGCCGGAGATGCAAGAGCATGGTGGAACAGCACCCGCACAATGAACCATGGTCAAGTGATGACATGGGAAGCCTTAAGTCAAGTTCAGCCGCACCCATGTGCCGCAGGGTTTAGTCACCAGAATGAGAGATGAATTCAGAGAGTTAAAGCAAGGAAAAATAACTGTAGTGGAGTACCGTGACATATTATTGTCCCTCGCCAGGTATGCACCTGATGAGATCAACATAGAGGCCAAGAAGAAGGAGAGATTCCTGAACAGACTGCATGATGAGATGCAGACAGTACTCGTCAACATCCGTTTCGAGGATCTTGAAGACCTAGTCGACTCTGCTATTTAGATGGAAGGGAAGATCAATCAAGCAAACGACAACCGCAAACGTGGGATGATGCACCAAGATGGATCCAACAGTCACCAGAAGTACCGTCCCAACCCGTCTGCTGTATATGCCCCACGGAACAATCGACCCCCAATGTCTCGGCCAAGCTACCCCAACCGTAGCGGAGGAAATGTGAAGTTCGGAGGAAACAACAACTACCCCGGCAACTCCAGAAATTTCAACCGTGCACTGCCCAAGTCCAAAAATAACAACAACAACAACAACACCACTGCACCGAGGACTGGAAGCAATGTTGTTCCCGTGGCAGCAAAAGACAAGTCTCAGATTACTTGTTTTGAGTGTGGGGTAAAGGGTCACTACTCCAACGAGTGTCCCAAGAAGATTGCCGCCACTGCCAATGTGAATGCCCCAGCTCAATAGCAGCGTCGTGTTTAGCCCGGAAAATGATTCTCCCTAGGGATCCCTCACAACCGCAATGGCCGTCTCTTCCACATGAACGCCGAAGAAGCCCAAGAAGCGCCAGATGTCGTGCTGGGTATGTTTTATGTCAACTCAGTATTAGCAGGAGTGTTGTTTGATTCTGGAGCATCTCACTCGTTTGTCACCAAAGAATTTGCATGCACTAGTAAGATTCACCCAAACAACTTGAAGCATGTCATGATAGTTCAAATACCCGGTTCAACTACAAAAGCTAGAAAATTTTGCAAAGTTGTACCTATCAGAATACATGGGATAGATTTTTATGCCAATCTAATAGTACTTGGAACCAAAGGTTTGGAAGTAGTACTAGGAAGAGCATAAAGGATTGATTGACTGTGCCAAGAAAGCCATCACCATGACCAGTAGCTCTAGAGTATTAGTAGAGCATATATCTGAAACCTTGCCCCGTCAATTCAAGTGCAACAAGAGTCTAGCCCTACCCACCATAGACCAAGTCAGAGTAGTCTATGAATACCCTGATGTATTCCCAGATGAATTGCCCGGTATGCCCCCGGATAGGGATATTGAGTTCATTATTGAACTTATCCCCGGAACCGGACCCATAGCTCAGAGACCCTATAGCATGAACCCCTCAGAGTTAGTGGAACTGAAGAAGCAGCTGGATGCTATGTAAGCAACATGCTTGATTCAACCAAGCGCATCGCCATGGAGATCGCCCGTGTTGTTTGTCGACAAAAAAGATGGAGGCAACCGTTTGTGCATAGATTACAGGAAGCTAAATGACGTCACAATCAAGAACAAGTACGCCTTGCCCAAGATAGAGGATCTATTTGATTAGTTGACTGGTGCTAGTGTTCTCTAAGATCGATCTTAGGACTAGTTATCACCAACTTAAGATTCGTGCAACGGATATTCCAAAGACCGCCTTTACTACCAGATATGGATTATACAAGTATACGGTCATGTCTTTTGGATTAACCAATGCCCCTACTTATTTCATGAATCTCATGAATAAGATCTTTATGAATTTTCTAGATAAGTTTGTCGTTGTGTTTATCGACGATGTCCTTATCTACTCCAAGTCAGAAGAAGAGCATGAGCAACATCTGAGAATCATCCTTGAAACCCTTAGAGAGCATCAGTTGTATGCCAAGTTCAGCAAATGTGAGTTTTGGCTGAAAGAAGTAGGATTCCTAGGACAAATTGTGTCTACAGGAGGATTCACTGTTGACCCTGCCAATATCATGGATGTTGAAGAATGGGAAGCCCCAACCACTCAAACTCAAGTCCGTGCATTTCTCGGATTAGCAGGATATTACCGCAAGTTCATAGAAGGATTTTCGAGCATTGCAAGACCCATGACCCAATTCTTGAAGAAGGAAAAGAAGTTGGAATGGACCGAAAAATGTGAAGCAAGTTTCCAAGAGCTCAAGAAGAGATTGATTTCAGCCCCAATATTAATTATGCTAGATATCAAGAAGCCGTTTGATGTGTATTGTGATGCATCCAAGATTGGTCTCAGATGTGTATTGATGCAAGAAGGCAAATTCATCGTGTATCTGTCTCGACAACTGAAGCAGCATGACCAGAACTACCCTACTCATGATCTTGAGTTAGCAACCGTAGTTTTGGCATTGAAGACATGGCGTCATTACCTTATGGGTAATCCATGTGAGATTTACTTAGATCACAAAAGCTTGAAGTATATTTTCACCGAGAAGGAGCTGAATATGAGGCAAAGGAGATGGGTAGAGTTAATCAAGGATTATGACCTTGACATTCACTATCACCCTGGCAAAGCCAATGTGGTAGCGGATGCTCTTAGCAGATTGTCGTGTAGGTTAAACACCATGATCAAGGAGAAGCAACCAAGTTTGCATGAGGAGTTAGAGCAGTTTAGAACTAAGCTAGTTAGTAAAGGATTCTTAGCTAGCATTGAACTTCAACCCACTTTGATTATCCAAATCAAGGAAGCCCAGAAGGGAAATGCAAGCATCGACGGAATCTAGCATCGTATTGGTACAGGAAAGGTACCTGGATTCACCGAAGACGAAGAAGGAGTTCTTTCGTACAAAGGATGTATCTGTGTGCCAGCAGATTCGGAGCTAAAGCAATTATCATGCAAGAAGCTCATGATACTCTTTATTCTATCCACCCTAGAGGAACAAAGATGTATCAAGATTTGAAGTAGCAATTTTGGTGCCACAAGATGAAGAGAGAAATCGGAAGCTACATTGCCAAGTGTGATATCGGTCAGAGAGTCAAAGCGGCACATTAGAGACCCACAGGACTATTGTAACCATTGCAGATTCTAGAATGGAAATGGGATTCCGTCGGAATGAACTTTATCACCGGTTTGCCTACTTCTAGTAGGGGAAATGACTCTATCTGGTTCATCGTTGATAGACTGTCCAAGGTAGCTCATTTTATACCTGTCAAGACAACCTACTAGAGTTCAAAGCTAGCAGAGTTGTACATTGCCAGAATTGTCAGTTTGCATGGGACCCCCAAGACCATAGTATCAGATCGAGGAACCCAATTTACCTCGAGATTTTGGTAGAAAGTCCAAGAAGGATTAGGAACCAAGTTGAATTTCACCATAGCTTATCACCCGCAGACTGATGGACAGACTGAAAGAGTCAACCAAATCCTAGAGGATATGTTAAGCGCTTGCGTGTTAGAATACGGATCAAAATGGGAAGATTGTCTGCCTTTCACAGAATTCTCATACAACAACAGTTATCAAGCCAGTTTGCAAATGGCACCATTTGAGTTCTTATATGGAAGAAAGTGTCGTACCCCTTTGAATTGGTCGCAAGTAGGAGAGAGTCAGATTTTTGGACCCGACATCCTACGAGAAGCCAAAGAGAAGGTTCACAAAGTCCGTGAGCACCTCAAGACTGCCCAATCTAGACAGAAGAGTTATGCCGACAAGAGAACGAGAGACCTGACTTTCAATGTCGTAGACTTTGTGTATCTCAAAGTTTCGCCATTAAAGGGAACACAACGTTTTAGTCTGAAAGGAAAGTTAGCCCCAGATATATCAGACCCTTCAAGATTCTGAATCGCCAAGGAGAAGTATCATATCAACTGGAACTGCCTGAGGAAATGTCTGCCATCCACAATGTGTTCCATATCTCGTTACTTCGCAAATGCCTAGAAGTGTTAGAGAAGACCGAAGTTTTCAAGAACATCGATCACCGAGATGTTGATATCAACAAGGATCTGACGTATCGTGAAGTGCCCATTGATGTTTACGCACTTCTATTCTTGTAGACAGTTGTTGGGCCTCCAAGTGCAGAGGTTTGTAGAACAGCAGCAAGTTTTCCCTTAAGTGGATCACCCAAGGTTAATCGAACTCAGGGAGGAAGCGGTCAAAGGTATTCCCTCTCAAGCAATCCTGCAATCAAGATACAAGAAGTCTCTTGTATCCCCAACACACCCAATACACTTGTCAGGTGTATAGGTGCACTAGTTCGGCGAAGAGATAGTGAAATACAAGTGGTATGGATATAAGATAACGGTGCTAGAAAATAGTTTGATGGCATGGAAGAGACTAAAGGAAAACTGAAATAAAGATGGAAGCAAGCAAACATGTAACAGATCTTATTGCAAACGGTGTATCAAAGCTAAGAAAAAAGGCCTAGGGATCATACTTTCACTAGTGAACACTCTCATATAAATATATTCTTCTTTATGATACTACGTTGAACTACTCTCTGGTTGGACACTCTAATCAACGGTAGGGCTATAACAGCACACCTCAAAGTTCATCTTTCCCATCTAGAAAACCCCACACGGTCACCTTGAGTACTAGATGAGTCCAACAAACACCACAATTTCATAAAGATATCCAACTCCAAATATAACTTATAACAAGTATTTGTAATCTCTAGCCTAAGTGCCACCATCGTGAGCACGTTGTTACTTTCACACACATGGGGAGAGCAGAGATTCATTAAAGCACTTGAGTAGCAGAATAGATCTATAGATTACAAGCTCATGATCACAATATGATCATGCATAGAGAGAGATGAACACATAGATACCGGTAGAACCCTTAGCCTCGAGAGAGAACTACTCCCTCCTCATCATGGGAATCCGCAACGCTGATGGAGATGGTGGTGGAGATCGATGGAGATGGCTCCGGGGGCACTTCCCCGTCCTGGCAGGGTGCCGGAATAGAGACTTTCTATCCCCTGAATCTCCCCTTCGGTGGCGGCGGCGCTGCGGAACTTTTCGTGGATTTCTGATTGCCGATCTAGGGTTTTTGCCTCGGGGGAGATATATAGGCAAAAGAGGCAAGGTCGGTGGCCGGCCAAGGGGCCCGCGCCCAGGGGTGGTGTGGCCACCCTATGGCCCCTCTCCATCTCGTATTCTGGCTCCATGAGTCTCCGGGGAAAATAGGCATATTGGCTTTTGTCCCGTCCAATTCCGAGAATATTCATTTTCTGACTTTCTGGAACCAAAAACCGCAGAAAACAGGCAACTGGCACTGTGGCTCTTGTTAATAGGTTAGTCCAAGAAATCATATGAAAAGTACTCCAAAGCATGGACAAAACATAAGAAAGTTGATAAAACCAAGCATGGAACATCAAAAATTATAGATACATTTGCAATGTATCAACATCCCCAAGCTTAACTCCTGCTCGTCCTCGAGTAGGTAAGTGATAAAAAGAAAGAATAATTTTTGAGGTGACATGCACCATCATAAACTTGATCAAAGTATTTGTAAAACATTCAAAGCTAGGATCATAGTACTTCAATCATAACATGAAATACAAAGTTCTAGCAATAAGACAAAGAAACTATGATGCAACATGAAAAGGCACAAACAAAAGATTCATGAATAACAATGCTTTGCAAGACGTTTGTTTGTTTCACATAAAGAAAACATAGCATAATAGTATTCAGCTTGTCCCTCATAGAGTAGCAAATATAAATGCATAGGACACCTTCGAACTTCATAAGAGTGACTAGATACAAATAGTTTAAAACAAGCAATATCAAGTTATGCATCAATCAACTAGTCTTGGGACAATGCACATAGAACTAAGAATGGCCACTATGCTCTCAAAGTAGGTGC
This sequence comes from Avena eriantha, assembly GCA_910589775.1. Lineage (NCBI taxonomy): Eukaryota > Viridiplantae > Streptophyta > Magnoliopsida > Poales > Poaceae > Avena > Avena eriantha. The sequence continues at coordinate 343,175,375 of OU342744.1, forward strand.
ATAAGAATAGAAGGTGGAGACTCAATATAATAGTGGAAAAAAAGCCTTCATAGAAGGAAGCAGGGATTCAAGTATCATAAAAAGCTTCCAAAAATTATGGTGCTTATTAGCTTTCAGCTCTCATTGCCCGTATCATAAGCATCTTGAAGTGATTAAGGTTAAAGTGAACAAACTATGGTATACATGCTTGACGAAGTATAAGTTAGAAATCTCATGTCCCTTGAATACGAGGGCCGCTCCTCATGCTACTCAAGTTTAGTCACCGGTAAGTTCTTGTCATTGTAAGTACATGTGTATCATAGAGAACCGCCAACGGGGTACCCCTTGCCCGATGATACGGAAGAATCCCCATATCAAAATGACAAGGCAAGTAGACAACGAGCATCTCAACAATCTTCTTATTTACCATGGGAAAATGGTGCTTTTTGCTCTCTTTCCTCTTTCCTCATATCTTTTTTTCTTTTCTTTTTCTCTTTTTTCTCAATATCTGACTCTTTTTTTATAAGAATAATTCTTCATAGACAGCTCATTATGGTTACGCTGCAGGTTTCTACCATGACAACATGGATTAGACCAGCGGCCCGGGCATTTCTCTAACACATATACATAACTCCATGGACTTACAAGCTCCCCTTTCATTTCACACCGACGACATCCATATACAAAAGAGCATGATATCAACTAGGTACAAGTACCAAGTGCAATGTTGAAAGTGTTCCCCATGACAACATGGTTCTTCTAATTCCCAACAAATAAGTGCAAGCATATACAACATAGATGACACAATGGTTCAAGTTTATTAAGGGCAAGAAAAGTAAAGTGTGCCATCAAGTTCGTGAGAGCTTTAATCACTAGTTTTCTCATAACAAGTTTAATTTGGAAGGTAGATAAAAACATGAATATACTTGGAATAGCATAAGCTAGTAGGTAGGTATGGTGGACTCTTTGGAATAACTTGGTTTAGGGAGTTGGATGCATGAGTGGAACTCAAACTTGGTTGTGGAGGCTAGCAAAAGACTGGGAGCGACCAACTAAGAGAGCAATAATGGCCATAATCATGCAGAGCGACAAAACATCATTGATCAAAGCATAAAGTGATATTACAAGTTTAAAACTAAAGGATAATAAAGGCTATGGTGACTTGAGATAGTCATAACATGGTGTGAGCATGTGCCAAGTCAACCCAAATAAAGCATCAAAGGAGAATACCACTATACTATGCTTTAATATGCTAAAACAATGCATGATTCATCCAAGGAACATTAAGCAATCTCAATTGTTTATAACAAGTCATGATACAGCAAAGAATACTAAGCATAAAGCCAAAACAATATCAAGCATGGCATGACAGAGCATAGGCCACAGTCAAAAACAAGCTCTTTTTACCACATAAGTATGAACTTTTCTACACTTTTCCGAACCAAACCAAATTATTTGCAAACAAATGTAAGAAAGAGGGGCTCCAACCAATTTATTCAGAAAACTAAGAAAACTAAGGAAACTAAAAACGCAAACGAATAAGAAGACGCTCCAAAAACAACACAATTGTGCATGAAACAATAAAAATGAAGCGTTTGGAAGAAACCTGGGATTTTTATTGATGAAGAGGGGGATGCCTTGGGCATCCCCAAGCTTTGACGCTTGTACTTCTTGGATATTTCTTGGGGTAACACGCGTGGCATCCCCAAGCTTGAGATTTATTCCATCCTTCATATCATTACTCGTTCCTTCCATACACCTGAAATTTTTCCTTCATACAAAACTTCACACAATCTTTATTAGCAACATTAGTGCACTCAAGATGATAGGTTTTTTAGGTTCAGTTCCAACACCAATAAAACTTGCATTAAAACACTATATACTGTATCACTTCCCTAAAAAATCTCAATTCCCCAAAAGAACTCAAAAAGGAACCAACAAGAAGCAGATGCAAATAATGGCAGAAATCTGTCAAAACAGACCAGCAGGTAAATACGATTTTTTTCGAAGACCTTCTGTTGCTCAAATCGAAAAGTGTTGAACTAACGAAAGTTATATAACAACCTGGGACATAAGCAAAAAAATTCACGCCTCAAAAGGACATAGAGAAATTTTACACGAATTTTTACGGTGAAGCACAGAAATCTGTTTCAGGACAGCAACTTTCCCAATCATTACTTCTCTCTCATTAGAGGTTACACTTCGCACAAAAAGCAAATAAAAAGGATAAGGAGAGGTTATTACTGAAGTAATAATTTTCAAGACTCATCTGAAAGTTTTGGGTTATCTCCCAATAAGTACTTTTCTTTAACGCCTTTAAGTTAGGCATGATAGTTTGAGAAGATGCTCACATAAGAAATATGAATTGAAGTGAAAGAGAGCATCAAGAAGCAAATTCAAAACACATTTAAGTCTAACCCACTTCCTATGCATAGGAATCTTGTAAAGAAACAAGTCATGAAAGCACAAAGCAACAAGCATAGTAAAGCAAAACAAGTGCAACTTCAAGACTTTCAACATAAAGAGGGGAAACTTAATATTATTGACATGCATAAAACCATGTTTCTCTCTCTCATAATAACTTTCAGTAGCATCATGAATAAAATTAACAATATAACTATTATATGAAACATTCTTATCATGGGCCACATGCATAAAAGAATTAATACTCTCCACATAAACATAGTCATTCTTATTAATTATAGTGGGGGCAAATTCAACAAAATAGCTATCATTATTATTCTCATCACCATAATCATCAAATATAGGAGGCATATTGTAATCATAATTAATTTTTTCCTCAATAGTAGGTGGACTGAAAATATCATACTTATCATTGTATTCATCATATATTGGAGGTTTGGTATCATCATAAGCAATAGAATAGCTATCTTCCAAAGCTGGGGAACTAAAAAGATCATTTTCATAGGAACTAGCTTCCCCAACCTTAGACTTTTCCATGGCATTAGCAATAATAGTGTCCAAAGAATTCATACTAACAACTTTTCTATTACCATGCAAATAAAGTTCCATAGGTTTTTTAATTTTCTCTTCAAACACTTCATGTCCTAACTCAAGATAAATACTATAAAGCTCTCTAATTTTTTTGTTGTTTTCCATTAAGCCTAACTAGTGAAAAAAAGAAACAAAAAGACAAAATTGCAGAATCTAAAGGAAATAACTTCAAGCACTCACACCGGAGGATGTGAGTACCTTTAACCTTACCTCCCCGGCAACGGCGCGAGAAAATAGCTTGATGTCTACGCACTTCTATTCTTGTAGACAGTTCTTGGGTCTCCAAGTGCAGAGGTTTGTAGAAAAATAGCAAGTTTTCCCTTAAGTGGATCACCCAAGGTTTATCGAACTCAGGGAGGAAGTGGTCAAAGGTATTCCCTCTCAAGCAATCCTGCAATCAAGATATAAGAACTCTCTTGTGTCCCCAACACACCCAATACACTTGTCAGGTGTATAGGTGCACTAGTTCGGCGAAGAGATAGTGATATACAAGTGGTATGGATATAAGATAACGGTGCTAGAAAATACTTTGATGGCGTGGAAGATACTAAAGGAAAACTGAAATAAAGATGGAAGCAAGAAAACATGTAACAGATCTTATTGCAAACGGTGTATCAAAGCAAAGAAACAAGGCCTAGGGATCATACTTTCACTAGTGAACACTCTCATATAAATATATTCTTATTTATGGTACTAAGCTGAACTAATCTCCGTTTGGACACTCTAATCAACGGTAGGGCTATAACAGCACACCTCAAAGTTCATCTTTCCCATCTAGAAAACCCCACACTGTCACCTTGAGTACTAGATGAGTCCAACAAACACCACAATTTCATAAAGATACCCAACTCCAAACATAACTCATAACAAGTATTTGTAATCTCTAGCCTAAGTGCCACCACGGTGAGCACGCTGTCACTTTCACACACATGGGGAGAGCAGAGATTCATTAAAGCACTTGAGTAGCAGAATAGATCTATAGATTACAAGCTCATGATCACAATATGATCATGCATAGAGAGAGATGAACACATAGCTACCGGTAGAACCCTTAGCCTCGAGAGAGAACTACTCCCTCCTCATCATGGGAATCAACAACAGTGATGGAGATGGTGGTGGAGATCGATGGAGATGGCTCTAGGGGCACTTCCCCGTTCCGACAGGGTGCCGGAATAGAGACTTTCTATCCCCCGAATCTCCCCTTTGGTGGCGGCGGCGCTGCCGAACTTTTCGTGGATTTCTGATTGACGATCTAGGGTTTTTGCCTCGAGAGAGATATATAGGTGAAAGAGGCAAGGTCGATGGCCGGCCAGGGGACCCGCACCATGCCCTGCCACGGCCAAGGGGGACCCGCGCCCAGGGGTGGTGTGGCCACCCTATGGATCCTCTCCATCTCGTATTCTGGCTCCGTGAGTCTCCGGGAAAAATGGGCATATTGGCTTTTGTCCCGTCCAATTCCGAGAATATTCATTTTCTGACTTTCTGGAACTAAAAACCGCAGAAAACAGGCAACTGGCACTGTGGCTCTTGTTAATAGGTTAGTCCAAGAAATCATATGAAAAGTACTCCAAAGCATGGACAAAACATAAGAAAGTTGATAAAACCAAGCATGGAACATCAAAAATTATAGATACATTTGCAATGTATCACCCATTCGTATCTTGGAGGAAGCCTACAGATCCACCAGGACCCGGAGTATCAAGTTTCTCAAGATCCAATGGAGTAACCATACCGAAGAAGAAGCCACTTGGGAGCGAGAAGATTACATTAGGACTGAGTTCCTAGATCTCTTTAGTTCCTAGTTTTCTTTCTTAAATCTCGGGACGAGATTTTGTTTAAGGGGGAAGGTTTGTAACATCCCAAAACTTTAATCCAAGTTATCAAGATCCAAATCACCCAATTTAGGGTTAACAAAAACTTTTTCCCATTAAAAGAAATAAGAATGCATGTGTCTGTTGCATTAATTAGGAATTGTTTTGAATTGCCATGTTTGTTTGTTCTAATGGTTATAAAATGATTCTAAGATGAATTCCACATCATCTGGATCATTTCCAAGAAAAATCCAAAGAAAATGAAATCAAATATAATTAAATAATGGAAATGGTCACTTTTGCCATTTTAATGAACTAGGTCACTTTGGGTGTTCCTAGAACTCAAATTCAAACAGAGACAATTGTGGATCTTTGCACCCCCTGCTTGTACAAGTAGTGATGTACCAAGGCCCACTTTGTGATCTTCCAAAAACATTCAAAATCTAAATTTAAAAGACAATTGAAAATGGAATCTATCTCATATGTCTAGATCCCACTTTTTCAAAAACCATTCAAATGACTTCAACTTAACAAATCCCAGAAACCAGAGATGCTCAAGCATTTGACCCACCACTCCACCAAAAATCTCTGAAAAATTCAAATATTTGTGTCATGCGGCCATTTGGTCAAACACCTAGCATGCACAAATCACACCCTAGTATAGCATCACTGTTTCTACCGGGATTTGCAACCCCATTGACCCCAATTCACTCCCTTTGTCCCTCTTTGATCTAACCAGACCATAACCAGCCCACTCCCTAGTCCCTAGCCATAGTGCAGCGCCACCCCGATGCCATGCCCGCCGGTCGAGCACGATCAGCTCGCTGGAGACCACCAGCCCCTCTCCGCTGCTCCAGGAAGGAAGGCGTGATCACACCGCCGACCACGGTCCACCCCATGGCCACAGCCAGCCCCTAGACCACTGAGGACAAGCCCCGCACTAAGCCTCTGCGCCATGCCAGCGCATGCCAGAGCGCCATCCTGGCAAGGCAGCACACGCCGCCCCTCAACCATAGCTCGTGCGCGCCGTGGACCGCGTCGAGCACCGCCTCTGTCGTGCAGAGTGCCAGACGCTCCCGACCGCAATCCACCGCCCCTAGAATCGCCATTAAGCCCTAGCTAATCGCCAGGGAACTACCCATCGTCCGCCTACCTTGCCCACGCCGATAGCACCTTGTGTCGTCGTCACCAATGAGCTCCGCCCATGCTTCTCTGCCGCCTCATCGAGCCTATATAAGGGAGCCTCCCAACACGATTTCTTCACACTCCCACACTCCCCTCTCACCACTGGCCCTTCCCCACCTCTTGCTGGAGCCGCTCGAGCAGCCAACAGCCAGAATTTTGCCAGAGATAGCCGCAGCAGAGGAGGAGACGCTCCCATCGATTTCGTCCACCCCAGCCTCTGTCGTGACTTTGCCAGAGCCCACCGTCGTCTCCTTGTTCAAACGCCCCCATCACCGCACTACCTGGAGCCCTAGTATGCCCCCACTACACCCCCACAGCGCCGCTAGGTTTCTGTCTCGCCGGCGATGTGTCTGTCGTCGACGATGAACGTGAGCCGTAGATCCTAGCTCTAATCCTACGGTCCACATTGCCCCATACCGCTGCACGTTTAAAGAGCCACTGATAGGCAGGACCCCCCTATCAGATGTCCTCAGCTCCGCGGAGTGAGACTGGGCCGGCCCATTAGTGTTCCCGCGCAATCCAGCAGATTCAAATAAACCTTTTTCTTTTTATAAGTAAACTTAATTCTGTCCCTTAGTTCAAAAATCAATTCAGGGAGTTTTACAAATCCAAATTGAGTGATTCCAATTTTGTTGGAAAGATAATAAAAATCTCTATCCAAGCCTGTTTGATTTAAATAATTTAGAGTAATAGATCTCTCCTAGAAAAAATAACAAGACAAAATCGTTTTCACATTCAAACATTTTTCTAAAATCAACCATAATAGCTTTTGAGTTGATTCCAACTCTCAAAAATCACGTTTAACCATACCTGTCTGAATCTGTAATAATATTAAGGTTTGCATGCAATGACTTTGGACTAGTACCAAATTAATGCTATATAGGCATTTCTACTCACTTTAAATCATTAAATATTAAACGTAAACTTATTAAAATGTGATCAAACCTTTAAATCACATTCCCATATAGTATAATATGTGGTGATGACATGTGTCCACATGATCCCATGTTTTAATTGGATAATATTAAATCTTAGTTAATTTCAATGAGTAGAAATTACTTTTCTCAAATAAAATAAATAAAACTAGTTATTAAACCTTGTAATGTTTGAGATGATACTAGATCATCAAATGTGTGCCTTAGTGTGCTAAATAGACTAGTTAAGTATTGTTTGGTGATTGTGTATTCCGTATGTATTTATAGACAATAGTACCGACCAAGTCTTCGAGGAGGAGGAGTTCTACTAAGAAGAGGAGGAAGAGAATTTCAACCACTTCACCAACCAAGGCAAGCCATCATTAACAATGCAAGCTAACCCTTGCAAGCTATTGTTTGCAAGCTAGAATTAAGCAAGATGCATTAGGCATGCTTGGTTATACATGTTGATTTATACCTACTCCAAGTTTTACTTACAAGCTTTACTTTCTTTACTTTACCCAAAGTTCTTTACTTTATTGTAGATAGCATAAAGAGTATAAAACTTGGCCTATCTAGTTAGACTTAGATGTCATTCTATGGCATGAGATTGAGATTAGCACCCCACATTAGTGAACACTCTTAACTTAGTAGTTAGAGTTAAACCAAAACTTGATCACTTTAGATGGGAGTACTTGGTGAAAATGACTTGTGAAAACCTTGGAATGATGAGTCATTCTATTGAGATGTTTTTACATGTGTTGAGAAACACAAAAGGTTAATGATGATAAAAATGTTGAGGCATGAGCCTTAACACTTTTATAAAAACTGATGGTTGGGTTCGGATGCGATACCATTCCGAAATTACCGTACAACCACAATACCTGAATTGGGTAAGGCTTATCTGGAAGTTTATATGCATTATTATTAGTTCCCTCGCAGGAGAGTTTGAGCTGAGGCTACCTCTCAATGTTGTCCACCTATGTAGTGCCCATGATGGCTGATGGCCATGGCTGCGAGGCCAAGCTCATAGGAGAGGTGCTTATACTAGAGTGTGTAAAGGAAAGGTTATGTTTGATTATATGCATACTAAGTATGATGATTCAGGGTTATCCCTGATAGATGTATCGAATTTTGTGGTGAAAGTGTACCTCCTCTGCAGAGTGTCAAACTATTCGAATAGCCGCGTCCACGGTTATGGACAGTTGGAGTGGCCATACTGTTCCGTTGTCAGATGTTTTCAAAATGACTTATGAAATGAATTGTGACATGACTTGACCACAACATGGTTGTGACTATGACAACTAAGTTCCCACTTAGGTGCTTTTCAACTTTATTTTATCTTTCTTTGTTTCTGAACTCACCTTAGGTTTCAAACTTAACTTTACAAATAAACTTAGAGTTAGCATTCCTACTAGAACTACCTTACTTGTTAGTGATAGTTTGCGAGTACTTAAAGAGTACTCATGGCTTTTGTCCCTCGCTATTGCCGTGGCTAGACTATGAGGAGGACTACCTTGAAGGAGGACAGCGGGACGGCTACGACAACTCGGATCATCTCCCATCGTTAGCATTGCCTGTGACACTGAAGATGGAGCCCACCGCTATGCTATTTATTCTGCTACTTGACACTGAAGATGGAGGCATCTAGGATTAAAAATCCGGGTGTTGACAGTGTTCTTTACACAAACCACATATGGATCCACTAGAGTCATTGCATGTGTGTTCTTTGCACAAACCACATATGGATCCACCAGAGTCATTGCATGTGTGTTCATTTCCACAAACCACATATGGATCCACTAGAGTCATTGCATGTTTGTTTTTTCCACAAACCACATATGGATCAACAAATGTCATTGCATGTGTTTTATTTCCACAAACCAAATATGGATCCACCAATGTCATTGCATGTGTGTTCTTTTCACAAACCACATATGGATCCACTAGAGTCATTGCATGTGTGTTCTTTTCACAAACCACACATGGAACCACCATAGTCATTGCATGAGTGTTCTTTCCACAAACCACATGGATCAACCAGTGTCATTACATGTGTGTTCTTTCCACAAACCACATGGATCAACCAGAGTTATTGCATCTGTGTTCTTTCCACAACCCACACATGGATCCACTAGAATAATTGCATGTGTGTTCATGTCACAAACCACACATGGATCCACCAATGTCATTGCATGTGTCTTCTTTCCATGAACCACATATGGATCCACTAGAGTCATTGCATGTGTGTTCTTTTCACAAACCATATATGGATCAACCAATTTCATTGCATGTGTGTTCTTTTCCACAAACCACCTATGGATCCACCAGAGTAATTGCATGTGTGTTCTTTTCGCAATCCATATATGGATCAACAAATGTCATTGCATGTGTGTTCTTTTCACAGACCACATGGATCCACCAATGGCATTGCATGTGTGTTCTTTCCACAAACCACATATGTACCCACTAGAGTAATTGCATGTGTGTTCTTTTCCACAAACCACATGGATCAACCAATGGCATTGCATGTGTGTTATTGTTGCAGACCGTTCGATTGGGGCGCGTGGACGAATAAGATGGTTCTTCGTAAGAGCGTTCCGTGAGTAGGCTGTTCCATGACATGATTGGTCACGCTTACATTTTCACTTATATTACTATTATTTCCACTCCCCTATAGCCTACTAGTAATACCATAGAGCTCGTGAGTGAGCATGTTTACTCCACAGCCCCCTCCCCCCTCATCCACCACACGTCATTGTGCGCCCAGACGACGCCACCGGCTTTCGTGCGCCATGCCCGGACGACATCCGCTCATTCTTGGTCGCTACCTTCATGCTAATAAATCATGTTAGAAGATTTTGAATTTATCCTACATATTCCTACTATTCACCGATCTAACTGCTGATCTTTTTTATGATTTCTCGACGAACTCCAGATGTGGCAGATGCTGCAGCCCAAGAATTTGGAGATCCTCGCGCGCAACTTCGCAGCGATGTTCCCGCTCATGTGCTTCCACCCAGGATGATTTCGTCATTACTCCTACCATAAGCTCCCACTCCATGAGCTCGCATGCTTGCACGGCGTGTGCTCTTGCATGGATCTAGGCTATAACTACACCGGCCCACCGGCAGATCTCATCGTCCACCTTGCAGAGGAGCACTTGAGCGAAGTGATTAGGATCTTGTACGGGCAAGCCCAACTTCTCCAAGAACAGGTGTCGTTCACTGACTCGGCACGCCGATGGCTAATTTTCCATGGGGGACGGCTCTGTTTTCGTCGTGACCATCACCACCGGTGTTCTGGGAACCAGAGCTGGGCCCACCTTCGTGTGTGTGGTATGCGTCAGGTCGGTCCCGTGCGCCTGGCCCCTATACACCATGCGCATGTGGGCGAACGCCCAACCGCCGTTGTCTGATAGTATTCTTGTGCTAGCCGAGGCACCGAGCTGCCCGACGCCGCGGGAGGTGGAGTATGTGGACCTAAGGTCGATCCTATGTGTGCCATCTCAGTACTTTGTCGGTGCTGGACCGAACAAGCAGATGCATTTCTCCATTTGTATCAAGAAGACCGATAGGGAAATGTAGTACTTAGTGATTTTGCTACGGGAAGAAAACCAAAACCAGTGGAGTGATGATGCTGGGCAAGATTCTGTGTACGCAAAGCTCGAAAGGCAGTACAGACCCAACATTTTCCTAATCTTAGTGATTTTGCGTACGCTGGATCCCTTTTTGTAACTGGCTGGCAAAGCTCGAAAGGCAATTGGACTTGAGGCCACTGGGATGGGTCGGTACATGGCTCAACGGATCCAGCGTACGCAGCTCTAAAATTTTCCAAAGAGTAGTAGTTTGACAAATATTGATCCAAATGTGGTGGAGTTCTTTCTTCACCAAGAAAGCCAAGGAGTGGTCGCAAGGTTTCCTGGTATGCTGCCACTCTAAGAAGGTGCATTCTTGCAGCTGGATATTCACAACATCCCTTTTGCCACTCTTGGACATATCGACCACCTCACAGCTGCTACTGGTTGACGGGAGAACCTTAAGATGAGTAATTCCTTGGCTTCTCTTGTGTAGTTGCTGTACAACTGGAGGTAGCATATGTCCTCTAAGTCTCCTACGATCTCTCTCCTTATATTTAATAGCTTCATGATCATACCACGTATGCTGTCCATCAAGATATGAATAGGACGCACTTTTATGTCCTTCACCCAGTTATTCAGGCATTCTGCAAGGTTGTTGTTTATGTAATGAACTTTGATGTCAGGGTTGAATTGACTCCTCTTCCATAGCTGCGAATGATGGATGGCTAAGTACTCTGGAAGTTCAGGGGCTTCCGCAAAAATCTTGCTAATGAAATATTCGCTGCTACTAGGTTTATAAACTCTAGCAGCAGGAAACATGTAACGAAATACGCTACCTGCGTAGTGTGAGTACAAGTTGAGCATCATATGGGCATGACATTCTCTACCTTCAGCTTGCGGGAACACCTCCTTCACTGAACTCGTCAGCCCTTTGCATGCATCCATGGATATAGCCAATGGATCCATGTGGCCTATTGATCTCCTGAGCTGCCTCATAAACCAGACCCAGTTTTCCTCCGTTTCTATTTCAAACAGCCCGAATGCCACTGGGAAAATCTAGTTGTGACCATCAAGTGATGTGGCAGATGGTAGGCAGCCTTTCCTTTTGCCAGTTAGGACAGTGTTGTCTACACTCAGATACGGCCTACATCCGTCCTTAAATCCCTGGATGCAAGGTTTAAGCGCCATGAAAAATCTTTTGAAATATATTTTACCACGTACTGATTCGGTGTCAATCTCCACAACACTCCTAGGACACCTAGCTTGTACCTCTGCCTTGAAGTTCTACAGCATCCTGAAGCTATTGGTCCAATCCCCGTGCAAGATCCCCAGAGCTTTCTCTTTACCTTTCCAAACCGTGTAATACGGTAGGAAAATGTTGTATTTAGAACCGAGGCTAGTCTAAATATTCTTCACGGTCTCCTTAGGGTTAACCTTTAGTATGGACATAGATTGTATAGCCACCCACTCTATATTAGCCATTGAGGATTTCAGTTTGCTGCCTGTCGGACACATGTGTGGAGGGCCCATTTTGTTCACCTGCAACACAGATTCATTCAAAAGATAAGCAGAGTCAACTAGTTGCCAGAAAGATATCACACAGAAATTGTAGTTATAGAGTGAAAAGAGAGAAAGTTCTAATGGTTTGTTGCATTCATTGCCCTAGTACCCTAATTGCCTTCGACGCAGGTAAGGCTCTTGTTGTGATCCTCCATGGACAATGTACCTCGGCCCGTCCATTCATCCATGTTAACTTGCAAACGGCCTCATACCTCTGGGCAGTGTTCTTCAGTCGATAAACATTGAACTCCCCATTGATACAAAAATGCCGGAACGACATCCTGAACTCATGCATGCTACTGAATTTGGTGTCGACCGAAATTATAGGATACTCATGGTCATGTTTCATTTCTTCTACTTCAACACCCAAATCATTGACTGGAATACCAGCCTCATCGTTAAGTTCCTCGTCTATTTCATCATCACCAGATTCTTGATCCTCTAAAGTGCCTTCTTCTTCATCTGATTCAGAATCCTGGCCATCGTCTCTAATGCCTAGTACTGCACACATCATATTGACTCCATGGGTGGGGCTACACCATCGTCTCCACCCGGATGGACTGGAACATTGCCACAATCCACCTCACCTGCAACTCTGTTTTCTCCAAGACACTCGGTTGGTTCTGATGCAACCACATGGGGTGGTCTTACGTTTGCACGCATCCTAGGTACTTCAGTGGAAAAATAGCAGTCAGAATCAATTTCATCTTGACTATACAGAACCCTCTTGCTCTTCCCGTGTACATCATCCTTCCTTATGTAATCTTTCCTGATGGTATCAGTAGGGCTTGACTTATGCGTTCCATTCCCCCATCAAACTAGGATTTTTGTTGCCGCTCTTGGGTGTGATCTCCTTCCTGCCTCCCATCACGGGTGTTGGCTCTAGGGTGCTGTCATTATTGCCTGACTTCTGTGGCGTGTTTTTCGAATTAGCCCTTTTACTGCTACTATTGGGTGTGTTCTCCTTCGTGCTCGCATTATTTCCTGACCTCAACGGTGTGTTCCGCTCCAAATTATCCCTTTTGCTGCTACTATTGGGTGTGTTCTCCTTCGTGCTGGCATTATTGCCTGACCTTAGCGGCGTGTTCCGCTCCAAATTAGTATTTTTTTCTGCTCCCACTGGGTGTGGTAGCCTCCGTGCTGGCCATCTTCACCTCTTTGCTACCACTCCTGGGAGTGTTCACCACCGTGCTAGCCCTCTTAGCGTTTTTGCTGCTACCGTTTGGTGTGGCATTTTGACTGGATCTCAGGGGTGTACTCTGCGGTGTGGTGCCTTTTTTCGTGCGACTCTTGGGCGTCCTCTTCTCTGGCGTGGTCTCCTTGGTGCTGTTCTTCCTCGAGGTTCCCTTTCTGGGGATGCTCTTCCTGCTCCTCTTTATGATGCTCCTCTGTAAGACTCTCCTCTCTTCGAAGCTATCCTCAGTCGCACCATCCCTAGTGATGCTATGGATCAGGTCACGCATGCCTTCTAAAAGTCCATCATATCTATTGTCGAGTTCCAATTCCTCTCCAACCATTTGCACTATCAAGTGGAAGTACACTTCACCTCTATAATGTTTCCTTGTAAACGATACGACTAAATTCTTGGTATCTTTCACTTTGATAGCCTTTTTTCTCATGTAACCAAACATAACAAACGTGCTTCCTTGGACCCCCACAGCACCTTCACATGTAACGATGCCATCAGGTCAAATAGCTCTACCACTTCAGGATCGTATTTTCCAAGGATTACATCAAACTCGTCATAGAATTTTTCTGTGCCATCATCTAATTTTGCAGTATAATCCGTGACACGCGACGAATGATTACTTTGCCATCATTAGGTTCTGCAGCATAGAAACCTCCGAGAGGTTCGAGAGGTGGAGCGGCACCATCAGACCCAGCCATAATGCCACCGTCGCCATCACCAGCATCATCATTAGCTGGATCAACCTCGGTGGAAGTACCAGGACTAGGAGCAAGACGAGGGCCCTTAGCAGCGGGAGCTACATTACATGGTGGACAGGCATGGCCCCTTCTAACGGCAGCCACAATAGGATCAGCTATTGCCATGTCACATCGACGATCAGGAGCAGTTCCCACAACAGCAGTGTTTTGAGTGCTAGCAGAGTCCAGACCATGAGCTAGCTCCAGACTAGCAGCTCACTGAACCTAATCACGGGTTCGAGGAGAACACGAGGCAGCAGTCCTTGCAACAACAGTGGGGCAGCCTCCGGAAGCCTTAGTTTGCTCAACAGCGGCAGAGTTTGGGTCAATAGCGGTCAGATCAACAACACAAGGACGACCAGTACCAGCAGATTCCAGAGTACGGGTTCGCACAACTTGAGGATGGTTTCGAGGAGGACCAGCACACAAGGCAGCGGTCTTGGCAACAACAGCGGGGAAGCCTCCGGCAGCCTTAGTTTGCTCAACAGCAGCATGGATTGGGTCAGCAGCATCCGGAGCAACAACACCACGGGGACGACCAGTACCAGCAGATTCCAGAGCAGAGTTTTCCACAACGGCAATACGGGGACTCCTACGAGGAGGTTTCCTGATAGAATCATGTCGTGGACGAGGAACCACATTTTGCTCAACAACAGCAGGGGTTTGAGTTAGACCACCCTATCCAATAATAGTTGGGCGACTCCCAGAAGTAGGAGCTTCCTCGTTCAGTATGTTACAAATCAGCATAACCACGCGAAGCCCAGCATACTGTTTCATCAACCCAATTAGCCGACTGTCACACGCTATAGGAACCTTGAAGCCTCATTCATCAACAAAGTTGAACCCTACAGTCTGCTCCGGCCCCATTTCAGCAAGTTCACGCATAGCAGCAACCAAACCAGGGATAGTGCATAACTGCACAGGCGCTACTTCCATCTTCAGACAGCTAGCTTGATTCCACGTGCTCTTCCCATCTACTAATTTAATGTGGTAGCCGCAGAGGGTGACCATAACCGTGTATTTGGGTTTAGCCGAGATCCTACTTGATAGAAAATTTGGGACAAAAGATAAGAATTGTTTGTCAGCGTCTTGCTAGCAAACAATTCTATGTTTGATATATCTCTGTAATGCCAATAGCCAGCTAGCAGTTATAGGTAGTGCGAATAGCAAAGAGAAGAGTAGATCACCCGCAATTAGCTAGAAGTACTTCTTCCTCGACAAATGGATCTGCCATCCTTCGCGTTGCTCAGCTCGTCGGCGGTAGAGGCAGGCTAGATCGTCACAACGGCTAGCACGGCATTCCGCATTAGAGCTCGGTAGCAGCGAGTAGGCATAGCAACTTGGTGCCGGAAGTTAAATTCCCGAAGAGATCATTCTGGTTGGAGAGGGGATTTCGATGTCGTCGGTGCTATGGTTCATGCGAAAAGGAGGGAGGGAGTGGATTTGTGAATTTGGTCAACGCACCATGCTCCTTTAGTCTCTCGTTTTGCCTACGTGGTTGCCACGTTGGCGCTCACGTCATGGAAATATTACTGACATGAGGGTACCGGCCATCTACTTCACGGGACAGTTTCACAGAATGTTTGGATTTGGTAGGGGTCAGATGTGTTTGCATCGAAATGGCCCCTCTCGATAGTTGGCGGCCCAACATTTTAAAGTGCGGAAATTTCAGGCAACTTAGGTACCATAGTGCACTCGCCCGGTAACTTTGGTACCACAAACGAACAGGCCCTAGAAATATGTACGCTGCCAGTTCTTGCAGGATTCATGACCCACAATGTCAGGGAAACGCCGGCTAGGCCGGATCTTAAAGTTAATTGTTCCGCATATCTGCAGCTCATCGTTGGATTCTACAGACTCTCTCTTAACGGTGAAAAAGTAGATAAACAGATCTAACCTAGGTTTGACTCCTAGGTACCCTTCGCACAAAGCTATGAAATTGCTACGTACGAGGATGTTGTTGGGAGAGAGATTGTGGGGAAGTACCCATAAGTAGCAAAGGACATCCAAAAGGAAGTCGGAGACTGGTAGGCTTACGCCACATACCAGCTAAGCTTTAAGATACACCTTTTTTCCGGCTTGGGGAGAAGGTGTCACCTCGCCAGCCGGCGCCAGCCGCCAGACCAAACCCTCAGTCGTCGGGAGGTACCCCTCGGCGATGAGTTCTTGCAGATCTTCGACGGAGAGGTCAGAGCCCCTCCACACTCCTTTGTGGGAGTCGCTATCTTCTTCAGCAGCTTCTGGCATCGCCCGTCCTTGGTCGTCGCTAGTGGTTTCCACCACGGCAGCGACAGGGACAACGACCCCCTCCGGTGGGACTGTCACTCCCTGGGATGCCTCCGTTGTAACCTTGGGAGTTTCCGCCATTGAAGGAGCTGAGCTACTAGAGGCCATTGTATATATTGGAGAGGATGGAGAAAGGGGAAGATCTAGCTAGGGTTTTCTGTTGACGAGCTCAAATGGCTGTATGGCTGGAGGAGACGAAGACACAGGGGAGAATGTGGGTAAAAGAAAATAATCTGGCCGCAGTCAAAATATATAGGCCTGGTGTCAAGATTCATGAGGAAAGATCCAACGGGCGAAGTGTTGTCGACGTGGAGATGAGCGTGCGTGGTAATTTTTCCACGTCCTCCGTCTTTGCCGCTTTACCGTTTCGGATTTCGCATGCCTAAAAACAGCTAATGATTAATTCCTTGCCTTCTATCAGTTTCGAGGTAGCATAGGTTGTACCCTACGTCATCCTCCTGACAATTGCAGCAGAGAGGTCACGTATGAAGATTCCATCAAAGACGGACGGTGTCCGACTTTGGAAATGAGGACCCAAGGAATCTCTAGCTACATTGCGAAGCTAGAGAGGATTGCAGGGTTCTTTTGGAGACCTTCGAGATATTGCTTCACGCATTGCCAGCATCACATAAACGGAGCATTCAAGACTATAAGGCAAGACGGTGCAAGATCTCAAAGTCCTTCGGGGGCTATTATTGGGGATATGCTAAATGGGTATTCTCATAGCATGTCTTTAATCTGGCTAACCCGGGTGGCCCATAGTTGGTAGCAAGGCCTTAGCCAGCTGGGCGGCCTAGTTAGAAGGATCTAGAAGGGACGCCCATGTCGGATAACGGAAGGCTATGTGGGAGTCACCGACGTGCCCGGAGCCTTGGAGTACAAGACATGAAGACTAGTTAGTATTAGTGTAGGAATCTATGACTTGTCCGGCAAGTTTCTTTCCCAGTAACCCTAGGTTCTGGTGCCTTTATAAACTAGACCTGTGGGGTCCTTTAAGGCATGATTCACAACACCTTCGCACAGCGAACCAATATTTGTAACGTGGCGTATTGGCATTATAGTATTTATAGCATGAGTAGAGTTCCGCCACCATTTTGGGCTTGAACCTGGGTAAACTGTGTTACCTCGTACTCGCCAACTCTCCGCCTTACCCCATGTCTCTAGTTGGCAATACCACGACAGAGGGCACTGAGGCCAAGCATCCAAGCCATCTCTCTCAACCACTCCATCTTATCCCTTTTCCCCTCTCCAAATGAGAGCTAGTTCGAGGTCATGCCATGGCCATCGCCTGGACGCTCGCCATGCCGCCGGGCCGGTTTGCTGGAGAAGACACCTCGACCGAAGCTACTCGATGATCCCATAAAGCTTCTCGGTACAGGGAGCACGGAGGAGAAGGACACGTACACCATCAACCACGCCGCTATTCTGCAGCCATGGAAGCCTCGTCGCCTTCTCTCTGGAAGTTGTTGTCCACAACTCGTCCTCACCGTCTACTTCCTCTTCCCCGGACGGAACCACCTCGTGAGAACCCCTCGGTGAGCAACACGTCCTCACCCCATGTCCCTGCCCCAATCCTCGGCTGCCATGCCACTTGTCGTGCACACATAGCACCGCGCGCCGTGTTGAACAGCAATAGTAGCCAGCGCGCATCTCGCTCTCAACTCTTCCTCACCAGATCCCAGAGGTTGCAGCCTTCCTCCGACGAAAATACCTATGTGAAAAACAGAGTATATTGTCCCCTCTTTTCATTCCAAAAGGAATCACTCAAAACGGTGGTATGTACCTCTCGGAATCTTTCGACGAAGATCGTCCAATTTCACTACGACGCTATCAATTTCAGAGTGCAGTTTCGTCAGTTTGTTCCATGTGTTTTCCCCTCTGTTCGTCGATGATTATCGGTCGCTGCAACCCTGCTCTGTAGAAACTCCCTGAACGAAACTAGTAGATCTTCCATCTAGCTCCAACTTTGCCTTTCGCGGTGATGCAAAATTCCAAGCGGATTGCCCGCCATCTTCCTCGAAAGATTGCATCAGCTAACCTGTTTTCGTTTTTGGAATATTCAGTTTGTGTGTCTACTTCCTCCCGGCCGGATCCTTTTGCAAAAACGCTCCCGACCTTTTCCATTTTAGCAGCCCGTAGCCATGTGGGCCCACCTGACAACCACACTGGCTATCTTACAAAAAGGTACCTCGCTTTTTGCGTTTTCCACCCTGTCGTCCCCATCTTCGCCACGTGTCGCCGCCCCTCTCGCCCGCGCGCGCGTGGGACCGCAAGCGGCACCGACCCCACCATCAGTGCGTGCGGCTAGAAATGTTTGGGTACAAAAAGTTTCCAAAACATTTCATAAATAAAAATAATTCTAGAAATTGCTTAAATACAAATAAATTCAAATAATTCGAATTTGACAAAACTTCCAAAATAAGAAGTGTTTCAAATTCAAATGTGAATTCAAATACGAATTCAAATTTGACCAGAGTAAATCCTAACTAGTCAAACATGTAACATTTGACCCTTTTTCGAATTATTTGCATTTAATAATAATTTTAAATTAATTAATTCAAATTCTGCATATGATACATGTTTTCTGATCAGAGAAATACCAGGAATCCAAATATGCCATCAAAAATAATTTTTTAGACATTTAAACTTTTGAAATTATTTAAATGCCAATAAATGCATTTTTATAATAAATCTTTAACTTTAATTCCGTAATTCCAAATTTGACAAATAAGATGTCTAAATCGATCAGCGCGGTGAGCTTGTTCTGTTTATGTATTCCATGACATGAATTGCAACATGCATCATGTAAATATTAAAAGAGCAACAAGGTTTATGCGAGCAAAATATGAATAAACAACTAATAAAAATACTTATTTCTTGTTTCTAGAGCTCACCCATACCATGCTATGTTATACCATGCAATTGTGCATCATTCCATCATGGCATACCTCGTTTGCTTGTTGCATATATTCATACGATTGCGCACTTTACTTATTATGGCCCTTTGTGTGTATGGCTTTTATTCCAGGTAGACGCTGAGTAAGGGAACTATCAGGAGAACCAAGAGTACTACCCAGATCCCAATTACCCTACTGCTGATCTGACAGGAAAGAAATTCCCCATACTTGCATACATATAATACCTATGCTTATATCTTACTCTTGCATCATTGAGTCGCGATTGCATTAAATTGAATCCCAAGTATTGCATAGCCTTTACTTTTAGACCCCACCGAAGCTGTATCCTCAATCCTATGAGCTATTACTACAGGAGTTGTTTGAGCCATGCGAGTCGTATAATTTCATGTGTAGGGTTTGTATGAGTCTTTGGATAACAAGGTACCTAAACAACTTAAACTAAATAGTAATGGGAGAACTAATGAAAGAGGCACCGGAGAATTATCTGCTATTTGGTTCTTTAAGCCCACTTGTATCCCGTAGGACTCCGAGTACTTGATTCATGTTCCTTGACTATTCGCACTATCCACATACGGGAGACTTTATGGATCTCCTTCGCCCGAGCTTGATTTGCATTTTATTTCTTGGGGCCACAAAGTAGTTTGGGGCTTTATTACTATCCTATACTTAGGCCATTCTTTATTGATTTATTTACGATTATGCGTGGAGGACCTATACTGTTTTGGAATGCGGAGTGTTTTCGTGGTATCGACAAGCCCAGTCACACTTTTGGGTTCCCAGTCATTTATAGCCATTGATGCAAACCCTAGGTCCGTCTCGGAGCCAGCCAACTTCGTTGCGGGTAGCTTAATGGGGTGGCCCCCTGAAATAATTTATAAATCCTGTGAATGCATTATCATGAGGCTTCGTTGCGTTTTATTTGGTTCTTCCTGAGGTTGATCATGTGTGTTTTACGATTTGTGCACCCCTGTAGGGTAAATCTTTCTGAAAGTCGTATCCCCAGTTATGGACGACTTGGAGCATAGTTTCTCGATCATGGATAACTATAACTAAAGTACCGCCTATAATTTGACTAAAGCATGACTAGTAAATAGTGCAATGCTCATGGAATGGTTAATAAAACTTCTAACAGATGGGATGTTCTTCCGCCTTCTCATTGGTAAGCGAGAAGGAACGCAAGCGATGTTTATATTTATTACTGTTATAACTGTTGTTATTAATTAACGAGCGTCCGTCCATCTTTGGTTGGGCGGATGTGTAGCGTGTATATATAGAACTTTGTAGCTATTATCTTTCGCTGCAATTGTGTCACCCCTAGGTTGTTCCCTTTAGATGCATTAAAACTTGCTGAGTACCCCTAGGGTCTCACACGATAAATATTTGGTTCAGATGGACAGGTATACTCTCATAAAGTTTACTGGGTTGAGGAGATGGATGATGGTGGCAACGACCATCTAGTGTAGAGATTTCGAAGATGGAGATCCATGAGATCTGTGGGCGGGGTGTGCTTAGTTCTATGGCATCTTATGTCGATTTTCTTCTTATTCGTACTCGGATCCTAGATGCCGCTTCCGCTTGGTACTCTATTGTGTGATGTATAAGGAGGTATCCTAAACTATTAGCTCTATCTAGGATATTTGGATCTTGTCGTATGGTGTTGCAATATTTATATTTATTTTTAGATGGTGTGTCTCTAATGACTATTCTATGTCGCTGACATACATACTCATTTGTGTATGTTTTTTATCACTTTACCTGTTGACTACACCGCTTGCTCTTGTCCCGATGTTCTTGAAAGTGGATAGGTTGGTCGGTCGGTATCGTTCCCTGCTCCGCTTCGACGGGCCTACACGTGGGAGGCCTTGGGCCTCCGCGGAAGAATCCAGTATCCACTTTTGGGTTCATCCAGGCTCGTTCTTAAAGCATAGGGTCGAGGTATTATAGAGAAGATCATCCACCGCAGTCGGGTCTGAAGTCTACTCAACTCTCTGTACATCCAAGGAGATTGAAGCTCAACTTAGTCGATGTAGTAACCGCGTCCAAAGACAAAGACCGTAAGTTAGTATGTTTAAGACACATCGTACTAACCCTGACTCAAAATCCCCTAATCCCACTCTCCCGAATCTCGGGACGACATTCTTTTCACGGGGAAAGGTCTGTAACATCCCAATTTTAGCAAACCTGATTAGTTGTCTAGAATGCAAAAATCAGGGGGATCAAAAACTTTTTTTGGTTTAGTGATGCCATGTTTAGTTGTTTGTTTTGTCAGTGTCTATGCATTTGAATGAGTAGCAGATGGTATAATCCTTACCTCACCCTCAGTTGACAACAGCTATTTAACAAAACGGTCTTGGCTCTTTTTTTACATATTCTCAAATGTTCTGGCATTTCAAAACATGATCCAAGATTCCTTTACAACCCAAACTATTTTATTAGCTTCTATTGACCAAACTATGGAGAGCTATATAATATAATCTCCTTATGTTTTCAAGACAGAACTTTTAACTACTCCTACCTCTAGATTTTCCAAAACCTTTTTATAAATCTTTTTGAATTCTACTCTTGGCAGAGATACCAAGGACTCTCAACTACTTCAAAATACAACCTTTTCAAAATACCCATCCTTACCCAAAGCTAGGCTTGGAGGTATCCATGGTAGTGGATTTGTTTTTCTGCTAAGATGAGTTGCCTTGATCTGCTAAGATGAATTGCCTTGATCTGTTGTTTGACTGGTTTGCTTAGGAGTAGTATGAGCTACCCTAGACGCTCATCCTCTAGGATGAAGATAACTTAAGATTACCAACCCTAAGCAAGAATACAGAGCTGGATCTGATCTCTAGTCACTAGGTGATCATCTAAAACACTTAACAAGATCACTTCTGGAATCATCCTTTTCTAGAAGCTTCTAGGCCAATGAAGACCATCTCCAAGCATGGACCTCTTCTACTAAATCTACATCTCAACATCATCCATTTGGTGATGATTGAAAAACTTGTAACCAATCAAAATCATCAACACTTGTATTCTAGTAAAAAACCCTAAATCTGCCAAAAATGACCAAGTATGGAAAACTGTTATCACTATCGTATCTTTGAGTCTCCCTAATTTACAACCCTTGTGTGCTTATGGAAATGCACTTTATCCATCTTTTATACCATATTAAGTACTACCAAGGCCCATTGTTTCCCTTGTATAGACCCTCCTCTAGCCCACATGTTCTTGATGGTTTTGTAGGCAAGAAAATAACAATTCCTACAAATCTTATCAAAATGCCTACTTTAGCAGAAGCTCACATCTTCATACTATCTCCTTTTGACAAAATCTTGGCATGATTGTAATCTACTCATGAAGGTCTATCCATCCCTACTTCACTTGTTTTAATTGGAGCTTTGTGCTTCTAAAACCCACATGGTTTTGAAGGCTAGTTGATCATCTGGTTTGGCACCCTTATTTTATTCAAAGTTTGTCATCAATCCTTAGAGAGCTCCATCATGATTAACCTTAGACCCCTGCACCATGGTGATATACATCACTTGTTCTGTCCATCCATATGGCCCATGACCCAAGGGGAGCTCTGAGGCCCAAGATCCAACAAGGTTTTGATGGTATGATGTTAACCTTGCCCAAGATCACCTTATCCTTGTTTTCTACCAAAATCAAGTTGGATTCTCAAAACCTAAGGTTTTAAATGATTGAAACATGATGTGGGAATCATCTACCTTGGATATAAAGATTTATCAAATATTACCATAATTATTTTGGCCCAAAAACAATTAATTTCCTTTATTTAACAAAAACCTCAAAACTCCTATAAAAGAAAGTGTGTATTTCTCCAAAACACTTTACCAACTTTAGGCACATTTGAGGCCTACATATCATACCCTAACTTACAACTTCAAAAAAATTGAAGAGCTTTATTATTTCTTTTTGCCCATTTTCTTAAATGGCATAATTGGAATAACAATTGTTCTAAATAATTGTATCCTTCAATAAATCTTGGGCAAAATACCCAAGGTGTAAATTCATATTTGGGACCATATCAAACCAAAAACTCACCTTGGTCAACTAAAAATTTTCAAAATAATTCAAATAAATAGTTTCAGCACTATTTGAGCAATTGGTACAAACTGGATTAAAAATCCTCAAACTAATCCCAAATAAATCCTGGAGGTACACCTTGACCATACCCATCCACCACCATCATTATCTCATCATGAAAAGGTCAACTTGTGTGAAGTTCTTCATGATATCTAGTTAATACAATCATGGATAATGATGAATCCTTTATCAACGCCCCATAAAACCACCATCCATGCCCAAGATGATCACCCACAACACCCTATTACCCCTCTGGTCATGTACCACTATAGAGCTATAGTACCACCTCTATTATTTTGTGCTGCAGCATCCCCACCTCCTCTCTGCCTCTCCGCTCGTGCTAGACCTCTCATAGCACAACCCCAGCACCGCCCAAGTTGACCTATCCCTGGCCAGCCCTCCTCACAAGCTCCGACATGGAACTAGACAACCATGGACCCTAGTACATCGGTTTATAAGTGCAGAGGCCATCGCAGCCTCCCCCACATCCCTCATTCTACTCCTCTCCCTTCACTATCCCTCTCCCTGCTGCCCGAGAGCTCTCTCTTGCTTAGCTGCTCGGGAGGACAAGGTTAAACTTCCTCGGATCCTTTCTTGCATGCAAGTATGCGGTCAAACCCGACCTTCTCCAGCCCCTAATTTCCACCCATCACCTCTCCTCCATATCTCTTACAAACCATCAACCGTCTTCCCTCCTTGCATGTCCGTGGAGAGGGAGAAGAAGCCCTCTCGGGTGTTTTGCAAGGTTGGATCTTGCTCTCTTTCTACTGTCTCCCTCCCTCTGCTTTATTCCCCGGTGAGACCATCTGGATGTCTCCTACCTGACCCTGTTTTTATTTCTGGCATGCATGCACTAGATAAGCCAACTCCGGCGAGACCCGAACGATCCCTGTCAAGCATCTCTGCGTGCACCATCACGCCGATGTTAGATCCCTCGTTGCTGCCCCTCGTTGGAGTCGTCACCATGCGCCGCTCCACCTCGTCACCTCCTCGTCATCCCTCCTGCACCAAGGTGAGCTTTCCAGGCTCTGCCGTCCCCAGCTAGGGTTTCGGCCCCCTTTCACCGTCGCTAGAGGTTGAAGAAGATGTCTAGTCGTCGATCCTTCCTTGATCGCACGACTGGGGTCGCCCGATACCCCTTCGGGGCTCAGCATCGCTGATCGCTAGGGCCACCCCGGTCGTTTGAACCTGGTACCCTCCCGCACATGGTCCGCCCGAGTGGGCCAATTCCCTGTCCCGTGGCCCAACTCTATCTAGAAACTTGCCCATCTTCCCTAGAAAGCAGCCCGCACCCTTTTCCTTTTCATATTTTCGTTTCTAGATCTAAAAATTATCAGTTAGGTTAAATACTAAACAAAATGGAACACGACAAAAACTTCCCATCTCCAAATTTTAAGTTTGTCTCTATTGTTTTCTGAAACATTCAGAGACAAAACGAAAATCACACATTTTTGGTATTTAATCTAGTAAATAGTATCTTTTGTAATCATTAAATCCATCACTAAGTTATATTGGTCCAAATGGAGTGACACAAGATTCCCAGGTAGGTATTCAATATACCTATCTTTGAACCTTGGTCCCATGCAATTTTCATCTCTGGTTCACCTTTAGCAAAAATGACAAAAACAATTCATTTTTTACTTTAGAAATTCTCTAGGTCAATTAATACAAGATTTTGGGTTGTTTCCAAAGCTTAATGATGTGGTAACTCAATACCTATTGAAGCCTAGGAGCGCACTATTTACTAAGCCTTCGTTGAATGTTAATAAACTAAATACTTTTGTATGTGGTTTTATCACTAAATAAAGCATTTCAGAAGCTTATCAACTCCAAAAATAGTGATTCCAATTTCTACTGGAAGGTATTTGCAGTACCAATCCATTGTCTTTTACCTCATATCATTTGGACCTGTAAAATTAATATGGTTAAAAAGATAAATTGTCTGCAGAACTGACTTTTGGATTTTCCCAAGGGCATTCTGTTAATTATTTTGAGTTGATACCAACACTGAAAAATCATACACTCAAAGGTTAAAATATACTCTGGGCACAAATTTATTCGAGCTACAGATCTTTTATGATGAATTATTCTCCTAAACTAGGGGATTTTCCACTACAATAATCATAACTAATTAAGGAAAATTGATAAAATTATGAAACCACCTTTGTTGGCCTTGTTATTTCAATACCTATCTATTGATATCATGTTTGCACATTGATATCATACATACCAAAGCCTTAGTCAAAACCCCTTCCTTAGGTGGTATTTGACATTTAAACCATAAAGGAAATTCCACCAAGGCAATTATAGTAATTCCAAATATTATGAACCCAATCTATCAAAACCTACTAATTTGAATGTTTTCTTGCATGTTTGTTTGATGGTTTGTATTGGTGCTTGTATGTCTCGTGTTGAATGTGCCCTTGTTTGTTTGAATGAACCATCCCTGATGATGATAGTTGCAATTATATCATAGACCAGAAGAAGATTGTTATTATTGGATATTATGGTATTCTAAGAAGAAGTCCAGGGACATATATTGCCAGATTGTTGATCACAGGCAAGCCATCTTCTTGATCATAAGTTGTGTCCTACTGTTTTACTTATGCATGTTTTACCTACAATTTATGGAAACTGCATTGTTTTATTATATATTGCTCTATATTGGTAGTGGCATGGCTCCTCCAAACCATTATACCTTTGTACTACTAAGTACAACCCCCTTGAGGAGACCTACTTGTCCCTACGATGGTAGATGGTGTATAACACCATACCCCCTTGGAGACCCTGTTTTAGCCAAAGCAAAACTATAGGATGGGAAGACCCCGGAAAAGTTTTAAAAAATATTTTATGCGAAAACCTTGGTGACGTTTGACCTACAAAGATATGTTTGAGATAGGAAAAAAGTTTTGTTTTACAAAATGCTGAAAGGAAAGATGGAGGAAAAAGGTTTACAAAAACGCACTCGTTTCTTTGCAGTTTTGCTAGAACAATTAACCCTTGCAACCACATTACTCTGGAATGGGATAGATATAGACTTGAAGTTTGCTACTCTGGCGTGGGAATCCTCACAACTACGTATAAGGGATCATCTCCCTCAAATGTCAAGTTTCCTTTAAAAAAGGGTCAACTGTTAGATAGTCACCTGGAGGAGATGTGAACTGCCCTCGAGAGCTACCGAAAGATACTATGAGTCTCTCATTGAAAGTTCCCACTCTCGAGGAGTCTGATTGCACTTCGGTTGGTCCTTGGCCCGTACATCTCGGTGTTGAGGGGAACAACTCATAAGGTAGGTCCTATACAAGAGTGGCATCTGGGAGTCTTGACCGATTACTCGACCCATGATCGGTGTAGATCAGGACAGGGTACCTGAATCGTGTGGGTAAAGTGTACAACCTCTATAGAGTGTAAATCTATTCGAATAGCCGTGTTTGTGGTCATGGATGATTGGGAAGGTTGTTGTTGAGCGGTGTTGGTTTTTTTTTTCAAAAAGCACTTCAAAAAATGAAAGGCTTTGGAAATGTTTTGACCATGAGATAGTCGGAAAGGAAGGAAAGGAGTTTGGTCATGAGATGACCGGAAGGAAGAAACAAATGGGTGACCCAATCCTAGTAATTTCAAAAACTTTTCGAAAAGGTTTCCAAATGTTTGACAAAAGTTTTCAACAAACTTATGTAGATGCTATATCTAGAAGAGAAATTATTTTGGAAAAGAACCTCTTATGGAGCTCTCCTACTACCCCAGCCATAATGCATATCCTCTTGTTATTATTTCCTTAAGGTTGTTTGCGAGTACATTCAAAGTACAAACTAGCATTGTCCCTGGCTATTAACTTGGTCAGATTCGAGAAGTAAGGTGAAGATGAAGGTGGTCTTGATGACTACGCGAGATAGGACGTTCTCCTAGTCAGTTGCCTATAGGTTAAGGCATGGCTTGGGCTCTACGCTTGATGAAGTTCCACTGATGTTGATTGATGTAGCCATAAAGGCATTAAGGTATGACTTGTATCCGCTTAAGTATTGGATGTTTACTTTGATACTTGTCAGTTATGTGCCACGACTAACTGATCATGGGATTGTGGTGGTGTTCATAACAGGGATTCTCTGAGGATTAATCCAGGGGCCCCACAATTTTACTTTGTAGTTCAAAATCTGAGCTATTGTCATACGTTGGATCTAAGATGGAAGGTGGATCTAGGGGCAAGCCACTGTGAGACTTAGGTTCACCAAGTCAATGAAGTTACATCCGGTTTTTCTCCCCTTCTTTATGATAAAACGAGAAAAATTCAGTTGGGGGCCTTTCTGTCCTCCTCGGTGACCCCTAAAAAATGTTATGCATTCCCTATGCCTAGTTCCCACATGGAGAAGCATTTTGCGGTGCTTTTGTACTACTCTAGTTGATTCCTTGTGCTGTTTAGGTATTTTGTTGACACACTCTGCTTTTTAGGTAGTTTTTCGTATGCGTGCAGTTTAGAAAATTTTGATGATAAATTTTCTGTCAAATTATATGATGCATAGTGGTGTTTACTTAATTATTTTTTTAGGGTTGTGCATTGTGATGTTTACTTAATTCTGATAATGCACTTGTGCTATTTGCATCATCCTACCAACATCAGTGGAAGAATATATGCAACAATCAACGACTTGTCAGGCGATGTATTTTTTTCATATTCTTGTCAGGATTCCTCCGCATCCATCCTGCATACTGAGGGCATCAGTCTCCCAAAAACTTTGTATGGACTTCATGGGAAGCACTGATTTCAAAAAGTTAACCCTGTCACACAATGGTAGGGTGCTACTTCATTATCCGCAAGGGTCTAACATGATAATGGCCTGAGATCCAATCAGTGGAAGTGAAACAGTGATACCAGAACAACGAACTTGGCACAGACGTGAGTATGATAGCAGCACAATTCTATGTTCGAGAAACCATGGGCAATTGTCTTCACATTGTTGCAACAATTTCTAGGTTGTTTGGATAGTAACCCGTGATAACCAAGAACTGGTCCAGAGGTACTCATCAGAGTTAGGAAACTAGGAGGACCAAATTGAACCTGCGGAGATGCTAGCTAAGATTGATCATAGGCCATCAACTCTCATAGGGGACATTTTGTACTGGCCAACAATGAAGTCCAAATATATAATTGCCTTCTACAACATGACAACAAAATTGTGTTATATTGAGTGCCCACATGAGACACATGATATTTTCAGATGAAATTTTATCATTGCTAAGAGGCATAATGGATATGTTGCCCTTGCGGTTATAAGAGACTTCACTCTAAACACATGGTCTAGTTGAAGATCATCAACAGGAAAATGGGAAGCTTGGGTGCCTCATATAAAGGTTGAGTTGGATACTCTCCTTAGCGTTGAGAAATCATGGGCATATGGTGGGAAAGATGTATTAAGGTTACTCTTCGCATTTGAGGATAGATAGATGGTGGTTATATGGGCAAAGGAGGGAGTATTCGAATTAGATCTCAGCAGCATGAAGTCTAAGAAGTTCAGATCTTGTAAACGTCGATGTACTTTACATCCCTACTTAATGACACTTGGTTAGTGCAGTCATTCATGTGCAACCCTTCATTTTTGTACACCTATGATTTTGCTGATCATTTTGTTCATTTGCTTTAGCAACTGATGTGATTCAGAGTGCTAAATCAAAGAAACGAAAAGGAAGTACTATCAGCAACCGAGCTGATTAAGACTGCAACATCAAGGAGATGAAAATAACACTCGGATGAATAATAAAGGTTTGTTTGGGCAAGCATGTGTTAGCCCAGGTTGTGTTATTTGGAGCTGCAGTCTGATGTTTGTTTGTTTTGGTACCTGATGGAACTATGGTGGCACCTTTGTTTGTGCTGCAGTCACAGCAGCAGGGGCTGGAATGTTAGAGTTGTCTGTTCGTTTGGGGGGCCTATGCGCATCTAATGAAACATCATTTTATATGATGAAATGGTGTTCTCTGTATAGTAGTGTATGCATGATGAAACCTTGTTTTATGTGATCTACATATACTCATAGCTGGTGTTTGTGTTTTAATAGTATGTAGTAGTATTTGTTTTGTAGTGGGCTTTTTATTTGATCTGAATTAGTACTACCATTTAGTTAGTGCTTCCTACAGAAGAGTTTGTGCCGCCACCTAAATAATTAGTAGGCCTTGGTTGCACACCATTTTCACACGGAGAGTCCCCGAACGTGGTGAGTCGACGAGGGCGAGTCCGCGATGACAAGTCCCCGAGTGTGGCGAAGTCACAAGGGCGTGTCCGCGATGGCGAGTCCTTGAGTGTGGGGACTCCGCGATGGCGAATCGCCGAGTGTGGGGACTCCGCGAGGGCGAGTCCCCGAGTGTGGGGACTCCGCGAGGGCGAGTCCCCGAGTGTGGCGAGTCCACGAGGGCGAGTCCGTGAGGGCAAGCTCGCGATGGCGAATCCTCGTGCGTGGCGAGTCTCCGTACATGTCATGGAAATCACATGGGCACAAAGACTCAGGAGCGATGTCACACTCGAGGGTCAATGGTGTTGTCGAGCCCCGAGCCAAACAACTAAAAACTTGACGAGTCGTCCTTCGATTTGAGATGACTTGATTTATGCTTAGCTCAGTAATATGCCCAGGAGTAGTCCTCGAGGCTCGAGTTGGCTTGTGGAGGCGACTTGAGGCTATTTAGAGATGCATATTCTGAAAATAGTAGTGGTTGTTCCGGAGCATGGCGAGTGGCGAGTCTGCGTTGGGAGAGTCCCCGAGCATGGCGAGTTGCTCATCCGAGATTGGTAGGGATCGATTGTGTTGTTTTTATTAACGAGTCTCTCATCTTGGCCCGGGAGGGCAGTCACTTGGCGACTCCAAAGATGGCTCTCAGCTTGGCGTTCTTCCTGGACGATTCGAGCCTCGGTTTGCGAGTCCCGTCCATAGTACTTGGTCGTGCGAGTCACACTATCTAAGGTTGAGGAAGATATGGTGATGTTTATGTAACACTGCCATTTGTCTTGGCCTCAAAGGCTAGTCGAGCAAGGCGACTCCAATGATGGCTCTCGCTTAGCGTTTTTCGTGGACGATCTGAGCCTCGGTTTGCGAGTCCTCGTCCACACTACTTGGCCATTGCGAGTCACTCTTTCAAAGGTTGACAAAGGAGAATCGATTTTTCTTGGAGAGAAGAGGCCCCCTATGGTGAGTCCATGCAGCGTGGCATGCGACCCTCTCTGGGAACTCGGACGGTGAAGGGCCCTTATCAGGTGCGGCATACACATTCGACGTAGCGGATAGGTGGCACGGCGTTTAGCCAAGAAGAGTCAATGCAGCGGACAAGGAGTCAACACGGTGGACGTAGTCGCGGTATGGCATAGTTGATGCGGCGGACACAGAGTCGAGACGGCAGACATAGGTCACGTTGGGGCAAAGTCGACGCAGCGGATATGTAGTCGACGCAGCGGACACGTAGTCGACGCGGTGGACGAAGGTTGCACTATGGCGGAGGTCACGCTAGGCCGAAGTCGCCACTGCGGACACAGGGTCGACACGGCGGACGGGGGTCAGGCTAGGGCGAAGTCGACGCAGCAGACGAAGGTCGCGCTATGGCAAAGTCGACGCGGTGGACATGGTGTCGATGTGGCGGATGAAGGTCGCGCTATGGCGAAACCGTGCAGCAGATGTACAGTCGCTCTTTGGAGGTGTCGCACGGCGTTTAGCCGGTAGAATGGAGAGTCGGCGATGGACGAGGCCGCGAGAGGCGAGTCCACAGTGGGCGAGTCCCCGAGCGTGGCGGCGATTCCCCGAGAGTGAAGACTCCACGAGGGCGAATTCGCGATGGCGAGTCCGTGGCGGATGAGTCCCCGAGCGTGGAGAGGTCCGTGATGAAGAGTTCGCAGCAGCGAGTCCCCGGGCGTGGAGAATCTGCAAGTGCGGCGAGTCTGCGAGGGGCGAGTCCGTGGCGGACGAGTCTCTGAGCGTGGAAAGGTCCGCGATGGCGAGTTCGCGGCGGCGAGTCGCCGAGTGTGGAGAATCCGAGAGTGCAGTGAGTCCGCGAGGGGCGAGTTTGTGGCGGACGAGTCCCCGAGCGTGGAGAGGTCCGCGATGGTGAGTTCGCGACGGGCGAGTCCGCGGCAGGCGAGACCGTGACATGCGACTGCGGTGAACCAACTTTTTTTGGAGGTAGGCAGATCTTCGACTCGGCCGGGAGTGGTGGGCGATTGAAACTGACTAAAAGGCAGTCGCCGGATCGCCTCATCTGCGTAGATTAATTCTCTTATGGTATACACATGAGAAACCATATGCAAAAGATTAGACTAGTGTTAATAAAATATTGAATTAATAGAATAATGAGTGAAAGAGGTTTAGATGGAAATAAAGGAACCCATCGATGCATGGCCATGCGGGTTTTTATCTTTTCTCAGGTTGATTCATCGGGCATGGTTGCCTTTACGTGAACGAGTGGAGAATTGCTCCATACTTTGTGATGTAGGATTTCTGCAGTGATTCCAGTCGCACGTACCGTGTTAGGGACGCGCCGCCACGTGACTTCGGTGTTGCTGATCTGATTTTTCCCTATGGCGCAGTTCTCCAAATGGTATATAGATGCAGAAAAATTATCGTGTGAGAGGGTTAGATCTGACTAAAATAGTTGACTAATTAATAGTAGTATCAACGAGATCCGATGTCTCACAAATTACCTGCCGCGATCGACATGCATTTGCGTGCAGCTCGGAGAAGATCTGCACCGATCAGTCTGTATGCTTGATAGTTGCCACCGGTAGTGCATCGACTGCGCGTAGGCGCCTTCTCGGCGAACGAGGTGTGTCGGCCGCACCATTCGTGAGATTGGATCTGGCCGATCTCCAATCTCGCTGATGAAGAATTTGAGGGATCTCGTTCGGATCATCACCTCCAAACACCGCTTTCCCTACGGTGGGCGTCAACTGTCGTGGTATTGGCACGACAGATGCTATAGGGGTTGCTTACATAGAGGAGGCACGGCGACGTAGGAGAATCCGGGAACGAGATTGGCACACGATGTAACCAGGTTCACGTCCCCTCGGTGGAGGATCGATACATCCTGCTATCAATTTAGTATATGTTTATAGAGTGGTTTACAATGGAGTTGTCGGAGACGGTATGAGAGACTATGTCTAATGAGATTTAATATGATGTGCCCGTTGGATGCCCCTGGTGGCTTTATATATGCAGCCAGTTAGGGTTTACAAGTTCTAATGAACTTTTTATTGGGGTCGTCGTGGGCTCCCAGTCGGCGAGTCGTCTGGATCCAGTATGCGCCAGCCGCCGTATTTTGCGAGTCGATCCGTCCTCGGAAAGGCTTCAGTCGGCTCAATCCGGCTAGCGACTCCGCTTTATGGGTATATCCGGATTGGTATTCCCCTATCACCAGTTGATGTGACTCTAGTAATAAAATTTGGTCGGCAACGAAATTCCTGACCAGATGGCGCTCGGTCTGCACAACCTTTTTTCTAGTAATAAAATTTGGACGTCAACGAAATTCAAAATTGTAATTGAGCGGCAAAATAACCCACCAAACCGAAAGCATTTCGCGCCCCTTTGTTTCAAACATTTTGAGGAAAAATCCCCCACCAAGGTAGTACCATTTTTATATTACTAGTTCAATGCCCGTGCGTTGCTACGGGTCTTAATTTTTTTCTTATCTAGCAAATGAACCAAATGAACATTAATCTCGCATACATAGAAAATTACAGCCATATAATATTCTGAAATAAATAAGATTTTATTTTATTCACACATACTTGAATAGTCCCTCTCCAATCAATTGATCAGCTCCAAGGACGGAGCGAGCATAAACCCCTGTCGCCACACTCGTCCCGCGTCGCCTCCCGCGCGGGCGACGAAGGCGATCTCCAATCGCCTCCGCCAGCCAGCCCCGATTCCTCACCCTCCTCCTCCCTGCCGCTGCCGATGGCATCGCCAGGCAAAGCATGGGCGCCGGCGGGGGGGCTTCCCCCGCTCATGGAGGCGACACATGGGCCGGGTGGCCATGGCGCGTGGCCTGCTCGGTGAGGGGCACGCCGGCGTAGCTTCTTGTAGTGACCTCGGATCGTTAAGGATCCTAAGTGCCTGTGATTAACATGCTAGTCCCTGGATCAATAGCTAGCACTTCACAGTCAATGAATATCATGTAAAACACAAGCCATTATTACACGAATAATCCAGAGTATAATTATTAAACTTGCATAGCTCATAGCTAGCTCAAAAAAAAGCAGAAACTAAATAAAACTTGAGTCCATCAACGCCTCAGGCTAGCTGCGTGAAGACCCGCGATCCCTACGCACCTTTCAATCTTCGTATTCTGCACATAAGACGTGCAGCCAACAAGTTGGGTCAATACTTTGAATGTATTGCCAAATTACACCAAGGAAAGAGTAAGACTACCTCTACGTGCAAGGCTAAGAGTAGGCTCTGGGGTTCATTTGCGTAAAGCCAATTTTATCAGTGTGATAAGAAAAGAGGAAGAAAGTTTTCTCTACTTTGTAAACATTTGTTTAAGTAAAAATAGGGTCGAATGGAACACGAGGATATTACTCACCAAGTGCCCAAACGACCTAACACTTGGATATTACTCACCAAGTTACTTGGATATGACACACCAAGTTCCCAAATTCCCACCTATTAGCGATATTACGCATGCCATAGGGTTTGAAAAACTTTTGTTTGAAAAGAGAGAGGAAGATCTTTCAGAGGCTCCATCCTTCAGATGCTCAAAGTTGTTCTGTTTCCGTCAACACGACTGATCGATCAGATTGCAATACTCTCGAGAGGTTGTGCACTTTCCCCACAATCCACGATCAAGTCCTTTTACAGACAAGACTATGGCGAAGCCTTCCCTTAGTAGCCCCTCTACCAGCTAGATCTAACCGTGCCAAGAACCTCCAAATGTTGGTACCCCGGTGAGGTTTCCCACTAAGTACTAAGCCAAGACAGAGCCCATTTGTATTGTGGTTGCACGGGAAGCTTCTGAATTCTGAAACATGGCAGACTTCTTTGATTCCTGGGCGGCCGTCCTCCACCAAAATCTCACTCGTTGTCCTGACAACCATTCCGCCCAGAAGAAAACTTAGTTTTATTTTGAAGGGGTTTTGGAGAAGAAAGTTCGCTCGAGAGAGCTATCATACTTAGAAAATTCTTGAGTATTTCGAACCCTCCAAACGGTATTTGATATATATATAGCATAGCAAGCAATACTTAGCAAAAATAGGGAAACCTAATAGGATGGAGAATCCTAAGTATAGAACTATCATGGCATACTACAAAATCATCGCACTTGCAAGAATATTTTCAAGTAGATCTACCAAAACTATCCTCCACATGCATACTACTATTTTGAAGAGCAAAACATGCATAGTATTCAAAACTAGGACATAAGCATGAACAAGTGGTGTAACTTGCCTTGATCCGAGCAGCAATCTACACAACAATACTCCTAAGTGCACTCCGAGCAATCTAACGAAACAAACATGGATTCAATTACAATTTGCACAAAACAAGTCACGAAGTCAAATATGCATGCATGCAACATGGTAATATGCAAGGGTGGATTTGATTTCGACCAAGGGTTTTAACCAGGGGTGTTGTTGAGTGGTGGATGTCATTAGAATCGATTTCCCACAGATTTTGGATAAAACCCTAATTAACCAGGCTTGAAACTAGAACTACAGCTCTAATCTATCTCAAGGCAGATCTAAACACTCTAAGCATGATATGACAATTTTCTACAGAAGGTATTTTCAAAACAAAGCCAACGCAACAAGAATCAACTAAAACGGAGTTAGGGATAATTTTCTAGAATTAAAATACCCTAATCTAAACTTTTAATTCTACTGCAAGATTTCTGTGGCAAAACAGTAATATTATTGTTGATCTTTGTTCTACTCGAAAATATGAATCCAACGGTATATTATATGCAATTTTTGGACTAATATTTGAATTTCTATGAATTTTACAAGATTGGGGCTATTTCTGCCTATTTAAAAGAAAAAGGAAAAAGGGGCCAGTGACGCGGCGACACGTGGCGCCACGTGAGTGGGCCAGCGAGGCGCGCGTGACGCGACGTGGGGGCGACGCGGCGTCGACGTGGCGCTGCCACGTGGCGCGACGCGGTTGGCCCGCGGCCGTTGACCGATCTGGGGCCGTCGGATCTAGATCCGACGGTCGGAGAGGGGGAGGGGCGGCGCGGCTTTCCGAGGCGGCGGCGGCTGGTGGCGGCGGACGGCGGCGCCCCTCCGGCGATGGTCGGCGGAGGCGGCGATGCTCTTCCGGCCCGGCGAGCTAGACGACGGGGACCGGCTCCTCGTCGCGGTCGCTTTCCCGGGGGCGGCGGCGGCCTTCTCTTCCTGAGGCGACGGCGGGCGGCGGCTGCTGGCGGTGGAGGCGGCGGCGCTCCGGCGAGCAATCCGGCGGCGCTCGGTGGTGGTGGCGGCGGAAAAAGGCTAGGGTTTTCTTGGGGAGGCGTGCCCGGCTATATAAAGGCGAAATCTTGGCGCGGAAGTCGCGGAATCCGCGCCGGAATCGGCGGCGGCGGTTGCGCTGGCGGCGGCGGCGGACGGGGCCGAGCCGGACTCGGTGAGGAGGCGGCTGACAGGCGGGCCCCGCCTGTCAGCGGCTGCGGGCGCGGGGCGGCTGGCGCAGCGCGGGCGGCTGGCGGGCTGGCGGGCTGGGCCGGCCTGGGCGGTGGCGCGCGGTAGATAGGCCCCGGGCTGGCTCGGCCGGCCCGGTTAGGTTAGGTTAGGTTTTTTTTATTCTTTTCTTATTTTCAGAAGTGCTAATTGTTTGATAACTTTTGCAAACGGACTCTGAATTAGACGAAATTGGTCTCTAAAATTTTGTAAAAAGAAGAGGGTTAGGATAGGATTATAAAATAACACTTTTGCAAAGGTTTTGATGGTTGAAAAGGTTTTACCCCCTTTTGTCTATAAGTGACTATGGGGTTTGAGAATTACCTGATGCAAATTTTTGATATGTGATGCCATGATGCAATGATATGATGCATGCTTACTAGTAACATCTGAAATTACAAAATTTGGGATGTTACAAACCTACCCCCTTAAGAAGAATCTCGTCCCCGAGATTCAGGTTGGTTAGCAAATAGGTGTGGGTGTTCTTTCTTTAGATCTTCTTCACGTTCCCATGTGATCTCTTCCTCGGAATGGTGATTCCATTGAACTTTGCAGAATCTGATAGTCTTGGTACGAGTAATTCTCTCGGCTGTTTCCAGGATCCTGGTGGGCTTTTCCTCATAGGTGAGATCGTTATCCAATTGAACTTCTTCCAATGGAACTGTATCTTTTAGTGGGGTTTCAGCCATTTCTGGGTGACACTTTTTTAGTTACGACACATGGAAAACATCATGAACTGTTAACATTTAGGGTAATTCCAACTGATAGGCAACTTCCCCTCTGCGACCCAAGATTTTGTAGGGCCCTATGAATCGGGGTGCTAACTTACCCTTGATTCCGAATCTCTTAACTCCTCGTAGTGGTGAAACTCGGAGATACACGCGGTCTCCCACTTCATAAGTCACATCCCTGCGCTTGGAATCAGCATAACTCTTTTGTCTAGATTGGGCTATTTTTAACCTATCTTGAATCTGTCTCACCTTTTCTTCGGCATCCTTGATCAGTTCAGGTCCAAACAGACTACGTTCTCCAACCCCACTCCATAGCAGCGGAGTCCTACACTTTCTACCATAGAGAACTTCAAATGGAGCCATCTTGATGCTAGTTTGGTAGCTGTTATTGTATGAGAATTCCGCATATGGCAGGTTATCGTCCCAACTAGACCCATAGTCTAGTGCACAGGCTCTTAACATGTCATCCAAGATCTAATTAACTCTTTCCGTTTGCCCATCTGTTTGTGGGTAGAAGGCAGTACTAAACTCTAGTCGCGTCCCTAGAGATTCGTGTAGCTGTCGCCAAAACTTAGAGGTGAATTGGGTACCTCTATCAGAAATAATCCCCTTGGGCACTCCATGAAGACTTATGATCTTTGACATATAAATCTTGGCAAGTTTAGCACTTGTATCGGTGGTCTTTACGGGAATAAAGTGGGCCACTTTTGTGAAGTGGTCGACCACTACCCAGATGGAATCATACCCAGATCGAGTCTGGGGTAATCCTGTGATAAAATCCATGCCTACCTTGTCCCACTTCCAATCGGGCACAAGTAGTGGCTGCAGCAGTCCTGCGGGTTTAGATGTTCGGCCTTGACTTTGTTGCATACGTCACACAAGGAGATATATTCAGCAATTTCCCTTTTCATATTGTTCCACCAGAATCTATCTTTCACATCCATGTATATCTTTGTATTACCGGGATGAATTGAGTAGGGCGAATCATGAGCTTCCTGAAGGATTAACTTCCTGATATCAGGGTCATTGGGAACGCACAGACGTTTCTCATACCAAAGTGTTTCTTGTTCATCCGTGTGAAACCCTTTTGCTTTACCCTTTCTTATATTAGCTCTTATTTCTTCCAACTCTTTGTCCCCCTTCTGGGCCTCTTTGACTTGATCCAGAAATGTTGGCACTATCTCCATAGTGGCTAAGTATCCCTCCGGAACTATTTCCAACCTGAGGTCCTTGAATTGTTCACACAAATCACTTGGAAGTTCTCCCACGGTAAGCCCATTTACATAGACTTTCCGACTTAAGGCGTCAGCCACAACGTTGGCCTTTCCAGGATGGTACTGCAGGTCCAAGTCATAGTCCTTGATGAGCTCAAGCCATCTCCTTTGCCTCATATTTAATTCTTTTTGAGTGAAGATATACTTGAGACTCTTGTGATCCGTGAACACATCACAATGTTTGCCCATTAGGTAGTGTCTCCATACCTTGAGCACATGCACAACTGATGCTAGTTCCAAATCGTGCGTGGGGTAGTTATTCTCATGGTGCTTAAGTTGTCGAGAGGCATAAGACACTACTTTTCCATCTTGCATCAGAACACTACCCAGTCCTTGCCGAGAAGCGTCGCAATAGACCTGGAAGTCCTTTTGGATGTCAGGGAGACACAGAACTGGCACTGTTACCAGGCGTTTCTTTAATTCCTGGAACTTGCTTCACATGCTTCGGTCCATTGGAACTTCTTCTCTTTCTTCAGCAACTCTGTCATGGGCTTTGCTATCTTGGAAAAGTTTTCAATGAATCTTCGGTAATACCCCGCAAGGCCCAAGAAACTCCTAATGTCACCCACATTCTTAGGAGACTCCCACTCTGTCACGGAAGCTACCTTACTTGGGTCCACGGCAACTCCTTTAGCCGACACAATATGGCCAAGGAAACCCACTTCTTTCAACCAGAACTCACATTTGCTAAACTTAGCATATAACTTGTGTTCCCTTAACTTTTCCATGATTAGGCGCAGGTGCCTCTGATGTTCCTTCTCGTCCTTGGAGTATATGAGTATGTCATCAATGAATACAACAATAAACCTATCCAAGTACTCCATGAACACCTTGTTCATCATAGTCATGAAGTATGCTGGGGCATTGGTTAAGCCAAACGACATCACGGTGTACTCATACAATCCATACCTTGTGGTGAAAGTTGTCTTGGGTACATCCTGTTCCCGGATCTTTAGCTGGAAATATCCTGATCGGAGATCAATCTTAGAGAACACACTAGCTCCCTTTAATTGGTCAAACAGGTCGTTAATATTGGGTAGAGGGTACTTGTTCTTGATTGTCACTTCATTCAACGACCGGTAGTCCACGACTAGTCTCTTGGTTTTATCCTTCTTCTCCACGAATAAAACAGGTGCTCCCCAAGATGACGCACTTGGTTGAGTGAAGCCTTTGTCCAATTGCTCTCTAAGCTGTTTCTTAAGTTCCTTCAACTCATCCACATCCATCTTGTACGGTCTCTTTGCTATTGGTCCAGTACCTGGCATCAAGTCAATGAGAAACTCGATGTCACGGTCAGGCGGCATCCCTGGTATATCATCCGGAAACACATCTGGATACTCCTTTACAATTGGCACATCCTCCAAGCTACCCCCCTTAAGAGAGTTCACCATACTTCCTTTGAGTGCGAAGGCTGACTTAAAGAGGATCCTTTTCTTTTCCAGAGTCGTGAGTGCGATAGTCCTTTTGGCACAATCTATGACTCCCTCATACTCGGTCATCCAATTCATGCCCAAAATTATGTCTAGGTCTTGGGATTCCAGAACGACTAGGCTGGTGGGAAAGGTGTGCGTCCCAATTCTTAGTTCTAACACACGGCATCTAGAGTTTTCCACTATTTCTCCTCCAGGAAAACTTACCCTTAGGGGAGTACTAATAGTCTCCGTAGGTATCTTGCCTCTATCCACAAATACCCTTGATATGAATGAATGCGATGCACCAGTGTCAAAAAGAACAACTGCAGGTGTGGAGTTAAGCTTGAACTTACCAATCACGGAGTCAGGTGCCTCACGAGCATCCTCCACGGAGACATGATTCACCGTGGCTTTGACGAACGGGTTCGGCTTCTTCCCATTTCCATTACCATTGCTATGGTTGTGTCCTTTGCCGTTTCCATTGCCATTCCCATTCTTCGCCTTTTCGGGGCAAGTAGTTGCATAGTGCCCTGTCTTGTTACACTTGAAGCATGTCACTTCACTCAGATCCTTCCCATTGCCATTTCCATTGTGGTGCTTATGGCCATTGTGGTTATGTCCTCCGTGACGATGACCATTGTGGTTGTGGCCATTATGGTTGTGGGGTGGGGGTGACGAAGTGCGTTGCTTCTTATATGGGGCAGAGTTGTGCTTGTGTGAGGTGGACTTTCTCTTCCGGTT
This sequence comes from Avena eriantha, assembly GCA_910589775.1. Taxonomy (NCBI): domain Eukaryota; kingdom Viridiplantae; phylum Streptophyta; class Magnoliopsida; order Poales; family Poaceae; genus Avena; species Avena eriantha. The sequence goes on from OU342744.1 coordinate 343,215,439, forward strand.
CTCTATACTCCTCTACTTTGCTTCAACTACCACCGCCCTGTCCAGGAGTTCCTGATAGTTATCGAACTTCAGAGCCACAAGCTGAATAGATATTTCATCATTAAGTCCCCTTAAGAACTCCTCTTGTCTCTTGGCATCCGTGGACACATCATTAGGTGCATAACGTGCCAGCTTGTTGAAAAGGTCCCCATATTCGGAGACAGAGCGGTGTAGCTGTTTCAAGTCGCGGAACTCACGCCTCTTAAGTGACATGACTCCTGCGGCTATGTGATGAGTACGAAAGGCTGCTTCAAACTGGTTCCAGGTGATAGCTTCAATATCGGGGTGGGTGACCTGGTAGTTATCCCACCATTCAGCAGCTGGTCCCTCAAGTTGGTGCGCGGCAAAGCGCACCCTATCAGCTCCAACAACTTGAACGGTGTCTAACTTCTTGTTGATGGTGCGGAGCCAGTCGTCTGCCACAATTGGCTCAGCACTACTTGAGAAGATTGGAGGGTTCAACCTCAAGAACCGAGTCAAGCGATCCTGTTGGGGCGGTGGAGGTGGCGGAGGCGGCGGGTTGTTGTTGTTGTTGTTTTGCATGTTTTGAGTGAGGAGTTGGATCAGCTGATTCTGGGAGTTCAGAAGTTCTGCTATCTCTGGGGGCATGTTGTTATTGTTGTTTCCACGTCTCGCCATCTGGAGGGTTTGAGAGGCAAGTTAAGAAAAGATAGAAAGTCTAAGGAATAAACTCCTACCCTTATGTAAACAAGAAAAACACACGAGAAAAGCAAGGCACACATAGCACAAAAATCCACACACTCAACCAAGTTTAACCAACCAATATAAGACTTTTGGTACTCATTACAATCGCGAATAACGTTCGACTATAGAACTAATGGTGGTCCAACTACTCTACTCATCATCCACTTCCTCATCCTCAATGATGAAGCCTTCCTTTTCCAGCAGTGACTTGTATAGCTCCATGTCCCTTGTCATGGCTTCAAGCTTCCCTTGAAGTTCCTTCATCTCTTGTGGCTCCGGTGTTGCAGCTTCGAGCCTTCCTTGAAGTTCCTTCACCTCTTGCAGTTCCTGGGTAGCATCTTCCAGCTTTGCTTGGAGTTCCTTCTTCTCCTTCTGTAGCTTCTTTATCAAACTTGACCCCATAGTCACGGGCGTGATCTTCTCCTCCAAGCTCCTCTTAGCTGCTCGCAGGTCCTTCATCATGGCGGCAAGGTTCTTGAACTCCAGCTCATTCTTTGCGAGCACTATACTTTGCTCCCTAATCCTCTTGTTCTTATCTTGCACCCTCTTCTCTTGATTAGCGAACCTCTTGTCTTGGGCGGTGAGCTCCCCTCCTAGGGACTTGATCTTCTCTTCCAGCTCTTCGATCTTCTCGTCCTTCTCCTTCACTAGGGCACAAAGCTCATCATTCCTCACGATCTCAAGGCAGCTCCCCTTCTGAAGGTCATTGATGTGGAACTCCAAGTCTTGATATTGGATTCTTCGACGCTTGCATGTCTTCCTTTCCTCCGGTGTTAACTCGATTGGGACTCCCTTCTCATCACGTCTTCCAAAGAGTTTGATGTAGTTGCCTTCAACCTCTTCATGGTGGCGTCCGCAAAGGCGTCCAATGAGCTCCTGCAAGCAAATGCTAAGTCCTTTCTCCTTGGAGTCGCTGGTGACGTTGAGTATAATGGCCTCCATCTTGGGTTCTATCTGACTGCGCCCTGGTTGGATGACTTCAATTGCCCAGCATCCTTCCTTGTGCATCTTCCTCAACTCGCTTCCCTTGATTGATGGCATGGGTAACTGCAGTGTCTTGATGATGTCCAGAAGGCATTCCCCGAAGCGCAGGCACTTGATGTCTTCGGCGATGTCGTAGTAGAAGGCCTTCATCTTTAGGTTGAGAGAGAAAATTAGACACAAGGTGATAAAGAAGAGAAATACTAGAAGAGTACAAATAACTTAGAAGAATATAGAAAGCATAACACACATGGTAAAGGTGGTTTCCAATCCTAGGGGTCACGTCCTACAGGCAACTTTGTGCTCTGATACCATCTGTAGTGACCTCGGATCGTTAAGGATCCTAAGTTCCTGTGATTAACATGCTAGTCCATGGATCAATAGCTAGCACTTCACAGTCGATGAATATCATGTAAAACACAAGTCATTATTACACGAATAATCCAGAGTATAATTATTACAACTTGCATAGCTCATAGCTAGCTCAAAAAAAACAGCAGAAACTAAATAAAACTTGAGTCCATCAACTCCTCAGGCTAGCTGCGTGAAGACCTGCGATCCCTACGCACCTTTCAATATTCGTATTCTGCACATAAGACGTGCAGCCAACAAGTTGGGTCAATACTTTGAATGTATTGGAAAATTACACTAAGGAAAGAGTAAGACTACCTCTACGTGCAAGGCTAAGAGTAGGCTCTGGGGTTCATTTGCGTAAAGCCAATTTTATCAGTGTGATAAGAAAAGAGGAAGAAAGTTTTCCCTACTTTGTAAACATTTGTTTAAGTAAAAATAGGGTCGAATGGAACACGAGGATATTACTCACCAAGTGCCCAAACGACCTAACACTTGGATATTACTCACCAAGTTACTTGGATATGACACACCAAGTTCCCAAATTCCCACCTATTAGCGATATTACGCACGCCATAGGGTTTGAAAAACTTTTGTTTGAAAAGAGAGAGGAAGATCTTTCAGAGGCTCCATCCTTCAGATGCTCAAAGTTGTTCTGTTTCCGTCAACACGACTGATCGATCAGATTGCAATACTCTCGAGAGGTTGTGCACTTTCCCCACAATCCACGATCAAGTCCTTTTACAGACAAGACTATGGCGAAGCCTTCCCTTAGTAGCCCCTCTACCAGCTAGATCTAACCGTGCCAAGAACCTCCAAATGTTGGTACCCCGGTGAGGTTTCCCACTAAGTACTAAGCCAAGACAGAGCCCATTTGTATTGTGGTTGCACGGGAAGCTTCTGAATTCTGAAACATGGCAGACTTCTTTGATTCCTGGGCGGCCGTCCTCCACCAAAATCTCACTCGTTGTCCTGACAACCATTCCGCCCAGAAGAAAACTTAGTTTTATTTTGAAGGGGTTTTGGAGAAGAAAGTTCGCTCGAGAGAGCTATCATACTTAGAAAATTCTTGAGTATTTCGAACCCTCCAAACGGTATTTGATATATATATAGCATAGCAAGCAATACTTAGCAAAAATAGGGAAACCTAATAGGATGGAGAATCCTAAGTATAGAACTATCATGGCATACTACAAAATCATCGCACTTGCAAGAATATTTTCAAGTAGATCTACCAAAACTATCCTCCACATGCATACTACTATTTTGAAGAGCAAAACATGCATAGTATTCAAAACTAGGACATAAGCATGAACAAGTGGTGTAACTTGCCTTGATCCGAGCAGCAATCTACACAACAATACTCCTAAGTGCACTCCGAGCAATCTAACGAAACAAACATGGATTCAATTACAATTTGCACAAAACAAGTCACGAAGTCAAATATGCATGCATGCAACATGGTAATATGCAAGGGTGGATTTGATTTCGACCAAGGGTTTTAACCAGGGGTGTTGTTGAGTTGTGGATGTCATTAGAATCGATTTCCCACAGATTTTGGATAAAACCCTAATTAACCAGGCTTGAAACTAGATCTACAACTCTAATCTATCTAGAGGCAGATCTAAACACCCTAAGCATGATATGAAAATTTTCTACAGAAGGTATTGTCAAAACAAAGCCAACGCAACAAGCCTGGTTACGGATAATTTTCTAGAATTAAAATACCCTAATCTAAACTTTTAATTCTACTGCAAGATTGCTGTGGCAAAACAGTAATATTATTGTAGATCTGTGTTCTACTCGAAAATATGAATCCAACTGTATATTATATGCAATTTTTGGACTAATATTCGAATTTCTATGAATTTTACAAGATTGGGGCTATTTCTGCCTATTTAAAAGAAAAAGGAAAAATGGGCCAGTGACGCGGCGACACGTGGCGCCACGTGAGTGGGCCAGCGAGGCGCGCGTGACGTGACGCGGGGGCGACGCGGCGTCGACGTGGCGCTGCCACGCGGCGCGACGCGGTTGGCCCGCGGCCGTTGACCGATCTGGGGTCGTCGGATCTAGATCCGACGGTCGGAGAGAGGGAGGGGGCGGCGCGGCTTACCGAGGCGGCGGCGGCTGGTGGCGGGCTGGGCTGGCCTGGGCGGTGGCGCGCTGTGCGCCGCTCGCTCGCTCGCTGGCGCGCGGTAGATAGGCCCCGGGCTGGCTCGGCCAGCCGGTTAGGTTAGGTTAGGTTTTTTTTTATTCTTTTCTTATTTTCAGAAGCATTAATTGTTTGATAACTTTTGCAAACGGACTCCGAATTAGACGAAATTGGTCTCTAAAATTTTATAAAAATAAGAGGGTTAGGATAGGATTATAAAATAACACTTTTGCAAAGGTTTTGATGGTCGAAAAGGTTTTACCCCCTTTTGTGTATAAGTGACTATGGGGTTTGAGAATTACCCGATGCAAATTTTTGATATGTGATGCCATGATGCAATGATATGATGCATGCTTACTAGTAACATCTGAAATTACAAAATTTGGGATGTTACACTTCTGCTACGCGGAGACCTTGCGTCGGAGTGTGGACGACGGTTGCCCCCGACGGCGATGGTCACGGCATGAGCTCTTCTATAGTTTTGGGAGACGTCGTCGGGATGGCGGAGGTGACGTCGCGTCAGAATAAGGGTGCTGGAGCTCGATCCCCATCTCGGCAAGGCCACTTGTGGCAGCGCCGGCGAGCTGCTGGTCTGGTATCCTCTCAGATGTACGGATCTGGGGAGGGTGGTCTCTCTGGGCGCGGTCGTTTTTCGACTCTACTGTGGAGCTTCGGGAGTCGGAGGGATGTTGTTTCTGTTGTCTTCCCGTCGGTCGGCCGTGGTGGCGAGGGAGTGGAAGGGGATGGTACAAACGCCTTCCTTGTTAGGGTTTCGTATGATCTTTTTTTGAGATACGACTGTCGCGTCTTGAAGCTTCTTTTGGCCGGCCATGGTGGCGAGGGAAGGAGGCGACTTGACGTGGCGTCGATGGTTGGGACCTTCTGCCCGGGGATCTTCGATTGGAGGTACTGCCTCGTCTTCACCATCTCCTGCCTGCCCGATGGTCTGGAAAAGTCTCTTAGCTCTCACTTCTCGGGGTGGGCACTCCTGCGGTGTTCAAATCCCAATGTGGCGAAGGTGGCGGTGGTAATTCGATGGTGGCTGATGATGTGCTGCTTCTGGTTTCGATCTCGGTACTTGGGTGGTGACGATGAGTACGATGGGCTTGATCGTGATTTGGAAGTACAGTGTGTAGTCTTCTGGATCCATGTTGTATTTTCCTTTTTTCTGAAGTCGTTTGTAATCAGTTTCACCATTGCTGAAATTCCATCAGTTGTTATCTCAAAAAATATATACTTGAATACCTAAAATTCTACATCATGTGCATAAAGAAAACCTAACAATTATATTGTATGCTTAAGTGAAAGTAGGTCAATAAAGTAAAGCATACATCCTCGATAAAGTTGTTTACTTTTTTAGTAATGAGCATAGCGATCACACTACTTCTCACAGTGTACCTGCTTTTCAATGACTATAATACTCATTCATTCTTTTATTATCTTCTTCTCTATCCTCACCATGCCATGTGAAGGGGCGGCTTCTTACTCATGGCTTCCATGTCCTTCTTTCCGTCGTCTTCCCCTCTTCCGCTTCGCCATGCATTATTTTTTCACCAACACCCAAAATATCTCTTCCTCTCTTAAAGTCATCATCACCTCTAGCACTAATGTGATGCTCTCGCATTGATGTATCACAGATTCATGACATCCCCACGACACAGGCCACACCTTATATAGGCATGACTCCACTTTTCCTATGTCGTCTTCTAGAGGAAAACTATAGCCTACCGATGTTTACCTTCTACGGTAATTAGAATACCCCAGCTCAAATTGACATTTATCCAAAGAAAGTCAATAACCCGTAGTGGGTACTTTGATTTCTCGTTTTCAAGAGTTTTGTGGTTCACATCATCATGGAAATAGATCCTGTACATGTATACTGTATATTTTGATTACTTTGGCTCAAGCAAAAGGTACATGAACTATAGCTTCATTTTTAAGGAACGGAAAGCATCATTACTAATACAAGCTAGGCGAACTGCCGGCAAACGCGTTTTTTACATGATTTGGAAACGGGTCAAGCCACACAATATGCTTTACCTATTCCCTTTGAGCACTACATGCTGCTAAACAGTGAGTGGACATATTACAGCCCAAGGGCAAGCTATGACTTTACATCTCCTAACAGTGAGAAGTCAGTATGCTTCACTTGTGATCGCTTGTTTAAAAACCACAACATCCGTTTCCAGAGTGACTTGGCGTCCCATTCATCCAACTTCACGAACATAAGAGCACTGATGCAGTATCTTCATGGAGTGCATCAGAAACCATCTCCATCATGCCAGCTCCTACAACAAGTGTAGTCTCTGGGTCATTTCTTGTGGTAAAATCTCAAACCACCAGACTGAGTAGACTGTTGAAACTATAAAAGTTCGATCAGTATTAATTTTCAAGTAATCATATGGAGGGGAGACCAGACCTGTTGCTGATTGGCTCATAGAAATAAGCTTTATTTGGTTTTAACCACGACAACCACAGAAGTAAGCGATGTTATTTTCCAAGATCGGAACTTCAGATGTGCAACCATGAAGATTATAGCGCGCCACCACAAAGCTATAGCATCTACTGACACCAAAGTCGGAAGCAACCAGGCATCTAGGGTCCACATCCACCCACAACGTGCTAACTTCATGCACAATGAAGGAGGGGTAGCAAAACTTCATCAAGTATATTGCAATCCGCAATTCATCATCTTAACTGCAAGGAGTGGTTACAAGGGTTGAGTTAGTTACGGTCCTTGACAAAACAAATGACATGAAGGAATAACCCATATCGCGTGATAAAACCTTATTTACACATTTTTACTCAGTTCCATTTAATTTAATACTGAAAGAAGCTAAGAAATTATAATTAGTATATATGAAGTTGTAAGAATAGACCAAACAATTTCAGCAAGCTTGCAACATAGCCGAGGCAACATGTAAGAATAGACTAAACAATTTCAGCAGAAAGGCTCAAACACTTATGTGGAAAATTTTCCAACATTTACAGTGAGGTTCTTAAAGATTTTTTGTATGTTGACTTGCATTACGTGACATTCATAATGTTTGATTAAGAACAAGTCGAGGCCCAGTCTACCCCATCTTCTTCTACAGAATTCACAAGCAAAATATAAAGCATATTCAGTGAGGTATATGGTGAACTGGTCACTACTTCGTAAACAATATTCAATGAGGTTTATGCTATACACACTGATTTGTTCTAATACTGACCAGTTCAGCCTGTGCCACTACTTTGAAAACAATATCAATCTACAATGTGCTCAGGCAAGGTTGCTCGCATCTTATGCTTATTGCACTATTCTAATATCTAAAAATGCTAAATTTTAAATGTCAATTGACAAAGAAAGGAAAGATAAAAAACCAGTTTATCATCTTAGCTGGATGTCGTTGAAGGATGGATAACATGTATCAAAGATAAATATCAGGTCATGTTGATTATATATGTCCATAAATAATCAGTATTGTGAGAAATATCTTGATAAGGTCATAAAAAGTCAATATATTAAACCGAGTTAAAGAAAATGTCATGAAAGATAAATGCACGACAAGTCAAATCAGCAACCAAATCCAACTTTGCCGAGATTAATCTCTAGGGTAATTTGAAACTCTCATATTCAAGGTTACGTGATAAAGCGATATGCATCATATTCTACTACTTGAGAATCTTGCCAGCATTGACTCCAAGAAAAATTAATATGACTTCAGATACATTGACTCCAGGAGATGTTACTTTTTTCCATCCCAGCAAAGAAGAGACGACAAGCAGTACAAGCAGGAGCTATCAATTCTTCATCTACTTGCAGATCAGAGTATGATCTTTCCCTCGCAATGCACCGTGTTGTTGGACGGTAGAAACTGACGTGACCAAGAGAAAGGACAGCAAGATACCTGTTATATCCCGCAACACATTCTGCGGCAAGGTGCTTTGAACTGAGTGTAATTCCACATCTTCAAAGGATCGGATGATTGCCTACACCACTGAAAACATGATGTCCTTAGGCCATACATGAATACAAACCATAATTGATACTTACAACATTCCAGGCACAGGATCATAATATTTGTCAAAGTAGTAGCCACGGTTGAGTAGAAAGCTTCTTGGCTGAAGTAGATATTTACAAACCTTAGATAGTTCTGAACAAGATGACAAACTGATGCATGTCTCAAAACACAATTTCATCGAACACCTTCAAAGCACCAAAAGCATATTGATTTCCTCATTGTTGAACTGATTTTATTTCCTACCCAAGTAACTATCGCCTCTCTACAAGCAAGAGCGACAAAATTCCATTAGTTAATTCGTCAAGCACAACATATGACTTTTGTGCAGTATGTATTCTAAAATAAGAGAAACAACATATTATCAAGCCTCATAATGCAAAAATTTATATTTAAGGCTCAGGACCTGAATAACCAATATCACGTGATAACATCTTATTTACACATTTTTTGCTCACTTCCATTTGTTAATACTGAAAGAAGCTAAGAAATTAAGTATATATGACGTTGAAATAAAAAAACTATGTAAAGATTGCAACACTCGTAAATACAATAGTATTATTAGTTAGTGGTAGCACCTGATACCTCCATGGCAGACTTCACTCAGAAGCTTCGGAATGCACGATGAATTAAGACTTGATAGACCATAGCATCGTGTCCTGGTACGCATCCGCTTGCTGCTGCGCTTGGTGAGGCACCACACGGGGCAAAATCGATGCCACCATGTAGCACCCGGTAAAATCACAACTAGAAAATCGTTGTGTTTTTTTTTGTACATCATCATGATCGCATGCTCATGTCATCATACCACATTGTATTTGCGCATCATCATGACATCATGCATATGTTTGCCTAAAACTATTTTCCAAACGACTATCTTTGTTTTCTAATCGTCCCCCTCTTTTATTCAAAGTTAAACCCCAGTCTTAGCCGGATATTTTATTTGCCTTGTAAAAGTCTATTTAAAATAAAATAAATAGTTCAACAAATAAAAGTGTTTTGGCAGCCAACCGACCAGGCCCAAGTGGCCCAGCCGGCCAGCCACCTACCACCCCCAGCAGCCAAACCCTAGCTACCCTAGAGGTACACCCCGTCGCCGCCGCGCTCACACCTCAGACACGCGTGCGTGCCGCACCAACTGCACGCCACCACGCGAGCACGGCCCCACCCACTCGTTGCCGCTTTGACCTGCCCCTACTCGATCCGATCCCCACCTGCCCCGCCCTCGGGATCTTCGCACGCTCCCCAGCCCCGGGCATGGACCCACCCCACAATCCCCGCTCCCTCTCTCTCGGTCTCTCCCCTCCCCGAGCCTGATGCCACCACTGCGTACGCCCCGCCCTCTCGCGCTTCCTCGGCCTCAACCCGCGGGAGCACCTCCGCCGCTAGGCTCGCCCAGCGCCGCTGCGCGCCCCTCGACGCCCTCGTCCGCTTTGGCCGTCGTTTAGCCCGGCCCCAAGCTCCCCTGCACCGCCAGCGAACGCCGTCTCTGGCCCTGCATCACCGGCCGCCGCCTCAGGGCTCCTCCTCGCCGAGCCTCCTCCTGCGTGCCCCGCCGCCAGGGATTCTGCCCCCGAGCAGGGCCCCGGGTCCTCCGTCACCGCGTCGCCTCTCCCTGCGCCTCCTCCGCGCCTCTGGAAGCCGGCGTCGACCACGCGGGCTCGACCTCGTCGGCCCTCAGGTGCCTCCACCCCGTCCCCGTCGTGGCCTCCTCGTCTGCACTCTCCGCCACCGTCCGCCCGAGCTCCGCCGTCTTGTGCCTCCTCGTCCCTGCCGCCTCACCTTCCGTGAGCCCCAACTCGAGCTTTGCCACTGCCAGCGAGCGACCTCGCCCGGTGCCCTGCTCCTGCTGCCTCGACCCTCCTCCTTCATCGCCGGCAACCGCCGTGGGGCCGGTCCTCCTCTGCAACAGCTCCAGCGAGCCCACGAGCGTCTCCAGCGAGTCCGCGTGCGCCGCCCTCGTCGAGCCTCGCCTGCCTTTTCCCTATCACCCCGCGTCGGGCCGGTGCCCTCAAGATCGCCATCGACCTTGACGCCCCTCCAGCATGCCATCGACCCGGCGGTCGCGAAGATGTTCCTCTGCCTATGTGGCGTTGAGCTGGTCTTCTGTTGACGTGGTGATGTCTCTACCGTGTTGGAAAGTCCCAGGCTATGTGCCTCAAGGTCTTCGACATAGTGGCGTATCCCGTCAAGATCGGCACCAACCTTGTGTTGCGGCTAAGACCTATGTCAAGTAAACCTTCCGTGTCATGTACAAAGATGGACCCAATGAACTGTTGATGCCGATACAAGTTTAACACCTCTGACCGATGTCGGATCCCAAGGTCGTCACCGCAGGACGCTTAGCGCCAAGATCTCCTTCCCGGACCCGAAGACCGATCATGTCAAACCCGAACCCCCGGGAAACACCAAGATCGTCGAGTCCCCAATGTGATCCCCTTTCCAAGACCCCTATTTTTATAGTATATGACATATACTTGTTGCATATTAATTGAGCATGTTCACATACATATTGTGGGTGCTTGAGGGTATTTCGATGATTCATCTAAATTAAATATGGAGGCAGTATGCGGGCTTTTCTAGTCTTATATTGGCTCCATTTAAATTTGTGTAGCGAACCGATACCATGTTATGCCTTGATAAGACAACATTTAAATTGCAGGGTATCTAAATACTTGAACTTTATATTTAATTGCCGGGACCCCGGTTCCGCTTAATATTGCCTAGTTGCATCGCACCTTTGCCATGTCATGCATCATACATGCATCATGCCGATCTTCTACAGTATTATTAAATAGTGCATCCGGTATTTCTTTTAGTGTTTGCTTCTTCGCGGATTAGGTCGTTGAGTGGATGCGAGTATCGACAAGTTCTTTGGATAATAAACCTTCGGCAATGTTTACCAGGCGAGCATTCTCGCCCTTTCTACCTATTTTGCATTTATAGTCTTTATTTTCTCCTATTGATCTATTGCTATCCGTGTCGTGATGCTTTAGTGTTCCATACCAGATATATTCTATGCACCCTTTATATTGCCTTGGACACCTCCTATTATCTGTTGTTTGGTAGATAGATGGTCTTGCGAGTCGTAGTCGCTTTCTCATGTGCGATCCCATGTCGTGAAGTACCACATAGTTGTTGGAATGTTGTCATATGCTTTACGGTGGAGTTGATCATGACTTTAAATACAACTATTAAATTGTTGGGATAACTAATGAAAGAGGCACCGGTGGGCAATATCTGTTATTTGGTTTTTCATGTCCACTTGTGTCCCGTAGGCCCCGAGTACTTGATACTTGTTCCCGTAGGCCCCGAGGCTCTGGCTAAGGGGGATCCATAGGGTCTCCCGGATGTAGATAGTGCGAATAGTCAAGGAACAGGTATCAAGTACTCGGGGCCTACGGGACACAAGTGGACATGAAAAACCAAATAACAGATATTGCCCACCGGTGCCTCTTTCATTAGTTATCCCAGCAATTTAATAGTTGTATTTAAAGTCATGATCAACTCCACCGTAAAGCATATGACAACATTCCAACAACTGTGTGGTACTTCACGACACGGGATCGCACCTGAGCAAGGGACGACTCACAAAACCATCTATCTACCAAACAACAGGTAATAGGAGGTGTCCAAGGCAATATAAAGGCTGCACAGAATATATCTCGTACGGAACACTAAAACATCGTGACACGGATAGCAATAGATCAACAGGAGGAAATAAAGACTATAAATGCAAAATAGGTAGAAAGGGGGAGAATCCTCGCCTGGTAAACATTGCCGAAGGTTTATTATTCGAAGAACTTGTCGATACTCGCATCCACTTAACGACCTAATCCGCGAAGAAGCAAACACTAAAAGAAATACCGGATGCACTATTTAATAATACGGTAGAAGATTGGCATGATGCATGTATGATGCATGGCATGGCGAAGGTGCGATGCAACTACACAATATTAAGCAGAACCGGGATCCCGGCAATTAAATATAAGGTTCAAGTTATTTAGATATCCTGCAATTTAAATGTTGTCTTAGCAAGGCATAACATGGTATCGGTTCGCTACACAAATTTAAATGGAGCCAATATAAGACTAGAAAAGCCCGCATACTGCCTCCATATTTAATTTAGGTGAATCATCGAAATACCCTCAAGCACCCACAATATGTATGCAAACATGCTCAATTAATATGAAACAAGTATATGTCATATACTAGAAAAATAGGGGTCTCGGAAAGGGGATCACATTGGGGACTCGACGATCTTGGTGTTTCCCGTGGGTTCGGGTTCGACGGGATCGGTCTTCGGGTCCGGGAAGGAGACCTTGGCGCTAAGCGTCCTGCGGTGACGACCTAGGGATCCGGCATCGGTCAGAGGTGTCAAACTTGTATCGGCATCAACAGTTCATTGGGTCCATCTTTGTACATGACACGGAAGGTTTACTTGACATAGGTCTTAGCTGCAACACAAGGTTGGTGTCGATCTTGACGGGATACGCCACTACGTCGAAGACCTTGAGGCACATAGCCTGGGACTTTCCAACACGGTAGAGACATCACCACGTCAACAGAAGACCAGCTCAACACCACATAGGCAGTGGAACATCTTCGTGACCGCCGGGTCGATAGCATGCTGGAGGGGCGTCAAGGTCGATGGCGATCTTGAGGGCACCGGCTCGACGCGGGGCGATGGGGAAAAGGCAGGCGAGGCTCGACGAGGGCGGCGCACGCGGACTCGCTGGAGACGCTCGTGGGCTCGCTGGAGCTGTTGCAGAGGAGGACCGGCCCCACGGCGGTTGCCGGCGATGAAGGAGGAGGGTCGAGGCAGCAGGAGCAGGGCACCAGGCGAGGTCGCTCGCTGGCGGCGACAAAGCTCGAGCTGGGGCTCACGGAAGGTGAGGTGGCAGGGACGAGAAGGCGCAAGATGGCGGAGCTCGGGCGGACGGTAGCGGAGAGTGCAGACGAGGAGGCCACGACGGGGACGGGGTGGAGGCACCTGAGGGACGGCGAGGTCGAGACCGCGCGGTCGACGCCGGCTTCCAGAGGCGCGGAGGAGGCGCAGGGAGAGGCGACGCGGTGATGGGGGACGCAGGGCCCTGCTCGGGGGCAGAATCCCTGGAGGCGGGGCACGCAGGAGGAGGCTCGGCGAGGAGGAGCCCTGAGGCAGCGGCTGGTGATGCAGGGCCAGAGACGGCGTTCGCTGGCAGTGCAGGGGAGCTTGGGGCCGGGCTAAACGACGACCGAAGCGGACGAGGGCGTCGAGGGGCGCGCAGCGGCGCTGGGCGAGCCTAGCGGCGGAGGCGCTCTCGCGGGTTGAGGCCGAGGAAGCGCGAGAGGGCGGGGCGTACGCGGTGGTGGCATCAGGCTCGGGGAGGGGAGGGAGGGGGAATTGTGGGGTGGGGCGTGTCGGTGGGGTGGGTCCATGCCCGGGGCTGGGGAGCGTGCGAATATCCCGAGGGTGGGGCAGGTGGGAATCAAATTGAGCATGGGTAGGTCAAAGTGGCAATGAGTGGGTGGGGTCGCGCTCGCGTGGTGGCGTGCAGTTGGTGCGGCACGCACGCGTGTATGAGGTGTGAGCGCGGCGGCGGCGGGGTGTGCCTCCAGGGTAGCTAGGGTTTGGCTGCTGGGGGTGGTAGGTGGCTGGCCGGCTAGGCCACTTGGGCCTGGTCGGTTGGCTGCTTCCCCCCAAAACACTTTTATTTGTTGAACTATTTATTTTATTTTAAATAGACTTTGACAAATATTTTTAGGCAAATAAAATATCCGGCTAAGACCGGGGTTTAACTTTGAATAAAAGTGGGGGACGATTAGAAAACAAAGATAGCCTTTTGGAAAATATTTTTAGGCAAACATATGCATGATGTCATGATGATGCGCAAATACAATGTGGTATGCTGACATGAGCATGCGATCATGATGATGCACAAAGGAAAAACACAGCGATTTTCTAGTAGTGATTTTACCGGGGTGCTACAATTCGACACCACTAATAATGGATCTCCCCCTCTAGATCCGCCTCATGGTACGGGGAAGAAGGCCGATGATCCGAGTCTTCTCGCATAGTGTAGATCCTCGCGACACCACTAACAAAGATTCTTACTCCATCTTGAAATCAGCGACACCACCAACAAGGTTTGTTGCTCACAATCATTGAGAGAACACTCCGGATAAACAAAGACAAAGGTAAAGGTATCGAAATAAAAGGCCACCTCTAACTTCCAAGGAAGGAGTAAAGATTGCATTGGTCCACCATTCAATGTACAAAAGAAAATAATAAGAGTAGTGGTATGGTAGCTACTCCATCCCGAACTCAAAGCATTACTCTGTACATGAACAAAATAATCGTGCAACCAACTCTCAGAATTTAGACTGAAGATCTTTATAAGCAATGTTCGGAACAAAGGATTGGTGTAGGCTCTTCTGATGTAGATGATGTCGGCGCTTGGAAACCACCGGAAGATACAAAAGAAATCGTATGAAAAGACAGAATGATTAGGTTACGCGATGGTTCCATTGGCATGAACAACACATGCTCAAGGTATACTCCAACTTCACCAATGCTCATCCTTCTCATAATGTTTTTCAACGATATGGATATCCATCAAGGGGAATATATAGGTAAAGAGTTCAAGGACAAAAAGATTGGATGAAGGTTACAACAACGAGATGCAGATTTGATGATTGTAGCTACACCGTTATAAAAGGGAGAAAGAGAAACCCTGAGATACGATGGAAACCCGACCACGAGAAATCCTGGACTCGATGAAAAGATGAGAGTAGATTCAAAACACGCAGAGGTAAGAGGAGAATAGCATAGGGGTAAGGAGTAAAAATCGACCTAATTGTATCTATTCAACCGATTTTGCAAAATAGTTTTGACACTCTACATCGGCCGTTAGCTAGGTTATCCTACAGGATGGACCAGTGGGGTATCGCAACTGCTGAGCTCGGATACCACTCTGTAACACCCTCGAATCGGCCCTATGCAGATTTTAGCACTTCCCGCCAAACCCACATAGAAACGATTCAAGGACGCCCACCAGGCACTTGCGTGCGGGTGGAAAACGAAGTAATACTATTACACTATAGTCCGTCATGGAACCCACTGAACAGATATATATATATATACAGCAACGACTCACTGAGTCAAGAATACAGATGTACAGTACAAAGATCCAAATCACCTTGAAACGATATAGCATCCGATTACGGATAAGAGGCAAATTGATCTAAGAGACCTAAGGAATAACCAATGGCGTCCATAACCCTGCCCAGGCCAAGCCGGAAGGGTAACCCTTCTAATGACGTCGATCTCAAACCTGCTAAAACAAAAGAGATGCCGACAAAGGGCAAAGGAAAAAGGGAGCGGTCAGTACTGAGGCTAGTACACGGCGAGGCTAGAATTTGGTGGCTCTCGCCTACATAGGTATGGTGGGCTAAAGCGGCAGCGAAGCATGTACTAAACAACCTATAGAGACTCGATTCAACTGTCGGCTATTAGAGAGGGATAAGAAAGACCTATTCGGAACCACCTGATACTAACACCAAACATACCCATCCTGGTATTTCCCCCTCGAGACCAAACAAGGAAGTCATGCCGAGGAAACTCACACAGTTGACAGTTTTATTCATTCCATTATAGTTGAAGCACTTACTAGTCAGATATAGATAGCATGAGTCATCCTGATAGCATAAGTAGTGGCCAGTTTTAGTTAACCATTCGGTTGTAGTTATAGTACTTACTAGTCAGATACAATTAGCATGTGACATCCCAACTCCAGCAGTTGTTGGCACTTTTATTTCATTCCATTGGAGTTGCGATACTTACTAGGTAGGTATAACATGACACGATACACCCAGTTCCACCAGTTGTTGGCACTTTTATTATCCATTCCATTGTATTGAAGTTGATTACTAGTCACATATTAAGTCAAATTTATAGCACTACTTTAGTTATGATTGTCTATGATCGAGATACTGTGCTCCAAGTCGTCCATAACCGCGGACATGGCTTTCAGAAAGATTTATCCTGTAGGGGTGCAAAAATAGCAACACACACACGATCAACCTTGTAAAAACCAAATCAAAACCCAACGAGGCTTTCACGACAAAGCAATCACAGGATTCATAAATCATTTCAGGGGGCCACCCCATTAAGCTACCCGCAACGAAGTTGGCCAGCTCCAAGACGGAGCCAAGGTTTGCGCCAATGGTTGTAAACGGCTGGGAACCCGAAAGTGTGCCTGGGCTTGTCGATACCGTGAAAACACTCTGCAATCCTAAACAGCACAGGTGCTCCACGCACAATCGTAAATAAAGCAGTAAAGCATGGCATAAGTACAGGATAGTAATAGAGCCCCAAACTAGTTTGTGGCCCCAAGAAATAAGAAATGAATCAAGCTCTGGCTAAGGGGGATCCATAGGGTCCCCCGGATGTGGATAGTGCGAATAGTCAAGGGACAGGTATCAAGTACTCAGGGCCTACGGGACCCAAGTGGACATGAAAAACCAAATAACAGATATTGCCCATCGGTGCCTCTTTCATTAGTTATCCCAGCAATTTAATAGTTGTATTTAAAGTCATGATCAACACCACCGTAAAGCATATGACAACATTCCAACAACTGTGTGGTACTTCACGACACGGGATCGCACCTAAGCAAGCGACTACGACTCGCAAGACTATCTATCTACCAAACAACACGTAATAGGAGGTGTGGCAATATAAAGGCTGCACAGAATATATCTGGTACGGAACACTAAAGCATCGTGACACAGATAGCAGTAGATCAACAGGAGGAAATAAAGACTATAAATGCAAAATAGGTAGAAAGGGGGAGAATGCTCGCCTGGTAAACATTGTCGAAGGTTTATGATCCGAAAGAACTTGTCGATACTCGCATCCACTCAACGACCTAATCCGCGAAGAAGCAAACACTAAAAGAAATACCGGATGCACTATTTAATAATACGGTAGAAGATTGGCATGATGCATGACATGGCAAAGGTGCGATGCAACTAGGCAATATTAAGCGGAACCGGGGTCCCGGCAATTAAATATAAGGTTCAAGTTATTTAGATACCCTACAATTTAAATGTTGTCTTAGCAAGGCATAACATGGTATCGGTTCGCTACACAAATTTAAATGGAGCCAATATAAGACTAGAAAAGCCCGCATACTGCCTTCATATTTAATTTAGGTGAATCATCGAAATACCCTCAAGCACCCACAATATGTATGCAAACATGCTCAATTAATATGCAACAAGTATATGTCATATACTATAAAAATAGGGGTCTCGGAAAGGGGATCACATTGGGGACTCGACGATCTTGGTGTTTCCCGGGGGTTCGGGTTCGACGGGATCGGTCTTCGGGTCCGGGAAGGAGATCTTGGCGCTAAGCGCCCTGCGGTGACGACCTGGGGATCCGGCATCGGTCAGAGGTGTCAAACTTGTATCGGCATCAACAGTTCATTGGGTCCATCTTTGTACATGACACGGAAGCTTTACTTGACATAGGTCTTAGCCGCAACACAAGGTTGGTGTCGATCTTGATGGGATACGCCACTACGTCGAAGACCTTGAGGCACATAGCCTGGGACTTTCCAACACGGTAGAGACATCACCACATCAACAGAAGACCAGCTCAACACCACATAGGCAGAGGAACATCTTCGCGACCGCCGGGTCGATGGCATGCTGGAGGGGCGTCAAGGTCGATTGCGATCTTGAGGGCACCGGCCCGACGCGGGGCGATGGGGAAAAGGCGGGCGAGGCTCGACGAGGGCGGTGCACGCGGACTCGCTAGAGACGCTCGTGGGCTCGCTGGAGCTATTGCAGAGGAGGACCGGCCCCGCGGCGGTTGCCGGCGATGAAGGAGGGGGTTGAGGCAGCAGGAGCAGGGCACCGAGCGAGGTCGCTCGCTGGTGGCAGCAGAGCTCGAGCTAGGGCTCACGGAAGGTGAGGCGGCAGGGACGAGGAGGCACAAGACGGCGGGGCTCGGGCAGACGGTGGCGGAGAGTGCAGACGAGGAGGCCACGACTAGGACGGAGTGGAGGCACCTGAGGGCCGGCGAGGTCGAGCCCGCGCAGCCAACGCCGGCTTCCAGAGGCGTGGAGGAGGCGCAGGGAGAGGCGACGCGGTGACGGGGGACCCGGGGTCCTCTCGGGGGCAGAATCCCTAGCGGCAGGGCACGCAGGAGGAGGCTCGGTGAGGTGGAGCCTTAAGGCGGCGGCCGGTGATGCAGGGCCAGAGACGGCGTTCGCTGGCGGTGCAGGGGAGCTTGGGGCCGGGCTAAACGACGACCATAGCAGACGAGGGCGTCGAGGGGCACGCAGCGGCGCTGGGCGAGCCTAGCGGCGGAGGCGCTCTCGCAGGTTGAGGCCGAGGAAGCATGAGAGGGCAGGGCATACGCGGTGGTGGCATCGGGCTCGTGGAGGGGAGAGACCGAGAGAGAGGGAGTGGGGATTGTGGGGTGGGGCGCGTCAGTGGGGTGGGTCCATGCCCGGGGCTGGGGAGGGTGCGAAGATCCCGAGGGTGGGGCAGGTGGGGATCGGATCAAGCAGGGGCAGGTCAAAGTGGCAACGAGTGGGTGGGGTCGCGCTCGCATGGTGGCGCGCAGTTGGTGCGGCACGCACGCGTGTCTAAGGTGTGAGCGCGGCGGCGGCGGGGTGTGCCTCCAGGGTACCTAGGGTTTGGCTGCTGGGGGTGGTAGGTGGCTGGCCGGCTGGGCCACTTGGGCCTGGTCGGTTGGCTGCCTCCCCCCAAAACACTTTTATTTGTTGAACTATTTATTTTATTTTAAATAGACTTTTACAAATAGTTTCTAGGCAAATAAAATATCCGGCTAAGACCGGGGTTTAACTTTGAATAAAGGAGGGGGACAATTAGAAAACAAAGATAGCCTTTTGGAAAATAGTTTTAGGCAAACATATGCATGATGTCATGATGACGCGCAAATACAATGTGGTATGATGACATGAGTATGTGATCATGATGATGCACAAAGGAAAAACACAGCGATTTTGTAGTAGTGATTTTACCAGGGTGCTACATACCACCTCCCCAAATCGCCATAGACCAAGATATATGTAATAGTCAGGTTACATAGTTGAATCTCTAAAGTGGAAAAAGGAATCTAAATGTAAAAAGCAACGGTTAGGTTTCCAATGTCCATGCATAATTAAGACACATCTCAATACGGAGTACCATGTACTTCCATCAACAACCAATTGGTGTACATCCATCAACAACGCATGATCGTCAAGTAAAAAGAGACATTGATGATTGGCGTGATAAATCCACAAGTTTTCACAAAGAATTGAAGATCACATCCGCAACTGGTAAACTCTAGAGGAGAGAGGGTTAAACCTTAACTAGATGCCCGCCCTGGACCAGCAGCTCCTAGATCCGAGCTAATCCAATCAGGGTGATAGGAGGGGGAAGGGTGGAGGGTAGGAGGCGACTTACTACTCGGTAGTCATGGCGAGATCGATCGATTGAGATCCTCTCCTTCGGTGGTCCTCAGATCTTGCGCTGGTACTCGCATGCTCGTTGTTTCCCACGGGAAGGGATGGTCCCGCCACTGGTTGGAAGGGGAGGATGTCGGAGGCGACTGAGTTGGTAGGGCGTCGTCGGTGGTCTAGAGAGGAGGGCGCCACCGGTGGCCTATCCAGGGGACGGGGCGGCGTGGGGGAGGGGGATGGAGTATGGCTGGGAGAGGGGTGAAGCGAACGAAGCCAGGATCACCTGTGTAGGTCGTGTTTTTGATAATTGACGAAGCATTAATTTAGCAAGCCCCGTTTGCGGAGGGGGTGACGGGTGGGGGTAGTCGGACAAAAAAAATGACGTAGTAATAGACGGCAGAAAACGGAACCTCTAGGTTCTTTTTAGATAGTAGAGATTAATTGGAAACAAGCCAAATTTAAAATCTCAGTCAAGCGGTAAAATTTACCGCCTATGCTATGTGAATTAAAGGTATCCATGTTTGTGTGCAAAAATATGGTTATGGATGATCAGTTGATGTGACCTCGGCCTTAAATTCCTGGACAGATAGCGTATGGTCTACTACCTTCTTTCTAGTAGTAGATGGACGCTAGTCAAATTCAAAATGTCAATCGAGCGGAAAAATCACCAACCAACCTTGAAGCATTTCCCGTCCCACCGTTTCAAAAACTTTGAGCCAAAATCTGCCACCGGGGAGTACCATTTTCTATTATTATTAGATGGGCGTTAGCCAAATTCAAAATCTCAATGAAGCGGCAAAACCACACACCAACCTTAAAGCATTCCACGCCCTTCTGTTTCAAAAACTTTAGAATTTAACATTCTTATTCTATCCATTATTTAGCTATCAAATGGGCATGCTAAACTCGGTAGCTAGGGGCATGATCATAATTATTTTTTCTATTCACCTCTATGGTCCCGTTTCGCCCAGTTATTCTGCCGTCCCTCCCAAAAATCGCAAGCTCCTTTGTCCCATCCACGACCACCGCGTGCACCGGCTTGACCTGTGGTCTCGTGCACCGTCGCGGAGCGGCTTCACCGATGCTCACCCACTGGATCATGTTCACTGGGTCTCTCTGCCACTACATCGGAGCTATGGTGTCATTCACCAACGTCGATGGCGTCATCGACCGCCCAAGCTCTACTTCTCGCCACCGAACGCTACCCAACTATAGTGGATCCACTTCACCGGTGTCTACCGGACGTGATCTATTCCAAGGAGTTCCATGTCCACCGCTCTAGATCAGCTACACGGCCATCGGCGTTAACTGCACTAGATCTGCCTCAGCGACGCTCTCGTCCACCGTGTTCAAGCCGGCATCGCCACCCAAGATATTCTTCTTTGATGCCAACAGCCACCGCACCTGCAGCACCCTCGGTGGCCTGGACATCACCCGCATGGTACCAACGATGCTTAGATGCCTCTTCGACCAAGGTAACCAAATCTCCAACCCGTTTTTATTTTGTCAGCAGTATAGAAGGTTCAAGACTATCATAGTGAACTGCATTTTTGTAATCATGATAGTACATACATGTCCCTAGGCATGCTTGTTCTTTGTGCTAGTACATACAAGGTTATTAGACATGTTGGATTGCATTCGCTACTCTAAAAATATCAAGTCATGCACATGTTTGTTATTTTGCCATGCACATGTTCTTAGCTACTTCGTACAATAGTAATTGCCTGCTATTGTGTAGTTCTTGCAAAATGTAAAATCGGTGAAAAATATTAGTGTGGATTCCCTACTCTACAGTTATTGAATCTATCTGGTTCGTCTTGAGCTAAGTTCCTGCTATTATTTCCTCCTTGGCATCATTCCGCTATCCTATAGTACCCATTTAAACTCTTCATACTAATTCGTTTATAGTTTTGTTGTTTCCATCTGGTCTTCAAAAGCTGCAACACTAACTATTTTCTTTTTCTTACATAGAGCTCAAAATGGAACAATGAATATGTTGGTTTGGATAGCCTATTCTATAGGTTCAAAAGTGACGACATTATATCCTTACCTGGTGTTGCTTCATCCTAAGCAATAGCATAATTGTCCTCTACTATGTAGTTCACTCGTGGTTTGCATTCCTGCTCTAGAAGTTCACTTATGATGCCATTATAATTTCTTTCTGGTTGATTCTTAGCTATGACAGTAACTGCATACAATTGTGTAGCTCACCACAAATTCTGAGTCACCCAATGTTTCTTGCATTCTAGGAGATACCACTGCTTCCATATATATTTGCTGAAATGTCCTGGCTAGTTTATATTTGCTAAAATTTGAAGAAACACTTTGTTTGATTGCTTATTTCATTGTAGGCACACTTGTCTAATGATTGTTTGTCCTGTTATACAGGTTCACGAGCGACGCCATTATATATCGTATCTAGTTTTGGTTCGTCCTAAGAAACGACATAACTATCTGCTTCTATATATAGTTCATTCGTGGTTCGCATTCCTGCTCTACAAGTTCTTGTATGATGCAGTTATAATTTCTATCTGGTTCATTCATAACTATGACAGTAACTGCATGCCATTGTGTAGCTTAGCACAAATTCCGAGTCATCCAACGTCTCTTGCATTCTAGGGTATACAACTACTTCCATATATATTTGTTGAAATGACCTACCTAGTTTATATTTTCTAAAATACTAAGGCACACACACATATTTTTGATCGCTCGTTTCACGGTAGACACACTTGTTTAATGTGTGCTTGTTCATACTGTTTGTTTGACGTGTTAGTTAATAATTGAACCATTGACCAGTTGTAAACTCCAGTTCACAGCTCATGTCATATCAGTGAAATGAGTACTTTGTCTTATTTGACGTATTAACTTGTTATTACTTAGTTTCAAACTGCAATTATTGATATCACCACCAAAGAGGGGGATGCAAGATCATGTCTCCTCCAATGTAGTTGTCACACTCAAAGGGAGATGAACGTGATAGATTGAGAATGCAAATTGAGGACTTTGTTATCAACTCGATTGTCAATTGAAATGCCGAATTTTCATTCCCTTAAGTTGATAATATGTAATAATTTTAAGAAGTTTGCAGCTGATGTAATATCTAGATAACTCGCATAGGCCATGTAGAAATTTTGTTGACACCGTCCACACATGGTGGTAGGCGGTACCATAACTGCGCCAGCCATATCGATTAGGGAACAATATAGGGCTTTGTTATTGGCCCATCTTGTATTTGGTCAATGATGAAAAGTAAAAAGATGCTCGTTAATTATACACCTTTTATGATATTGGCATGAGCTTCAGAAAGGACAAACTGTAAAAGTACGTAAATGTAATGGGCTGAACCATAGGTGGGAACTAGTAATAGGCTATAAAAGTAATATGCCAGAACAGTAACAGGCCAGTCAGCATCATGCCAGAATAGAACCAGGCCAGAATAGTAACAGGCTAGAACAGTAATAGGCCACAATAATAAAAAGCAAAAAACTATAAAAGGCCAAAACAGTAATAGGCTAGAGTATTAATGGGCTAGAACAATAGCAGGCTAAATAGTAAAGGGCCACAACCGTAAAATACCAGAACAGTTAAAGGCCAGAACAGTAACAGGCCGAGAAATTACCAGACAAGAACAGTAATAAGCCGACAAAATTATCAGGCCAGAACAATAACAGACTAGAATAGTAATAGGCCACTTGTGGGCCTGGACAGTTGACGGTCGGAAAAATAAAAGGCCAGAACAGTAACAAACCTTCTCAAAGAAGGGTCGTTAGTAGACGACCACAACGGGTTGCGAGAATAGTGATGGGCTGACCGCAGGCCTTAACAGTACTAGACCAACTTGGCGCATGCTACTAACGGGTTGCAGACTATTGGCCAATGTGGGCCTTTTGTAGGCCGAAGCAGTATCGGGCCACAAAGTTCGCGGGCCACAGCTGGCTGCATTAATGGGCCCATTTCAAGAAGTGCATGAGGAAATAGTAACGAGTCGTCTTCTTATTGGGCTCTCCTCATGGGCTAACCCACTTAATAATTAGCAGGCCTTGGTTGGGCTAGACATCTACAATGGTTTATATGACCGTTAATGGCAGTAACCGGCCGTTAGTGGCAGCTGCCACGTGGCAGTTTGCAGGACATCAGTAGTCAACGCTGCTGGCAAACAAATCTAGGATGGAACAAGTTTTCATGGCTGAAAGGTGCGATCCACCATGGTCGGAAAAAAACCATGGTTGATTCATTTGTGACAGAGCTTTTACCACAAAGGCCATCCATCGCAGAAAACTTTTTAGCCACGAAAAACGGGACTTCGACCACAAAAATCGTCCGTTGTAAAAGCCAACTTTTCTTATAGTGGTAAATGCTCCACATGTAATAGTAGTAAATAAAACAGTAAAGCATGGCATAAGTACAGGATAGTAGTAAAGCCCCAAACTTTTTTGTGGCCCCAAGAAATTAGATGTGAATCAAGATCAGGCAAAGGGGATCAGGAATCAAGTACTCAGGTCCTAGTTGGACACAAATGAGCGGATAAAAGCCAGATCTTAAATATTATCCATTGGTGCCTCTTTCTTTACTTATCCCATTACTACATAGTATAAGTTGTTTAGGCACCTCATTATCCATAATAGGCTCGCACAAACCCTACACATGCAATTTTATGACCCGCGTGGCTCAAACAATTCCTGTAGTAAAGTCTGATAGGATAGAGGGTACAAGCTTTAGTGGGGTTTAAAAGTAAAGGTTGTGTAGTACTTGGGATTTCAATTTAATTTGAATCATGACACAAAGATGCAAGAATAAAGATAGAGGCATATGTGTTGTATGTAATGCAAGCATGGGGAATTCCTTGCCTGTTAGCTTAGTAGTGAAATAACTGGTCTCTGGGTAATACTCTTTTGCCTCCTGATAACTTCCTTGCTCGACGTCTATCCGGAATAAAGCCAAACAAACAAGGTCCATAATAAATAAAGTGCGCAATCATATGCAACAAGCTAAACATGGTGTGCCATGATGTAATGATGCACAATTCTGTGGGATAAACATAGCATGGCATGGGGTGAGGTGCTAGGACAAGAATAAAGCATTTTCTTAATTTATTATTCAAGTTTTGCTTGCATAAATAGTTCTGAATATTTAATATTTATATGATGCATGCTTCAATTGGTATCATGGAATGCATGGTTGGAAAGGTCTCATCGATCTAATTGATTTAGACATATCATTTGTCAAATTCAGAATTACGGTTTAGAAGATATCAATTTATTAAGAAATGGACATTTATTAGCATTAAACCATTTTCGAAATTTTAATTACCTAGAAATTCTTTTGGATGCCATATTCTTAATCCTTGCATTTTTTTATTAGAAAACATATATCATTTGCAATATTTGAATAACATGAAGAAAAGATGATATTTATCATTTACTAAAGCATTTCTGAATATTACCAATGTGGGGCCCCCAGATTAATCCTTCGAGAGTCCCTGTTATGCACACGACCACGATCCCATGATCAGTCAGTCGTGGCACATAACCGAGAAGTATCAAAGTAAACATCCAATACTTAAGCGGATACAAGTTATACCTTAATGCCATTATGGCTACATCAATTCATCATCAGCGGAACTTCATCAAGCATAGAGCCTGAGCCATGCCTTAACATACATGCAACTGACCGGGAGAATGTCCTAGCTCGCATAGTCGTCAACTTCATCTTCTTCTTGATATCTGACCAAGTTAATAGCCAGGGACAATGCCAGTGAGTACTTTGAATGTACTCGCAAACCACCTTAAAAGAATAACAATAAGAGGATATGTAGTATGGATGTGGTAGTAGGAGGGCCCCATGAGAGATTCTTTTCTAAAATAGTTTCTCTTGTAGATATAGCATCTACATATCTTTGTTGAAAACCTTTGTAAAAAAATTTGGAAACCTTTTTCAAAAGTTTTGAAAACACGAGGGCTTGGTCACCCATTTGTTCCTTCTTTTCGGTCATCTCATGACCAAACTCCTTTCCTTCCTTTCCGACCATCTCATGGTTAAATCATTTCCAAAGCCTTCCTTTTTCTGAAGTCCTTTTTGAAATCAAAACAAGGACCGCTCTACAGCAAACTTCCCAACCGTCCATGACCTAGGACTTGGCTATTTGAATAGATTTACACTCTACAGATGTTTTACACTTTACCCACACCATCTGGGTACCCTGCCCTGATCTACACCAATCGTGGGTCGAGTAACTAGTAAGGACCCTCTGGATGCCACTCCAGTATAAGTGCCTACCCTATGAGAGTTGTTCACCTCAACACCGGGACGTCGGGTACCATGGACCAACCGAAGCACCTTAGTACGCTTTCAATGAGAGGCTCATAGTAATGCATGGAGGCCCGTAGACCCTTTGTTCTTTCTCCTAGGTGTGAGGTACATTACAGGGACCCAGAGAAGGCCCACCCTCCAGGGATTTTGAATTCCCCTGTAGTAGTTGTGAGGTCGCTTATACTAGATTAAACAACCATCAAGTCCAGCCTTGTCCCATTCCAGAGTAATGTGGTTGCACAGGTTAATTGTTCTAGCAAACTGCAAAGAAACGGGTGTGTTTTTGAAAACATTTTTCCTCCGCTTTCTTTTGTAAAACATAAACCTTTTTATTTTCTCAAACTTTTCTTGGTAGGTCAAACCTCACCAAGGTTTTGCCATAAAACATTTTGTAAAACTTTTTCGGGGTCTTCCCATCTATAGTTTTTCTTCTGCTAAAACGGGGTTTCCAAAGGGTATGGTGTTACACACCAACTATCATACTAAGGGCAAGTAGGTGTCCTCGAGGATATTGTACTTAATAGTACAAATGTGTAATGGCTTGGAGGAGCCAAGCCACTACTGGATATAGATCATCATATGATAAAACAATGTAGTTTTCATAAAACAGTAGGTAAAACATGCATCAATAAAACAGTAGGACAAGGCTTATGAGCAAGAAGGTGGCTTGCCTGTGATTAGCAATCTGGCAATATATGTCCCTAGAATTCTTCTTAGAAAACCATAATAATAACCATCTTCTTCTGATCTCCGAGATAAACGCAACTATCATCATCGGGGAGCACACATGCAAACAAGCAAGAGAACAATCAACACAAGGCATACAAGCACCAATACAGTACATCAAACAAGCATGTTACACAATATTCACTTTAGTAGGTTTTGAGGGATTGAGTTCTGATAGCTGTGAGATTTGACATATTTTTGATGGTTTTTATTGATGGTTTTCTTCTGGATTTGATCGTTTTCTAGCTTTACCTAACGCTAATACTTTGGTAGCAAAGAAAACTAAGTTTTTAATGTGTGTTTTAGGTTCTGAACATCAACAGAAGGTCTTAACAAGAGACACACAATATTCAGATGAAAACAAGCAAGTCTCTTTTTGGAAGCAATCAAGGGAAGCATACAAAAGCTTTAACGAGCAAATATACGGCGGAAATATTTTTCTGGCCATATAGCTGCCGCTGCCTCCGTTTTGTCAAAAGGGATAACTTTCGTGAAGAAGCCTAATGCAAAATCATAACACAACAGCCGCCATCCCATCCAGAAGGGAGAAAGAAAAGATCCGGAGAAGAAGGGGAAGATGTTCTTCATCTTGCTCCATGATTTTCGGCCTCCTAGCCATCACACCCTCATAGCTGTTACTTGTACTTGAGAGAGAGAGAGAGATTTTCACCTTGCAGTATTAGGGTTTGAGATTGTTTATTCCTATCTTCAATTGTGTTGGATTACTTATTTATTCTTATTGCAGATATCCACGATAATATTGAGAAGAACTCCCTTTATTTAATTATATTGATGATGCTTTCTTCTCTCATGTGTGAGTAAGTTCCTTATGCGTGGGAGATGTAAGGGATTGGTGAGATGTGATGTGCCTCCATATATTTTCCATTAGTTTGTGATTGATTTTAATTATCATATTATGGGTGCTTGACTATATGTGGGACGCATAATACTTCTTGTCTAATTTAGGGCCCAGACAACATGATGCTTTGTTCTACATAGATAGGATCTTGTTTGCTAGCACACCGGCGGCCCCCGAGTGACACGGGGATATCAATGGGAAGGATCACGAGGAACCACTATGCTTATTGCATTAGTCCGATCCAAGGAGCTTAATTGCTAAGCAACTTGAAGGTCTTAATCGTCTAGTGACTGACCATGGTTTTGGTAACAAGCTAGTAGGATTATTGGAGTTGGGATGAAATCTACCGAGTGGAGTTCCGGCTAATTATGGGTTGCTCGCCTACACATATATTTATAAGATTATAATTGTTACACTCATCATTCGTCCACCTGGCACAGTCACTATCACCATGAACTATATCTCCACGCGCCTTCTTTGTCATCTACAGAAAACCACAAACAATCAATTCGTTCTTTACTTTTATGCTTTTTATTCCTGAAGTTTACATTTTAGTTTTATTTAAATACATCTAGTTTAATCCAAATCTCATTCTTATTTCCACACTTCCAGTCAATTCACTCGAAGACCTATGACAACTTTGAGTATGACAGATACTTCACTCATAAACACTTAACTTTGGGCTCTCTGTGGGATCGATATCTATACTTCGAAACAAGCTACAAACGATCTGTGCACTTGTAGACATCAAGCTATTTTCTGGCGCTGTTGTCGCAGAGCTAAGCGCTAAGTGTTTGTATCTTGACATTTCAAGTGTTACTATTACAAAATAGTCTCCCTATGATACAAAGGGTCTACATGCTCTGGTAGGACCTATTTACCAGATTATTTTGAGCGCGTGCCTATTCAAAGGCGCGAGGAAATTATTGAAAAACTTTTAACATTAGACAAGGTTGAAGTTGAAAACCTGAGTGATTTTATGGAAATCATGTCCATTTACAGGACAACTCCCAAGAAACCTGAGAAAAATCTTAGAGAATATAGTGCTCCAATATCTGCTTTCCTTAAACAACCAATAGAATTTCCTAATCCTGGTGTTAGAGAATATCGATTTGATGGTGGAATTATTAAAAATTTGTAGGAAAAATCTTTTAGTGGAAGGGAAGATGAAGACCCAGGAAGACATATTAGAGAGTTTGACAATGTGATGACAACACTTGGACCAAAATTTTTGCCAAGAGACTTCTCTCGTCTAAATTTTTTTGTTGGTCTCTTAAAGGTAAGGCTCTAGACTGGTTATATGCTCTCATTCGTCATTATATTAAAAGTTGGGAAAACTATATTGTTAAATTCATAAACATGTTTAATCCTTTTAAAAAGGTAACTGAAATTAGAAAGAATATAGGCAACTTTAGTTAGAACGTGGGAGAAAACTACCCACAAGCCTAGGATAGATTCTTTGGAATGATCAATAGAATTCTTAATCATGGCTATTCTGAATCAACTATTTGCCATTTATTTTACCATAGTCTTAATACTCAAAGCAGAGAGTTGCTTGACTTATTAGTAGGAGGATCGATAAATTCCTTAACTATTAAAGCATGTTTGGAATTGATGTCTACTAGGGCTAAGAATGATTCTTTATATAATCCTAATTTCGACACTAAGCTGGAAAAGGGATGCTTCGTATAACTCCTGATCTTATGCCTGAAGTACGCAAAACAATGAAAGAAAAGGTATACCTTCTGAACTTGTTAAGGAGAACAAAATAGACTTGTTACAAGTTTTTACTGAAGAAGATGAAACTAGAAAAGGGGAACGCCTAGCGGGAGCGCGCGCTTTAGGAAACGCGCGTTTTGGCCGCAGCGCGCACGTTTCCGACGGCACGGTAGCTCGACACGTGGCGTGTGGAAGTTCACCTGTGCGTATTTCCGGCCGTTCGGCAGCGCGTGTATTTCCGGCCACACAGCAGCGCGTGTATTTCCGGCCACACGGTAGCCCGACACGTGGCTAGCTGCTCATGCAGTGCATGCGATGAAAGGTAGTTCCATGTTGTGCAATAAGATAGTGCACGAGCGATGCAACTCGTTTACTGTCGACCTAAAGCAGTGCAACGCAGTACACCGTGCACTCCAAGAATATTGCGCAGTGCACTCCGACCTTAGGCAGTGCAACATAGTACAACAAGACAGTGCATGGACGGTGCACTGCCTGGACACCGTGCAGTGCACTACGACCGAAGGTAGTGCAAGGAAGTACACTGCCAGGACACCGTGCAGTGCACTGCGAACTAAGGTAGTGCAACATAGAACAACAAGGCAGTGCATGGACGGTGCACTGCCTGGACAGTGCGTAGTACACTGCCAGGACACCGTGCAGTGCAACACAGAACAATAAGGCATTGCATGGACGGTGCACTGCCTGGACAGTGCGTAGTACACTTCCTAGACACCGTGAAGTGCACTGCAAACTAAGACAGTGCAACATAGAACAATAAGGCAGTGCATGGATGGTACACTGCCTGGACCGTGGGTAGTACGCAGCCAGGATATCTCGTCGTGCACTGCGCCTGAAGGCAGTGCAACACAGTACAAACAGGCAGTTCACAGCCGGTGCACTGCCAGGATATCGTCCCGTGCACTGCGGCCGAAGGCAGTACAACGCAACACAAAAAGGCAGTGCATGACATCGTGTCGTGCACCGCAACCGAAGACAGTGCAACGTAGGGTCAAAAGGCAGTGCAAAATCTAGTACAACGGTGAAAACGGATCTCGGTTTGGCCAATTCGTTTAAAAGATATCGGATTTTTTGTATTTGAATCTAAAAGAGAAAGGGAAAAAGGACGACGACCCTCTCTCCAAGCACCACGTGTCGCGCAGGAAAGACCTGGGACAGCGCGCGAAGAACTCCCAAGACGACACGTGCAGGGATAGCAGCGATTGTGGGACGAGCTCTAGAACACGCACGCTTTTTCTAGTGTTTCTGCTAGAAAAGTTTTTCAAGAATTAAAACATCGACAAGCAAAATCTCATAATAACCTGCATAAGCATTTTCAAAGACATAAAATGATTTTAGCGGAACTCATGGAAAACTATGATGAGATCGGCCGAGAAATAAAATTATTTCACAAGTATCTTAGTATGATTGAAACCCAATGTGAACAAATAGCATCTGGTTGTCAAATGTTTCTTCAAGATTATATAGATATTCCTGTTTCTACTAATGTTGTTACAAGAAGAGGTGCAGTTGTTATAGGACCATTAGGACCACCAGAATATGAAGCTGAAAAAGATCAAAAGGAAAAAAGCCTTGCCCAAAGCAAGCCAAGAAGATGATACACTGGTGGATCCTCAAGATGAAACTGCTCAAGATACACAAGATGAAACCAAGGAGGACCAAAATGATGCATAGGATGACCGTTATGACTCTGATGCAGAGACGGTTGATCCAAGAGACGAAAAAGAGACAAGCAACGAAGATGAAGCTGTCATAGTAGGAAAGAAGAAGAGCGATAAGTAGCAACAAAAGAAAGCAACAAAAGAGCCTGATCCCCCACAAAAGGTAAAAGACAAGAATAAGAAAGGTGAGCAAAAAGCTTCCTTATCCAGATCGAAAAAAGAAAGCACTAGATCAGGCAATCTACGATTCTTTCAAAAATTCACTTGGTGATCTTCGTCTAGAAATTCCATTTGCGGATGCAATAAAAGTTCCCACCTATTGTAAATTCCTCCGTGATATTCTTAGTAGAAACAAAGAAATATCTGAAATTGTTGCCATGGTGACTAGTTATCCTGCTAATGGCAAGCTATTGTCTAAATCGGGAGATCCCGGAATACCAACTATTTCATGCTCAATTGGCAAAACAGATATTTACAATGCCTTGTGTGATTTAGGTGCAGGAGTTAGTGTAATGTCATATTCCCTCTATAAAAGGTTAGGATTAGGGGAGTATTCCCCTACTACTATCACTTTATAGATGGCTGACAAATCCACTAAACTATTGGAGATATGCCCAAGAGGCAATAATAAAAGTAATTATTATTATATCTTTGTGTTTATGATGAATGTTTACATCCCATGCTATAATTGTATTATTAGGAAACACTAATACATGTGTGTTTTGTAAACATAAGAGAGTCCCTAATAAGCCTCTTGTTGAACTAGCTTGTTGATTAATTGATGATCATGGTTTCCTGATCATGGACATTAGGATGTGATTAATAACAAGGTTATGTCATTAGGAGAATGATGTGATGGACACACACCCATAGTAAGCGTAGCATAAGATCAAGTCATTAAGTTCATATTGCTGTAAGCTTTTAAATGCATAGTAACCTAATCCTTCGACCATGAGGTTGTGTTAATCACCATCACCGGATGGGTACTTTGATGACATCAAACACCGCTTCGTAACTGGGTGGTTATAAAGGTGTCATTGGGTATTCTGAAAGTATGTGTTGAAGCGCATGAACCAAGATTGGGATTTGTCCATCCATATGACAGATAGATATGCTCTGGGCCGTCTCGGTGGAATGTCATCTAGTTAGCTTGCAAGCATGTGACTGGGTCACAAGGGATGACATATCACAGAAGGAGTAAAGAGTACTTATCAGTAACGAGGTAGAACTAGGTATGGAGATGCTGACGATCAAACCTCGGATAAGTATAGTATCGCGTGACAAAGGGAATTGGTTTCGTATGTAAATGGTTCAATCGATCACGAAGTCATCGTTGAGTATGTGGGAGCCATTATGGATCTCCAGGTCCCGCTGATGGTTATTGATAGGAGATGTGCCTCTGTCATGTCTACATATTCACGAACCGTAGGGTGACACACTTAAGGTTCGAAGTTGTTTTAAGTAGATATGGAATGTGCGTTGGAGACTGAATGTTGTTCGGAGTCTCAGAATGGATCCGGAGAATAAGATTCATATATTGGGGATCATTTTCTGAGTTAGGAAATGTTCCGGAGTATTTGTATGAGGGTTCTAGAAGGTTTCGGAATGTTCCGGAAGGTTCTGGAAGGTTTCTTGGAGTTTGCTTGAAAACCAAGGAAGGGATCAAGGAGTCCTGGTGGGTCAAGACTAGGAGTCGTGGGGGAGGAGGACTCCTCCCCCCTCCCCAACCCGACGGCCCTAGAGGGAGGGGAGTCCTACAAGGACTCCCCCTCCCATGGCGCCTCACCCCCTTTAAATAGAGGGGCAGGGGCGCCCCCTCCACCCCTGCTCCATAACTCCCAATCTCTGCCGCCTCTCTCCTCCTCCTTTCTTCTGCACAGGCATAGGCAAAGCCCTGCATAATTCTCTACTCCACCACCACCACCACGCCGTCGTGCTACTGTGATTCCGTGGAGAAGATCTACTACCTCCGCTGCTCGCTGGAACGAGGAGAGGAAGGTCTGCTTTGACTCCGCACGTGTGACCGACTGCGGAAGCGCTGCCAAAACGCGGCGCCGGAAGGATCGTCCACTTGACCGACTGCGGAAGCGCTGCCGGAACGCGACACCGGAAGGATCATCCACACGATCTTGAGAT
This sequence comes from Avena eriantha, assembly GCA_910589775.1. Classification (NCBI taxonomy): domain Eukaryota; kingdom Viridiplantae; phylum Streptophyta; class Magnoliopsida; order Poales; family Poaceae; genus Avena; species Avena eriantha. The sequence continues at coordinate 343,248,564 of OU342744.1, forward strand.
CGGCAAGTGATCGACTACATCAACCACGAGATCTAATCTCGTTAACGCTTTCGTATCTACGAGGGTTAGTTCCTATCTATCTTGTTGCACATGTCTAATAGATTAGATCTTGGCTTTTATCTAGATTAGATCTGGGTTTTGTTCATTCTTGCGGTAGAAATTTTTTGTTTTCCATGCTACGAACCCATCAGTGGTATCAAAGCCGTATCTATGCGTAGATCTGTTGCACGAGTAGAACACAATGTTTTTATGGGCGTTGATGCTTTTGTTGTCGGTGTCTTAGCGTGTACTTTGCATCTTGCGGCATGGTGGGATGAAGCGGCTCGGGCTAACATTACATGTCATCACACATGATACTTGCTCCACGCTTGACGTGCAACTTGCTTTGCACAAGTGTCTTTGCGGGTGTCTATCTCTCCCACCATAGTTAAGATTCAATTTACAATGAGCATTTGACAACACTTGTATCAACGTTGTGGTCCTTATTCCTAGGTAAGATCGGTCTTATGCGAAAGCCCCAAACCACGTAAAACATGCAAAGAAAATTAGAGGCGTCTAACTTGTTTTTGCAGGGGTTTTGTGATGTGATATGGCCATCATGTGATTGTGATTGTATTTGATGTATGCAATGATCCTTGTTGTAATATGGCAACCGGCAGGAGCCTAATGGTTGTCTTTAATTCTGTTAAGACCTGCGTGTCTATTCATCTTGTAATAGCTTTATTCCAAGTAGTTGTAATAGTTGCTGGTGATGATGGACAACCATGAAGCGGCGACACTGACCTTGACGCAATGCTGGCGATGATGGAGATCATGTTCGTGCTTTGGAGATGGAGATCAAAGGCGCAAGAAGAAAAGACCATATCATATCACAGTAATTATGAATTGCCTGTGATGTTAATCCTTTATGCATCTTGTATTGCTTAGATCGCGACGGTAGCATTATAAGATGATCCCTCTCACTAAATATCAAGTAATAAAGTGTTCACCCTTAGTTGGCACCGTTGCTAAGACTCGTCGTTTCGAAGCATCTCGTGATGATCGGATGTGATAGATTCTACGTGTGCATACAACGGGTGCAAGCCAGATTTGCACATGCGGAAACTAAGGTTATCTTGACGAGCCTAGCATGTACAGACATGGTCTCGGAACACGGAATACCGAAAGGTAGAGCATGAGTCATATAAATGATATGATGAACATGAAGATTGTTCGCCGATGAAACTACATCCTCTCTCGTGAAGATCGGACTTGGTGTAGTGGACTTGGTTCGTGTAATCACTAAAACAATGTGAGGGATGTTGTTTTGAGTGGGAGTTCACCTAGTTAGTTTAAGAATTAAATTTGAACTCAATTTGTCATAAACTTAGTCTAAACTACTTGCAAATTGTTGTAGATTATGGCGACCCCCTCCATCAACATCAATGCGTTCCTAGAGAAAGAAAAGCTTAAGAACAATGGAAGCAATTTCACGTACTGGTTCCGTGGACTGAAGATCGTCCTCAGGGCTGGTCAGTTGACCTATGTGCTCGAAGCACCGCTAGGTGACCCACCTGCAGATGATGCCACCGATGACGTAAAGAATGTTTACGCCACTCAGAAAAATCATTACTCCACAGTTCATTGTGCCATCCTGTACGGTTTAGAAGCGGAGCTCCAAAAGCGTTTTGAGCACCACGACCCGTTCGAGATCATTAAGGAGCTCAGGCTAATTTTTGAGACTCGCGCGGCCATGGAGAGCTATGAGGCCTCCGAAAAGTTCTTTAACTGTAAGATGGAAGAAGGAAGCTCCGTTAGCGAGCACGTGCTCACCATGTCTGGGTACGCAAAGAAGCTCCAAGAGTTGGGAATATCGATTCCTAATGAATTGGGGATTCACCGTCTCCTTCAATCACTGCCACCAAGTTACAAGAACTTTGTGATGAACTACAACATGCACTGCATGAACAAGACGTTGCCTGAACTGTCGTCCATGCTGAAAACTGCTGAAGTGGAGATCAAGAAGGAGCACCAAGTGTTGATGGTCAATAAGACCACCAATTTCAAGAGACGGGGTAAGCCTAAGAACAAGGGCAACTTCAAGAAGGACGGCAAGAAAGCTGCCGCACCTGCTAAGAAGCCCAAGGCTGGTCCTAAGCCTGAAACTGAGTGCTTCTACTGCAAGGGTGCTGGTCACTGGAAGCGTAACTGCCCCAAGTACCTGGCAGATCTGAAGAACGGCAACATCAAGAAGAAAGGTATATTTGATATATGTGTTATAGATATGTATCTTACTAGTAATCGTACTAGTGCCTGGGTATTTGATACTGGTTCGGTTGCTCATATTTGTAACTCGAAACAGGAGCTGCGGAATAAACGAAGACTGGCAAGAGACAAGGTGACGATGCGCGTTGGAAATGGCTCCAAGGTTGATGTGATCGCCGTCGGCACGCTCCCTCTACATCTACCTTCAGGATTAGTTTTAAATTTAAATAATTTTTATTTGGTGCCTGCGTTAAGCATGAACATTATATCTGGATCCTGTTTATTGCGAGACGGTTACTCTTTTAAGTCCGAGAATAAAGGTTGTTCGATTTATATGAGTAATATCTTTTATGGTAATGCACCTGAGATGAATGGTTTATTCTTACTGAATCTCGATAGTAGTGATACACATGTTCACAACATAGATGCTAAACGAATAAAATTAAATGATAATTCTACATACATGTGGCACTGTCGTCTTGGTCACATTGGAATGAAGCGTATGAAGAAACTCCATTCAGATGGACTTCTTGAATCACTTGATTTTGAATCACTTGAAAGATGTGAAGCATGTCTAATGGGAAAAATGACTAAGACTCCATTCTCTGGTACAATGGAGCGAGCTACAGACTTATTGGAAATAATACATACCGATGTGTGTGGACCAATGAGTGTAGCATCGCGTGGTGGATATCGTTATGTTCTCAATTTCACGGATGACTTAAGTAGATATGGGTATGTCTACTTTATGAAACATAAGTCTGAAACTTTCGAGAAGTTTAAGGAATTCCAAAGTGAAGTGGAAAATCATCGTAACAAGAAGATTAAATTTCTGCGTTCTGACCGCGGAGGTGAATATCTGAGTTATGAGTTTTGCATGCATTTAAAGAAATGTGGAAAACTTTCACAGTTGACAACGCCGGGAACACCACAGCGTAATGGTGTGTCCGAACGTCATAATCGAACTCTCTTAGATATGGTTCGGTCTATGATGTCTCTTACAGATTTACCGTTATCATTTTGGGACTATGCATTAGAGACAGCCGCATTCACTTTAAATAGGGCACCATCTAAATCCGTTGAAACGACACCGTACGAATTGTGGTTTGGTAAGAAACCTAAGTTGTCGTTCCTTAAAGTTTGGGGTTGCAAAGCATATGTAAAGAAGTTACAACCTGATAAGCTAGAACCCAAAGCGAAGAAATGCGTCTTCATAGGATACCCTAAAGAAACAATTGGGTATACCTTCTATCATAGATCCGAAGGCAAAGTTTTCGTTGCCAAGAATGGATCCTTTCTTGAGAAGGAGTTTCTCTCGAAGGAGGTGACTGGAAGGAAAGTAGAACTCGATGAGGTTATTGAACCTTCTCTTGGATTTGAGAGTAGCGCAGCACCGGAAGATGTTTTTGTGCCGCCTGCACCAATTGGAGAGGAAGCTAATGATAATGATCATGAAACTTCAAATGAAGTTACTACTGAACCTCGCAGGTCAACGAGGGTTCGTACCACTCCTGATTGGTATGACTCTGCCTTGAACGTCATGTTGGTGGACAACGCTGATGACCCTGCGACGTATGAAGAAGCTATGGTGAGCCCAGATTCCGACCAATGGCTAGAAGCCATGAAATCCGAAATGGGATCCATGTACGAAAACCAAGTGTGGACTTTGGTGGACTTACCGGATGGCCGTAAGGCTGTCGAGAACAAATGGATTTTCAAGAGAAAAACAGATGCTGATGGGAATGTTACCGTCTATAAAGCTCGACTTGTCGCGAAAGGGTTCCGACAAATTCAAGGAGTTGACTATGATGAGACATTCTCACTAGTAGCGAAGCTAAAGTCTGTGAGGATTTTGTTAGCAATCGCTGCACATTTCGATTATGAGATTTGGCAGATGGATGTCAAAACGGCGTTCCTTAATGGTGACATTGAGGAAGAGTTTTATATGGTACAACCCAAGGGTTTTGTCGATCCTAAAGATGCTGACAAGGTATGCAAGCTTCAGCGCTCCATTTATGGACTGAAGCAAGCATCCCGGAGTTGGAATCAACGTTTTGATAAAGTAATCAAAAAATTTGGGTCTATACAAACTTATGGAGAAGCTTGTATTTACAAGAAAGTGAGTGGGAGCTCTATAGCATTCCTAGTACTATATGTAGATGACATATTGTTGATTGGGAATGATATAGAACTTCTTAATAGCGTCAAAACCTATTTGAATAATAGTTTTTCAATGAAGGATCTTGGCGAAGCGGCATACATTCTGGGCATCAAGATTTATAGAGATAGATCAAGACGCCTAATAGTGCTTTCACAAAGTACATACTTGGACAAAGTTCTAAAGAAGTTTAGAATGGAAGATAGCAAGAAAGGGTTCGTGCCCATGTTGTGAGGTAAGACCTGGAGTAAAACTCAAAGTCCAGCTACGGCAGAAGATAGAGAGAAAATGAATAATATTCCCTATGCCTCGGCCATAGGTTCTATCATTTATGCCATGCTGTGTACAAAACCGGATATAGCACATGCTGTTAGTTTGACTAGCAGATATCAAAGTGATCCTGGAATGGAGCACTGGACAGCGGTCAAGAATATCCTAAAGTACCTAAATAGGACTAAGGATATGGTTCTTTCTTATGGAGGTGATGAACAGCTTGTTGTAAATGGTTACACCGATGCTAGTTGGAACACCGATCCGGATGACTCGAAGTCACAGTCGGGATACGTATTTATTTTGAATGGTGCTGCAGTGAGCTGGAGGAGTGCGAAGCAAACGTTGTGGCGAAATCTTCAACTGAATCGGAATACATAGCTACTTCGGAGGCTGCACAAGAAGCCGTTTGGATGAAGGAATTCATTACTGAACTTGGCGTGGTTCCCAGTGTGTTGGACCCGATGGCCATCTGCTGTGACAACACAGGTGCCATAGCTAATGCACAGGAGCCAAGGTCACATAGCAAGCTAAAGCACATCAAGCTACGTTTCCACGCTATTCGCGAGTATGTCCGAGATGGTGACATAAAGATTTGCAAACTACACACTGATCTGAATGTGGCAGATCCGTTGACTAAACCTCTCCCTAGGGCAAAGCATGACCAACACCAGAACGCCATGGGTGTTCGGTATATTACCATGTAATCTAGATTATTGACTCTAGTGCAAGTGGGAGACTGTTGGAGATATGCCCAAGAGGCAATAATAAAAGTGATTATTATTATATCTTTTTGTTTATGATGAATGTTTACATCCCATGCTATAATTGTATTATTAGGAAACACTAATACATGTGTGTTTTGTAAACATAAGAGAGTCCCTAGTAAGCCTCTTGTTGAACTAGCTTGTTGATTAATTGATGATCATGGTTTCCTGATCATGGACATTAGGATGTGGTTAATAACAAGGTTATGTCATTAGGAGAATGATGTGATGGACACACACCCATAGTAAGCATAGCATAAGATCAAGTCATTAAGTTTGTATTGCTGTAAGCTTTTAAATGCATAGTAACCTAATCCTTCGACCATGAGGTTGTGTTAATCACCATCACCGGATGGGTACTTTGATGACATCAAACACCGCTTCGTAACTGGGTGGTTATAAAGGTGTCATTGGGTATTCTGAAAGTATGTGTTGAAGCGCATGAACCAAGATTGGGATTTGTCCATCCATATGACGGATAGATATGCTCTGGGCCCTCTCGGTGGAATGTCATCTAGTTAGCTTGCAAGCATGTGACTGGGTCACAAGGGATGACATATCACGGAACGAGTAAAGAGTACTTATCAGTAACGAGGTAGAACTAGGTATGGAGATGCTGACGATCAAACCTCGGATAAGTATAGTATCGCGTGACAAAGGGAATTGGTTTCGTATGTAAATGGTTCAATCGATCACGAAGTCATCGTTGAGTATGTGGGAGCCATTATGGATCTCCAGGTCCCGCTGATGGTTATTGATAGGAGATGTGTCTCTGTCATGTCTACATATTCACGAACCGTAGGGTGACACACTTAAGGTTCGAAGTTGTTTTAAGTAGATATGGAATGTGCATTGGAGACCAAATGTTGTTCGGAGTCTCGGAATGGATCCGGGACATCACGAGGAGATCCAAAATGGTTCGGAGAATAAGATTCATATATTGGGGATCATTTTCTTAGTTAGGAAATGTTCCGGAGTATTTGTATGAGGGTTCTAGAAGGTTTCGGAATGTTCCGGAAGGTTCTGGAAGGTTTCTTGGAGTTTGCTTGAAAACCAAGGAAGGGATCAAGGAGTCCTGGTGGGTCAAGACTAGGAGTCGTGGTGGAGGAGGACTCCTCCTCCCCTCCCCAATCTGCCGGCCCTAGAGGGAGGGGAGTCCTACAAGGACTCCCCCTCCCATGGCGCCTCACCCCCTTTAAATAGAGGGGCAGGGGCGCCCCCTCCACCCCTGCTCCATAACTCCCAATCTCTGCCGCCTCTCTCCTCCTCCTTTCTTCTGCATAGGCATAGGCGAAGCCCTGCAGAATTCTCTACTCCACCACCACAACCACGCTGTCGTGCTTCTGTGATTCCGTGGAGAAGATCTACTACCTCCGCTGCTCGCTGGAACGAGGAGAGGAAGGTCTTCTTCGACTCCGCACGTGTGATCGACTGCGGAAGCGCTGCCGAAACACGGCGCCGGAAGGATCGTCCACTTGACCGACTGCGGAAGCGCTGCCGGAACGCGACGCCGGAAGGATCGCCCACACGATCTTGAGATCGGCAAGTGATCGACTACATCAACCACGAGATCTAATCTCGTTAACGCTTTCGGATCTACGAGGGTTAGTTCCTATCTATCTCGTTGCACATGTCTAATAGATTAGATCTTGGCTTTTATCTAGATTAGATCTGGGTTTTGTTCGTTCTTGCGGTAGAAATTTTTTGTTTTCCATGCTACGAACCCATCATAAACAACCCATAGGTATGATTGACGATGTTCTACTTAGAATAGATGGGCATGTTATTCCCACTTATTTTATTATTCTTGAAATGCTAGAGGATGAAAAATTATCCATAATACTTGGAAGGCCTTTCCTTAGTACTGCAGGAGCATCAGTTGATTGTGCTGAGGGAAAAATAATCTTCAATGATTATGATGCTGAAATCATTTGGTATTTTCCAAAGAAGCTAGAAGCAGGAGAAAGATATATTCCACCAGCAAAACAAATTCATGTGGTAAGTGCCTTTGAGTTTTATCTACAAAAAACTAGCTTAATAATTTTGTCTAGATTAAAAAGTGAATCTCCAGTTTAGGAGAAGAAGTTCGGTGGTACTAAAATCCTGCTCTATACATGTTGTTGTTGGTCGACAATTTTTACTAACATTTTTCTGTCAAAAACAAGGTGTTTCGCTAAGTTTCAGGATAAGAAATAATTCTCAGAGAAATAGAATTTTTTTTGATGACTACTGAATGTTTAATGACCAACTATACGGTGGGAATAAAAATTACGGTTGTATAGATATCGTTGCCTTTGTCAAATTTCTTTTCCAGGATACTGATGATTTAACGACCAACTATACAGCGGAAATAAAAATTCCGGCCGTATATTTGTTGATGCCTATCTTAGAAATTTTATCGCAAGGACACAGAAGGTTTGACGACCAACTATACGGTGGGACCATTTTGATCCAGTTGTATAGTTGTGCCCGTATAGTTGTGTTTTGGCATAACAAAACCCTAATTGTCGACGCTGCTGCAACTATAAGGCGCGAACTACATATCTTGCTTGTATAGTTGCGCCCGTATAGTCGGTGCGACCACTTAATTGGACTGGTGCGGCTAGGGTTCTTCCTCCTCCTCATTTTCTCTCTCATATTCTCTCTTTAAACCCCTCAAAACCCACCTAGAATTCTTGATTCTTCATGGATTTCATTCGTTTGAGTTGGGGAATCAAAATATCGGTATGTTTCTCTCCCTATCCATGCTTTATTTTCAGAATTCCATGGTTGAAACTCTCACATTGATCTAGTGGATGAACTCAAGCTTATTTTATTTTTTCCTTTTGATTTCTCAAGTAAGGATTAAATTTTTCCATGTAGAATCGTTCGTATATCATGTAGAAACTATATGCCTAAGGTTTCATGGTGAAATTTTTTAGTGCATCAAGATGAACAAAATTGGTAGCATTTTTCGCAAGAGCAAGCACCAACTTGGCGAGAGCTCGGGGCTCCGGGCCGAGCTCAACAGCAAGTTGTCCATGGTTTCATTAAGGAGGGTGATGCCCACATGTTGGGCTGATGATAGCTTTCTCACCACGGCAGGGTTCAGGGCGGACTTCGACCTCATCTGTGCAAATTCAAGGATATCTCTACTCACCTACGCAAGCCACAACACCTACACTGAGCTCACCTATGAGTTCCTTGCCTCTTTCTACGATGACCATAGGGAGAAAGGTAATGCGTGCACGGTAAGCTTCACCATGAACCAGCAGCATTATGAAATAACTTTCGAACAATTTAGTAATACTTTTAGCTTACCTCACGATGGGGAGTCAACTATTACAAATTTATATAGCATCTCAAGTGGAGAAACTTGGGAGGTTATTTCTATTAACGGTGGCAGGGACTTCTACCAGAAGAATATGTCCACCATTCAGAACCCTACAATTCGCTACAACATCTTGTTCCTCGCCAATACACTGCTGGGAAGAGGAGATACTAGTTCCATGGCTAATGCGGACATGGCCATGATCACCAAGGCACTCTTCCCCAATGCACCGCAAAGCCCCAATCCTACGGCTCTACTCATCCAGCACTTTCGTCACCAAAGAAACAAAAAGAAAGGTGAAATTCACATTGGTGGATTGGTAACCCACCTTGCCCTAGCATTGAACATTACATTACCTGTGATGCAACCTGTTGATAGCTCCAAACTTATGGATGTCAAATATTTAACTACTTGTGGTTTCCTTGGTGTTTACCAAGCTAACAAGAGGCTCCAAGCATATCAGTTTGGTTATCATGGTGATGCACAAGTTGAGCAGGTTCGGTTGCCCTGTCCACAATCCTTCATGATTGTGGAGAAGGACAACTGGATCCTCACCAAGGATCAAGTAGTGGAGATCATGGCTGAATTCCAGCCTGATCAAGAAGAAGATGAAGAAGTAGAGCAGCAGGATGAGGATGAGCATGAGCAGGAGCAGGAATACAATACTGCTTGGGAGGGACAGCAGCAGCAACAGGGGGATCCTGGGACCCATGGCCCAATCAGCCACAGCAGGGGTTCAACTACGTCCCCTATCAAGAATTCCAATGGCTCAACCAGCATGTTGGGGAGATTGACCACACTCTACAAGGAGTGAATGAAGATGTGAGTGTCTTAACTCTCAACTTCGGTCACTTCATGACCCACTTCACTAACTACTACCAGCAGTATCCACACCAGCCACCGAATGATGGCAACAACTGAGCCTGGCAATAGCCTAAGCTTGGGGGAGGTTTGAAAACCTCCAAACCTTGCATTCTTATTTTTATTTCTTCATTTGATTTATTTTACTTCTTAAAAATTGCATGTTTACTTTGAGTTTACATTCCTAAAGCAAAAAGACAAAAAACATTACTTGTAATTTTTACTGGAAATTTGTTTCTTTGTTTCTCTTGGAGGTTGCTCAAATTTCAGGTGACTTGGCAATAGGCAAATATAGAGGGGATTCAACTCAAGTATGAGAATGGAGCAAGAAAGAGGAGGTATCACATTCCTTTCATCACCTTTTCTGCAACTTTAAATTGATCCTACAATTATTTACTCGCTTGCACTTGAGCCACTCCCCACTTAGCTTGATATCCTATAAATTCTATTCCTTTGGTAGTGTCTCCTTTTTAGATTTGAAATAATGAGCAGTGAACTTGGTTAAAAATATTTCCAACAATTTTACAACAAGAAAAAGCATCCAAAAGATGACTTGAGTCCATGTTTAGCCCAAAGGATTTGATTTATCTGTCATGTAATAAGCACTACTATATCGCTCATGATGAGCAGAACTATATATTTATATCTTTATGCCTATTTGGATGTTTCTATGCCTACTGCTAAGCACATCACCTTCCTTTTATTCTTGTGGATTCATCAACCTGGGTGCAAGGAACATTTTATGCTAGTCTTTATCCTACCAGCTACCCCCCTTTAAATCCTAGTTAATTATGTTAATAGGATACAATTGATCCATTGAATGTTGAATTATGAATAGAAGCTGGATGATTCTAGACTAGAATGTTAAAGGCATCAATTCTGATATGAGACATGATCAAATTAGAGAAAAGGTGGAATTTAGCAATTGTGATATTATATGCCTTCATGAGACTAAAAGAGAGGTTTTTGATCATTCCTATTTAAGAAAATTCTGCCTTAGTTGATTTTCCCATTTTGCATTCTCTCCATCTCTTGGTAATTCTAGAGGGCTGATTACTATTTGGAATGGTAACTTTTTCAAAGGAAATTTACTATGTCAATCTAAGTACCATATCTCTGTGGAATTCGCCTGTAATCACTCTGGTATCACATGGATTCTGACCAATATTTATGGGCCTACACATAATGAACACCGAGCTGATTTTCTCAACTGGATGCATAATCTTGACACCTCTAATTATCCATACTGGATGATAGTGGGGGATTTCAACCTCATTAGAAGTCCTAAAGATAGAAACAGAGATGGTGGTGATGCTCATAATATGATGCTGTTTAATAATGTCATCCAATCACATGATCTTGTTGAAGTTCCACTCAAAGGAAGATCATTCACCTGGAGTAATATGCAGGACCCCTCTCTTCTGGAAAAACTGGACTGGATTTTCACATGCCCTCTATGGACTACAACATTCGCTAACACCATGGCTTATCCTCTATCAAGAATTGGTTCTGACCACACTCCCATTAGCATCAAAGTGGGCACTACCATCCCTAAAGCTCAACTATTCAGATTTGAGAACTTCTGGCTGGATTTTGATGGATTTTATGACACTGTGAAAACTCTCTAGAAATCTGCTCCTTTTAATAATGATGCTGCCCTTTCCATTAACTTAAAATTCAAATATCTCAGAGCTGGTCCTAAGAAATGGAGTAAGAAATTTCAAATCTCAATCTGACTATTGGAAACTGCACATTTATGCTGGCTCTGCTTGAAGGAATTGAAGATCAGGGACAACTTGCCAATCATGAGATGAATTTCAAAAGGATTCTGATGAAGCATACTAATAAACTCCTGGAGGCCAAAAGGATTTACTGGAAAAGTAGGGCCAAAATTAGATGGGCCAAACTTGGTGATGAGAACACTAAATTCTTCAATGTTGTGGCAACTCAGAATTTCAGGAAAAATCCTATTACCCATATCAAGACTGATGACAACATGATTGTGACTAATCATGAACTGAAGGCTGCTGCTATATGGCACTCATACAAACAAAGACTGGGCACAAGTGAAAATATTATCATAGACTCTCATCTTGATGAATTGGTTTTATCACATGACCTTTTACACTTGGATACTCCATTCACAAATGATGAGATTGAACTTGTGGTCAAAGAATTTCCTTGTGACAAGGCACCTGGTCCTGATGGTTTCAATGGACAATTCCTCAAAAAATGATGGCCTATCATCAAGGAATACTTTATAAAACTAGTTCATAACTTTTATGATGAAAAAATAAATATGGATGCCATCAACACTGCCTTTATTACTCTCATCCCCAAGATTAATTACCCTGAATCCACGAATGATTTTAGACCCATTTCATTGGTTAGCCTTCCTCTAAAGTTTATCACCAAGATCATGGCCAATAGGCTCCAGAAGGTTATAAAATCCATTCTTCATAATAATCAGTATGGTTTTATTAAAGGAAAAAAATTCATGACTGTCTAGGATGGGCTTTTGAATACCTACATATCTGCCATGTGTCAAAGAAACCCATTATCATTCTGAAGATTGACTATGAGAAGGCATTTGATAAGATTGAATATAATGCAATCATAAGTATGCTGAAAGCTAAAGGATTTGGGCCCAAATGGATTTCCCTGGTCAGCTCTTTTTTATACTCTACTTCTACCTCAGTTTTATTAAATGGTGTTCCAGGGAAAAATCTCTTGCAGAAGAGGTGTCAGACAAGGAGACCCCCTATCTCCTCTATTATTTGTCTACACTGCTGAATTATTACAAGAAATTTTCAATGATGCCTGGCATAGAAATGAAATCAGCTTGCCCCTTGATGATGATTTTGGGCAAAAATATCCTATCCTTCAATATGTTGATGATACACTGTTGATATGCCAGCTGACTTTACTCAACTGAATAATCTTAAGGACATACTCCAACAATTCAGTAAGATGACTGGTCTCAAGGTAAATTATGATAAATCAACTTTGGTACCAATCAATGTGCCAGAGGACCATGCCTGTCAACTTGCCTCATCTCTTGGATGCAAATTGGAGAGCTTACCTTTTACCTATCTGGGTCTCCCACTTGGTACTACAAGACCATCTATAGATAGCTTGATGCCCATTGTATCCAAATTTGACAGAAAACTTTCGGGATTATCTTCTCTCATGTCATACACAGGAAGACTCACGTTATTGAACTCTGTACTGAACTCCATGCCCATTCATGCCATGTGCTCTTTTAAAATCCCCATAACATTTTTGTCCATTTTGAGAAAGGTGGACGACAATTCCTTTGGGCAGGGAAGGATATAAATAAACATGGCAAATGTCTTGCTAAATGGGAAATGGTCTATAGACCAAAGGATCAAGGAGGCTTAGGTGTTTTAAACCTCAAGGTACAAAATCAGGCCCTTCTAATGAAGAATCTCCACAAATTCTACAACAAGATGGATATACCATGGGTTGATCTTATATGGAAAGCCTACTATCATGGAGATTCTGCCCCCCATTCTCTAAACCATATTGGATCCTTCTGGTGGAGAGACTGTATGAACTATGTTGATATATATAGATACATGACTCATTGCAAAGTTGGTAATGGAAAATCTATGCTTCTATGGAAAGATCTATGGAAGGATGAATGTTTTGAAGATAAATACCCACATATGTTTCCTTTCTGCAATAATGATACCTTAACTATGGACAAGGCTATTTCAGCATTAGAGAATGATTTCTATGACCTCTTCCAACTCCGCTTGTCCATTATTGCTCATGAGGAGTTAACTGAAATGTTGGAGAATATAAGAAGCATTAGTCACACTAATGACCATGACTCATGGTATTTTTCATGGGGTGAGACCTTTAAAACCAGGAATGTATACAGAGCGCTGATTAGGATCCACCCAACACCCAAGCCTATTCTTCATATCTGGAAATCATGTTGTCTCCCAAGACACAAATTTTTTGCTTCGCTCCTTCTGAATAAGAGATTAAATACCAAAGAATTAATGACAAGAAAGAATTTCTTTGTGGAATACAATGACTGCATACTATGTGATACATGTCCTCGGGAAACTCTACAACGCCTATTTTTTGAATGCAGCTTCAGCCAGGGATTCTGGTGGGCCCTGGGGATTGAATGGAACATTAATATGGATATTCATCAAATGTTCAATGATGCAAGTGGCAGATTTAGTGCCAGTTTTCTTATGTAAATTGTCATTACTAGATGTTGGAGTATATGGGACCAAAGAAATAGTTTTATTTTCAAAGATCTTAATCCCTCCATTATTAGATGTATCTCTTTTTCAAAGCTACCTTCTCCTTGACTATGCATAGAGCTAAACCTAGTCTCAAGGAAGGTATGCAGAAGTGGCTTGACACACTATGATTGTAAAACTGATGAGTCTAGCTCATTCCTCTGTACAGTATTAAAATTTATAAAATGACACAGTAGGGGCCTTCCCTACTATTTTTGTCAAAAAAAGGATTTGATTTTAGAACTACTCAATCCCATTTGAGGTTAATGTAAATAGACTCGATAGTACCCTTGAATGAAATTGTCTGATAAAATGGATGCTTGAAGTTGTAGAGATTATGCCACTACTTTTTCTAATAATTAACATAAGATATTACTTTACGCGTGTCATTACAGCATTGCCATGCTCCATGGGGAACTATTAACTCCGCTGGCCAACAAACGATCTAAATGTGGGAAACTACTTGATTTCGGCTATTAAGTTATGTAAGCGTCTGTAGCTGCAATGCTATGATGGGTAAACTTTTAGTCTCCTCGTGGTTTCACGTTCCAAGTGAAGTTCTAGTACTCCTCTGACCCACTATTGCTCAACAGTTATCTATTGGCCTGGTCATGAGTGCACAACACAGTTCGATTAATATGTTAAAAATAGTGGCATGATTTCTCTATGAAAGGGCTAAAGTTTTTGAAAATCAAGGAAAGGAAAAAGGTGCTTTGAGAGTCTTGAAATTTTGACATGGGAATGGATGAGTTGTTCTTAAATTGAATGTTTTTGTGCCAACTTGAGCACTCTTAATTGATTAAAGAAACAAGAGCAAAAAGTTTTCATCTCTCAACAAAGAGAGACACCAAAAGAATTTGTTTCACTTTCTTAACTAAAAATTTGACACTTGCTCGGGCATATGATTTATTTGCTAGAAAGATATACGTGGCTAGGAAGTGGACTTAGTGCAATCTTGTGAATACTTGCATGATCATGTTTAAGATTGCAGGAATTGTGAAGAAAAGAATTTGACACCAATTTGAGCTTGTAAGTTCTTTTATTTTAGTCTCGAATCTCCGCTACTCTTCCTTATTTTCTTGTCACTCTAGGGTGAGCAACATCTAAGCATGGGGGAGTTGATATATGTGAGATTCGACATATTTTTGATGGTTTTTATATATGGTTTTATTCTGGATTTGACTGTTTTCTAGATTTACCTAACGCTAATGCTTTGGTAGCGAAGAAAACTTGGGTTTTAATGTGTGTTTCAGGTTTTGAACATCAACAAAAGGTTTTAATAAGAGAAACACAATATTCAGGCGAAAACAAGCAAGTCTCTTTTTGGAAGCAATCAAGGGAAGCATGCAGAAGCTTTAACGACAGCGGGAATATTTTCCAGCCATATAGTTCCCGCCATATAGCTGCCACCGCCTCCGTCTTGTCAAAAGGGACAACTTTCGTGAAGAGGCCCAACGCGAAATCATAACACAACAGCCACCATCCCATCCAGAAGGGAGAAAGAAGAGATCCAGAGAAGCAGGGGAAGACGTTCTTTATCTCGCTCCACGATCTCCGACCTCCTAGCCATCACACCCTCATAGCCACTACTTGTACTTGAGAGAGAGATCTTTACCTTGCAATATTAGGGTTTGGGATTATTTCTTCCTATCTTGAATTGTGTTGGATTACTTTTCTATTCTGATTGTGGATCTCCACGGTAATATCGAGAAGAACTCCCTTTATTTAAGTATATCAATGATGCTTTGTTCTCTCATGTGTGAGTAAGTTCCTTCGGCGTGGGAGATGTAAGGGGTTGGTGAGATGTGATGTGCCTCCATATATTTTCCATTAGTTTGTGATTGATTTTAATTATTATATTATGTGTGCTTGACTATCTGTGAGATGACTAATGCTTGTTGTCCAATTAAGGGCCCAGACAACATGATGCTTTGTTCTACATAGATAGGATCTTGTTCGCTAGCAGACCGGCGACCCCTGAGTGACACGGGAATATCAATGGGAAACTAGTTTTACTCGAGGATCACGAGGAACCACTATGCTTATTGCATTAGTCCGATCGAAGGAGCTTAATTGCTAAGCAACCTAAAGGATCTTAATCGTTTAGTGACTAAAGATGGCTTTGATAACAGGCTGGTAGGATTATTGAAGTTGGGATGAAATCTACCAAGAGGAGTTCCGGCTAATTATGGGTTTCTCGCCTACATATATGTTTATAAGATTATAATTGTTACACTCATCATTCGTCCACCTGGCATAGTCACTATCACTATGAACTATATCTCCCCGCGCCTTCTTTGTCATCTGCAGAAAACCACAAACAATCAGATTGTTCTTTACTTTTATGCTTTTTATTACTGAAGTTTGTATTTTAGGTTTATTTAAATACATCCAGTTTAATCCAAATCTCAATCTTATTTCCACACTTGCAGTCAATTCACTCGAAGACCTATGACAACTTTGAGTGTGACAGAGACTTCACTCATAAACACTTACCTTTGGGCTCCCTGTGGGATCAATATCTATACTTTAAAACTAGCTACAAACGATCCGTGCACTTGCAGACATCAAGTTCATAGCACTTGGAAAAGCTTTAATTGTATTTGGGGAATTGTTTCAAAATTACTTGCCAAATACCACCTAAGAAGGGACTTTTGAACTATGGCTTGGGTCTATATGGTATCAATATACAAAAAATGATATCATTAGAAACATATTGACAAAAAAAGTCCACCAAAAGTGGTTTCACTATTTTTGCACTTTTCTTTAATTAGTTATGAATTTTCTAGAGGAATAATACTAGTTTAGGTGAATGAATCAACAGAAAAGATCTGTATCTCAAATAAATTTGTTCTCATAGTATGTTGTATATATTTGAGTTTATGATTTTTGAGAGTTGGATTCATCTCAAAATTATTATCAGAATGCCCTTGGGAAATTCACAAATTCAATTCTAGAGGGTATTTGTCTTTTTCACTAAATTTATTCTACAAAAGATTTTAAGGTGAATCCAAAGGCACATAGTAGGTATTTGTAATACCTTATTGGAGAAATTAGAATCTCCCTTTTTGGATTTACAGAACTATTGGATGATTTTATTAGTGAAACAGCTATAGACAGATATGTTTAAATCATTAAAATTCAACCATACCTCAACAAATCTTAAACTCCATGGTTATGATAGGTATGCTAGTTTAGGTATGCAGAGAGTTTTAATTAGGTCAATAGCATGTATGGTTTGACCTACATAAATTCTTAAAGATAGAAATAGGTTGTTTTTGTTATTTTTGGTACAGGCAATATAGGAAACAACTTAAGATAGGGATTGGGTTACATGCAAGATATCTAGGATACCTTTCAGTACCGAAAAGTTTTAATCCAATTGGAGGTTTATAACTCTCTAAAAGATTTTCTTAGTAAAAGGGATACATCTAGGTTAAAGATTTATTAATATCAAACTAGACATTATTTAGGTCAACCAAAGATACTGAATGTTAGGGAAAACATGTAGATACCTAGGAAAAATTAGATCTCAGCAGTTGGGGTCATTTTTCATTTTCATTTTTATTTAAATTAACTGGCTAAAAACAGATTTGGAAAAGAAATCCTAAAAGAAAAAGATAATTTCCCTGCGGGCTGGGTTTGGAAGGAAAACGGACCTGGAGAGGGGCTTTCCACCCATGTGGGTGGCCAACACGTGGGGTGGCACGATTTGACTCCGTGCGGGCGGGCCCAGTGTTCATAGGTGATGACAGCGAAGGGGTATTGGGGGATTTAGGCTGTTGGATTAGACACCGATCGACGACGGATGCGCGTCATCCTCCTCACGATGGGATCGTCGATGACGGAACCCTAACGGGGTTGGGGAAGGGTTGGAGGCTCACCTGGGACTCTCTCCGGCAAGGGCTACATGACGGAGGGGCGCGACACAGTCTGGTGATCTCAGCGAGGGGCGGAAAGGGCAGGTTCGGCGAAGGTGGGTCGCCTACGCACCTACGCTCGCAGCACCTGTTCGGGAACTCCATGGTGGCGTCGACGAGGCTTCTGCATGTCTGCTAGGGGATATCATAGAGGAGGCTAGGGTTCTAGGGATGGTAGTGGAGGTGTGTTTACCATGGTTGGAGCTCGGGAAGAGGGACTTCGCCGAAAAACTCCTCTTGGACGAGCTCCGGTGGTAGGGGCTCTAGGGTTCCTGCAGCAGAAAAAGGAGCATAGGGAGGGTAGATTAGATGTAGGAAAGCTCGTTTATGATGCATGCAGAAGGAGGGAAACGGGGGAGAGGAGGCTGCACCAAGATCTTTAAACTAGCCGAGGGGTTATCTTTCTTTATCTTTGACCATGATAGAGGTGAGGAGAGGGAGGGGAGCTCGGGTGACATACGTGGAAGGGTAGGAAGAAAATGAGACCACGGGGGAGTGCTGGGGTGGCCTGTGGGCTTATAACCCGAGGGGTGAGGTCCATGGTGGAGCAAGACCATGGAGGTCTTGGGGTGGAGGGTTAGGGCACTGATTGGTCGAGCTGGGTGGTGCTAAGTAGGATGTGGGCTCTAGTGTCGTGTAGAAAGTGAGAGGGCGCAGGGAGTTGTTGGCATGCATTGATGTGGAGGATTCTTTAGTTTATGGGTATGTCTCTCTCTCTCTCTCTTTTCTTCAACTCCAAACACAAAAGGACTAGTAGATGGGGATGGTGTAGTGTAGTGCTACAGTGGTGATGACCAGGAGAGAGCGAGGGGTGCTGTGGAGAATTGCTTGGAAAGCTTGGATGGGGTTTGGGATGGGGTTTAATCTTGATTTGATCATATTTAGAAATTGGGCCATATTGAGGAGTACGATGAAAGTCTTTATTCCTAATCTAGGAAAGATGGGGCAATGATGCTAGTGGATGGATGTGGTTAAGGTGTATCTCCAAGAATTATTTGAGATTTTTCAGATGATTTTTGGTGTATTTTATATCACTTATTCAAAAATTTCTGAATATATTTTATGGATTTTATTTGAATTATTTGAGTTGGACAAGATGATTTTTTGGTTGGTTATGGTCCCCATTATGATTCCACACTTTGTAGAATTTTCCCAAGATTTATTGAGGTGTAAAACTATTTAAAACATTTATTATTCCACTTCAGCCATTTAAGAAAATGGGTAAAATGAAATAATAAAAACCCTTCAAAAATATTTATTTTTAAAGTTGTATGATAGGGTATGATATATAGGCCTCAATTTTCCTAAAGATGGACAACGTTTTTGGACTAATACAAAGTTTTCTTTGTATAAGAAGTTTTGGAGTTTTTGTTTAATAAAGGGATTAAATTATTTTTGGGCCAAAAAAAATATTGAAAGCATAGTTTAAATTTATATCTCCATGGTATATGATGTCCTCTTGATGTATCAATCCTTTGCAACCTTGGGTTTTTGAAGGTTCCACTAGATTTGGAAGAATAACAAGGGATAAGGGATCTTGTGCTTCATTATTTTTATACCTCCAAAACCTTGTTGGATCTTGGAGCTCAGAGTTCCCCTTGGGTCATGGGATACATGGATAGATAGAACAATTTTATTAGATCACCATTGTATAGAAGGTTGAGTTTGATCATGGTTGAGCTCTCCAAGGATTGATGACAAACTTTGAATAAAATAAGGATGCCAAAATAGATTCTCAACTAGCCTTCCAAACCATGTGGGTTTTGCAAGCACAAAGTTCCAATTGAAACAAGTGAAGTAGGCATTGATATACCTTCATGATTAGAGCACAATCATGCCAAGAGTTTGTCCAAATAAGATAGTATGGAGATGTGAGATTCTACCAAAGTAGGCTAGTTGATATGATTTGCAGAGAATATTATTTTCTTGCTTACAAAACCATCAAGAACAAGTGGGTTGGAAGATGATCTAGCCAAGGGAAGAAGTGGGCCTTGGTAGTTCTTAAGATGTTCTACAATATGGTTCAAGTTCATTTCCATAAATGCACCAGGGTTGGAAATGATGGAATCCCAAAGATGTGATATTGATAACAGTTTTCCAGACTTAGCAATTTTTTGCAGTTTGAGGGGTTTTGACTAGAATACAAGTGTTGATGTTTTTGATTGATTGCAAGATTCCAAATCATCATCAAATGGGTGATGTTGAAGTGTAGATGGAGTAGAAGGGGACCCATGCTTGATATTGGTCTTCATTGACTTGGAAGCTTCTAGAAGAGTATAAATTTAGAAGTGATTTGGTTAAGGGTTTTAGCTGATCACCTAGTGGCTAGAAATCAGATCGAGCTTTGTATTCTTGATTAGGGTTTGTAATCTTAATTTAGCTTGATCCTAGAGGATGATATCCTAGAGTGGCTCATACTACTTCCTAGGCAAACCAGTCAGACAGCAGATCAAGTCAATTTATTTTAGCAGATCAAGGCAACTCATCTCACAAGCAAAACAAATCTACTACCATGGTTACCTCCGAGCGTAGCTTGGGGTAAGGATGGGTATTTTTAAAGGTTGGTGCTTGAATAAGGTGAGATTCCTTGGTATCTCTACCAAGAGTAGAATTCAAAAGCTTTATAAAAAGGTTTTGGAAAACCTAGAGGTAAGAGTAGTTGAAAGTTCTATCTTGAAAACATAAGGAGATTATATTATATAGCTCTCCATAGTTTTGTGAATAGAAGCTACTAAAATAGTTAGTGTTGCAAAGGCATCTTGGCTTAGGTTTTTGAAATACCAGAACATTTGAGAATATGGAAAATAAGCCAAGACTGTGTTGTTAAATAGCTTTTGTTAACTGAAGGTGAGGTAAGTAGTATATCATCTATTACACATTCAGAGGCATAAGCACAGACAAAAAACAAGCAAATACTACATCATTAAACAAGAAAAAGGTTTTGTTACCCCTGATTTTTGCATTCTAGACAACTAATCAGGGTTGCTGAAATTGGCTTGTTACAGACATTTCCCCATTACAACCAAAACATTTATTATTTTCAATATTTGTCAAAATTAAACAGAGGCCAGATTCAAGTAGAGCTTTTGAAAACACACAACTTTGATGTTTTAAGTTTCCAAAATGTTTACGGATCTCATTTGAATCTCTGGTCAAAGTTTGCATAGAAGTTTGACTCAAATTTGAATTCAAATTTGAAAATTTTGAAACCCTGGGACATTTTGTACCGAGGGGGTTCTAGCGCAGAGACTGGCGGGTGGGGTCGCTAAGCTGACTAGGCTACTACACGCGCGAGTGGCTGGGAGCTGACGCATTGCTGGACTAGGGACAGCATGTTGGGGTATTGAAAACTGCAGGGGCCTAAATACAAAAGCTTCTAGGTTGCTAACTGTCGAAAATGAAGATGATCGAGAACGTTTGGATGAAATCGCCCCAAGTTCGAATGAACATGGCAACGGATCCGAGAAGAATCTAGGCGTACCGCAAAAACTAAAGTTGTAGAGGAGATTGCGGGCTTCACTTTTCGTTCTGGAAGTCTCGTCGGAGGAGGACGGCAGCGCTTGGAAAACATCGATGAATAGGAGGAGATCTGGTTGGTTCAGACTAACAGAAACCTTTGGCTTTCATAGCAAAGCCTCCCAACTTCTCGCGATGGTGGCATGTGCATACTGCTTATGTTCGGCGCACTGCTGGATGCTATGGAAAAGCAAGACTCCCCTCTATGCGTGCATGTTCCGGTTCACTCCATAGGCAAACATCAATAGCCGAGACAAAGGGGGAACATGTCACTGGGTGCTGCGATGTTTCATTGAAGCAAACTAAAACTCATCTTACTGACGGAAACTGTCGACGTGCAAACTAAAGCACAGAAGTACTCGCTGCGTGTTGGAGCTACCTTTCAGAATCAACTGCGACCACGATGTTGCACCGATGTGGACGTGTGATAGCTCATTTTAAAGAGGACAACTAGAGCTACACGACGGTGCAAAAATCAAGGGCTGGGGTGAACTGTGGCACTAGCTAGATTGCACGGAACAGAGCACGCAGCAATAGTACATGCTTGTGTCACTGCGGTGAGAGATGCACGTGATAGATTGAGAAAGAAAATTAAGGACTCTATTATCAACTCGATTGTCAACTGAAATGCCAAAATTTATTTCCCTTGAGTTGATAATATGTAATAATTTTAAGAAGTTTGTCGCTAATGTAATATCTAGATAACTCGCATAGGCCATGTAGGTATTTAGTTGACGCCGTCCACACATGGTGCTAGGCTGTAGCATAACTACACCAGCCAGGTCGATTAGGGAATAGTATAGGGATTTGTTATTGGCCCGTCTTGTATTGGGCCGACGATGAACGGTAAAAGATGCTCGCTAATTATACACCTTTTATGATATTGGCATGGGATTTAGAAAGGCCGAAACAATAAAAGACCGTAAACTTAATGGGCCGATCCATAGGTGGGAACTAGTAATAGTAACAGGCCACAACAGTAAAAGGCAAGAAATTGAAAAAGGCCAGAACAGTAATAGGCCAGAGTATTAACGGGCTACAACAGTAGCAGGCTAAATAGTAAAGGGACACAGCGGTAAAAGACCAGAACAGTTAAAGGCCAGAACTGTAATAGACCGAGAAATTACTAGATAAGAACAATAACAGGTCGACAAATTTACCAGGCTAGAACAGTACCAGACCAGAATAGTAATAGGCCACCTATGGGCCTGAACAGTTGACGGACGAAACAATGAAAGGCTAGAACAGTAATGGACCTTCTCAAGGGCCGTTAATAGGCGGCCCACGACGGGTTGCGAGAACTGTGATAGTCTCACCGCAGGCCTTAATAGTACTAGACCAACTTGGCGCGGGCTACTAACGGGTTGCACAGTGTGGGACCAATGTGGGCCTTCTATAGGCC
This sequence comes from Avena eriantha, assembly GCA_910589775.1. NCBI lineage: Eukaryota > Viridiplantae > Streptophyta > Magnoliopsida > Poales > Poaceae > Avena > Avena eriantha. The sequence goes on from OU342744.1 coordinate 343,271,295, forward strand.
AAAGCAGCATCGGGCCTAAAAGTTCGTGGGCCGCAGCTGGCTACATTAATGGGCCCATTTCAAGCAGTGCATGACAGAATAGTAACCGCTCGTCTTCTTATTGGGCTCTCCTCATGGGCCGACCCACTTAATAATTAGTAGGCCTTGGCTGGGCCAGGCTTCTATCATGGTTTTTGTGACTGTTAATGGAGGTAACCGGCCGTTAATGGAAGCTGCCACATGGTAGTTTGCATGACTCAGTAGTCAACGCGGTTGGTGAACACATCTGGACGGAACATGTTTTCATGGCCGAAGAGTGTAATCCGCCACGGTCGAAAAAACCATGGTTGAATCATTTGTGATGGGGATTTTACCATGAAGGTCATCCGTCGCGGAAGACTTTTTAGCCACGAAAAACGGGCCTTTAGCCACAAAAATCGTCCCTTGTAAAAGCCAACTTTTCTTGTAGTGGTAAACGCTCCACCCGCAATAGTAGTAAATAAAACAGTAAAGCATGGCATAAGCACAGGATAGTAGTAAAGCCAGAAACTGTTTTGTGGCCCCAAGAAATTATATGTGAATCAAGCTCAGGCAAAGGGGCATCCATAAAGTCTCCCACATGTGGATAGTGCGATAGTCAAGGAACAAGCATCAATTACTCGGGTCCTAGTGGTACACAAATGAGCGGATAAAAGCTAGATCTCAAATATTGCCCATTGATGCCACTTTCTTTAGTTATCCCTTTATTACACAGTTTAAGTTGTTTAGGTATCTCGTTATCCACAACAGACTCACACAAACCCTACACATGCAATTTTATGACTCGCGTGGCTCAAACAATTCATGTAGTAAAGTCTGATAGGATGGGGGTACAAGCTTTAGTGGGGTTTAAAAGTAAAGGTTGTGTAGTACTTGGGATTTCAATTTAATTAGAATCGCGACACAAAGATGCAATAATAAAGATAGAGGCATTGGTGCTATATGTAATGTAAGCATGGAGAAATCCTTTCATGTTATCTCGGTAGTGTAATAACTGGTCTTTGGGTAATACTTTGTTGCCTCCTAATAACTTCCTTGCTCGGCGTCTATCTGGAATAAAGCCAAACAAACAAATAAAGTGTGCAATCATATACAACAAGCAAAACATGGTATGCCATGATGTAATGATGCACAATTGAATGGGATAACATAGCATGGCATGGGGTGAGGTGCTAGAACAAGAATAAAGCATTTTCATAATTTATTATTCAAGTTTTGCTTGCATAAATAGTTCTGAATATTTAATATTTATATGATGCATGCTTCATTGATATCATGGAATGCATGGTTGGAAAGGTCTCTTCGATCTAATCGATTTAGACATGTATTTTGTCAAATTCGGAATTATGGTTTAAAAGATATGGATTTATTAAGAAATGGGCATTTATTAGCATTAAACCAATTTCGAAATTTTAATTACCCAGAAATTCTTTTGGATGTCATATTCTTAATCCTTGCATTTTTTATTAGAAAACATATATTATTTGCAATATTTGGATAAAGTGAAGAAAATATGATATTTATCATTTATTAAAGCATTTATGAATACTACCAAAACATTTATTATTTTCAATATTTGTCCAAATTAAACAGAGGCCAGATTCATGTAGAGCTTTTGAAAACACACAATTTTGATATTTTAAGTTTTTCCAAAATGTTTACGGGTCTCATTTGGATCGTTGTTCAAAGTTTGCATAAAGGTTTGACTCGGATTTGAATTCAATTTGAAACCCTAGGACACTTTGTACCAAGGGGGTTCTAGCCGCACAGACAGACGGGTGGGTTGCTAAGCAGACCGGTGGCTGGGAGCTGAGGCGTGGTTGGACTAGGGACCGCGGGTTGGGGTTTTGAAAAGTTTAGGAGCCTAAATACAAATGCTTCTAGGTTGCTAACTGTCGAAACTAAAGATGATCGAGAATGTTTGGATGAAATCACCCCGAGTTCGAATGAACATGGCGATGAATCCAAGAAGAATCTAGGTGTTACGCAAAAACCAAAGTTTTAGAGGAGATTGTGGGCTTCACTTTTCATTCAGGAAGTCTCATTAGAGGAGCACTATAGCGCTCGTAAAACATCGACTAACTGGAGAAGATCTGGTTTGTTCAGACTAACAGAAACCTTTGGCTTTTATAGCAAAATTGGACAACTTCTAGTGATGGTGGTGAGCGCATAAGGCTTTCGTTCACCCACTGTTGACTGCTATGGAAAAGCGGGACTCCCCTCTATGCGTGCATGTGCCGGTTCACTCCAGAGGCATACATCAACTGTAACATCCCAATTTCAGCAACCCTCATTAGATGTCTAGAATGCAAAAATCAGGGGGAACAAAAACTTTTTCTTGTTCTTGGGTGCAGTGTTTCTTGTTGTTTTCTTGTGCTTGTCATGTGAGTGTATACCATATGATATTCCTTCCCTCACCATCAATTGACAAAAGCTATTTAACAAAAATATCCTGGCTCATTTTACATATTCTCAAATGTTCTGGCATTTGAAAACATGAGCCAAGATGCCTATGTAACTAAAACTATTTTTGTAGCTTCTATGGACAAAACTATGGAGAGATATATAATATAACCTCCTTATGTTTTCAAGAAAGAACCCTCAACTAATCTTATCCCTAGTCTTCCCAAAACCTCTTCTCAAAGCATTTGAATTCTACTCTTGGTAGAGATACCAAGGACTCTCATCTTACTCAAAAATATAACCTCTTCAAAATGCTCCAACCTTACCTCAATCTAAGCTTGATGGTAACCCTAGTAGTGGAGTTGCTTAGTTTATAAGATGAGTTGCCTTGATCTGATGTATGATGAGTTGCCTTGACCAGCTGTTCGACTTGTTTTCTTAGGAAATAGTATGATCTGCTCTAAGAGCTCATCACTAGGATCAAGATGTTTCCAAATCATCAACCTCTAAGCAAGAATACAAATCTGGTTATGATCCCTAGCTACTAGGTGATCATCGAAAACCCTTAACCAGATCAATTCTGAAAATTTCCATTCTAGAAGCTTCCAAGTCCATGAACACCTATATCAAGCATGGATCCCTTCTACTCAATATACACTTCAACATCATACACTTAATAATGCTTTAGTCCCTTGCAACCCTCCAAAAACATTTCCTCTCATACTCTAGTCAAAATCCTCAAAACTGCCAAATTTGACTAAGTCTGGAAACTGTTCCAACATCACCTTTTTTAATGCCTCTCTTTCTCAAACCTTGTGCATTTCTGGAAATTCATTGGAACCATCTTGTTAACCAGACTAAGTACTACCAAGGCCCACATTTTCCCTTGGTTAGATCATCCCCCAACCCACTTGTTCTTGATGGTTTTGCAGGCAAGAAAATAACTTTTCCTGCAAATCTAGTCATCATGCCTACTTTGACAGAAGCTCACACCATCATCCAACCTTATATGGATCAACTCCTTGTAGGGTTGTGTTCTACTCATATAGGTCTACCAAAATCTACTTCACTTGTTCCAAGTGGATCTCTGTGCTTCTTAAACCCACTTGGTTTATAAGGCATCATGACTCATCTGGTATGGCAGCCTTATTTTCAACAAAGTTTTCCATCCCTTCCAGGCCACCTCAAATGCAACCAATCCAAACTACTTCTGTCATGATCATCTATATGACTTGTTCTAACTATACATCTATCCCTTGCCCCAAGTTGAGCTCTGAGCTCCAAGATCTAACAAGGTTTTGGTGATATAAAAATAACATCTCCCTAGATCCACAACTCCTTGTTTCCATCTCATTCAAGTTGGATTTCCTTTTTCCAAGGTTTCAAATGCTTGCTACACCTTGTCTACATCATCTACCTTGATCATCAAGATTTACCAAATATTACCCATAATTATTATGGCTCCAAAACTATTTAATTCCTTTAATAGATAAAATCTCAAAACACCTTTCCCAATGGAAAGTTTGGTTTTTGTCAAAACACTTCCCCAAATTTTGGCTCATATGAGTTCCATATATCATACCCTATCTTACCATCTCAAAAACAAATATTTTTGAGAAGCTTTATTATTTATTTTTGCCTATTTTCTTAAATGGAAGAAATGGAGTAATAATTGTCTTAAATACTTTTAAGCCACAATAAATCTTGGGAAAATTCCCCTAAGTGTGTATTCACCTTTGGGACCATCTCAAATCAAAATCCACCCCTGTCCAATGTAAATTTATCAGATGATCGTCTAGAATCTACTGCTGCCTTTTTTGAATAAATAGATTTATGAGGACTAGAACCCCTTATAAAAATCTCAGATAAATCCTAGGAGTATACCTTGACCTCATATACCTACCAGTACCATATCCCCACTCTGTGCTATGCAAAATTTTGAACTTCCTTCACAAGCACCTATTTACTCAATTTGGCAAATCTAGCTAGTATTGAGCTAAATCAAGATCAAACTATCACCAAAGGATGTCAGGCACTCCCCCATAGCAAGCCACACTCCCCTGGTTGTGAGCATTGTAGATCCACACCAACACTTGACCATTTTACCCTTGGACTAGTAGAGAGAAAGAGAGAGACAACCAAATCTTACAAGATTTTCCCATTTAATTGCAACAGCTGCCCCTCCCTCCCTCTCTGAGCTCCAGCACAACCAAATCCAAATCCTACCCCTCCTCACCGCCCTCCAGGCCAATCCCTGGCCAGCACTACCCCTCCCCCATGTCCAAAGTGGACATTTCTACCATCTAGCTCTCCCCCTCGGTACAAATGCCAGAGGCAACCCCCAGCAAGCCCCTGCCCCTCATTTGCCCATGTCCTCCTCACTTACCTCCCCCAGTACCTCCCTCTTCCTCTCCTGCTCTGTGCTGCCCGATAGAAGAAGAAGCAGAAGCTTCGGCCTCTCACAAAAATCGAGCAAGGCTCCCTCCCCCTTGCTCCCCCTTCTCTGCATGTCATGTGGTAGACTCCCCTACCTCCCCTGCATCTAATCATGGTCTCCTTTTTGCCCAGGACCGTCCCCTTCGTCGCCACCGTTGAGCCCCGACGAGGTAGCTCTCGGTCACCGTCGTGCGAGCACCTTCCTAGGCGTGAACCCGACCGTGCCGCCCCTCGATCTGCTCGCCGTCGACCACCACGTCCTCTTGCACCCTCCCCGACCTCCCCCGAGCCCCTGGTAAGCTTCCCGGCGAGCCTTGCCGCCCCCTAGGGTTTCCACCGCCGGCTGCTCTATTTCGCGTAGACGACGACCACGCACCGTCCATCACGACTTGATCCAACAGCGGAGAACTGCCCATACCCCTTCGGACGCCCCCTCCCACTGACCAGCGAACCCCGCTTGCCAGGTTCAAGCCGGGGGCTCCCGCGTGCCGCTCCGCCCGCCGCTGGGCCGAATCCGCCTCCGCGGCCCACTCCCCTCCGGGACTCCAGCCTGATACCCCTCTGTTTTATTCTTTTTCCCCAGATCTGCTAGACTTGCTGTTTGGTTTAAATTTAAACAAAAATGTAAAGAGATGATTCTGACCAGATCCAAAATCTTGGTGGTACCTACCTATTTTGTCTAACAGAATATACCTTTGGTTATCCCAGACTAGGTTTAGTTTATCCATGATAAATCAATTCCTAAAAACTATCTTGACACCTAAATAAATTAATTAGAGAGTTTTACATCTCCAATTGGGTAGAATCAAAGCTCTACTGGAAGGTAATTCACATACCTGTCATCTAGCATTTATCTTATGCCAAGGTGAACTGTACTTTGTCTATAGCAAAAATAATAAAAACAGCATTTATCTGCCTTAGGTAATTTCTCTAGGTCAAACCAAATGTGGTATGGACCTGATTCCACCTCCCAGTACATCATAATATCAACATCTATCAAAACTCCAGCAGCTCAGATTTTATTGAGCTCTGGTTGAATTTTTGTGAATTAAACTATTCTGTGTACCCCTTTTTCACTCAATAAATCACTCCAGGAGTTTGACAACTCCAAAAAGAGTTAATCCAATTTGTACAGAAAGGTATTCTAGATGCCAATCACATGCCATTGGAATGAACTCAATAGCTTCTGTAGAATTAATTTGGTGAAAAATACAAAATAGTTCTAGAACTGTCTTTGGGATTTTCCTGAGGGAATTCTGTTAATTGTTTAGACTTGATTCCAACTCTATGTGGTTCAGTACATAAAACAGTACCTAACCACTCAAGGAAATTATTGTTGGGCCTCCATATAAAATCTGGTGAATTATTTCCTCAAACTAGAGTTTATTCCACTAAAAAGGCATAACTAAATCTAGGTAATTGATAATCTACTAAAACCACTTGTGTTGGTTTTGTTTTGTCCAGACCTACCTGAGGATATCTTTGTTGCACATTGGAATCCTACAGAACTCAAGTCTCCACCACAAGACCTTGGTTTATGTCCTAGACATCTATCTTCCAAGGGAGAAACACCTCAATGGCAACCTAGTAATTCCACTACTAGAATCCAACTTCTCCAAAACCTACCAAGCTCAGTAGTATTCCTTATGTTTGTTTGCTGTATGGTTTGGTGCATGTATGCCTTGTCTTGATTGTGGTATTGTTTGCTTGCATGTATACTCGATGACGGCGATAGTGTGAGTATTTGACGACAAGAAGGAAAGGGACTTCTTATTATTAATTGTTGGGTATTCCTGGTTATCAAAGGAAGTCCAGGGACATACTGCTGATCACAGGCAAGCCACCATCCTCGAATTCCGATACTTGTCCTACTCTTTTTATTACCTGTTTTGTACCTCTTTTATAAACTGCATTATTTATCTGCATGTCTTGTTTTATAAATATTGCGCTAATAACTTGGCTCCTCCAAGTTATGACTTTGTGTCCCTCGTGACACCACCCTAATGTACTTACCATTTTATTTAACCGAGAGTACGATGGCCAGCATCCTACCTCTATGAAAACCCACGGCTTTGAGAAAATGAACTGTTTTGGGATTTACCCCACTACAAATGTTTCAAAACTGCTTGGTAAAACCCTTGGGAAGAGCCACCGTTCCAAGTGGATGTTTTAACGAAAGAAATGATGATGATGATGATGATGATGATGATGATGATGAGAAATGAGAAAGTGAAGGGATGTTCTACGCCTTTACCGGAACAATTTTTATCCGTGCAACCACATTACCCCAAGTGTTGGGGCTTAGCTCGTAGTTTGTCTTCATTAGCTAGGGCAGCTTGTACCATGCTTATAGGGAGAGAACCCTTGAATTCCACGCAGGCACTAACAGATCCATGGATCTGGAGCATGTAGCTTGCTTCGGCAAGAGTGTTCCTGTCTTGGCAGGAGTGCCGGTGCAACAATTGGGTCTCCCGTGGACGGTATGACTCAGGTGGTACGGAAGGAAGTGGTGTCACCAAGTTAAGGTATACGCCAAGTTGCGTCTTGGGTATACGCATGTACGGAAGGTGGGACTATGGCTGGGAGCCACATACTCGTTGCCAGGGAGAACAAACCCAAAAGGAAAAGAAGCCTTTGCTAGGGTCGACAAGCGAAAGGTTAGGTTTGATTATCCGGACCCCCATCTACAGTGGTAGTGGGCCGTGGTTTTGTCCCGGCGGATGTATTGAATCTTGTGGGGAAAGGGTACAACCTCTTTAGAGTATAATCTATTCGAACAGCCGTGTCCACGGTCAAGGACGGTTGTAAAGGTATTGGCTAGGAGGACCTAAACGGTGTTTCTTTGGAAAGAATGGATGAAAGTATGAAGGTTTTGGGGGAACCTAAGTTTGAAAGCTTTGTTTTGATCAGAGGTGGTCAAAGAGGTATAAAAAGGGTTTCTACTCCAAAATTGTTTTCAAATCTCTTTTTTAACAGAGATATGGAGATATCTTGATTTATAAAACAGAGGCATGTTTCAAAACTCTTTTTCAACAAAGATATGGAGATGCCATAACTACAAGAGGTAGTCTAGGCTTTTCAAAAACAACCCCAGATAGAGCTATCTCGCCACAGCCAGACTTGCATTTCCATATTTCAATTATCTTGGTGGTATGCGAGTACATTCAAAAGTACTCATGGTTGTGTCCCTAGCTATTTACTTGGCCAGACTTTTAGAGGTTCGACATTAGAAGATCAAGGTGACGTCCAGCAAACTAGGTCGTCTTTCCAGTCAGTCGCATGTAGGTTGAGGCGCGATTGGGCTATGCGCGTGATGATGTTCTGCTGCTAAAGATGGTGTAGCCATAATGGCATTTATGTAAGTCTTGTAAATTCGTTATGTTTCGGATGTTGTAATGATACTTGTCGGTTATGTTCCACGGCTCACTGATCATGGGAATGTGGATATATACATAACAGGGATTTCTCGGATGGTTAATCCGGGGAGCCCACATCAATGGACGGGACAAAGGGTGGAACAGGTCACTAGGTGTTGTGATGTTTCATTGAAGAAAACTGAAACTCGTTTTACTGACGGAAATTGTCGACGTGTGAACTAAAACACGACAGTACTCACTCGTGCCGGAGCTACCTTTCAAGATCGACCGTGACCACAATGTTGCACCAATCTGGACCCGCGATAACACGTTTTAAAGAGGACACCTAGAGCTACGTGATGGGGCAAAAATCGAGGGCTAGGGTGAACTGTGGCACTGTCTAGATTGCGCGGAACAGAGCATGCAACAACAATATGTGCGGGTGCTTGCGGCGGAGAGTACGCACGGCGGAGAACCCGACGACGAGGCGGGACATAATCTGAAGGGTGGAATTGCAAGGGTTAACATATGTTCACCCTGGTGTTGTGGGTGATGGCGGCAAGGCTTAGGGCAGTCGCGAACTGCGGGGGAGCTCGTGGCCATGGAGCTTCGGCCTACGGGTTCATGGTGTCGAGGTGGCGTCTCCGGTGAGGTACCTGGCGCTACTCCAGTACAGGGTGATGTCGAGGAAGTAGAAGCAAAGACTAGACACCTTGGACACCTTCTATCACAGCTCCAAGCTCCTCCTTCTTGGGTTGGATGATCTAGGGTTTGAGGAGGTCATGGATGAGCCCATGGCCACAGGAATTCTTAGGGAGGAAGGAGATGAAGATGGGGTGATTGGGCTTCCAGATCTTGATATGGGCTTTCCTAGGGTGGTTGGGGTGACAAGGTAAGGGGAGGTACACATGGGCAGAGTTTCTTTTGCAATAAAGAGGAAAAAGGGAGTGATCTCGGATGTGGTTTAGGTTTAACCCTCCTCCACTTGTCTTGCAGCACAAGAGAGGAAAAGAGAGGGGCTAGGGCATGGGATGGTCGGGGTGCAAGGGTGTATTCGGGTTAGCTCTAGGAATAGGCTTAGCTAGGTAGTTTATTTAGATACTTAGGTTTGGGTTTTGTTTCCTTTATTTTTATTTGTATGATTTCTTTTTAAAACCTTCAAAAACAAGACATGCCAAAACTTCACCAAAAGAACCTATGTAAGTAAGAAAGATGGATAGCATGGCTAGATGGTCCTCTTTTTATTTGGTTTTTATTTTCATTTGTTTGAATTCAAAACCAAACAATGGCCGTGTAAAACCTCAAAAAACCCAAATGGAAACAATGAGAGATCAAGGACATGGCCTTGCATGGTCCATGCGTTTAGGCATGATGAAGTTGTAAAAACAACTACATTCCCTTTAGCATTTGAGTTGTGCTCTATCATGATTAAATTTAGTTGATGGTCATATTTGAATTAACAAGGCCAAATTGATGAGGACATCCCTACAATGATACCTTACCCAGTTGCTAATGATGATGTTCCAATTGCAAAGAAAGACCAATCCAATGAGATAAGGATTGGATCAATCACAAGATCTCGTGATAAGCTACTAGAACAACAGGTGAACTTGTTTATAAATGAACCTGGTGTTTTAATTAATGAGAATTTTATACTACCTAGGTCTTTGAATTATTGCATGATCAGGTACTTAGGAGAAGAAGGCGTAGCACGGAGCGAGGAGCTAATGGAACAAGGCATGTTGATCAATGAAGAATGTGCGAGGGAGGAGAGGGAGGAAGAGCAAGGAGCACACAAGATTGAAGATCAACACTTGGTGGACAATCTCTTCTGCGGCAGAGAAATGCCACTTTTCTCTGCCACGGCATGCTGCCGCGACACAGAAACAGAGTCCTTTTCTGCCACGGCAGAGAAACGGGCCTGAATTCTGCCATGGAAAAAACCTGAACCGAACCAACTTTAGGTCGGTTTGTACCCTTAGTTGGCTGGGACCAACTTAGATCCACCCTTAGGCCGGCGCCCCCAGACTGATAAATAAATGGGGCACACTTCTATCTAGGTTTAGACCATGTTAAAATATTTTGGAGTTGTTTCTTTTATAGAACCTCTAGAATTACCCTGTGTTCGAATTCTACAACTATAATTGAGTGTGATCTGTTGTTCCATTGGGAATTAGTAGATTGCATACTACCATTCGTGGTCGACGGCTGTGTGCGCAAGAGTGTGGTGTTGTGAATATCCTACAAGGTTCGAGATCTGTTGCACTGGCATCAGGGATCGAGTGGGAGAGATCATAGCTACGCACTAGTTATCTATCATCCACCACCATCATCGACAAGTGCTTGCTGAGAAGATCGGGCCACCCCATATCATCTTGGTATCAGAGCGATGGGTTTACTTGGTGAGCAATATCATCTGGGTATCAGATTTCCTCGTTGCCTCGGTAAGAAATCCACAATCCATCCATAGATTAGAGAGTGTTTTTAGTCCTATACAGAAAAAGGCCCACAAAAAGAGTTGCCATAGACAAGATTGCATCGTAGACGAGTAATAGTTGCTGGTCGTGTTCATCCTTTTGTCAATATCTAGATTTGTTCTTCGTAGATTTATCATCTTTCTAGTTTTGTTCTAGCCGAATCCACCATTGTTTCCGCCACCACAAGGTCAGATCCGATCTAATCTAAGAGTCCTAGTTGTTTACTATTAGTTGAGTCCGAATTAAAAAAAATCCTACCGACTCTGCCGCGGCACGGAAACAGCATGTTTTCCTGCCGCGAGTCCTGTTCTGCCATGATTCAGATTCACTGCTACGGCACGTTTTTGACGTGTTTTTCTGCCGTGGCAGGATTTCCTGCCACGACACGATTTTTCCCTGTTTTTCTGCCACGGCAGGAATTTTTACAAAGTGTGAATTTGCACTTTTCCTTCAACCTTAGCCATAGCCATTCTATTACATAGGTGTAGGACCTTGTCCATTGAGACTAGTTTCCGCTCCTACAGGCTGCTCTTAGGATTTTGGTGATGTTCTTTGTAATTTGGCCGTGTGTGATCTAAATATAAAAAAGAGAAAAAAAAGCAGTATAGCAAAAGAAAAAGCAAAAAGAGCTATACAAAAGAAAAAGAAAAATAGTGAAAAAAGAGAGAATTTGAGCAAGAGGCCTAGTGATATCTTTGTGCACCGGTAGATTGAGCAACCTTGTGCCTGATTACTTTGAGCTTTGCTAGTGTCTCTCGAGAGTAGTGTAACATCCTTCATAGTTTCATTACCATGTTTTTATCCACGTGTGTGTTCCTTGGGTTTTTATACGATCAGCACTCGAACTTGTTTGCGCTGTAGATAGGATACCATACCTATATCTCAACCATAAATAACCTGTGTGCCCTGCGATCGTTCTATATACCTTTGATATTCACTTCATTAGATTAGTGCATCAAGCATATCTATTCACTTTGGAACGGTAAGATCTCCTTTCTTGTCAGTTGTGAGTGAGTTGTGAGAGTTTCCACCATACTGATTTTGATTTTTGCACTAACCTACTAATCATGTCTTGAGTGATGATGAAGTTGTGTCATAGAAAAAATAGCTTGAGGAGATTGTTACTTGGCATGAGTCTGTTGATAGGAATATCTGTGGAGAATAATACTGGAGCAATCAATAATATTTCAACGCAGCTGATGGCAATGAATGTCAACTTTTCCACCTTGAAGCATTCCATTGAGGCTATTCAAGCGACACTCCAGCCAGGACACACACATCAACATGATGATGTGTTTGAGGACCTTGATGAGGGTAGTGCGGCTGATGCTGCCCCACATCGTGGCAGGGGACGTGCCAATCCCCCTGCACCTGCGGCTGCCCCTCTTCATGGCCGTGGGTATTCTGTTGTTGGACGTGCCCAGCATGTTTACAATCTAGCTGATGATAGTTTGGGCAAGCCCAAGTTCTCAATTCCCTCTTTCAGTGGCTCGCTTGATCCTAAGGATTATATTACTTAGGAGCTGAAGATTGAGAAGCTCTGGCGTTTGTTTGATTATCCAGAAGACAAGAAGGTCAATCTTGCAGCATCAGAGTTTGATGGTTATGCTTTGCGTTGGTGGAATGTTATTGTGCAGAATAGACGGAACGCCAATCAACTTCATGAGATGAATTGGCTTGATATGAAGGCCATTATGATGGATCGTTTTGTCCCCTCCAGTTACTTGCGAACAGTGTTTGACAAGCTTACATAGTTGAGGCAAGGCACAATGACTGTTGATGAGTACTACATGGAGATGGAGATGCTTATGCAGCGTGCTAATGTTCGTGAATCACGAGAGATGACAATGCAGCATTTCCTCAACAATTTTAAGCTTCAAATTAAGAGCATTCTGCGTTATCACAAGTATGAGACAATGAACGAGCTGCTGCACCATGCTAGAGATGCCGAATCCCAGTTGGCTGAAGAGGCGAAGTCACGTACTCGTTTTCCATCCTCTAGCCGTTTTCGGCCAGATGTACACTTCCTAGTGTAGCGCCACCTGCTGCTAGTCCTCCTACACCATCGGCGAAACCTGCAAGTATTTCTTCATTTGGTTCCAATGATCGGAAGCCCGCTGCTCCTACTGCTAGCTCGGGTTCCAATATGTCTACTGCGCGTACTCACGATGTGGTGTGCCATACTTTTGGGGGTAGAGGGCACTGCAAGAAGGATTGTCCAAACAGCAAGGTTATGTTTGTCAACAAACAAGGTGAAGTAGAGAGTGGAGATGAAGATGATGACGAGGATGATGAGGATGGTGCCGATGCTTATCCTGAGCGTGCACCAACTATTGTCATATCTTCACGTATACTTAGTGTGCAACCTATTGATGAGTCTCAGCGTTGCAACTTGTTCCAAACAAAAGCTCTAGTTGGACCTAACAAAGCTTGCAAGGTAATTATTGTTGGAGGTAGCTGCAGAAATCTTGCAAGTAAGGAATTATGTGCCAAGCTGAATTTGACATATTTGCCTCATCTGAAGCCATACTACATATAATGGTTAAGCAACAATGGTGAGATGAAGGTAAATCATATGGTACGTGTGAATTTTCAAGTAGGTCCATACAAAGATTCTATTGACTTTGATGTGGTTCCTATGATTGTTTGTCATCTATTATTGGGTCGACCTTGGCTTTATGATCGCCATGTGCAACACAATGGCCAAGCCAATACATATCACTTGGAATTCAAAGGGAAGAAGATTACTATGCAGCCAATGACACCACAAGATATTGTGAATGATTCTCACCAGAAGATAGAGGTGAATTTGAAGGAAGATCCTATAGATCGGCGAGATTGTGCGATAGTTGTTCCTGATGTAATTGAGCCTAAATTGAGTGATATAACGAAAAGTGAGAGAGTGCCTGGTTTATTGATATTAGCCACCAAGGAAGATATGAGATAATTTCGTGAGGATCCCACAGCCATGCCACTTGTGCTCATGTATAAGGGCGAGGTATTGGTTTCTAACGACATGACCCCTGTTTCTCTTGGTGTGTCTTCTGTTTTGCAGGATTTTGGGGATGTGTTTCTAGAAGATGTACCCGCAGGCTTGCCTCCATTGCGTGGTATAGAACACCAAGTGGACTTGATTCCTGGAGCCACACTTCCCAACCGTGGACCCTATAGGACCAATCCCGAAGAAACTAAGGAGATACAGAAGCAAGTACAAGCGGTGCTGGATAAAGGCTACATTCGTGTTTCTCTTAGCCCTTGTGTTGTTCCTGTTATTTTAGTGCCCAATAAAGATGGTACATTGCGCATGTGTGTAGATTGTAGAGCAATTAATAACATCACTATTCGATATTGCCATCCTATTCCATGATTAGAGGATATGCTAGATTAATTGAGTGGTGCTGCTGTTTTCTCTAAAATTGACTTGTGTAGTGGTTATCATCAAATTAGGATGAAAGAAGGGGATGAGTGGAAAACTACTTTCAAAACTAAATTTGGTTTGCATGAGTGGTTAGTCATGCAGTTTGGTCTCACTAATGCACCTAGTACATTCATGCGATTAATGAATCATGTTTTGAGAGATTTTATTGGTCGTTTTGTGGTTGTTTACTTTTATGATATACTTATATACAGCCACACCGAAACTGAACATTGCACTCATATTTGACAAGTTTTGAAAGTGTTGCGTGATAATAAATTGTATGCTAATCTTGAGAAGTGCACATTTGCAAAAGATAAGGTCATATTCCTAGGATTTGTTGTATCTAAGCATGGGGTAGAGGTAGATTAATCTAAAATTGAATCAATTTAGAATTGGCCTACTCCCATGAATGTAAGTCAACTGCGTAGTTTCCACGGCTTAGATGGTTTCTATAGGAGATTTGTGAAAGATTTTAGCACAATTGCTGCACCTTTGAATGATTTGACAAAGAAAGGTGTTCCTTTTGTATGGGGTGCGGCCCAAGACATTGCATTTGATACATTGAAACATTTGCTTACTTCTGCACCATTTCTTGCATTACCTGATTTTTCGAAGCAATTTGAAGTTGAATGTGATGCTAGTGGTATAGGCATAGGTGGCGTTTTGATGCAAGAGGGTCGGCCTATAGCTTATTATTCGGAGAAATTGACTGGTGCTCGTTTGAATTATTCAATCTATGATAAAGAATTGTATACATTTGTTAGAGTACTTGAGGTTTTGCAACATTATTTGTGGCCAAAGGAATCCATCATACATTCTGATCATGAAGCATTGAAATACTTGAAAGCTCAATCAACCTTGCATAGAAGATTAGCTAAATGGGTTGAGTTCATTGAGTCTTTTCCTTACATCATTAATTATAAGAAGGGAAAAGAGAATGTTGTTGCTGATGCTCTATCTAGGAAGAACATGCTATTGTGCACTTTATGCAACTGATCATGATTTTGCTGAACCATATCGTTTGTGTGCTCTTAGAAACGCAGGGGATAAGTATCATATACATGATGGATATTTGTTTCGAGCTAACAAACTATGTATTCCAGGATCGTCGTTGCGTTTGTTCTTAGTGCAGGAATCACATGTTGGTGGTTTGATGGGTCACTTTGGGCGTGAGAACACCTTGCTCATGCTTTCTGATCACTTTTATTGGCCCAATATGAGGTGTGATGTGTACAGATTTGTGAGCCGATGTATTACATGCCACAAGTCGAAATCTAAGCTGAAGCCTCACGGTTTGTATACACCTCTCTCTGCACCTACTACTCCATGGGAAGACATTAGTATGCATTTTGTTCTAGGTCTACCTAAAACTCAGAGAGGTCATGATTCTATATTTGTGGTAGTGGATAGGTTCTCTAAGATGGCTCATTTTATTGCCTGCCACAAAAGCGACGATGTGTCACATGTTGCTAACCTATTTTTCAGGGACATCGTGATATTACATGGAGTACCTAAGACGATTGTTTCTGACCGTGATGTGAAGTTCATGAGCTACTTTTGGAAGACCTTATGGGGGAAGCTGGGAACAAAGCTGTTATTCAGTACTAAATGTCATCCCCAAACAAATGGCCAAACGGAGGTGGTGAATCAAACATTGTCACAGCTGTTAAGGACTATGATAAAGAAGAATCTACGGGAGTGGGAAGATTGTTTGCCACATGTTGAGTTTGCATACAACAGGGTTGTGCATTCAACTACTCAGCTTTGTCCTTTCGTGGTGGTGTATGGTTTCAAGCCATTGACGCCACTTGATATGTTGCCTCTACCATCACATGAGAGAGTTGATATGGAGGCACCAAAACGTGTTGATTATGTGAAGGAAATACATGAGAAGACTCGAGAGGCTATTGAGAAGAAAGGCAAGAACATTGCTGCTATAAGGAATCAAGCAAGGAAGGAAGTGTTGTTAAAGCCTGGAGACATGGTTTGGGTGCATCTGCGCAAGGACAGATTTCCATTACTTCGCATGTCCAATTTGAAGCCATGTGGTGCTAGTCCTTACAAGTTGCTAGCCAAAATTAATGACAATGCCTACTCAGTTGACATACCTATTGAGGAGTTTGGTGGAGGTAGCAACAGCTTCAACGTTGTTGATTTGTCACCATATGTTGGAGAAGATCTTGAAGCGTTGAGGTCGATGCCTTTTGAAGGGGGGAGATGATGAGGACATCCCTACAATGATACCTACCCCAATTGCTAATGATGATGTTCCAATTGCAAAGAAAGATCAATCCAATGAGATAAGGATTGGATCAATCACAAGAGCTCGTGCTAAGCTACTAGAACAACAGGTGAACTTGTTTCTTAATGAACATGGTGTTTTAATTAATGAGAATTTTATACTACCTAAGTCTTTGAATTATTGCATGATCAGGTACTTAGGAGAAGAAGGCGTAGCATGGAGTGAGGATCTAATGGAACAAGGCGTGTTGATCAATGAAGAATGCACGAGGGAGGAGAGGGAGGAAGCGCAAGAAGCACACAAGATTGAAGATCAACACTTGGTGGACAGTCTCTGTCGCGGTACAGAAACGCTAATTTTCTCTGCCACGGCAGGCTGCCGCGGCACAGAAACATAGTCCTTTTCTGCCACGACAGCCTGCCGCGGCAGAGAAACGGGCCCGAATTCTGCCATGGCAGAAACCTAAACCAAACCAAATTTAGGTCGGTTTGTACCTTTAGTTGGGTGGGACCAACTCGGATCCACCCATAGGCCGCCGCCCCCAGACTCATAAATAGATGGGGCGCACTTCTATCTAGGTTTAGACCACGTTAAAATATTTTGGAGTTGTTTCTTTCATAGAACCTCTGGAATTACCCTGTGTTCGAATTCTACAACTATAATTGAGTGTGATATGTTGTTCCATTGGGAATTAGTAGATTGCATACTACCGTTCGTGGTCGACGGATGCGTGCGCAAGAGTGTGGTGTTGTGAATATCCTACAAGGTTCGAGATCTATTGCAATCGAGCGGGAGAGATCATAGCTACGCACTAGTTATCTATCATCCACCACCATCATCGACAAGTGCTTGCTGAGAAGATCGGGCCACCCCATATCACAAATATAGTGTGCATGTACCACTATGTTCTAATATGGCCCGTCAATTCAAATACAACCCCAAATAGAATCACCCATGAAGTGAATTTAAATAGAATCTTCCACTACATGGCATGGAAAGGTGGCCAAGTAGTATTCCATAATAAATATTGTGAGAAAAATATGATATCATATATGGGAGCATGTAGACAAGGATTGAATCCACCCCAACGCATATGAGCTAGATTTAAATACCAAGGAGAAATGCAATTGCTCATATTATTTGGGATGGTGGAATTTAGATGGAGCCAAAAGAGAGGTGGCAAGAAGGTTGGTGGAATTGTAATAGATATTCCCCCAACTCAACTTGGGAATCACGCATAACATCAATAAGCAAATACAACTAATAAGGCAAATGCAATATGATGGGAAGAACCAAATGAAAAGGGTTTTAATATGATGCTCAAATCCAATGTGCATGGTGACATGAGCATGATATTATGATGATGCATTATTTATTTAATAGAGGTAGCATTATATTGATTGAAACCATGTAGCATTACAATGATAGACAATTGGGATGCTACATTCGTGGTGTAACGGTTGAACCAAAATACTATTCCTATGTCTATGGCTCCCATGGGATTTAGTATATTTAGATATACTACCCACAATCGTTATATTTGTTAAATCATTTCACATGAATGTGCGTGTTATTATCTTTACCCCATATGATGTGTACCTGCAGGTGAATCTTCAACCCTATCCTACTTCCATCCATTGCAACAACCAACGATTCAAAGTAAACTAGAAACGTTCGGTAAACATAAGGTAAAATGAATAAAACAAGTCTTGTAGACATGCCTCATTTAATTTCCATTTATCAGTGTTTCCCAAGGTTCAATTAAACCTAGGTCAACTAGCAAAAAATCTACTATACTGCATCCATAAAACCGGATTAAACGTATTAACCCTTTTTCTAGTGCCGTGTCGGGGAAGCAATTTGCTATCCTAGTGAGGTCACTAGAGACCTTGTTTTTAGTTTTTTAGTTTATTTATTGTTATTAGTTTACTTGTTGTTATGCATTGAAAATCCAAAAAATAGTTACTTACTTATTTGTTTATCTTATTCCAAAATACCAAAAAGAAATGAGCCATGGCTCGAAAGAAACTTGGGGAGTATGCTACTCCCAATGATGATTTTATTCGTGCACCTATTACTTAGCCCGTTGTTGATGCGAAAGCTTATGAAATTAAGCCTAACTTGTTAAGTATGGTTCAACAAAATCAATTTGGAGGCTCATCTATCAAGGACTCGGGTTTGCACCTAAACACTTTTACTTAAATTTGCGACATGATGTACATTAAAGATGTTGACCCTAATGCGGTTAAATTACCATTATTCCATTTCTCTTTAAGAGGAAAGACTAAGGCCTGGTTGCTAGCTTTTCCTAAATGCACTATTAAAACTTGGTATGAATGCGCTAATTTTTGTATGACTAAATTTTTCCCTCCAGCCAAGACAATGCAACTAAGATCTAACATAACGAGCTTTAGACAAGAAGACTATGAGGCACTAGACCTTGCTTGGGAGAGAATGAAAGAAGCTGTAATGAACTATCCTAGTCATGGGATGGAAGAATGGCTTATATTATATTTATTTTATAATGCTCTTAACCCATTGTCTAAGTCTATGCTAGATACCACAACAGGAGGAACCTTCATGGGGAAGCAAATGAATGTTGCAAAACCACTACTTGATGATATGCAAAGCAACCATGACTAGTGGCATGTAGAGAGAATATCCTTGAAAAGGGTGAATTCAATCACCCAGGAGCATAATGAAGAGCTTACTACAAAGGTAGATGAGTTACTTAATATTTTGAAGGGTAACGAATATACCCAAATTAATGCTATCACTACCATGCTAATGAAGTAAATTTTATAGCTCGTAATCCATAAAATCCTTCTTGGAAGAGTCAAAACTATGGCTCAAATTTTGAAGAAAAATCTAATGTTGTAGGTGCTCCACATAATAATAATTATGATAACCATAATGGAGCAAATCATGGCAATATCCCTCTTGAAAATATTGTTAGAACATTTATGCAAGCTCGAACTGATCGAAATAATATGCTTATTAAAATCACGGTCGTCCTTTTTTTAGATAAGGGTGACTCAATAAATTGGGGGTGGGACCTGCTGGCATAATGCAGGCTGGAACGTGGGAATTCTAGGTCTCATGAACGAGTTTTTTCGTGGACAAACATACTTTCCGGTCAGGCCTATGGATCCTTTTAGATCTACGGGTGGGCCGTTCACATGAGCATAGGGAATCTATACTCGAGCCTTCGACTTGGCCCCTGGCAGGATAGGTGAGGAATCACTCTTGATCTGATCTATTGGGGCCTACAACTTCGCCAAAGCCGACTAGCATCCCTTTCCACTGCGCATTTTTTGAACAAATAAGACTACTACTACTAAACTAAAGGATCGAATTCGCTTTCCATGGTGAAGTGGTTGTCCAAATCCTAATCCTAAAAGGCACCTGCTCCTAAAGCAATTATTGTAAATAGAGGTACGGCCCTCCAGCGCTAAATTGGATTTCTCGGAAGGATTGCTTGATCGAAAGGCAGGATTGTTTGGCAAAACAACTTGTCTAACCAGGACATTGCAATTAGGAATGATGTGCAAGATCTACAAGAAAGGATCAAGACCATGGAAGCATAATTGGGCAAGATAGCCGAGATTAAAGCTCTCATACTTGCAAGATTCGCTGGAAAGCCTGAGCCAAACCTCGTGGAAGACCTCAAGATGATGAGGGCCGAAGAAAAATATAAGCCTGAAGAGCTAGACTATAGCAATGCGCCATCATCAGATTATACCATGGAATATCTTTTGAAGATGATCATAGTTAAGAATCTCGGTATTGAAATAGGTAATGATGCCGCATACTAATAATTTATTAAAGAAGTAGCATCTAAAGTTTGTGACCTAGAGATGCAATATAAGAAGCTAGTAGATAAACTTCCAACTAAGCTAGATGATATTTTTGAGCCCCCTATAAAAATTAAAATAGGAGTTAATGAGATAGCTACACTTTTTGACATTGGTGCAAGCGTTCAACAATTTCTCAAAGTTTATTTGATAAACTATATCTTGGGCCATCTGCAACAACTAAAATGAGACTCCATCTTGCGGATTCAACTTATAAACAAGTTGTTGGGATCAAAGAATATATGGTTGTTGAAATTAAAGGATGCCCTTCTCTTCATGATCTTGTTATAGTAGACATACCTGAAGATCCCATAGCACCTATAATTATAGGTAGGACATTCCTAAGAACTATTAAAACTTTGATTAATCTAAATGAAGGTAATGTGAGAATAGGACTACCATCTAGAGATCCTTTTATAGTCCACTTCCCTAGGATGAAAAAGGCCAAGCCTAATGATGATGGTGTAATCACCTTAAAAGCTAGTGTTACACTTACAAAACCCAAATGATCACCGTCTGGGTCAAGCTAATTAACCTTAACTAGAAGCGCTTCATGGGATAAAACCCATGTGAAATAAAGTTTTTAGTTATGTTAGTTTTGTTTGTTTTTGTTGTTTCTAATAAAGAGTGTTCAAGAAGGTCCTTTGAAGAGACAAGAAGAAATCAAGGTAGCCCTCACTCTATGATATTCACTAACACATGGCATTAAGGTACTACATTATGAAGTATAGTTGTTCCATTATTTTTTTAAAGTAGATGTGCAAAGGCGTATGAAGTTTCTCACTGAAAATTTTCAAGTTTTTAAGCTTAATGTGAGCTTAATGACCAGCCGTATGACTGGAGCCGGTCGTACCGTGTGACCGTACCACTTCTCGACACAAAACGATACAATTTTTGATTTTGTAACAGGATACAAAGGGTTTAATGACCTGCAGTACGACCGTGAGTGACCATACCATCTGCATGTACCGTACTCCGGAGCAAAACATCAAACTTGAAGCAAAGGTACTGAATGCCTAAGGATCTGCAATACGGGCGCATGCGGCCGTACTGTGCACATGTACCGAGTGCATCAGCTGAGGGAGGCGTCAACCCCAAGGTAAAGACACTCGGTATGGGCGGGGTCCAGCCGTAGCGTCCGTCTGTACCACCTATTCAGCCACGATTTATAACCAGGGAGGAGGCAAAACCTAAACCTAAAATCACTATTTCTCTTTCTTGTTCCTCCAAACTCCAAACCGCCTCCATTGGATCTTCAATTCCACTCATTCTTTCTTCAATTCCTCACACCCACTCGATCTAAGGTATGTTTCTACTCTGATCCCCAAATTATTTGCATCAAAACCTTGCTAAATCTTTCACCATTATCAATCTAGACTTAGGTCTTGTTCTTGAGCTAATCTTAATTATGAGCATGCTTAGTGTTGTTCTTAGAGGAGTTTCTTTTGAATAAAGTGTATATGATTACTTTTTCTATGTTTCTATTTGCCCAAATTTTTAATTAGCTTTAATTTTTTAGATGAATATAAGGAGTCATACACGTGCGATGGTTGCAGAACATGCTACACCACCCATTGAAGAGATAACCCCCGAATCACTTGGCATCGTGTTCACTGAGGAGTACCATCTCACTCATTTTAACCATCTCAAGAGCCGAGAAATCAAGTCCACCAAATGGGTGTGTCCCTATATTCTTAACCAACTAGGACTTAGCCATTATTTCAATTTTCTTTGCAACAATGTTGGTTTGCTTCACTTTGTTTTTTAGGACACCGCCACATATGGCCGCTTGACACTTGAGTTCCTCAGCACCTTGATGCATATGGTGAGTCTATACTACTGCTCCGAGGAAGATAGCCCGGGAGTTGATCGTCTCACCTTCCTCCTAATGAAATATGAGTACACCTTAACACTCGATCAATGAGCTCATCATTTTGAGTTTTTTAACAACACCACTAACATATGCTCCACCAGTTTTGTTCTTAATCCTACACCCTTGGATTACTTTAACTTTAAGAGAATTTGTGGAAACACACCCAAGGGTAATCAAATTGACTATCCTGATGTTCATTATATGTTCTATGTGATTGCTAACACTTTGCAAGCACGTGGTGAGTTTGCAAGAGTCAATGAAGAGGAGATGATGATCCTCGCAAGAGATACTATTTCGAACTGTAATTTTACGCCAAACATGGGTTACCTCCTTGTTTTTTATCTTAATCATCAAGCTCTTCAAACATGTGGTCCCATATGCGGAGGAGGAGTTGTCACCGTTCTCGCTCGAGCACTCCTCGTCAACCTAGGTAATATCCATTTGCAGGTGCTTGCCGTCTCAGTTTCTCTACTCTCAAAGCTTGTGGTATGATTTCTAAATCCAATGGTAGATACTTCATTGATATACCTAGAGTCGATCACTTGATTCTAGATCCTTTGTCTAATGGTTTGTTCTCTATCAAGGATGGATGTTTGAGTTTTGACGCACAGGTTGAAGCAAGTCTACCCCAACAAGAAGTACTCGTGGATAAAGAAGGAGAAGATGAAGAAGTAGAACAGGAATGCCTTGAACAAGAGCAGCAGCCACCAAACTACTACACCATTTATGATGACATTCACTCGCTCGAAGGAAGCATTCAGAACATGAGCATCCTATCCATCAACCTTTGAGACGCTACCACGAACCTCTCAACCCAGTTCACCAATTGGAGCAGCCAATAGAACTTGGGAGGTTATCCACCACCACCACAATGAGCAAAAAAAGGTCTTGCAAAAGCTTGTGCTTGGGGATGTGTTCCCTAAACATTTATATTTGTGTAATAATGAGGTTGTACTCTAGCTCCATGTGAGCTTTGAAACACTCGTCTTGGGCTCATTCCAATACTTTGCTTTTTTCTTTTGCTTTTTTGTTTTCATTTCTTTTCACTTGTTTGTTTTATTTTCTTATCATCTTGCTTGGTCAGAAGCCTTTTATATTCTTTAATACCCATCCTCAAAAATACAAAAAGTTTTTTCCTTTTTTCGTGAAAGTGGATTTGCTTATTGCCTCTTTGCTTCAATATTATTATGAGAGTGATTTGATTTGAGTTTTGAAGGAACACGTCCCCATAAGGAAGAGGATCATGAAGTCACTCATGAGAGGTATGTTCTATATCTCCCACTTTAGAAGTTTGAAATGTTTATCCTAGTTAGTTAATTTGTTAAGATGCTATGCTAGTGGGAGTAATTCAAAATAGTTAGAGTAAAGCTTTTTATTTGTATGAGTAATTAGTTGTGGAAGCTTTTGCTCTAGTTCTTATTGTTAATCAAGTCTTTCCTTGGAAATAATATTTCCAAACAATTACAATAAGAAAAAGTCTCCAATTTACGACTTGTAGGTTTGAGCGATTGTCTTAAGAGTCTACCTTTGAAGATACTTAACCCCATAGATATATTAATAGACTTGACAAAACTCTTGAAAGGAGTTATTTGATTGAAATGAAGTCTAGTGGTAATTCTTATTCATGCCAAAGCTAAAATGATTGTGGATCAAAATGTGATACTGATTAAAGTTCATTTATAAATTTTGATGCACACCTTTGGATGCCAACAACTCTGCTAGACTACGAACGATCAATGGTATAACCCATGATTTTGGATATGAGTTGACGACATGGGTAGCACTTGTTATCGTAATGGGAAAAAGTATTGGTACTCTTGAAGGTTGTGCAAACCGTTGCTAAAATATATCACTCAATGATCCTTTTTGGAAACTATCTTTGAAAAATAAAGATTCACACAAAACAGTCTTTGGTATGGTCTCGTTACTACTCTGTGAATTTTCTTGCAAGACAATGAATGGAACAGTAGTGTTTTTATAGCCTTGATCTATAGATGTGGGCGTCAATAAGACACTTCACTATTATGCTACTTAGGACTTGATCTCTCATACTTAATTATGTTATTATGAAATGTTCTAGTGTTCCTTGGCAAGCTGAGAGTTAACTAGAGGAATTGGAATGATTGATACACTTATAGTTGTTTATACTTATATCAAACTCTACTTTGATTGTCTTGAGTTAACAAAGCTTGTATAGTACTCTTGGCACCTCTCTAACCTGGATGATATTTTCAAATGAAAGAAGTGTTGGATGCATACAACTACCAACCGTAAGTGAATTCATCTTCTCATTATTTCATTTTAAACACTGAGGTTCTTTATGGTTTTGTTTGTTTCTTGCTCGACGACGATCAAGGTTTGAGCTTTGTGGAAGTTGACGACTGTGAAAATAGCCATCTTTCTTCGTGTTTAAATTGCATTTTTATCGAAACATTTAACCAAAAATCTCTCTAGCCTTGCCACTAATGATTTATTATTGCAAAGATGTGCAATCCTTTGTTTTGATTTGTGTTGTGCAGGAAATCACACTTTTAAGGCGAAATCAAGAGCATTCAATGAAGATTATGATGTTGCATATACAGCCAAGTCAACTAGGGTCTAAAGAGACCTTTTGCAAGCTTAATGACCTGCTGTATAGGCAAGGCCCACCCGTACGACCCGCCCGTACTATCCGGCATTGGCTCCGTTAGGTCAAACCCTACAAATTTCGTGAAGGCGCCTATATATTTCGAGAGTCCAGGTGTCGCGCGGAGAGGCGCTATTCTCAGATTGCATCACAACACCACGGAAGGAGATCCACCATCATAGTGCATCCTCACCATCCTCCATCCACTCCATAGACATAGCCATCATTTTGTACTTGAGATCTCCTTGTGAATTGGTGACCATTGTAAAAATATTTGATTTCAATCTAAGTATTTTGCATAATGTTTTCTATCATTGATCTTATTGTTATGAGTGAGTAGTCCTCGCGGGCTGTGGGTTGGGGTGAAACCTCACAGTGATTATGTGCATCTAATTCATGAGAGTATTGTGTGGTGATTGAGTAGAGATTTGTATCTTTGTATTTTGTCTCTTGTCTCGATCTATGGACTTGTAGGTACCCAAGATCCCAAGGATTGATAAATCCTTGAGGTGAGATGAGTGGTGAACAACGACCTCACGCGAAACCCAGTGATAGTAAGGGGAGTACGATTTTGTTTAGGGATCCACTTGGGAGTAGTAACATCACTTCTTAAGGCTTTGATATGTATTTTACTTAATAATTGTTATAGCCTGGTGCTTCGTGGTGTAATGGTTGGATCAAAAGACTATTGCTATGCATGTGGCTCGCAGGGGCTTTAGTATATTTGGATGTGTTCTCCACAATCTTTATCTTTGTTAAATCATTTCAGATGAATGTGTGTATTATTATCTTTATCCCATATGATGTGTAGCTATAGGTGAACTTCAGCCCTAGCCTATGTCCATCTATTGCAACAACCAACGATTCAAAGAAAACTAGAAAGGTCTGGTAAACATAAGTTAAAACAAACAAAAAAGTCTTGTAGATGTGCCTCATTTAATTTCCAGTTAGCAGTGTTTCCCAAGGTTAGATTAAACCTAGGTCTACTAGGGAAAAACTACTATACAGCATCTGTAAAACCGGATCAAAGGTATCAGCGCCATACCGCAGCACTCTATGGAGACCATGGTGCATGGATAAGGACCATTCAATCATTTTCATTGCATGTGATTTTTATACCTTATACATCATGTTGTGTGCTAATGTTAGAAAAACTAAGTTAGGATTAAATAAGATGATCCCTAATTAATACCAACCATAGTGTTCTCCCATTAGTGTGCACCACCAAGAAAGTCCATCGTTATGAAGTAGGTTGTGACGATCGGGTGCTAGACATATCGACGTTCGCATACGGTGGGTGCAAGTCATGTATGCGCTGCGAATACATTAATGTTGAATTGGTGAGCCTAGCATGTACAAACATGGCCTCGGAACACGAGAAGATCCAAAGATCGAGCATGAGTCACATGAATTTTGTGATCGACACTGTGGTGTCCACCTTTGCAGCTATATCAAAGGTCGTGATGATTGGGGATGATCTAGTGAATTAGGATCATGTAATCACTAATACCATCTTAGGGATGATAGTTTTTAGTGGGAGCTCAACTAATAATTTGATTATAAATTTGAACTCGTATTATGGACTTAGTATAAATATCATTGCAAATATCCTTATAGATCATGACCTAACCTAATAAGTTTTCAACTATGGGACCTTCTTGCATGATGTGGAACTTAAACTAGACGGGTCAAGCTTCATAGACTGGTTCGAGCGCCTCAGGATACCCTCGACAAGAATGATATCTGCTCCATTTGATACAAGAACCACTAGGAGATTATCCTAATGGCTCAGTAGGTGAGTAAGAGAATAAAGATTATCGTGCTCGAGATGACACCTCCATTGTTCTTCAATGTTCCATGCTTCATTCGATGGAGACTGAGTTGTGGCTGCATTTCTTCAACACCAACGCATTTGAGATGGTTATTGAGTTGAAAGCACTCTTCACACCACAGTTCAGGCTCATGAAGTATGAGTTATTGAACAAGTTTCTCTCAACCAAAATGAGGGAAGGTGGCACCTTGAAATGTCACATGGCTATCATGCATGAGTTGCATGAATGCCTTGCATACAATGTGGACTATTGGATGACTAGCAGCTTTGCGATAGATGGGTTACTGCGTTCGTTGCCTCCAAGCTACGAAGACATCGTCATGAACTACATCATGGGATATGAAGAATTCACCTTTCCTGAGTTTGTAATTGAGTTGAGAACTCTCGAGGTAGATCGGATCGAAGAGGATGTCATGGATGAATAAGGTATATTTGATATACTAATTATAAATGTTTCCTAGCAAACACTTTGCAGTTTACCAAGTATACTAATACTTGTTCTATTTTATGAAAACGGGTTCATCTGCTTGAAGTGCTTGCTGAAAGGGGCGAGGAGAAAATGATGTAATAGCAAACAAGTTGGTTGAGGGCGACAACATTCTCCATCCGCATCTATCGTTCGGACTAGCATGTATTTGAATAAGAGTTTTTGTAATCATTATGTGTAAACCTTATGAGTGTGTCTTACATCTTGTGAGATGGTTTTCATATTAATGAGAAACAAATCATTTGTTCTATTTCTATGAATGATTTCTTTTATGGTCACATTACGGTTATGAATGAGTTGTTCTTATATTTATCTAAATGATAGTGGTTAAAGCATTTATAAAACAATAAAATGTTGAAAGATATTCAAACTTAATAATGACATCATTTTGAATGACATTAATGTTAAGTCATAATGGTAGTTTCATTTTAATGAAACATAAATGTCGTGGTGGTGGCACGGTAGATGCCATGGATAGGCTAAAGATGGGGCCAATGAGTACTAGAGGAATCCAGGGAGGGGTAGTGTGGTGATTCCACACACACAGATGTTGTATTTCACTCTATCAATGGTGGATTACAAGGGCTCCTTGAGCTGTTTACGAGAAGGAGACTAGTTCTCTTACCCCTCACTACAATGCTCTAGAGTTAACCCAAGACAGAATGATCGATCCCCTGCTATGGAGGTCCTGGTGCTCCTTATATAGGGGAGCCCAGGTTATAAAGTTAGGGCATACGTGGAGGCATATTCCCCAAATATGCCCCTTGGTTAAAGCTAGATGCTTCTTTATTCGCTTTAATGGTCCGCCCAGACTATGGACGTAACCCTCTACATGCCCCTTTCCTTTAGGCGTCACTAGACACGGACTACGTCAGCCAACATCGCCCGCGTCATGTTTGTTGGCCACGCCTCGGTGGTCCTTCCCTCTGCTCGCTTCGCTTGCGCTTCAGCGGGTAGAGGCCACCTTTTGACCAGCGGGAGATTCCTTCCTTCTCTTGGAAGCCAAGTGGTAGCCCGGCTAGCGCTTGGCTAACCCGACTACGAGGGTACCTGCATACATGACAAATCAAGTTTGGCTGACTTATATTTTGTGCCAGTCGGATTAATGTTAGGAAAATGCTCACCAGGCCGGGTTACTCTGTAAGTCGGCCTGCCTTGAGGTGACCCGGCCAGCACTTGCTTTGACCTTGCTGTACCTCAGCTAACTCGGCCTTTATACCCCAACGTGACCCTACCCGGGGGTATCCCCCAACGTTAGTCCCTGAAGCTGGTGCGGTCTTAGCAACTTCAGCTGTTAAGGTTCCCCTTATCCGAATTTGCACTTCTTCAGCCGAGTTATTTCGTAACCCAGACTCTTTGCTTCAATATTCCCTTGGCTCAGTCCGAGTTACTTCTCATTGCCGGGTTTTTTCCCATGTATCCGGGTTACTTTCCCTTCTCCTGTACGCCTCCCCACGTCCTACGTGGAGGGTAATCATCACTTTGCCTCATTTTAAGGGCCGCGCCAGTTTACTACGCCGGTTACTATAGTAAATGTCAGGAATAATTGATCTACACGTCCTGTTGCGGCAGTCCCTAGTTAACTGTATCATAACATCACATCGTGGGATCCCGTGCTCCTTGTAACCTTCGATGTGGCACGAGCGTGATTGGCTGATTTTGAGGATACATGGCCACAACATGCAGTTGGGCCGCAGCAACCGATCCCACTATGTGCCTGTGACGCATGGTCAAATAGGGGGCAGGGGCGGCTCTTGGGGAAGTTCCCCCACTTCGCACGCCTCCTGCCCCTTGCCCCCTTCTTCTCCATAGAGACGCCACCGCCGCCACCGCTTCTGCGTTAGCACTGCGCCACTGCTGCCGTAGCCAACCGCTCCTTGTGACCGTGCCACCGCTTCTGCTCGAGCCTTTCGCCATTGGGCCCTGCATCTCCAAATTCCCCATGGCCGGCTACTATTTCTCTGATTACCTTCTTGAGGATATTGACTTATCCATGATAAAAGAGGAGGCTGCCATTGTTGCTGAGGAGGAGGAAGAGGACGAAGCCCATGAGCGTGGTGCTTGGGTGGGTGCTTTCGTCTGCCAGGATGATCTGGACTGGCTCTATGCGACCTACCGCATCCCCGCGGGCGTCGCCTGCCGCCTCGCCGCCGAGGAAATTCCCCTTCGCCAAATCCAGGCGAGTATGTCGTCTTCCTCTCCCATTTTCAGCGCGGCTTCGGCTTGTCTGTTTCTGATTTTTTTTCATGATTTCATCTCCATCTACCAGCTAGAGCCTCACCACCTTCCTGCCAACGCAATCACCTCTCTTTCCTCTTTTGCCTCTAGCATAGAGGGGTACCTCGGCCTCTAGCCCTCCAAAGAAATGTGGATCAAGTTTGTTGGTCTCCGCAAGAATGTTATCCTGGATCCTGAACTCTTGCCTGCTGACAAACACCTTACCTAGTGCGGTGGAGCCTCCATTTCTCCCTGCAATAACTCCGCTTGCCCTCGGGTTACCGTCCTCGAATCATGCAAGGGTTGGGCACGGACCTTATTCTATGTTCGGAATACTTCGGACATGGACTTGATCCGGCTCCTCCCCTTCAAGATGGGTGTCCCGGACACCTCTCTATGGGAGAAGATCCCGAAGCAGCCCACCGCCTTGGCGAATCAGCTTGATCGCTAGATAAAGGAGCTGGTCAAGTCGGGGTTGCGGGGCGAGGACGTTATGATCACTTTCGTCCGCAGTAGGGTCTCCCCCCTGCAGAAACGCTCCCGCAAGATTTGTTATTTGAGCGGTCCCCTTGACCCCCACCGGACCTCCTCCTTCGAGCTTAACTATTCCAAGGTGTTCCGCCGGGTCAAAGCCATCTTCAAGGTGGAGAAGGAGTTCTCCGAGGCCTGGAAATGGGGGCTTGCACCCTTTACCAGGGCTAACCCGCCTCCTAAGGTAAAATCTTCTCTTGGCATTTTTTCCGGGTCTTCTGGTATGTCGGATAGCTTCCTAACTTAACCATTTAGTATTTTTGCTCCCAGTTGATTTTCCAGTAGTCAATTGAGGATGGCAAGGAGCTGGCCCTCAAATGGGTTGCAGACCGCGCAGAGCCGGACGAGGTGGAGCCTGACTCGGAGAGGTTCTTGCCTACTCCAGACGGCACCAAACGACCCTCTGGTAAGGCCACTTCTCTAAGGGATTGGTCAGATGACGATGACTCGGATTATGAGGTTATGGAGGTACTTGATCCGATGCCTATCTCTTATGCATTCCCGGTTATGTCCGACTCTTCAGCTAACCCAGCTGGTCAGGTCATCGAAGTTATCCTTCTTGCCACGGATGATCCGACTCCTGTCCCTTCCCACAAGCGCGCGGCTACCTCGGCCGCAGCTTCGGAGGCGCCACCACCCAAGAAGAGGCAGAAGAAGTCTAGGGTGAAAGCTCCGGCCAAGCTTGTTGTCAAGAGCCCCGTCCGGAGGACGCCAAAATCTCGGGAGCCTCCTACCTCGGACGAGTAATTCATTTTTCCCCTCCCTCTCATCTCCGAGTCTTGCTCCTTTTGCATTTGCCCTTTACTTGCCTTTCTTTCACCTTTTGACTTGTTGCTTTTCATTTCTTCAGCGCTCCTAGGGTTATCCCCTGGAGTGGCCCCAGCATTTCCTCTCCGATCCGGAGCGGATCTTCTCCCCCTCGTGACGATGACGTTCGTCCACTGAGTCCTATCCAAGAGGACTTCGCGGCAGCACAAGATCAGAGCCCACCTCATCATGAGGAGGGCAGCGTCGACGCGGAAGGCAGTGGAGCAGCCAAGGATACAGTGATGCCGGATCTCCCCAACTTCACCGGCACCGCCCCAAACAGTTTCTTCCTCATTTCTAGTCTCTCCAGCATTACCAGTATCAGCACCAGCAGCATCAGCCGTACCAGCACCAACAGCACCAATAGCACTAGTAGGACCAGCAGCACCACCAACAGCAGCAGCACCAGCAGCTCCAGTACCTGTAGCATCAGTACCAGCAACACCAGCGCCAGCAACAGCGACAACAACAGCCACGGCTACAGCCAAGTCATCTTCCAAGAAGAAGTCTCAGTATGCTGCCTCCGGATCCATTGTGTCTATCAAAGACATTTTTCAGCCAGCTTCCCAAGCTCAGTCTGGCTTTGCAGCCTTGGCTCTCCTTCAGCGGTCAGCATCATCCAGCAAGAGCAAGAAAGCTGCCAAGCCAGCTAAGGATTCTACTTCTGAGTCTACTACCACCGGATCTAAGAGCATTAAGCAATTGACTCTGCATACCAGTCATGTTGATGCTCAGTCCGTGAGGCGGGAGGCCCATGCCAAGGGCTTGGTGACGAGCCATTCTCTTAGTGGTGAAAGCTAAAGTCCGGCGCTCATAGAATATATCCATAACTGGAATGACACCGAGTTCATAAACCCGCAAGATGATTTGCCGGAGAAGTTTAGTCTGACGGAGTTCAGCGCTGAGATGAATTCCGCTACCAAGGCCATCTCCCTTGTTGGCCAGATGATGGAGGTAATCCCTTTTTCTGCTATGCTCTTTTATGTATGCAAACACTTATAGCTATACCCACTAGTCCCTTTGCCTCCAAGGGAGTAAGTTATTACTCGGTCGGATGCTCTTAGAGAATTAGTGCAAGTCCTTAGCATTTTCAAATAACCACACACCTAGAGCCAGGTTAAGTTCCACTTGGCCCGGATCTTATAGACTTCGAATATCCACACACCTAGAGCCGGGTTAAGTTCCACTTGGCCCGGATCTTGTAGGCTACGAATATCCACACACCTAGAGCCGGGTTAAGTTTCACTTGGCCCGGATCTTGTAGACTTTGAATATCCACACACCTAGAGCCGTGTTAAGTTCCACTTGGCCCGGATCTTGTAGACTTCGAATATCCACACACCTAGAGTTGGGTTAAGTTCCACTTGGCCTGGATCTTGTAGACCTCGAATATCCACACACCTAGAGCCGGGTTAAGTTCCACTTGGCATGGATCTTGTAGACTTCGAATAACTTTCTTTTTATCTATGAACTAGCATTGGCTAGTTTTTTAGATCACCACCAATCGCCGAACTGCTGAGTTCCAGCGCTTGCTAGACTCATACGAAGATCTTCGTGCCAGATACGGCAAGTTGCTAGTTGATCACCAGAAGAAGGGTAACTTTCTTTGCTTAAGACCTTTTCCTTCTCGTTCCTTCGAGTTACTCGCTTTCCATATTAACTTGTTATCCCAATCATGCAGCCGAGGTTGACGCTGAAAATGTCATTATGCGCAACAATCTAGCTGAAATCCAAGGTAATTTGTCTTGTTCACGTAGCCATTGCATGCTCTCTCCTTGACTTGGTAGATATTTATACCTCGGTTCTACCGGGTTA
Organism: Avena eriantha; assembly: GCA_910589775.1. Lineage (NCBI taxonomy): Eukaryota > Viridiplantae > Streptophyta > Magnoliopsida > Poales > Poaceae > Avena > Avena eriantha. The sequence goes on from OU342744.1 coordinate 343,303,686, forward strand.
ACTCACTATTACAGTTACATTTGAAGATAGCGTGTCCATTCCTGACATGATGACACATTTTCTCAAACAAGCAGGGAAGCACCAGGCTGAGCTAAAGAAAAAGTATGACGAGATTGCTCAACTACGCCTCAAGGATATAGATATTACTCGGCTGAACGCCGAAATCCAAAGACTCAAGGACCTCCACAAATCCGAGCTGGATAAGGCTGATCAGGAGTTCGTCGAGGAAAAAGAACGCTTGACAACTCAAATCTCCAAGGACAAGGACTTGCTGCAGGAAGCCGACGTAAAACTTAGTCGGTGACCGCCGAATATGAGAAACTCTAGGCCAGCAATGCAAATGTGTATGCCGAGCTCACTCGTATACTTTTCTAGATTTCACGTGAGTTCTCTTCCTCTTTTCAATTCTTATCTCTCCGGATTAAGCATTCTTGCTCACTGACATCCTTCGTTCTGTTCGCAGGCAAGTTCCCAGAGGGTGACTCTATTGCTTCTAGTACTATGGCTAGGTCTCGCTAGCAGCAGGGTATTCCAACAGGTCCTGCCGTCGGGTCAATCCCTTATGAGGTGGAGGATTTGCTTGTTAGCCTTGCTACCCGCATGGAACTGGTGAAGAACTATGGGGCAGACATTATGCCGGCAGCGATGCAGATGTTCAATTCTCTCTGGCCCACCGAGCCCACTCCCAAGGGAAGCGCTGCTTTTATAGCAAAATTGATGGAGTGCGAGACTCAGGTGAACCTGTGGCGGGAATCTACTACACGAGTTGGAGCTCATACCACACTTCACTTCATTCTATCTTGGTATGAAGAGCTGGATTTGGGGTTGCTTGACCGTATGCGCACCAGATCTAAATGGTCCAATGACTCGGAGTGCATCGCCGAGTGCAAAGCCTACACCAACAAGCTCATCCAATGTGCCTTCTGCCAAAGTTGGAACGAGGGTCTGAGCTACCTTGACGCATTTGATGACGTCTACATTTCTAATGGTGCTGAGGCCGAAGAGGGTGAGGAAGAAGCCTTCGAGCTTGGCAACAATGCCGAAGACCCGGAGGACGGGGAGGCCAATCCCGAAGATGAGGCTGAGGCTAGTGCCCCGCCTTCAGATGCCGAAGTACCTCCTCCCTTGACCAATGATTCGGCTCCTGTTGCTGCTCCATGAGCTTTAAAAACACTTAACAATATTCGTCAGATCCCCGGTATGGCGGGTTAAGTTGTATCTATGCACAATGATTTGGTTTGCTATGATTAGTTTCGTTTGCTACTAAGTTCTTAATGTCGAATTAATGTGGGTGAACTCCCCTAGTTTCCTTTTCTTGTTCCTCCAATTTTATGACTCGGCTCGCATCTACCTTCATTCGGTTTTTTCACTTACGAGTCCGAGGTTCAAAAAATTGACTTAACAATACTTGAAACTTTTAGATTAGCTCAAAATAATCCGACAAAAAGTGAATGAAGTAAATACAGGGTTAGTCCAGATAACAAATGTCGGCCCGATTACTTTCCTTTCCTTAGTCGTTTTTCATGTGCTTTGCGATTCCAAACTTGTTCTCTTGCTTGCCATGAAGCCAATTCTTGTTGGACAGCAGCAAAGTCAAAGAGTTGGGTTTTTGGTGCTTACACACTACTAATCCGGCTAAGGTATAAGCAACTTAAGCCAGCCGACGTATATAAAACATAAAAGCAAGAAAGACAGTTATTACGGCAGTCCCCGAGTTTCTGCTAGGGGTGCTGAAGTTTCATTGATAAGCTTATTGCCGACATACATACCGACATATGAGTAACTCGGATACATTCAGCTCTTTGTCACGTGTAAAAAGGATGAAGTAGTGCTACATTCCATGGGTGCTTAGATTCCTCTTCGGACCTATCCGCCTTGTTGTTCTCCTATGGTTGTGCATCAATAAGAAAGTACGAATCATTGTGCAAAGCTATGATTACAATGAAAGATCCTTCCCATGGAGGGGATAACTTATGCATGCCAGTGATGACCCACAAGTATAGGGGGTGTACCGCAGTATTTTCGAGGGAAGTGAAACTCAATTTATTGATTCGACACAAGGGGAGCCAAAGAATATTTATAAGCCTTAACAACCGAGTTGTCAATTCAACTGCACCTGGAAACAATCTTGCTCACAGCAGTTTATCAGTAGCAACAGTTTTGTAGTAGGAATAGTAAAGTAACAGCAGTAGTAAAGTAAAGATAGTAGTAACAATAGCAGTAAACAGTAGGATTCGAGTGCGGTAGGCATAGGGATGGATGGACGGGCGTTGCATGGACAAGACAATTCACATAGCAATTAGAACATAGGGCAATTGTAGATAAATAAGATAAAGCATCCAAGTACTAGATAAGCCTAGGCATGTGTTTCATATATAGTCATATGTGCAAGCAATGAGAACATGCACAACACCTTTTGTCCTGCCAGCCCGTTTGCAGCGGGGCCTCAAGGGAACTACTAGCAATTAAGGTACTCCTTTTAATAGAGCACCGGAGCAAAGCATTAACACTTCGTGAACACATGTGATCCTCACATCAAAGCCATTCCCTCTGGTTATCCCGATTTCTGTCACTTCGGGGCCATTGGTTCCGGACAACAACGTGTGTATACAACTTGCAGATAAGACCAAAAACAATACTATAATAACGAATCAATAACATGTTCAGATCTGAAATCATGGCACTCGGGCCCTAGTGACAAGCATTAAGCATAACAAGTTGCAACAAAGTCATAAAGCACTAGTAAAAGATACTAGGCACCATGCCCTAACAATCCGATGCCATTACATGAACGATCTCATCCAATCACTACCACCCCCATAGCCTACAGCGGGGGATTACTCACTCATAGATGGGGGAAACATGGATGGTCGATGGAGAAGCGATGGTGGCGATGATGGCGATGATCTCCTCCAATTCCCCGTCTCGGCAGGGTGCCAGAACGGAGTTTCTGGTGCTGTTTAGTGGAATCTGGTGGTGGCAGCGGAGCGGAACTCCTTCTGGAAAAACGTCGAACCCCCCTGAGTTTTTAGGTCAGTAGGCAACTTATAGGCGAAGAGGAAGACCGAGGGGGAGTCTGGGGCGGCCAGACCACCCCCTGGTGCGGCCTGGGCTAGCCCGCGCGGCCAGGTGGTGTGGTCTGGGCCCAGCCCCCCTCTGTCTCGTATTCTGGCTCCGGGAGTCCTCTGGTGAAATAGGATTTTTGGCATATTTTCCGGGATTTTTCCTGATAGTTGATTTTCTGCACAAAAAGTAGACATCAAGGAAATTCTGCTGAAAACAGCGTCAGTCCGCGTTAGTTGCTTCCAAATCACACAAGTTTAGAGGAGAAACAATAGCAAAAATGTTCGGGAAAGTAGATACGTTCTGGACGTATCAACTCCCCCCAAGCTTAGCTTATTGCTTGTCTTCAAGCAATTCAGTTGAAAACTGAGTGCGATAAAAGAACTTTCACGAACACATTGCTTCATATGATGTATATATTCTCAGCATGTGATCAACTACTTAGACAATTCATAATAAGGAGTATGCAACTAAGTTTACTTAATAGGCATTGCAAGTTATGAAGAGATTCGAACTCAAAAATAATAAGTAGCATGAAGCATAAACATAAGCAACATTACAATGCTCATAACAAAGTATGATAGAGTGGTATCTCGCTTGCCTTTGATTATGAATGCCAAGGCACCTCTGAAGTTCAAGTGAAGACTAGAAGTAAAGATATCAAAGATACAAGCATCAAAGTCATAACACAAATAATCAAGTTTTGAGACAAGCACATTACACTAAGAATGACAACTATGCTCTCAAGAAAGTGCTCAAAGAATATGTGGAGACTCAACAAGGAAATAAAAAGGTTTTGAATAGTTTGAAAGGCTTCCAAATGCTAAAAGTATGGTACTTGTTAGCTTTGAGCTCTCATTGCCCCTATCATAAGCATCTTTAATATGGTTAAGGTGAAAGTGAGGTCCAATCTGAGTTATATGCTTGACAGACTATAAACTGGAAATCCCATGTCCCTTGAGTACGAGGGTCGCTCCTCATGCTACTCAACTTTAGTTACCGGTAAGTTCTTGTCATCGTAAGTACGTGTGTATCATAGAGGACCACCAATGGGGTACCCCTTGCCCGATGATATGGAATAATCCCCATATCAAAATCACATGGCAAGCAGACAATGAGTATCTCAGTAATCTTCTTATTTACCATGGGAAAATGGTGCTTTTTCTCTCTTTCCTCTTTTCATAAATATCTTTTTTTTCTTTTTCTCAATAGCTATCTCTCTTTTTTATAAGAAGAATGCTTCATAGATAGCATTATGGTTACGCTGCAGGTTTCCACCATGACGGCATGGATTAGACCGGCGGCCCAGGCATTTCTCTAACACACATACATAACTCCATGGACTTACAATCTCCCCTTTTATTTCACACCGACGATATCCGCAAACAAAAGAGCATGGTATCAACTGGGTATATATTTACAAGTGTTGAAAGCGTTCCCCGTGACAGCACGGTTCTGCTAATCCCCAGCCTTGCAAGCATATAACTTTCATGGACAGTCACAATAGTTCAGGTTTATTAAGTGCAGGAAATAAAGTGTGCCATCAAGTTCGTGAGAGCTTTACTAACTAACTTTCTCATAACAAGCAAACATTTTATTCGGAAGAAAACAAGGCATATTGAATATGCACGGAAGTAGCAAATGATGCTAATAGGTAGGTATGGTGGACACATTGGCAATATTTGGTTTTAGGGAGCTGGAAACATCAGTAAAACATACTCAGTGAAAGTGAAGGCTAGCAATAGTAAGGGAGCGACAAACGAGAGAGCAATAGCTGTCATAATCATGCTTGCAACAAAACAGGAGTAATCATGGCATGAAAGTGATTCAAGATCCTCAAGGAAAAATAATTCATCGAGGCTTAACTGATTATTTCAATCATATGCATGCGTGAGAATGTGCCAAGTCAATTCAAATGGAACATTCAGAGGAGGATACCACGGTGTCATACCAAGTTATGAATAGAGTAATGCAAGCAAACATTCATATGACATGCTACAAACTATTAGCAAGTTGGGACTAATCATATGAAAGCAAGAACTACTAAGCATCCAAAGATAACATACCGCCTACACGAACAGACTAAGCACACCCACAATGATGAGTATATGTACAAAAATGAAAACAAATCGAGTTCGTTACCAGCCTCTTACCACACCTCAAGTTGTCATTAATCCTCATTATTGCTCTTCACTTGTGTGGCTTGAATAATAATATGAAAACCAAACTCCACTGAGGACTGCTGAACCCTGCAACAAACTCACAAAGCCAAAGAAGAACGGCAGATATTTTTGGTGTTTTTGATTTTTAAAGCAAGAACCAAAAAGGAAAAACAAGCAAAGCAAAATCTTTTTGGGTTTTTCGAATAGTTCAAACAAAGCAAAAAGGGAAAAACAAACCAAGGCGAAAAGAAGAAGAAGCAAACCAAAGAGAAACAACAGAAATATTTTTGGTCTTTTTGTTCTTTTTAGAAAGCAAAAGCAAAGAAAGAACGAAAACTGAAAAGAGAACGAAACATGAATATATAAAGTACCGACGCAACATGATAGGGAGATGAGTGTGATGTCGGCGTACCTCCCCCCAAGCTTAGGCTTTTGGCCTAAGTGGGTATCAATCCCAAGCTGGCCAAGATGAAGTGTCACCGTGGTATGACGAGGAGGTACCCTCGTCCTGGTGCGAGCTCAAGTACGTCCCTCCATAGTGCGCGGAGTAATCGTAGGAGGGTACATGCTCCTGATGCTGCTCGTGGAACCCCAGCAAGCGAAGCTGCTCGTCCACCTCCTCCTTAGAGCGCGACCATGGTCTCCTGTGAACACTAAACAAAGAAGACTGTGGCAAAGGGATCTCCCTCTCATCCCCATTAGTAAACAGTATCCTATATACTAGACCGTCCAAATCAGAATCAGCAGTGACAAAATGATGAGTTTTCATAGCAACAAGGTTAAGCCTTTGTGGTGCCAATACAGTATCATTGGGGTCCACTAAAAGCCCTAATGCATTGACCATGCGTGAGGCAATGATGCCCCCATAGATAGGCCCCCTAGAAGCTAGGCGGCGAGCAATAAGCGAGCCAAGGTTGTACCGAGTATCATTGTTGAGCGCAGCAGCAAGGAAAGCTAAATGATAGTTAGAGATATTACTTGTGGTCTCCCTACCAAGTACGCTAGTAGCAAGATAGTATGCAAAGTATCTAAGAGCAGGGAGTTGGATGTTTCTTATCTTTATGCGTTGTGCCACGCGGTCATCATCATTGGTCATCCCTCGGTAAAGCTCCAGCAAATCAGCAGGTCGCCCTTGAATTTTCTTCACGGTCCCTGTCATGCTTACAGCTACAACACTTCAAAATCTTTCCAATGACATGGTAAAGGGCAGATTATAAATTTTGAAAGAGACAGTTGACTGATAGGGCATGTTAGTAAACGCGAAGCTCTCAACAAAGGTTTTGGTGAGCATAGCGTATTGCTCACTCTCATCTTGCATATATGAGGTCAAACCAACCCTTTGAATCAGTAGCAGGAAATCATCAAGAATCCCTGCAGCTTGTAAGAAAGTAAAACAAGGAAAAGTAGATGGGTGAGCATCCCCATCAATCCCCTCATTACCAATACGATTTGCAATAAGGTCTTCGTTGTATGATGGCCTAAACTGAGAGGCTGATCTTGAGGGCCTCGACCTCTCAGGTGCATCCCTCTCAAATATCTCTCCAAAAGTATGGTTGTTCATGCTTGATATTCTGAAATTTAAACACCTATTAAACAAGTGATTGCAAAGTGAATATAATGAAGGGTTCTACTCATAGGGACTTGTAAGAGGCCTAAACATGCATCAAAGCTATATCTCTAAGCATCAAACAAGCTTACAAGCTCTCATACCCTGTCACCTACAGCAGCAAGATACTCAAGATATAATCCACTAAACACAAATCTACTTGGACAAGGGGAGGAGTCACATACCAGGGAACAAATGCTCCAAATTGCATCTACAAAGATGGGTTGAGCAAGGAGATCGAAAAAATTGAGAGCAAGCACAGCAAGAACGCGATTTTGAGCAATGAACTGAAGCTTACTCGGGAGAGAGAAGAAAGTGGCAGGTGAGAGAGTTAGTGGAGGGCTAGGGGTGGCCCACACCATCGCATGGCGCCACCCAGGGCAGGCCGCGCCACCAGGTGGTGAGCCTGCCTGGTGGGTCCCCCTGGTACCTTCCAGGCACTCCTCTGCCCCTTTTTTCACGTAAAAATTTAATATGAATTTTCAGGAATTTTTCGAGACACTTTATTTTTGGGCAATTTTCAGGTATAAAAGAATGATTTTCTGACAGACAGATTTTTTTGAAATGATGCAATGACACAACAAGGCTAGAACTATAGAAGTTCTAAGAACTCTAACATGCAAGCAACTAACAACAAAAAGGAAGACTAAATGAAAGCAAAAACTAAAATGAATAGATTAAAAGTAAATGGATATAATCACGGTGAAAACATTGTTTTGTTCAATGAAATCCTTTTGTTAACAAGGTTGATCAGGTCTTCTTACCAACACAATTCTATATCAGACAAAACTTTGTATTCCACTAATGATTATGTTACCTCAACCTTGATAGCAATGATCCCAATCAAAATAGTTTCAAATTTTTCTCTTGGTATGGGAGAATATATTTCTCCAACTTGAATGCCCTCAACATGTTCAATTGAATTCAAACCATAAGTCCTTTCAATCTTCTTGGGGAAATAGACAGTATGTTCCTTGTCATTAACATTAAAGGTCACCTTTCCATGATTACAATTAATAACAGCTCCTACAGTATTAAGAAAAGGTCTCCCAAGAATAATAGACATATTATCATCTTCAAGCATTTCAAGCACAACAAAATCAGTTAATATCAAGCAATTATGAGCCACTTGAATAGGTACATCCTCACATATACCAACAGGAATAGGGGTAGATTTATCATCCATTTTCAAAGATATATCAGTTGGTATTAATTTTTCTAGTTGAAGCCTCTTATAGAGAGAGAAAGGCATAACACTAACTCCAGCTCCCAAATCACACAAAGCAGTTCTAACATAACTATTCTTAATAGAGCAAGGGATAGTTGGAATCCCTGGGTCTCCAAGTTTCTTAGGAACCTTAACATTAAAGGAATATTTAGCTAGCAAAGTAGAAATTTCTTCATTAGGTATCTTCCTTTTATTCAAGACAATATCCTTCATATACTTTGAGTAAGGAGGCAATTTAATAGCATCAGTAAAAGGAATTTGTAGGAATAAAGGTTTCATCCACTCACAAAACTTATTATAGTGTTCATCTTCCTTTGACTTGTGTTTCTTATCAGGGAAAGGCATAGGTTTTTGGACCCAAGGCTCTCTTTCACTACTATGTTTCTTAGCAATAAAATCTTCTTTAGTGTATTTAGTATTCTTAGTGTGCTTTTCAGGTTCTTCTTCAACTTATTCTTCATTTGGAGCTTCATTTTCTTCATTACCACTTTTAGTTTTAGCATCAAAGACAGATATACTATTAGGATCTATAGCAGGTTCAGAGGGTTCTACGTTAGTTTTATGTTTGTTTTTCCTTTTCTTACGAGTAGAGCCACTATTTTCAGCTTGTTGAGAATCCTGCTCAATTCTTTTGGGATGCCCCTCAGGATATAAGGGATCTTGGGTAGCAGCACCACTTCTAGTTCTAATTTCATAAGCATGTTTTTCTTTAGCAGCATTCACTAGCAGGTATTTCTACACTTTAATGAGTTGATCTATTTGAGTTTGAACCATTTGAAAGTGTTTAACAATCATTTTAACATCATTAGAGGTTCTTTCCACAATATCTTTTAACTCATCAATAGCTCTAGTGTTTTCCATTAGATGATTTTGCACCCTTTTATTAAAATTATCTTGCTTAACAATAAAGATATTGAATTCTTCTAAGCATTGATCAGGAGGTTTAGAGTACGGGATATCACCTTCATCAAAGTGTTGGAGAGAGTGTACCTCAATAGTGGATGAGTAGGAGATATGGTTACATAATTCTTCTATAGGAGGAAAATTCTTTACATCTGCAGCTTTAATTCCCTTCTCCTTAAGACATTTCTTAGCTTCCTTCATCACTTCATCATTTAATTCAATAACTCCCCTCTTCTTTGATGTTGGAATAGTCACAGGAATAGTTGGTTCCGGTATGATTACTTCAGGTATAGCTGGTTTAGGAGGAGTCCAATCTTCATAATTGTTGCCTATTTTAGCCATTAATTCCTCAGCTTCCTTGGGAGTCCTATTCCTGAAAACACAATTAGCACAACTATCTAGGTATGTCCTAGATTCTTCAGTTAGTCCATTATAAAATATATCAAGAAGCTCATTCTTAGGTAATGGACTTCTAGCCTGTGCATGAATCAAAGCACAAAACCTTGCCCATGATTCTGGCAATATCTCTTTTTCTCCCTGTTTAAAATCAAAATGTTCCTGCAAAATAGCATGTCTAGCACTAGGAGGAAAATATTTTTGCAGGAAAGTACTAATCAAGCAATCAAGGATATCAATAGATCCAGGAGGTAAATTACTAAACCAAGTTTTAGCTTCTCCTTTTAGTGAAAAGGGGAAAATCTTAGCAACAAAGTAAGCACGCATCTTAATGTCATCCGAAAATAAGCCACTCATGGTAGAGAGTTCATTCATATGTGCTACCGCACTTTCATTCTTAGTCCCACAAAAAGGTTCTTTCTCAACAATAGCTATGTAAGATAGATCGAGAGAGAAATCATAATCTTTATCTTTAATGTTTATGGGAGAAGAAGCAAACTTAGCAATAGGAGACAATTTGGGTCTAATAGTACGCCTCTCAAGGAGATTCTTAGCAGCGCTCCTATCATGGGTGTTTTTACATTCTTTAATAAATTCATCGGTCATCTCAACATAACCATCTTCAATATCATAACTTTCACTAGACTCAGGTGAACTAATAGGTGTAGTAGTAGTGTCTTCATTAGGAGTTTCAGTATTTCCAGCTATAGTTCCAGAAATCTTAGCATCTAGGAAAGGACCTAATGAACCACTCTTATCAAGCATAGTAGAAGCAGCATCATAAGTATTAGAAGTTTCAGATTCAGCAGTAGTAGCAGTGTGTGTAGTAGGTGTATGTGGTGGTGTAACGAGCCTACTCATAACAGATGGTGAATCAAGAGGAACAGAGGTGTTCAGAAGCGTACCTCTTCTTGTAGTGGATGGTAAAATAGGAACCTTGCCATCACGAGACTTACTCATGATGGATGGATAGCAGCGAACAATAGAGAATCCAAGTGAACTTAATAAATAAAGCTATGCTCCCCGGCAACGGCGCCAGAAAATAGTCTTGATGACCCACAAGTATAGGGGGTGTATCGCGGTATTTTCGAGGGAAGTGAAACCCAATTTATTGATTCGACAAAAGGGGATCCAAAGAATATTTATAAGCCTTAACAACTGAGTTGTCAATTCAGCTGCACATGGAAACAATCTTGCTCACAGCAGTTTATCAGTAGCAACAGTTTTGTAGTAGGAATAGTAAAGTAACAGCAGTAGTAAAGTAAAGACAGTAGTAACAATAGCAGTAAATAGTAGGATTCGAGTGCGTTAGGCATAGGGATGGATGGACGGGCGTTGCATGGACAAGACAATTCACATAGCAATCAGAACATAGGGCAATTGCAGATAAATAAGATAAAGCATCCAAGTACTAGATAAACCTAGGCATGTGTTCCATATATTGTCATACGTGCTCGCAATGAGAACTTGCACAACATCTTTTGTCCTGCTAGCCCGTTTGCAGCTGGGCCTCAAGGGAACTACTAGCAATTAAGGTACTCCTTTTAATAGAGCACCGGAGCAAAGCATTAACACTCCGTGAACACATGTGATCCTCACATCAAAGCCATTCCCTCCGGTTATTCCTATTTCTGTCACTTTGGGGCCATTGGTTCCGGACAACAACGTGTGTATACAACTTGCAGGTAAGACCAAAAACAATACTATCATAATGAATCAATAACATGTTCAGATCTGAAATCATGGCACTCGTGCTCTAGTGACAAGCATTAAGCATAACAAGTTGCAACAAAGTCATAAAGCACTAATAAAAGATACTAGGCACCATGCCCTAACAATCCGATGCCATTACATGAATGGTCTCGTCCAATCAGTACTATCCCCATAGCCTACAGCGGGGGATTACTCACTCATAGATGGGGGAAACATGGATGGTCGATGGAGAAGCGATGGTGGCGATGATGGCGATGATGTCCTCCAATTCCCCGTCCCGGCAGGGTGCCAGAATGGAGTTTCTGGTGCTGTTTCATGGAATCTGGTGGTGGCGGCGGAGCAGAACTCCTTCTAGAAAAACATTGAACCCCCCTCCTGAGTTTTTAGGTTAGAAGGCAACTTATAGGCGAAGAGGAAGACCGAGGGGGGGTCTGGGGCGGCCAGACCACCCCCTGGCGCGGCCTAGGCTAACCCGCGCCGCCAGGTGGTGTGGCCTGGGCCCAGCCCCCCTCTGCCTCGTATTCTGGCTCCAGGAGTCCTCTGGTGAAATAGGATTTTTGGCATATTTTCCAGGATTTTTCCTGATAGTTAATTTTCTGCACAAAAAGTAGACACCAAGGCAATTCTGTTGAAAACAGCGTCAGTGCGCGTTAGTTGCATCCAAATCACACAAGTTTAGAGGAAAAACAATAGCAAAAGTGTTCAGGAAAGTAGATACGTTTTGGACGTATCAGCCAGCAGTGGGCTGCACTAGCCGAAGTACGAGATCACCTTACTCGAGGGTTTACTTTCCGGCTATGGTAGCGTCGGAGGTTTTGCTGATATATGGCGGATCTGGACAAGGCCAGTTCTCTCGCTTCTTCCAGCAGATCAACATCATTTTGACGGGCTTCACGCACTTCGGCTTCTGTGTATTGGGTGACCCTTGGTGAATCATGCTCTATGTCAGCTAGTAATACAGCTTTTGCCCCATATACCAGAAAAATTGGCATATAGCCTATTGATCGATTCAGAGTTGTTCTTAAAGTCCACAGTACCGCTAGTAGTTCTTCTATCCAGCACCCTGTTGATCTTTGCAGCGGCTCGATGAGCCAGGGTTTTATCCCGGACAAGACTAGTCCGTTGGATCTTTCCACTTGCCCGTTCGACGTGGGGTGGGCTACAGAGGCAACATCTAGCCGAATCTTCTTCTCTCGGCAGAACCTCGCAAATGCTCCTTTAGCAAAATTTGTGCCATTATCAGTTATGATATTGTGGGGATAGCCATATCTCAAGATTGTGTCCTTGAGGAATTTCATTGTTGTTGCCCCATCACATTTTTTGATTGGCTTAACTTCAATCCATTTTGTAAATTTGTCCACCATAACTAGGATATGGGTCATTCCTCCCTTTGCCGGCTTAAACGGTCCTACCATATCCAGGCACCACACAGCAAATGGCCATGTAATGGGAATAGTTTTGAGTTCCGACAATGGCATGTGGGTTTTTGTGGCGTATCTTTGACAACCATTGCATTTCCTCACCAGATCCTCTGCTTGTTCCAGGGAACTTGGCCAATAGAATCCATGCTGAAAAGCCTTCGCCACTAATGCTCTAGAGGATGCGTGATGACCACATTCCCCTTGATGAATATCTCGGAGTATGTCAAGCCCTTCTTCCGGGTCTATGCATCGCTGCAGCATAGTGGTTGCGCTTCTTTTGTATAGTTCAGCATTGATGATAGTGTATGCCTTTGCCCTTCTCTGAATTTTCCTTGAGAGTACATCATCCTCCGGCAAAGTTCCCTCCTTTAGGAATTCAAATATCAGTTTGGCCCATGCAGGTATAGCTCGGATGGGGAAAATCTCCTCATCAACTTCCATTGTATCCACCAACATTACTCCGGCCGGACTGAGCTGAACAGTCACCGGGTCTGCCAAGGCAGTCCCCGGGTTAGCTGAGGTGCTTCCCCAGTCTATTTCCATTGAAGTAGCTTCTGATCCGGAGAGTGTCGGAATATATATTGACTCGGATTCTGGTGATGGTGTGATATATGGTTTTCTCATGTGCGCCAAGGCAATGGCTTGCAGAATTGGTTGCCGGGATGATCCCGGTTTGGATAATACATCAGCTGCCTCATTTTCAATCAGAGGTACGTGATGGAATTTGCACCCCTCGAAGAAACCACTTATCTTTTGGCCATAAAATCTGTAGAGTGCCATGTTTGCGTCCAGGGCATCCCAATTGCCAGACACTTGCTGCACCACCAAATCTGAATCGCCAAAACATAGTATCTGATGTATGTCTACTTCCTTCGCTACTTTGAGTCCATGCACCAGTGCTTCATATTCAGCCACGTTATTTGATGCGCTAAAATGGATCTGGAGTACGTATTTCAACTGGTCCTTTTTGGGCGAGGTCAGCACTACCCAGATCCCAGTCCTTCCTTTAGCTTTGATCCGTCAAAGTGCATTCGCCAGTAATTTGAGTCCGGCAGAGGTGGTTCATACTGCATCTCAGCCCAATCCACCAAGAAATCCGCCACTCCTTGTGACTTGATCGCGTCTCTTCTATCAAACTGTGGTGCATATGGGGCTAACTCAATTGCCCATTTTGCAATTCGGCCGCTAGCGTCTTTATTACCCATAATCTCGGATATGGGTGCTTCACACACCACCTTGATGGGGTGCTCCTCAAAGTAATGTTTGAGTTTCTTAGCCGACATATACATGCCATACGTCCACTTTTAGTAGTGAGGGTAGTTATGTTTTGAAGCCGACAATACCTCGCTCAAGTAATACACAGGCCTTTGCACTGACTTTCCTTCTTCATCGCGTTCCACTATGATTACTGCACTTACGACTCGGTTGGTCACGGCTATATAGAGAAACATTGGCTCCTTGGGTAGTGGCGCGGCTAATATTGGTGTAGAGGACAACATTTTTTTCAACTCATGGAACGCGCTATCAGCTTGCAGTGTCCATGCAAATTTATCTGCCTTTTTCATTAACTGGTAGAGGGGCAAGGCCTTCTCTCCCAGCTGACTTACAAACCTTCTTAACGATGCGAGGCAACTAGTGAACTTCTGCACATCCTTCAGGCACTTCGGCAGTTCCATTCTCTCTATGGCCCAGATTTTGTGGGATTTGTTTCAATACCTCGGCTAGAGACAAGGAAACCGAGTAATTTTCCCACCGGCACACCAAAGGTGCATTTTTCTAGGTTAAGCTTCACCTGGAACCTCCTTAGGTTCGTGAATGTTTTTCGGATATCCTCAAGGAGCATGTTGCTTTCCTTGGTCCTTATCACCACATCATCCACATAAACTTGCACATTCCGACCTATCTGGTCATGCAAACATTTTTTGCATGCATCGCTGGTATGTTGCCCTGCATTACGTAATCCGAACAGCATAGTGCGATAGTAATAAGCCCCATACGGGGTGATAAACACAGTCTTTATTTGAACATCCGGGTTCAGGGGTATCTAGTGTAAACCAGAATATGCATCTTTGAATGATAGCAACTCACACCCAGTAGTTGAATCTATGACCTGATCTATCCTTGGCAGTGGAAATGGATCTTTTGGACACGCCTTATTCAGGTTCATGTAATCGATACACATACGCCATACCATTGACACATTCGGATCGTCCTTCTTTTTCTCCACGAGCACCAGATTAGAGAGCTAATCCGAGTAAAGTACTTCCATGATAAATCCGGATGCGAGTAGCCGAGTTATCTCATCTCCAATGTCTTTTCTCCTGTCCTCGGCGAAGCGGCGGAGAGGTTGCTTCACCAGCTTTGCCCCGGGTCTCACATTTAGAGAGTGCTCGGCCTACTCCCTCGGCACACCTTGCAGGTCCTGTGTAGACCAAGCAAAGATGTCCCGATTCTCACGGAGGAAGTTGACGAGCTCGCTTTCCTATTTGTCACTTAACCCGGCACCAATAGTCACAGTGCGCTCTAGGAACTAATCATCAATTGGCACTTTCTTAGTGTCCTTTGTCGCTTGAAATGACACACTACCATGTGGGTTGGTCAGGTCCGGCATATGCTGCTGCGTAGACTGAGCCAGTGCAGCCACTTCCATGATTTTCCTCTTCTCTTGAGCGATCACGAGTGACTCGGCCAGGTTAGACCCGGCAGACGCACATTCAATGGAATGCTAAAGTCCACAGGTATGATAAACACTCCCCTTGGTCCAGGTAATTTCATCTTCGGGTAACTAATGTGATTACTTGCCATAAACTTGTTCAGAGTGGGCCTGCCGAGTAATGCGTGATATGCGCTTTCCAAGTTCACCACTTCAAATTCCAAATTTTCAGTATGGTAGTTGTCCCTTGTTCTGAATAGCACATCAACCCGGACCTTTCCAATTGGTTCACATGATATACCTGGCACAATGCCATGAAAGGTGGTCCTAGTTGCTTGGAGCATATTCTCTGATATCCCCAACTTGTGCATGGTATCATTGTACATGATCTTAATGCTACTGCCATTGTCTATCAGTACCTTGGAGAACCTCACATTGGTATTGGGTCCAATGAACATCGGATCCAGGACCAACGCGTAGGTCCCTGGACTCGGCATAAACTTTGGGTGATCCTTGATGCTCCAAGTAATCTCCTGATCCAACTAAGGCATGTACCTTACCACAGCCAGCATTACTATATTCACTCCATATGCCGGTGCTGCAAACTCTTTCTGTCTATCTCTTCCATGGTAAACACATAGTAACTCTAATGATGCTCCCTATACTCATTTATCCCCTCATTGTCGTGGCATCCCTAGTCTTGTTGCTGTTGGTTATTTACGTGGTGCACAACATCCCTCCTTTCCTGGTTCTCATACCTCGGTGGAGGCGGAGGCAACATAAGCTGTTGTTCGTTCCCCCAGTTAATAGTTGTTGCCGAGGTGCTTGATTCTGAGGTCCATTATGTCGAGGTGCATCATGCCGGGGTGCATGAGCAGTCCCCGGACTACCTTGCTCTAACTTCCTCATCCACTCACATTGCCGGGTGGTATGGTTCGTCGGGATATTTGGACTTGGCGTATGGAACTTGCACGGCTGATCTAGCATAGACTCGAATGTATATCAAGGACAGTCCTTTCTCTCTTGTCACTGTTTCTTCTACTCTAGGGTCTAGGGCTTCTTTCCTTCACTCTTTTGTTGCCACTGTTGCCCTCCAGTTTCCTGACGCTGATTTGCGCCGGCACTGGGCTGATCTCGGTCCATAGCGACCACTTGCTACGAGTTATACCAGTAATCCAGATGATCGTCCCTTCTCTTACCTCGGAAGTCATTCCTCCTTGGTGATCCGGAACCATCTCTATTGTAGTACGCCTCGTTGGACTCGCTTGACATTAACCGGGGTTGCGTTGGGTCTCCTAAGGCATACGAATCTGTGATCCGGATCGTTTCAGCTAGCGTAGTTGGCATATCTCGCTGCAACCTCTACCACAACATACTTACATATCTACAACCTTGGGTGAACCACGCTATAGCTTGTGATTCAATTATCCCTTTGCATGAATTGTGCACATTACACCACCGGGTCAGAAATTCTCTGTCCGGCTCATTTGGTCTATGTTTGCATAATGCCAAAGTCTGTGGCATGTTTGGCCTCTTGTAGGTGCTCGAGAAATTGCTTACGAACAGCTCCTCAAAATCCAACCAATAGTTGATGCTCCCTAGCGGCAAGTTGTTTAGCCAAACTCTTGCTAGTCCCTCCAGCATCTGTGGTTCGTATCTTACATCCCATCTCAAATTTCCTCTGGCTATGTTCACTGTAGTTAAATAATCAATGAGCCAATCATCCGGCTTTGTACTGCCATCATACGTCTTTGTTCCTCTAGCAAGCTGAAAGTTCGGCACTGGTGGCTCCCTCATGATCCGAAGTCCAAAACATGCCTGGCCCGGAGGACCTTGCACCTCAATCAGCTTTGACCTATAGATTCGGTCCAGCTTCAGTCTGGCATCATGCGGCTGCAAGTTCCTGTTCCCCAATCTTGATCCAATTACATGGTGCTCTGGTCTAGGGAATCCGGCATCAACCATTGCGGAATAACCATCATTGTACTTGTCCTGACCCGGATGAGCAGTTGCATTTCCTGACATGCGCTTCTCTCCTGCCGAGGTGCGTACTACTGTTGGTGGTTCTGAGGCGCATTTTTCCCTCTTTCGGCGGATTACAATGTCCGGCATTGCCATTGGAAACGTTCCTTTGACCGGCGTTGCCTTGGTCGCGGTTAACTCGACCAGCTTCACCTCGGCTAGCACTGTGGCGATCCTCATCGACTTGCACTGCTTTTCCTTTCCCTGCCCTTACCGGGTCATACAGAACCATTTGTTTGTATCGTCTCCGCGAGGTTACCACCTCCTCTCTCCTAAGAGCGTGACCCGGGGATGACGCAGCTCCAGCAGATTTTGCGAAGTTGTTCCTTGCCGAATGAACCACGTGAGATGCTCCGGGCCGCGCTAGGTTTACTTTGTTCATTTCCTCATTTGCTGGCAAGCCACTCTTAACAAGTGGCTTACCCTCTCCTGTTTCCTCTCCTGAGCCTCTCCGGTTAAGCCTTCTAACTTCGATGCAGTCGCGTTCGCAGCCCTGAGGTTCTTTGTCGGGGTACTGTACCTCTCCAGCCCTCCTGTTACTATTATAGTTGTCTGACCCGGCCTAGGCTCACACTCCTTTTCAATCTCTGTAATCAACTTTCTACCTCGGATTTTACCCCATCTATACGGTTTCCCTTTGCATATTCCCTCAAAGTGATGTTCAATGACTGCTGCAACTCGGCTACTTTTTTTGCTCCAGCTAACATTTTCTGCCTAGTCTCCTCTAACTCATCTTGCGCCTAAGCCGGATCTACAATAGGAGCTATTGGTGTCGCTCGGCTATCTATTGCTTGCTGCAGTACATTCTCTAGCCTCTCTAGTGGAGGGAATCTAGACCTTGCATGCTACGGCGTGACCTCCGGGTCTGGCGTCGGATCCTTGCTTGCTCCTGCGTTCGGCGCGGTCATCATGACCTCAACGCAGCTTGTGGGGCGAGTGGCTGCTGACCACGCTGAGACGTGGCTCGCCTCCCTCGACGACGTGCCGCGGGTGAATGCATGTCTTGTCCACGCCGACATAGATCTTGTGTGCGCCAAGCTTGATGAAGAGGCTATTGCACGGAGGAGAACGCATGCCGAAGCTTCCAGCATTGTCACTAACGTAGTCCAACGCTCCAAAGCGCTGAACCAAGCCAGAGACGATGCGCTCGCCGGTGCCGATGATGTTTCCCGTCCGGATTTTCACCCCTACTAGCGTCGCTAGCCCCACGGTGGGTGCCAACTGTCGTGGTGGTGGCACGGCAGATGCCATGGATAGGCTAAAGATGGGGCCAATGAGCACTAGAGGAATCCAGAGAGGGATAGTGTAGTGATTCCACACACAGATGTTGTATTTCACTCTATGAATTGTGGATTACAAGGGCTCCTTGAGCTGTTTATGAGAAGGAGACTAGTTCTCTTACCCCCCCCCCCCCCCCCCCCCAACTACAATGCTCTAGAGTTAACCCAAGACAGAATGATCGATCCCTTGCTATGGAGGTCCTGGTGCTCCTTATATAGGGGGATCCCAGGTTACAAAGTTAGGGCATATGTGGAGGTATATTCCCCGAATATGCTCCTTGGTTAAAGCTAGATGCTTCTTTATTCGCTTTAACGGTCCGTCCGGACTTTGGATGTAACCCTCTACGTACCCCTTGTTTTTAGGCGTCACCAGACATGAACTACGTCAGCCGACATCGCCCGCGTCATCTTTGTCGGCCATGCCTCGCTGGTCCTTCCCTCTGCTCGCTTCGCTCATGCTCCAGTGGGCAGAGGCCACCTTTTGACCAGCGGGAGATTTCTTCCTTCTCTTGGAAGCCAAGTGGAAGCCCATCTAACGCTTGGCTAACCCGGCTACGAGGGTACCTGCATACATCGCAAATCAAGTTTGGTTGACTTATATTTTATGCCGGTCGGATTAATGTTAGGCAAACGCCCACCAGGCCGGGTTACTTCGTAAGTTGGCATGCCTTGAGGTGACACGACCAGCACTTGCTTTGACTGTGCCGTACCTCGGCTAACTCGGCCTTTATACCCTGGCGTGACCCTACCCGGGGGTATCCCCCCAACAATAAAGTTTTAATATACTTGATCTTTTGACTTGGGTAAACCATGTCTCTTACGAGATGACTAAACCTCTGCATTCGGGTAAAATAGAATATGTATTGAATTGTTAAATATCATTCATGATGATTATAATTCAACAAAGTAGTGATAGCATTATTTCATAAAGGATCATGATGAATTTATGTAAATATTTGTATTTACTAAATTAAACATGAGTTTGAAACTATTTGCATTATTCAAAGATATTCATAATAAAGTTGGATATTAAATTAACAAGAATATCAAAGTCTCTGTGATTTGATCATAGTGACAGCATATTTGAGTTAAGATTGGCATAAGAACTTGTGAAAATGTTTTCACAAATTATGATGATAGGATGTTTCAAAAATGTATTGATATATCTAAAACGTCATAATCATATGTATTTAATACGTGCATTTTACATCATCAATATAGTGACTTATATGATCTATTTTGAATGATATTTGCCATGATCTATCATTAGTTATGCCTTTTTAGTTGATTTATAGGACTTTCCTACAAAGTCACTTTCTAATTTATGGGAGGCAAAAAAAAACCTCCTTTTACGTATTTTGATGTTTCAGGGACCTTCTGGATCCCTAAAAATCAAAGGAAAAATACCCAATCAGTTTTTTATCAAGGGAAGGACCGTGGGCCAAAGAAGCACGAGAGCGGAGCCACGGGGCCCGAATGAGACCAGGTGGCACGTCCTCCCTTGCTGGGCGTGTCGCCTCGGCTCTTCCTTTTTATAGATGCCTCTATCTCACCAAAAAACCTACGCCATATTTTTTTCCATGATTTACAAAGGCAGCGGCGGAGGCGAAAGTCCTCTCCTACTCTGGGAAAGGGCAGATCATATAGCACTGGTGCCTCCGTTGACGGGGAAATCGATGACATCATCACCACCACTCCTCCTTGGCATAGGGGGGATTGTCCATCAACATCTCCATCAGCACCATCATCACCATCTTCATCTCCAAGATCCACCTCTTCCCCCTCATAGTTTGTGATTGATTGAACCCCGAATATTGTTTGAGTGTTGTTTACATGTTTGTGATTGGTAACTTGTCTTTATTTGGTGGAGATATTATATATTAATATTTTGCTGTAATCCATATCATATTTTCACTTGTGAGTAGATCCTCATGTTCATGAGGGCATAGGATGAATTGGCTATGATTTCCATATAATATGCAATGAGTATTTCATCAAGTTTTTACCTTTTATGTGGTTCTATGATAGTTTTATGCAAACATTGGCTACATATTACTTCACCTATATGGGCTCATAGGGTTATACTTTAATTCAATTATGAGGGTTGGAAGGGACGGAACGATAGAAACCAGTTTCCAAACTTTGAGTTACATTAGAGGGATTTCTATCGGGGACCAATGAACTAACTGCTATGGTGGGACATTTATGTCTTAATGATTCTATACTTTGTCATGAAAATGGCTCTATGACCCATCATAAAGGGTGTATTTAATCATATCTATGGTTGCACCTTATTTAGGCTCTGCCCTAAAGGAATGAAACTTGACAAGATATTCACCATGTTGTGTAGAAATCTAAATGCCGCCCTCGGGAACGCTCGTCACGTAGTTAACACACACTTGAGCTTGTCCTCTTGGTGCATACAGGATTGGTATTTCTCTCATTGAGATCATTTACTTGTTATTATTTACTTTCAATACTTCATTTTACTGCAAACTATAAATCCAAAACACCAAAACCTTTGCACCTTTTATTATTTTACTTGTAAAACTTATTAACCAATACCTTCATCTCCCCGTGGGTTCGACAACCTTTCTTATTGAAAAGTACTACAACTAATCTCCTACACTTGGGAGCCATTAAGACACTTTTATGGCGTCGTTGTCAGGGAGCGTCGTGCTAGTGGTAAGTTGTTTGGTAAGGAAACTTGAAAGTTCTTTTTTATATTTACTATTTCTTTTATCATGGCTTTCTTAGGCTGTGAAGATATGAAACTAACTCTATATGAATATGTTCATGTTGTTAAGAACAAGGTTGAAAAGCCTCCTGAACCAAAAGTGGCGTATGAAATCCCTATTGGTATTTCCAAAAAGGCTATTAAACTAACTTTTGCAGGGGATGGAAGCCAAACTGCTATGGGGTATTTACACGCCATTGAAGATCTATGTTCTCTATTTAAACTTGCTAGTATCCCTCATGATGAATTGAAAAGGAAGTTATTATATTTATCTCTTTGTGGGAATGCTCGCATTGGTTTAGATCTCTAGATGATAAATACCTTCTTGATTGGGAATATTTGAGGAAGGCTTTCTATCTCAAGTATTACACTCCTAAAGATGATTATGATGATCATTGTCATATTTATAACTTTTGGCCTCATGTTGGAGAAAGTATTGCTCAAGCTTGGGGAGATTGAATGGACTCATTCGTAAGAAACCTTGTCATGGTATTCCTGAAAGCATTATATTAATCAACTTCTATGTGAGATTACCTCAACAGCTTAGGAACTTTCTGGATAATTCCTGTGAAGGAAGTTTCACTAATAGAACTCAAAAAGAAGCATGGGACTTATTGGATACTATTACTAAAAATACGGATGCTTGTGATCTTGATAAAGGTAACGAACCCTATTTTGAATATGAATATTCATGTGTAGCAAATTTCTCTATATTGTTTAAAGAACTAAGTAATAGGTTTGGCCTCGATCCTCATGTTTTAGTGAAAGTTACTAAATATTGTGATAACCATCTTAATGATCCTACGAAATGATCTTATGTTTATGTTGAGCCTTTTAAACTACAACTGTTCCTAAAGTTGTGAAATAGGTTAATCAAGTATCATCTGCCAAAATTGAAGAATATGTTGAAACTACTCCATATCCAAGCAGAGTGAAGGAAAATTTACTCACTACTATTGCAAACGAGTGTTCTAGAAGATGTAGTGAACCATATGAACAAATTGAATTTCAGCATGAAATTTTGGCTATCAAAGAACTGAATGAAGAAACTTTGTCTGATGTTTATTTATGTGAAGATTCCACCAAGGTAATTCAAGGTAACACCACCAAAGTTGGTAAACCTATTATATCATGTGTTATTGGAACTTCATGTTCTCATGGTCTATGTGATATTGGAGCAAGTATAAGTGTGATACCATATTCTCTATATCTTGAAATCAAGACTAACATTGATCCCATACACATGGAAGAGACTGGTATAACTATCCAACTTGCTAATAAAGAGTATATGTGTCCACTAGGTATGGTTAGAGATGTTGAAGTATTAGTAGGAAATATCAAATACCCCACAGATTTTATTGTGATTGGTTGCTCCTAAGACTCATTTTGTCCTATCATATTTGGTAGACCATTCTTACATACTGTGGGTGCTGAAATTAGTTTACCAAAAGAGAATATATTCATTAAATGTGTTGGTGAAAGACTAGAATTTAACTTTTCAAAATTTACTCATAAGCATTTAGAAAAAGAATTTTTCAAAATATATAGTGGCAACTCTTGCTTCTGTGGCAGTCGATCATCGGACACGATGGAACGATATGTGTAATCAAGAGGAGCCATTTAGTGATGAAGAGAAAGAAGCACTAGAACAAGTACTATATCATCAACCACCACAACTACAATTGCATATTCCACCTGATGATCTAGGAGAACTACCCCCATCAAAAGAGAATCCTAGTTTTGAACTTAAACCTTTGCCTAAAGAAATGAAATATGCATTTCTTGATGAGAATAAAATGTATCATGTTATTATTAGTGTTAACCTTTTAGGTGAAGAAGA
Organism: Avena eriantha; assembly: GCA_910589775.1. Taxonomy (NCBI): domain Eukaryota; kingdom Viridiplantae; phylum Streptophyta; class Magnoliopsida; order Poales; family Poaceae; genus Avena; species Avena eriantha. The sequence continues at coordinate 343,326,710 of OU342744.1, forward strand.
AACAAAGTTGCTTGAAATATTGCAAGCTCATAGGCCAGCTATTGGTTATTCACTTGATGACCTGAAAGGTATAAACCCTGTTTTATGCATGCATAAAATTAACCTAGAAGAAGATGCAAAGCCTGTTGTTCACTATCAATGTCATCTTCATCCAAAAATGAAAGAAGTGGTAAGAAAAGAGGTAATCAAACTCATTGAGGTAGGTATTGTCTATGCCATAGTTGATAGTAAATGGGTAAGCCATGTTCATAGTGTGCCTAAATAGGGTGGAATCATTCTGGTTATAAATGATGAAAATGAACTTGTAGCCCAACGTACTATTACTGGTTATAGAATGTGGATTGATTTCAGGAAGCTAAACAAATCTACTCGTAAAGATCATTATCATTTGTCACTCATTGATCAAATGCTAGAACGGTTATCTAAACACTCACACTTTTGTTATCTAGATGGTTATTCATGTTTCTCCCAGATTCTGGTGCACAAAGATGATCAAGAAAAGACGACCTTCACATGTCCCTTCGATACTTTTGCTTATAGGAGAATGCCATTCGGTTTGTGCAATGCTCCTGCTACTTTTCAAAGATGCATGAATTCTATATTTGTTGATTATATTGAGAAAATTATGAAAGTATTCATGGATTACTTTTCTGTGTATGGTACCTCTTTCGATAATTGCTTGCTTAATCTTAACAAAGTTTTGCAGCATTGTGAAGACCACCAATTAGTCCTAAACTACGAGAAGTGCTATTTCATGGTGACAAAAGGTGTTGTTCTTGGACACCGAGTTTCAGGAAGAGGCATTTAAGTGGACTGCACCAAGATAGAAGCCATAGATAAGCTACCATATCCAAAGGATATAAAAGGTATAATAAGTTTCCTTGGACATGCAGGTTTTTATAGAGGATTTATCAAAGACTTTTCCAAAATATGAAAGCCTCTAACTAACCTTTTGTAAAAAGATGTTCCATTCTCTTCTAATGATGATTTTGTAGAGTCTTTTAATGTCTTACAAAATGCTTTGATAAGTGCTCCGATTATTCAACCTCCTAATTGGAATTTGCCATTTTAAATCATGTGTGATGCTAGTGACTATGTTGTAGGTGTTGTTTTAGGCCAAAGAGTTGATCAGAAGCTGAATGTCATATACTATGCTAGAAAAACTCTTGATGGCGCCCAAAGAAACTATGCTACCACTGAAAAAGAATTTCTAGTTGTGACCTTTGCATGTGATAAGTTTAGACCCCATATTGTAGACTCTAAAGTCATAGTACACACTGATCACTCTGCTATTAAATATCTTATGAACAAGAAATATTCTAAGCCTAGACTTATTAGATGGGTTCTCATGCTACAAGAATTCGACTTACACATTGTTGATAGGAAAGGTGAGGACAATCTGGTAGCTGATCAATTATCTAGAATGGAAAACATTCTGATAGATCCTATTCCTATTAATGATAGCTCTGCTAATGAACAACTAGCAAACATTAATGTATCTAGTGCTAGAGTAGGCTCCCCATGGTTTGATGATTATGCTAACTTCATTGTTGGGAAAGTTATACCACCACACTTCACCTCCCAACAAAGAAATAAATTTTTTATGATCTTAGATATTACTTTTTAGATGATCCATTTCTTTATAAGAAAAGTGTAGATGGTTATTATTAGAAGTTGTGTTCCTAAATTTGACCAGCAGGATATCATAAGATATTGTCATGACAGTCCTTATGGAGGACATCACGCAGGAAACCACACAGCTGCAAAGGTATTTACAGTCTGGGTTTTATTGGCCTACTTATTTAAAGATTCTGCTAACTATGTTAAAGATTGTGACAAATGTCAACGTGTTAGAAACATTGGTAAGAGAAATGAAATGCCTATGAACTATTCACTACCTCTTGAACCATTTGATGTATGGGGATTTGACTTTATGGGACCGTTCCTGCCATCAAGAACAAAACACACTCACATTTTGGTTGAAGTGGACTATGTTACAAAGTGGGTGGAAGAAATTCCAACAAAAAGTGAAGATCATGATACAACAATGAAGATGCTTAAGGATATCATCTTTCCCAGGTTTGGAGTACCAAGATTTTTAATTACTGATGGTGGTTCTCACTTTATACATGGAGTCTTTAGAAAAACTTTAGCTAAGTATGGTATAAAATCATAGGGTAGCATCCCTATATCACCCTCAAACTAGTGTTCAAGTTGAACTGAGTAATAGGGAAACCAAACTTATTTTAGAAAAGACAATCAATAGAGCTAGATCAGATTGGCCAACCAAAATCAATGATGCTTTGTGGGATTATAGAACTACTTTTAAAAATCCTACGTGTATGTCTCCTTATAAAATGGTTTATGGTAAAGCATGCCACCTCCCAGTAGAATTAGAACATAAATCTAGATGGGTTGTTAAACAACTAACTTTGATTTCAAAACTACTAGAGAGAAAAGAATTCTAGACCTAAACTTGTTAGATGAATGGATGAATGAAGCTTATGAAAGTGCTAGGTTATTTAAACAAAAATTAAAGATTTGGCATGATAGAAAAATAAAGAGAAGGGAATTTAAAGTAGGAGATCAAGTATTATTGTTCAACTCTCGTTTCAAGTTTTCTACAACGAAGTTAGCGTCAAAGTGGCAAGGTCCATTAGTTGTGCAGGAGGTGTATCGCTCTAGAGCCATCCATCTTCATGGACAATACAAAGGTAAACCTCATGTCATTAATGGATAACGTATTAAACATTATACCGCAGGCCAAAAATTCATTGGGAACGTGGAAGAGTTAAATCTCTAGAGTCCTGAGGTCGTAATCGCTAAGAAATATCCCCTGCCAAATATCATAATCGATAAAAGTTAAGTTTCAAGTGTGTTACAGTCTCGGAATATCTCCATATTTTAGGTTAGTCATTATTTTTGGAAATTAAAGCGTGCAGCGGAAGAATTGAACAAAACAAAATCCTGAAGAGGGAAAGAGTACAAGTGGCACACACTCCCTTGTTGGGCGTGTCACCCATACTCTTTCGCCCCTCCGACATGCGTTTCACATACATTTCGACTCCAGCACTTTGTCTTACCCTAAAAACTGTCAATATATGCCCCTCTCTATCGATCTAATCTTGCATCGAGTCTTTTTGAACAAACATTGTTTTTTGTCCCTGTTTTCCAGATCTCATCTCTACATTTAGTCATGTCTTTGCGATGGAGCACCCCACTGGAGGATTCCCGTGTGCACCAACCAGGACCTCGTGGTGGAGCTCCCAACCAAGGAGTCAGCTGGAAAGGGAAGAAGAAGACCCTAGGAACAATGGCCTTTGGAGGACTCAACTTGAATATGGAGCAAAGAGGATGAGGGAGGTTGAAGAACCTCAATTCAGGGGCTTGGCTGTAACATCCCAAAACTTCAATCCAAGTTTACCAAAGATCAAATCATCCAAAAATAGGGTTACCAAAAACTTTTCCATTTTTAAAATGAAAGCATTCATATATGTGGGCATTTAAAAGAGGAGTTGTTTTGAATTGCCATGATTAAGTGATCCAATGCTTGTAAAATGCTTCTTAGGTGATTTAAACATCATCTACATCATTCCCAAACTTTTCCTAAAAGAAATCAAATCAAAAAAGAATTAAAATCAAGGAATGGTCATTTTGACAAAATTAACTCTCATGCCTACTTTGGCTATTCCTAGTACTCAAAAGTTAACAGGAACAATTCTGGATCTTTACACCCCTTGCTAGTACACATAATGAGCTACCAAGGCCCACCTTTTGATCTTCTAAAAACCTTATGTAAACTATTTTAAATAACAGTTCAAAATTGAATCTTTATCATATGGGAAGATCCCACTTTTTCAAAAACCACTCAAACAAGCTCAACTTTCAAAACCCAAGCATCTGCAGACTCACCAGCACCAACTTAGCACACCCACCAAAAATCTTCTCAAAATTCAAAACTTGAGTTCTTGCGGCCATTTCTTCGAACAGGTGGCAGACACAAATCAAACAAAAATCAAACACTATTGTGAGCAGTGATTTAAGCCTAACTTGTTCCCTCTCTAACTCACAACCATCCCAGTAGATCAGCTAGCAAGTGAAACCGAGCACTAGACTCACTGTAAGCTTGGCATTGCCATCAATGGTGAGCATGCCGAAGCTCACCATGCCACCCCAGTGTCGACAACCAGCTAGGAGGAGTTGTAGCCGTGCCAACCTTGTCTAGGAGGCAGCCCCCCGTCCACCGCCACGCCCTGTCCAGCGCCCGAGCCTTGCCAACACCTGGACCACACGCACGGACCGCGCCCAGCCCGCCAGCAACCATGCCGAGAGCATGCCCAGTGCGCCACCCTCGACCGACGCACAGACCGTGCGCCGCCCTCGCCGCTTGCATACATGATCACCATCGACCCAGGAGACCGCCAGACATCCCCGTTCGCCGCCCCATGACGCACAGCCACCGCTCGCCGTCGAAGACGCCGCCTTTGCCGCGCAGAGCATCACGTGTTCCAGACCAAACCGCACCGCCCCTACGGCCGTATTGAAGCGTTAGAACATCGCCAGGGAGCACCGCACCGCCTCCTACCGTCGCCCATGCCGATAGCCGTCTGTACCATCGACCACGACGAGCTCACCGTGCGCCCCGTCGGTCCCCTCTCGCCACTATAAATAGAGGCCACCCCCAGCCGATTTGACCACACCATCTCAGTCCCCACCTCTCACACTCACTCCCCACCGCCAGCCGGAGCCGCTCGAGCACCAGAGCATCGGAATTGCAGCCGGAGCCGCCGCCTCGGAAGGAGAAGGGCGTCGTTGATCCAGGACGCCCCAGGAGAAGCTGTCGGTACCAGGAGGTTCGCCGTCGTCGACTTCGTGGTTCGCCCGCCTTGCCGACCCTCGCCTGAACCCCGGTGAACCCCCAACGACCCCCACTGGCCGCGCTAGGGTTCTGTCTCGCCGGCGTTGCCCAACGTCGATGATGACCCTCAGCCGTTGGATTAGAACCAGATCGCACGGCCACCGTTTGCCCATACCTCTTCGCACCCCCCTGTGCCACTGACGGGTGGGTCCTCGCTTAGGTTAGCCCGCGACGCCGCGCGGAGTGCAGTGGGCCGGCCCATTTCGTTCCCGCGCGCGTTTAAAATTTAAATTAGGATTTTTTTTCTTTTTAGTTAGAATATAGTTTCTGTCCTTGTTTCAAAAATCAATTCTGTGAGTTTGACAAATCCAAATTGCATGAATCTAATTTTGTCTGAAAGGTATTGAAATGCTCTATCCAAACCCGTTGGATTTAATTCAATTAGATTTATAGATCTCCCCAAATAAAAATAAGAAGACAGAAACTTTTACAACTTGCAACATTTTTATAAAATCAACCAAGTTAGCTTTTGAGTTGATTCCAACTTTCAAAAATCACATTTCATCAGATCTATCCAAATATGTAATAATATCAAGGTTTACATGCAGTGACTTTGGACTAGTACCAAAATAATGCTATATAGGCATTTCTAGTCACTTTAAATCATTAAATAATAAACTTAAACCAAAGTAATGTTGATCCAACCTTTAAATCTCATTCCCACCTGTGGAATATGTGGTGAGGACATGTGTCCACATGATCCCATATTTTGGTGGTGAATATTAAATTTTAGTTAACATTTCAATGAGTAGAAATTACTTTTCTAAAATAAAAAGATTTAGAACTATTGAATTAAAACTTGTAATGTTTGTGATGATAATAGATCATCAATTATGTGATTTAGAATGCTACTTAGCCTAGTTAAGTATTGTTTGGTGATTGTGTACTCCCTATGTATTTCTAGACGATAGTACCGACCAAGCTCTCGAGGAGGAGGAGTTCTACCAGGAAGAAGAAGAAGAAGAAGACAACTTCAACCACTGCACCAACCAAGGCAAGCCACTATTAGCAGGGCAAGCTAACCCTTGCAAACTTACCTTAGCAAGCTATGGTTAGCAAGCTAGAATAAACCAGATGGTTTAGTAAAGATGCCTTAAGCATGCTTTGATCACCCCCCCCCCTTTCCCTATTAATGCCCCAAGTCTCATGGATAAGTTTTAACCCACCTTAGATTATACAAAGTTATCTACTTAAAATTGAAGGTAGCATAAAAAGTATAAAACTTGACCTACTTAGAAACCTTTAGATATCATTATATGGCATGAGATTGATCCCATCTTTCCACCTTAGTGAACACTCTTAACTTAGTAGTTTAGAGTAGATAAAAAACTTGAGTCACTTTAGATGGGAATACTTGGTGAAAATGAGTTATGAAAACCTTGGAATGATGAGTCATTCTATTGAGATGTTTTGACATGTGTTGAGAAACACCACTGGTTTCTGATGTGGAAAATGATAAGGCATGAGCCTTAACCCTTTTATAAAACTGATGGTTGGATTCGGATGCGATACCATTCCAAATTTACCGTACAACCACATTATTGGAATTGGGTAAGGCTTAGCTGGAAATTTATATGCATTAGTATTAGTTCCCTCACGGGAGAGGTTTGAGCTGAGGCTACCTCTCAATGTTGTCCACCTATGCAGTGCCCAAGATGACAGATGGTCATGGTTGGGAGGCCATGCTCATAGGAGAGGTGCTTATACTAGGGTGTGTAAAGGGAAGGTTATGTTTGATTATCTGCATACTAAATATGATGATTCAGGATTATCCCTGACAGATGTATCGAATCTTGTGGTGAAAGTGTACCACCTCTGCAGAGTGTCAAACTATTCGAATAGCCGCGTCCGCGGTTATGGACAGTTGGAATGGCCATACTGTTTCGTTGTCAGATGTTTTCCAAATACCTTGAAATGAATGATGACCTTTGACTTGACCACAACAGGGTTATGTTAATGAAATTAGCTTCCCAACTTAAGTAATTCTAGAACTTTACTTTATCTTTTCTTGCTTCAGAACTTAGTTTAGGTTTCAAACTTAACTTGATAGTTATTCTTTCATTTCAGCACTTTAACTTAGAATTATAACCCTTGTTAGTAGTAGTTTGCGAGTACTTAAAGAGTACTCATGGCTTTTGTCCCTGGCTATTATCATGGCCAGACTATGAAGGAGATTATCAAGACGATGGTTAGCAGAACGGCTATGATAACTAGGACTATCTGCCTTCGTCAGCATTGCCTGTGCCCCTGAAGATGGACCCCACCGCTACGCTATCTTTATTTTTCCGCTGCTTGTTGTATTAAGACTTGGATCATGAGATCCTTATTTGTGTAAAACCTTATGTATGGTTTGTACGGGATGATTGTACTCTGATATCCAAATCCGTTATGTCTCGCAAAAATGGTAATCCTGGGATTGCGAGGTATGGCATAACGGGCATCTGGGATTAAAAATCCGGGTGTTGACAAGTTGGTATCAGAGCCATCCTGACCATAGGAGACCCTAGTTAGAATGGACGTCAAACCCAAAAACTTAGCTTAAAAACCAAAGTGAGTATTTATGAAAAACTATCTCCTCCCTTACCTTTGGAATTTTCTTCCTCTCAAAATTTCATGTTACTCAAAATTCTTACACTACTACTTAAAATTTTGACACACTTGGTCACTTCACTAACTCCCTCATCCTAAATTCATGTAGATGGAGACTCAGTTCAGCAAGTTTTACCAGTTGGGAAACGGAGGTCAGTTGGTCTTCGAGAGGGATCTGGATTCACTGTCAGAGTTACTAGGGCGCCCGCACCCGGAGTTTCTTGGAGCTCAACTTCTAGGACCCCCAGGAGGAGACCTACAGTGGCTGGTCACCACAGATCTTAGAGGAAGCATCGAAGCACCCACTTCTGGGAGAATTCAGTTCTCTGTGAGGGAGAACAACTGGCTAGATGGATTAGCCAGGGCAATGCATGAAGCTCTCGCACGTCTATGTGCCCTCAGCGTCAACAAGACCCAAGGAACCCGTTTTGCCCACTATGCGAGACGTGACTTCATGGGAATGCCAATGGAGATGCCAGGTCACCCCGAGTTGAGGCGTCAAGTGGAGAACCTTGACTTCTTGCTCCATGACCGACAGCAGGAACTGGACAATGCCCGAGAGTTAGCTAACCAGAACCATGCCATTCCTGATTAGAAGGCCCAGACTTTCGCATTGCTTGTCCAAGACCGCCAGTCTCTTCGTCGCCAGCGTGCCAAGAAGGATCGCACCATCGCCCGTCTTCGCAAGAAGGTGGCAGACCTCGAGAAGACCGTCAACAAGCAGGAAGCTCAGCTTGCAGCAAAAGAAGAAGAAGATGAGGGTGAAGACATCCAGGGAGATATGGATTCTTACCTCAGCAACGATGATGACTTTCTAGAGGAGGATGCCGTGGACTTCTACACTGAAGATGAAGACTCCGACTTCATCGACGATGAGTAGATGCACTAGAGCACTGTCGTAGCGTGAGATGTATCATCTCATTGTATCGTAGCTTGCAGAATGGTTCTTCAAACCATCTGTTTTCCCTTTGATTGTTGTGGTGTGTGTTGTATCGTGTGCTTGTTTGCATGAATGAAAAAGCAGTTAGTTGAAAAACCTGAGTCTAACTCAAAGTTTTAGCTTTGAAAACCTCAAAACCATGAACCTTAGAATTTCCCTCTTACCCCTATATCTATCTCAATCCTCAGATGCCTCGTGGAAACCAAGGAGGAAGCAGCTCGTCGCAGGACCCAATGCTGCAGATCTTGCAGAATCTCATAGCGGATCGTGAAGCAAGCAGGGCCGAACGTCAAGCCAACTTAGCAACATTACAACAGATCGCCCAGATGGCTCTCAACAACCAAGGACATGGAAATCAGGATCACCAAGGATCCAAACTCAAAAACTTTCAGAACACAAACCCCCCAATCTTCAACCAATCTGAGAACCCACTAGATGCTGATGACTGGTTGCAGACCATAGAAAACAACTTAGAGGTTGCAGGAGTTGATGCAAATGAGAAAGTTCTATTCCCCACCCACTATCTGGCAAGAGATGCAAGAGCTTGGTGGAATAGCATTCGCACTATGAACCATGGTCAAGTGATGACCTGGGAAGCATTTAAGGTCAAGTTCAGCCGCACCCACGTGCCGCAAGGTCTTGTCAACAGGATGAGAGATGAATTCCGTGAGTTGAAGCAAGGAAGAATGACTGTGGTAGAGTACCGTGACAAATTCCTGTCACTTGCCAGATATGCACCAGATGAGATCAACACAGAGGCCAAGAATAAGGAGAGATTCTTGAACGGACTGCATGATGAGATGCAGACTGTCCTCGTCAACATCCGTTTCGATGACCTCGAAGATCTAGTCGACTCTGCCATTCAGATGGAAGGGAAGATTAACCAGGCAAACGACAACCGCAAGCGTCGTATGATGCAGCAGTCTAGATCCAACAGCCACCAGAAGTACCGTCCCAACCCTTCACCAGGTTATGCAACAAGGAACAACCGACCCTCAAATTCTCGCCCAAGCTACCCCAACCGTAGCGGAGGCAATGTGAAGTCTGGAGGAAACAATCACAATTCCGGTAATGCCAACCATTTCAACCGTGCACCTCCCAAGAGCAACAACAACAACAGCAACACTGCGCCTAGAACTGGCAGCAATGCTATACCTGTCGCAGCCAAAGACAAGTCTCAGATCACTTGTTTCGAGTGTGGAGTGAAAGGTCACTACTCCAATGAGTGTCCCAAGAAGGCTGCCGCCAATGCCAATGTGAATGCCCCAGCTCAGCAGCAGCGTCGTGTTCAGCCAGGAAGGAGGTTTGCCCCAGGGAACCCGCACAACCGCAACGGTCGTCTCTTCCACATGAACGCAGAAGAAGCCCAGGAAGCGCCAGATGTAGTGCTGGGTATGTTTTCTGTCAACTCAGTTTTAGCAAGAGTATTGTTTGATTCGGGAGCATCGCATTCATTTGTCACCGAAGAATTTGTATGCACAAGTAAGATTCGCCCAACCAATTTGAAGCATGTCATGATAGTTCAAATCCCCGGCTCAACTACCGAAGCTAGAAAAATTTGCAAAGCTGTACCTATCAGAATACATGGGATAGATTTTTATGCCAACCTAATAGTACTTGGAACCAAAGGATTGGAAGTAGTACTAGGCATGGACTGGATGTCAAGGCATCAAGGACTGATAGACTATGATAAGAAAGCCATCACCATGACCAGTAGTTCTGGAATAACAGTAGAACATATCTCGGAAACCCTACCCCATCAATTCAAGTGCAACAAGAGTGTAGCCCTGCCTACCATTGACCAAGTCAGAGTAGTCTGTGAATACCCCGACGTATTTCCAGATGAATTGCCAGGTATGCCCCCGGATAGGGATATTGAGTTCATTATCGAACTAATCCCCGGAACCGGATCTATAGCCCAGAGACCTTACACCATGAACCCCTCAGAGTTAGTGGAACTGAAGAAGCAGTTGGATGCCATGTTAGCAACAGGCTTGATTCAGCCAAGCGCATCGCCTTGGAGATCACCAGTGTTATTCGTCGACAAGAAAGATGGAGGCAACCGTCTGTGCACAGATTACTGAAAATTGAATGACGTCACCATCAAGAACAAGTACCCCTTGCCAAAGATAGAGGATCTATTTGATCAGTTGACTAGAGCTCAGGTATTCTCAAAGATTGATCTTAGGACTGGTTATCACCAACTTAAGATTCGTGCAACGGATATTCCGAAGACCGCCTTTACTACTCGCTATGGTTTATACGAGTATACGGTTATGTCTTTCGGATTAACCAATGCCCCTGCTTATTTCATGAATCTCATGAATAAGATCTTTATGAATTTCCTAGATAAGTTTGTAGTTGTGTTTATCGACGACATCCTTATCTACTCCAAGTCCGAAGAAGAGCATGAGCAACATCTGAGAATCATCCTAAGAACCCTGAGAGAGCATCAGTTATATGCCAAGTTCAGCAAGTGTGAGTTTTGGCTGAAAGAAGTAGGATTCCTAGGTCATATTGTGTCTGCCGGAGGAGTCTCTGTTGATCCCACCAAGATCAAAGATGTAGAAGAATGGGAAGCCCCAATCAATCAAACCCAAGTTCGTTCATTTCTTGGATTAGCGGGATATTATCGCAAGTTTGTAGAAGGATTCTCGAGCATAGCCCGACCAATGACCCAATTGTTGAAGAAGGACAAGAAGTTTGAATGGACGGACAAGTGTGAAGCTAGTTTCCAGGAGCTGAAGAAGAGATTGATATCGGCCCCAATTTTGATCATGCGAGACATCAAGAAGCCGTTTGATGTGTATTGTGACGCATCCAAGATTGGCCTAGGATGTGTATTGATGCAAGAAGGCAAAGACATCGCGTATTTGTGTCGACAACTGAAGCAGCATGAGCAGAACTATCCAACCCATGATCTTGAGCTAGCAGCCGTGGTTCTGGCATTGAAGACATGGCGTCATTATTTGATGGGTAATCGCTGTGAGATTTACTCAGATCATAAAAGCTTGAAGTATATCTTCACCCAGAAGGAGCTAAATATGAGGCAAAGAAGATGGATAGAGTTAATCAAGGATTATGACCTTGACATTCACTATCACCCCGGCAAAGCCAATGTGGTAGTGGATGCTCTTAGCAGATTGCCGTGTCGGCTTAACACCATGATCAAAGAGAAGCAACCAAGTTTGTATGAGGAGTTGGAGCAGTTCAGGACTGAAGTAGTTAACAACGGATTCCTAGCTAGCATGGAACTTCAACCCACCTTGTTTAGCCAGATCAAGGAAGCCCAGAAGGGAAATGAGAGTATCAACGGGATCAAACGTCGTATTGGTATAGGCAAAGTACCTAGATTCACCGAAGACGAAGAAGGAGTACTGTGGTACAAAGGACGTATCTGTGTTCCAGCAGATTCAGAACTGAAAGAAGTTATCATGAAGGAAGCTCATGATACCCTTTATTCTATCCACCCCGGAGGAACAAAAATGTATCAAGATTTGAAGGAGCAATTTTGGTGGCACAAGATGAAGCGAGAGATCGGAAGCTACATCACCAAGTGTGACATTTGTCAAAGAGTCAAAGCAGAGCATCAGAGACCTGCAGGATTGTTGCAACCCTTGTAGATTCTGGAATGGAAATGGGATTCCATCGGAATGGATTTTATCACAGGTTTACCTACTTCTAGTAGGGGAAATGACTCAATCTGGGTCATAGTTGATAGACTATCCAAGGTAGCCCACTTCATACCTGTCAAGACAACCTACCAAAGTGCAAAACTAGCAGAGCTATACATTGCTAGAATTGTTAGTCTACATGGAACCCCCAAGACCATTGTATCAGATCGAGGAACCCAGTTTACTTCAAGATTTTGGCAGAAAGTCCAGGAAGGTTTAGGGACCAAGTTAAATTTCAGTACCGCCTATCACCCGCAAACGGATGGACAGACTGAGAGAGTCAACCAGATTCTTGAGGATATGCTTAGAGCCTGTGTGTTGGAATACGGATCAAAATGGGAAGACTGCCTACCATTCGCAGAATTCTCATATAACAATAGTTATTAGACCAGTTTGCAGATGGCACCATTTGAATTCCTATACGGAAGAAAATGTCGTACCCCCTTAAATTGGTCGCAAGTAGGAGAGAGTCAAATCTTTGGACCCGACATTCTCCTAGAAGCCGAAGAGAAAGTTCACAAAGTCCGTGAGCACCTCAAGACCGCCCAATCCAGACAGAAGAGCTATGCTGACAAGAGAAGGAGATACCTGACTTTCAATGTCAGAGATTTCGTATATCTCAAGGTTTCACCATTGAAGGGAACTCAACGCTTTAGTCTGAAGGGAAAGTTAGCCCCCAGATATATCGGACCTTTTAAGATTCTGAACCGTCGAGGAGAAGTATCATATCAGCTGGAATTGCCTGAGGAGATGTCAACCATCCACAATGTGTTCCATATCTCGTTACTCCGCAAATGCTTAGAAGTGCCGGAGAAGACTGAAGTTTTCAAGAACATCGACCACAGAGCGGTGGAAATCAACAATGACCTGACTTATCGAGAAGTACCCATCCGTATCTTAGAAGAAGCCTACAGGACCACCAGGACCAGGAGTATCAAGTTTCTCAAGATTCAGTGGAGCAACCATACCGAGGAGGAAGCCACTTGGGAACGCGAAGATTACATTAGGACAGAGTTCCCAGATCTTTTTAGTTCCTAGTTTTCTTTGTAAATCTCGGGACGAGATTTTTTTTTTAGGGGGGAAGGTTTGTAACATCCCAAAACTTCAGTCCAAGTTTACCAAAGATCAAATCATCCAAAAATTGGGTTAACAAAAACTTTTCCATTTTTAAAATGAAAGCATTCATATATGTGGGCATTTAAAAGAGGAGTTGTTTTGAATTGCCATGATTAAGTGATCCAATGCTTGTAAAATGCTTCTTAGGTGATTTAAACATCATCTACATCATTCCCAAACTTTTCCTAAAAGAAATCAAATCAAAAAGAATTAAAATCAAGGAATGGTCATTTTGACAAAATTAACTCCCATGCCTACTTTGGCTATTCCTAGTACTCAAAAGTTAACAGGAACAATTCTGGATCTTTATACCCCTTGCTAGTACACATAATGAGGTACCAAGGCCCACCTTTTGATCTTCTAAAAACCTTCTATAAACTATTTTAAATAACAGTTCAAAATTGAATCTTTATCATATGGGAAGATCCCACTTTTTCAAAAACCACTCAAACAAGCTCAACTTTCAAAACCCAAGCATCTGCAGACTCACCAGCACCAACTTAGCACACCCACCAAAAATCTTCTCAAAATTCAAAACTTGAGTTCTTGCGGCCATTTCATCGAACAGGTGGCAGACACAAATCAAACAAAAATCAAACACTATTGTGAGCAGTGATTTAAGCCTAACTTGTTCCCTCTCTAGCTCACAACCATCCCAGTAGATCAGCTAGCAAGTGAAACCAAGCACTAGACTCACTGTAAGCTTGGCATTGCCATCAATGGTGAGCATGCCGAAGCTCACCATGCCACCCCAGTGTCGACAACCAGCTAGGAGGAGTTGTAGCCGTGCCAACCTTGTCTAGGAGGCAGCCCCCCGTCCACCGCCACTCCCTGTCCAGCGCCCGAGCCTTGCCAACACCTGGACCACACGCACGGACCGAGCCCGGCCCGCCAGCAACCATGCCGAGAGCACGCCCAGTGCGCCACCCACGACCGACGCACAGACCGCGCGCCGCCCTCGCCGCTTGCATACATGATCACCACCGACCCAGGAGACCGCCAGACATCCTCGTTCGCCGCCCCATGACGCACAGCCACCGCTCGCCGTCGAAGACGCCGCCTCTGCCGCGCAGAGCATCGCGTGTTCCAGACCAAACCGCACCGCCCCTACGGCCGCATTGAAGCGTTAGAACATCGCCAGGGAGCACCGCACCGCCCCCTACCGTCGCCCATGCCGATAGCCGTCTGTACCATTGACCACGACGAGCTCACCGTGCGCCCCGTCGGTCCCCTCTCGCCACTATAAATAGAGGCCAGCCCCAGCCGATTTGACCACACCATCTCACTCCCCACCGCCAGCCGGAGCCGCTCGAGCACCAGAGCGCCGGAATTGCAGCCGGAGCCGCCGCCTCGGAAGGAGAAGGGCGCCGTTGATCCAGGCCGCCCCAGGAGAAGCTGCCGATACCAGGAGGTTCGCCGTCGTCGACTTCGTCGTTCGCCCGCCTCGCCGACCCTTGCCTGAACCCCGGTGAGCCCCCAACGACCTCCACTGGCCGCGCTAGGGTTCTGTCTCGCCGGCGTTGCCCAACGTCGACGATGACCCTCAGCCGTTGGATTAGAACCAGATCGCACGGCCACCGTTTGCCCATACCTCTTCGCAGCCCCTGTGCCACTGACGGGTGGGTCCTCGCTTAGGTTAGCCCGCGACGCCGCGCGGAGCACAGTGGGCCGGCCCATTTCGTTCCCGCGCGCGTTTAAAATTTAAATTAGGATTTTTTTTCTTTTTAGTTAGAATATAGTTTCTGTCCTTGTTTCAAAAATCAATTCGGTGAGTTTGACAAATCCAAATTGCATGAATCTAATTTTGTCTGAAAGGTATTGAAATGCTCTATCCAAGCCCGTTGGATTTAATTCAATTAGATTTATAGATCTCCCCAAATAAAAATAAGAAGACAGAAACTTTTACAACTTGCAACATTTTTATAAAATCAACCAAGTTAGCTTTTGAGTTGATTCCAACTCTCAAAAATCACATTTCATCAGATCTATCCAAATATGTAATAATATTAAGGTTTACATGTAGTGACTTTGGACTAGTACCAAAATAATGCTATATAGGAATTTCTAGTCACTTTAAATCATTAAATAATAAACTTAAACCAAAGTAATGTTGATCCAACCTTTAAATCTCATTCCCACCTGTGGAATATGTGGTGAGGACATGTGTCCACATGATCCCATATTTTGGTGGTGAATATTAAATTTTAGTTAACATTTCAATGAGTAGAAATTACTTTTCTAAAATAAAAAGATTTAGAACTATTGAATTAAAACTTGTAATGTTTGTGATGATAATAGATCATCAATTATGTGATTTAGAATGCTACTTAGCCTAGTTAAGTATTGTTTGGTGATTGTGTACTCCCTATGTATTTCTAGACGATAGTACCGACCAAGCTCTCGAGGAGGAGGAGTTCTACCAGGAAGAAGAAGAAGAAGATAACTTCAACCACTGCACCAACCAAGGCAAGCCACTATTAGCAGGGCAAGGTAACCCTTGCAAACTTACCTTAGCAAGCTATGGTTAGCAAGCTAGAATAAACCAGATGGTTTAGTAAAGATGCCTTAAGCATGCTTTGATCACCCCCCCCCCCCCTTTCCCTATTAATGCCCCAAGTCTCATGGATAAGTTTTAACCCACCTTAGATTATACAAAGTTATCTACTTAAAATTGAAGGTAGCATAAAAAGTATAAAACTTGACCTACTTAGAAACCTTTAGATATCATTATATGGCATGAGATTGATCCCATCTTTCCACCTTAGTGAACACTCTTAACTTAGTAGTTTAGAGTAGATAAAAAACTTGAGTCACTTTAGATGGGAATACTTGGTGAAAATGAGTTATGAAAACCTTGGAATGATGAGTCATTCTATTGAGATGTTTTGACATGTGTTGAGAAACACCACTGGTTTCTGATGTGGAAAATGATAAGGCATGAGCCTTAACCCTTTTATAAAACTGATGGTTGGATTCGGATGCGATACCATTCCAAATTTACCGTACAACCACATTACCGGAATTGGGTAAGGCTTAGCTGGAAATTTATATGCATTAGTATTAGTTCCCTCACGGGAGAGGTTTGAGCTGAGGCTACCTCTCAATGTTGTCCACCTATGCAGTGCCCAAGATGACAGATGGTCATGGTTGGGAGGCCATGCTCATAGGAGAGGTGCTTATACTAGGGTGTGTAAAGGGAAGGTTATGTTTGATTATCTGCATACTAAGTATGATGATTCAGGGTTATCCCTGACAGATGTATCGAATCTTGTGGTGAAAGTGTACCACCTCTGCAGAGTGTCAAACTATTCGAATAGCCGCGTCCGCGGTTATGGACAGTTGGAATGGCCATACTGTTTCGTTGTCAGATGTTTTCCAAATACCTTGAAATGAATGATGACCTTTGACTTGACCACAACAGGGTTATGTTAATGAAATTAGCTTCCCAACTTAAGTAATTCTAGAACTTTACTTTATCTTTTCTTGCTTCAGAACTTAGTTTAGGTTTCAAACTTAACTTGATAGTTATTCTTTCATTTCAGCACTTTAACTTAGAATTATAACCCTTGTTAGTAGTAGTTTGCGAGTACTTAAAGAGTACTCATGGCTTTTGTCCCTGGCTATTATCATGGCCAGACTATGAAGGAGATTATCAAGACGATGGTCAGCAGAACGGCTATGATAACTAGGACTATCTGCCTTCGTCAGCATTGCCTGTGCCCCTGAAGATGGACCCCGCCGCTACGCTATCTTTATTTTTCTGCTGCTTGTTGTATTAAGACTTGGATCATGAGATCCTTATTTGTGTAAAACCTTATGTATGGTTTGTACGGGATGATTGTACTATGATATCCAAATCTGTTATGTCTCGCAAAAATGGTAATCCTGGGATTGCGAGGTATGGCATAACGGGCATCTGGGATTAAAAATCCGGGTGTTGACATTGGCTGACCCGGATCTTCAAGCACGGATTGACCTCCTTTACTGACAAATTACTAACAAAGAGAAGCACTCTTCTAGCTCTCTCCACCATATTAAATTGTTGTAGGACTACGAAGAGGCAGTGAACACAAAGTACATTAGGAGCATGCAAACAAACTCCGCAGTTTGCATGGAGACTATTGAAAGACTGGAGGAAGATCTTGAGAGTTACAAGGCCAAGTGGGAGGAGCGGGTTGAAGTCAACAAGAAGTTGCATGCAACCTTGGTGAAGATCATGAACACTACTTATTATGAATTCACGAAAGTCATTGCTTAAGGATCTACATCAACACTCAATCTTGGGGGAGTTTTATCCAGTCTTTTATGCTTTTTAGTTTATTCTGTTGCTTCTAGTCATGATCTTTAGGTTTGTTTTTGCTTTTATATATTAGGTATTGATTTTATACTGGCTTGAAAAGCTCTTAGAGAATTATCATGTATCCTTGGTCGAGTGATTTTTGAATAAAATATGAAGTATGTTGTGCTCCATGATTCTCTTGTTTGGAGATTTATGGGTAACACTCATTCAGATGTGCGCCTCATATATAGAAGTTTCAGTTACATCTTGTCTTGAATTATATTAACTTGAGTGTGTTGGACAAGTATAGAACTTCTCAAACAAACACAAACTTCCATCAAAAGATCCATGCAAGTGATGTTTACAAAAAAATACATAAAAGAAAATACCTTGAATTTGTAGTAGAGATATGGTTTGTAGAACAAATAGTTAGTAGGTATGATGACAATGGGACATGAGATACTCTTGTTCTATTTAATAATCAACGAGAAAATTGACGGTCATGGATATTTCAATACATATGCTCTATGGAAGAGTGTATGAAAGGCAAGTACCCAAGGATTCGGTTAGCCATGGAAAGTGAAAGGCAAAGGTTGAGTAGAGCATATGACATGATTTAAATATCTATGAATAAGGTTTATACTAGTTACTAGGAGGCAATACCATTAATTGATGCCATTTAAAAGGTGGTGAAAGTTTTTGACAAAGTCAAACTTCATGTCTATCTTATTGTTTAATAACTCTCTTCTTTTAACTAGTTGTTATATGAGAGTTTATCTTCATTGCAAGGGAAAGAGTGAAACTAAAGATAGACTATGAAAGCTAATATTAGCAAATAGAAAATAAAAATATGAGACTTGTTCGATTGTCCAACATACAATGGTTAGTTTTGTTCAAAAGCAAGGGGTAGTTGCTAGAATTCCTATCTATGTAGCCCACATTTGTATGATTGTTAACATATAGATCTTTTAAGACAAGTGAATATGCATAAGTTGATGATGTCATTCTTGATGCCATGCTCATATTTTATTATCAATCATAATCTCAATGCTACATGATATGATCTATTCGCTTATTTGCTCGAGGACAAACAAAGGTTTAAGCTTGGGGAGGTGATACGTGCATTTTACATCATCAATATAGTGACTTATATGATTTGTTTTGAATGATATTTTCCATGATCTATCATTATTTATGCTTTTTTAGTTGATTTATGGGACTTTCCTACAAAGTACCTTTCATTGGTATTTAATTTCTAGGAGGTAGAAAACCTCCTTTTTCGTATTTTGCTATTTCAGAGACCTTCTCGATGCCTAAAAATCAAAAGAAAAATGCATGATCAATTTTTCATCAAGAGTAGGACTAAGCACGAGAGGGGAGCCACGAGGCCCAAAAGAGACTAGGTGGCGTGACCTCTCTTATTGGGTGTGAGACCCTAGCGCATGGATTAATAGGATTGATATGATACCCATATCAACAAGTTGCAACTTCTTTTCTGGAAGCTCATCTGAAAAGAACTCTAAGGTTAAGCGTGCTTGGCCTAGAGCAATTTGAGGATGGGTGACCAAGTAGGAAGTGGGTCTCGGGTTCGCACGAGTGAGGACAAAGTGCGCAAAAAAACTAGTGTTGGTCTATGGGGCCAGTTTATATATTCTATTAAGCTACCAAGAGTGATAGCCTGAGCACGGAGAGTCCAGGGTGTTACAAGTGGTATCAGAGCCAACCCTCACGGTTACACGAGCGTGTGTGGGTCAATGGCAGGACATGTGGAGCATGTCGTGTGTGGTCTAGAGTGGACACGACATGTCACATGTGACGGCACTGGACGCACAGACGTGTGCCAAGAGGGGACGTTCCTAGCTTGTGGTTGATCGACGAGGGCGTCGATCTTCTAAGGGTGGGTGTATGTGAGACCCTGGCGCATGGCTTAATAGGATTGATAGGATACCCATATCAACAAGTTGCAACTTCTTTTCCGGAAGCTTATCTGAAAAGAACTCTGAGGTTAAGCGTGCTTGTCCTAGAGCAATTTGAGGAATGGTTACCGACCAGGAAGTGGGTCTCGGGTGTGCACGAGTGAGGACAAAGTGCATAGATAAGACTAGTGTTGGTCTGTGGGCCAGTCTAGATATCCTATTAAGCTGCCAGGAGTGACAACCCGGGCACAGAGAGTCTAGGGTGTTACACTAGCATGCCACCCAGGCTCGTTTGGCCCACGAGCATCGCCTTGGCTCCTTCTTTTTACAGATGCCTTTGTCTCTCTAGAAAACCTATGCCATATTTTCCCACGATTTAAAGAGGTGGCAGCGGAGGTGAAAGTCCTCTCCTACTCCGGGAGAGGGCAGATCCTGCAACACCAGATCCTTCGGTGAGGGGGAAATCGACGCCATTATCATCACCACTCCTTGGTGTAGGGGGATGCCTCTCCATCAACATCTCCATCAGCACCATCATCATAACCATCTCCATCTCCAAGATCCACATCTTCCCCCTCGTAATTTGTGATTTATTGAACCCCAGATATTGTATGAGTGATATTTCATGTTTGTGATTGGCAACTTGTCTTTATTTGGTGGAGATATTATATATTCAGATTGTGTTGTAATCCATATGCCATTGATCCATATCATGTTTGTCACTTTTGAGTAGATCCCTATGTTCCTGAGGGCATAGGATGAATTGGCTATGATTTTCATATAATATGTAATGACTATTTGGTCAATCTTTTATGTGGTCTATGATGGTTTTATGCGAACATCGACTACATATTACTTCAACTATATGGGCTCATAGGGCTACACTTTAATGCAATGATGAGGGTTGGAAGGGACAGAATGACAGAAACCGGTTTCCAATACTTTGAGTTGCATTAGAGGGATTTCTATTGGGGACCAATGAACTAACTGATATGGTGAGACATTTATGTCTTAATGATTCATGTACTTGCTCATGAAAATGGGTCTAGAACCCATCATAAGGGTGTATTTTCTCATATCTATGGTTGCACCTAATTTAGGCTCCGCCCTAAAGGAATGAAACTTGACAAGATATTCACCATGTTGTGTAGAAATCTAAATGCTAAATAAATCCATGTCGTCCTTGGGAACACTTGTCACATATAATTTCACACACACTTGAGCTTTCCCTCTTGCTGCATAGAGGATTGGGCTTTCTCTCATTAAGAGCATTTACTTGTTGCTATTTACTCTCAAAACTTAATTTTACTACAAACTACAAACCCAAAACACCAAAACCACTACACCCTTTTATTGTTTTACTTGTCAAACTTACTAACCAATACCTCTAGCTTCTCGTGGGTTCGACAACCTTTCTTATTGAAAAGTACTACAATTGATCTCCTGCACTTGGGAGCCATCAGTATTAAATACATGTGGTCTAGAAATCATCTTTTACCAGGTTACCGTTGTCATTAGAGTTTTAGATCAATAGCGACATTTAGTTCAAAAATAGGAAACCATCTAAAGATTTGAGGAAATAACACCGTAACAAGTTATGGAATGTTCGAGTTTCTAGAGATTTTGATAAATTCAAAGTTGTGGCAAATAAACAAATCTTTGTAGTGTGTTCATAGGAAACTATGAATGCATCTTCCAAACTAAAACCAAAGAAGGCAAAGCTAGTGTTACTTAAACATGGTACTTCCTTGAGAAAAGGTTTTCTCATAGAATATGTTAGTGGAAGAAAGTGAAAGTTCAAATAAGGTATTTGACCTTACCTTCGACTGTCGAGTGGCACAACAGAATATGTTTTGCGAGCTGAACTTTACAAGTAAAAAGGATAAACTAGTGATTATTGATCATGTCATTTCAGTTGATACTTTTACTAGAAACAAGTAGGATTCAAGAATGCATTCTACCACTTGCAGAATTACATTATTGATTCACTTCTCATGTTAATGAAACAAGGCATACCTACGAACTACGAAGAAGCATGATGGGCCTGAGTAAGAGTCATGAAATCCACATTTAGTTGCATTTAAGATTGCAAAGTAAAATGTCACTTGATCTTATTAACTAAAGACTATTTACTTAATCTTCTCAATAACTACAAAGTTATAATGAGGAAACGAAACTCAATGGAAGACTTAAAATTTTGACTTATCACAAAGCATGTTTTGACAAATTCAATGAAATTTACTAAAATGTGTAGCGATGCTTAAAGTCTATTGGATTTACACTAGCAATTACTCCAGTTTGATAATTGGTAGTAAGGTTGTTAAACCTGTGTGTTCTTTAATATCAAAATTGAAGACAGGGTTGTAATTGATACAACGAGCATGTTTTGTAAAACCATATGATTGCTAGTGTATCATAGTGGGAAAATTCTCGATTTGATAAATTATCAATGAATTTGAAAATTACCAGAATATCGAGAAGTCCTGCATTTAGATAAATTTGAGTGGGAGCTGAGTAGCTTTCCTTATCATAATATGCAGACAACATATTTTGAGTGGGATCTTAGTGGGAATCCTTATCTCACATATGTGTGACATTTTGAGTGGGAGCATGACAACATTCGTATATATGTGACTCACATATAATGAATGATGAAATTAGTACTAATAGTTATTTAAGCAAATATTCTATGGATGAAGTTTGAAGAAAACATTAAACATTGAAAATCTATCAAGACATAGATTGACTCGTTTAATGAACATTCTTGTCAAAATGTTTTGGTTTAGATTCTGAAAAGTTCGGAATAGAACAAGAAAATAAAGTGGTTTCTACTTGTGAAACTAGGAGAAACATTGAGTTAATCTCAGTATAACAACATGGTTAAAAGAAAGAAAGAAATAAGATGTGTTACATTTCCTATGCCTAAGTCATAGGTTCTTCCATATAACCATGGTGTATACTCGATGTAATGTGACCCATGTTTTTGGTTAAAAAGCAAGTTCTTAGTTGTAAGAACATGTTTTGAAGTGATTTCCTAAAATCAATGAACCAGAATTAAGTTTTTACTTAAATGTAAGGAGCATAGTTAGGCATTAATGTTGCAATCGATGCATAGTCGATAAAGATATATATATAGAAGTATATGGCTACTTTAAAAGTGGCTAGTATAGTTGTTATGGCTTAAGGAAGTTCGACTTCAACTGAGTGTCTTTCCGATATACATGACAACATTGAAAGTTAAACTGACGGATCGACCGTCATGGTTAATACTAGGAAACAAAGTCTCACTTTATTGCCGAAATAAATACTCTGACACATTATGGGATAATGATGTAAAAGTCACTTAAATAACATTGCCGATTTGCAAAGAACATAAGGATCTGATAATACAGATCAAAGACAAAAAGGTTTCTCCATGAGCAAGCATGATTAAGAAGCACATATGCGATATAGTTTTATGATTAGTAACAATGCAACTAGATTATTTGTACACTAGTGCAAGTGGGATACTGAAGGAGATATGGCCTAGAGGCAAATAATAAAGGGTGTTTATTGTCATATCTCATTAGTTCATAATAATTTTATATTGTGCTATAACTCTATCAATCGGAAACATTGATACATGTGTGGTATGTAAACAAAACAAAGTCCCTAGTAGCCTCTATATAACTAGTTCATTGGACAACCGATGATCAAGGTTTCCTGATCATGGTGCATTTATGCCAATTGACAATGAAGCCATATCATTGGTGAATGATGTGATGGACATTACCCATATAAGTATTGCAACATGATCAAGTCACAAAGCTCATCATTGCAATAATTAGAAACAAAGTATCCTAATCCTTAGACCATGATATCATGTTTAATCATTGTCACTCGAGGCTGCTTTGACTACATCAATTGTCACACCATAACAGGGTGATCATAAAGGTGTATGTTGGGTATTTTATAGGGGCACATTGAGGCGCATGCATCAAGATCAAGATTTGTTCTCCCGCTTGACGGGAAGATACACTAGGCCCACTCAATGAGATTACATCCATAAATGTTGCGCAAAATGTGACTAGGTCACGGGGATGAAATATCATGGAATGAGTAAAACGTCACTTGTTGGTAACGAGATTGAACAAGGTATAATGATACCGATGATCAGATCTCGGACAAGTCTGGTATCAAAGTAACAAAGGGAATAGGACTCGACCTTTATAGTTCAAACGATAATAGACATCATGGAATGCATAGGGGTCATTATGGGCATCCCGATCCCGCTATTGATCATTGAGATGAGAGAAGTCTCGATCATGTCTATGACATTCCTGAACAGTAGGGTAACACACTTAAGGCTGTAATGACACTCAAAGATCATTTTGGATATAATGGAATCATTGAAGAAATAGAAAAAACTAGAACTGTTCCGGGAGAGAACTGAAATTGTTCCAGGAGGATCCATGCCAACACCCGGAGTTAAACCCAGATGCCTGTTATGTCATACATCACAATCCCAGGATTACCATTTTTGCGAGACATAATAGATTGGATATCACAGTACATCATCCATTACAAACCATAATAAGGTCTTACACGAATAAAGGATCGCATGATCCAGTCTTAATACAACAAGCAGCGGAATAAATAATAAGCGTAGCGGTGGGGTCCATCTTCAGTGGCACAGGCAATGCGGATGATGGAAGATAGTCCTAGTTATCATAGCCGTCCTACTGTCCGTCATCTTGGTAGTCTCCTTCATAGTCTGGCCATAGGAATAGCTAGGGACAAAAGCCATGAGTACTCTTTAAGTACTCGCAAACTATCACTAACAAGTAAGGTAGTTCTAGTGGGAAAAGCTAACTCTAGGTTTATTTGTAAAGTTAAATTTGAAACCTAAGCTGAGTTCAGAAACAAAGAAAGATAAAATAAAGTTCTAGAATCACTTAAGTTGGGAAGCTAGTGTCATATTCACAACCCTGTTGTGGTCAAGTCAAGATTCATCATTGCTATCATAAGTCATTTTGAAAACACCTGACAACGGAATAGTATGGCCACTCCAATTGTCCAAAACCGCGGACGCGGCTATTCGAATAGTTTGACACTCTGCGGAGGTGGTATGCTTTCACCACAAGATTCGATACATCTGTCAGGGATAACCCTGAATCATCATACTTAGTATGCAGATAATCAAACATAACCTTTCCTTTACACACCCTAGTATAAGCACCTCTCCTATGAGCATGGCCTCCCAACCATGACCATCTGTCATCTTGGGCACTGCATAGGTGGACAACATTGAGAGGTAGCCACAGCTCAAACCTCTCCCGCAAGGGAACTAATACTAATGCATATAAACTTCCGGCTAAGCCTTACCCAATTCAGGTATTGTGGTTGTACGGTAAAATTGGAATGGTATCGCATCCGAACCCAACCATCAGTTTTGTAAAAGGGTTAAGGCTCATGCCTCAACATTTTCATCATCATAAACCATTTGTGTTTCTCAGCACATGTCAAAACATCTCAATAGAATGACTCATCATTCCAAGGTTTTCACAATTCATTTTCACCAAGTGTTCCCATCTAAAGTGACTCAAGTTTTGATTTAGCTCTAAGCTACTAGGTTAAGAGTGTTCACTAATAGGGGATGCTAAGATCAATCCCATGCCATAGAGTGACATCTAAGATTATCTAGATATATCAAGTTTTATACTTTTTATGCTACCTTCAAACAAGTAAAGGACTTTAATAAAGTAAAGAAAGTAAAAGCTTGGACATAAAACTTGGGGTAGGTAATAGTCAAAGTGGTATAACCCAAAGCATGCCTAATGCATCGTGCTTAGGTTATCTAACTTGCAAGGGTTAGCTTGCATTGTTAATGATGGCTTGCTAGTATAATACTTGCAAGTGTTAGCTTGCCTTGGGTAGTGTAGTGGTTGAAGTTTTCTTCCTCCTCCTCTTGACAGAACTCCTCCTCCTTGAAAGCTTGGTCGGTACTATCGTCTATAAATACATACGGGATACACAATCACCAAACAATAATTAACTAGTCTACTTAGCACACTAAGGCACGCATTTGATGATCTATTATTGATACGTCCAAAACGTATCTACTTTCCCGAACACTTTTGCTAGTGTTTCTCCTCTAAACTTGTGTGATTTGGATGCAACTAATGCGAACTGGCGCTGTTTTCAGCAGAATTACCTTGGTGTCTACTTTTTGTGCAGAAAGTCAACTATCAGGAAAAATCCTGGAAAATATGCTGAAAATCCTATTTCACCAGAAGACTCCAGGAGCCAGAATACGAGACAGAGGGGGCTGGGCCCAGGCCACACCACCTGGCCACGCGGGCAAGCCGAGGCCACCACAGGGGGTGGTCTGGCCGCCCCAGACACCCCCTCGGTCTCCCTCTTCGCCTATAAGTTGCCTTCTGACCTAAAAACTCAGGGGGGTTCGACGTTTTTCCAAAAGGAGTTCCGCTCCGCCCCTACCACCAGATTCCACGAAACAGCACCAGAAACTCTGTTCTGACACCCTGCCGGGATGGGGAATTGGAGGAGATCATCGCCATCATCGCCACCATCGCTTCTCCATCGACCATCCATGTTTCCCCCATCTATGAGTGAGTAATCCCCCGCTGTAGGCTATGGGGATGGTAGGGATTGGATGAGATCGTTCATGTAATGGCATCAGATTGTTAGGGCATGGTGCCTAGTATCTTTTATTAGTGCTTTATGACTTTGTTCCGACTTGTTGTGCTTAATGCTTGTCACTAGGGCCCGAGTGCCATGATTTCAAATCTGAACATGTTATTGATTTATTGTGATAGTATTGTTTATGATCTTACCTGCAAGTTGTATACACACGTTGTTGTCCAGAACCAATGGCCCCGAAGTGACAGAAATCGGGATAACCGGAGGGAATGGCTTTGATGTGAGGATCACATGTGTTCACGGAGTGTTAATGCTTTGCTCTGGTGCTATATTAAAAGGAGCACCTTAATTGCCAGTAGTTCCCTTGAGGCCCCGCTGCAAATGGGCTGGCAGGACAAAAGATGTTGTGCAAGTTCTCATTGCGAGCACGTATGACTATATATGGAACGCATGCCTAGGATTATCTAGTACTTGGATGCTTTATCTTATTTATCTTTAATTACCCTATGTTCTGATTGCTATGTGAATTGTCTTGTCCATGCAACGCCCGTCCATCCATCCCTATGCCTACCGCACTCGAATCCTACTGTTTACTACTATTGTTACTACTGTCTTTACTTTACTGCTGCTGCTACTTTGCTATTGCTACTATAAAACTATTGCTACTGATAAACTGATGTGAGCAAGATTATTTCCAGGTGCAGCTAAATTGACAACTCAATTGTTAAGGCTTATAGATATTCTTTGGCTCCCCTTGTGTTGAATCAATAAATTGGGTTTCACTTCCCTCGAAAATACTGCGGTACACCCCCTATACTTGTGGGTCATCAAGACTATTTTCTGGCGCCGTTGCCGGGGAGCATAGCTTTATTTATTAAGTTCACTTGGATTCTCTATTGTTCGCTGCTGTCCATCCATCATGGGTAAGTCTCGTGATGGCAAGGTTCCTATTTTACCATCCACTACAAGAAGAGGTACGGTTCTGAACACCTCTATTGCTCTTGATTCACCGTCTGTTATGAGTAAGCTCGTTACACCACCACATACACATGCTACACACACTGCTACTACTGCTAAATCTGAAACTTCTGATGCTTATGATGCTGCTTCTACTGTGCTTGATAAGAGTGGTTCATTAGGTCATTTCCTAGATGCTACGATTGCTAGAACTATAGCTAGAAATACTAAAACTCCTAATGAAGACACTACCACACCTGTTAGTTCACCTAAGTCTAGTGAAAGTTATGATATTGAAGATGGTTATGTTGAGATGACCGATGAATTTATTAAAGAATGTAAAAACACCTATGATAGGAGCGCTGCTAAGAGTCTCCTTGAGAGGCGTACTATTAGACCCAAATTATATCTTGTTGCTAAGTTTGCTGCTTCTCCCATAAACTTTATAAATAAAGATTATGATTTCTCTCTCGATCTATCTTACATAGCTATTGTTGAGAAAGAACATTTTTGTGGGACTAAGAATGGAAGTGCGGTAGCACATATGAATGAGCTTTCTACCATGAGTGGCTTGTTTTCTAATGATATTAAGATGTGTACTTACTTTGCTGCTAAGATTTTCCCTTTCTCACTGAAAGGAGAAGCTAAAACTTGGTTTAATAATTTACCTCCTGGATCTATTGATAGCCCTGATTGCTTGATTAGTACCTTCCTACAGAAATATTTTCCTCCTAGTGCTAGACATGCTATTTTGTAGGAACTTTTTGATTTTAAAAAGGGAGATAAAGAGATACTGCCAGAATCTTGGGCAAGGTTTTTGTGCTTTGATTCATGCACAAGCTGGAAGTCCATTACCTAAGAATGAGCTTCTTGATATATTTTATAATGGACTAACCGAAGAATCTAGGACATACCTAGATAGTTGTGCTGATTGTGTTTTCAGGAATAGGACTCCTAAGGAAGCTGGGGAATTAATGGCTAAAATAAGTAAGAACTATGAAGATTGGACTCCTCCTGAACAAGCTATACCTGAAGTAATTGTACCTGAACCTACTATACCAGTGCCTATTCCAACATCAAAGAAGAGGGGAGTTATTGAATTAAATGATGAAGTGATGAAGGAAGCTAAGAAATGTCTTAAGGAGAAGGGAATTAAAGCTGCAGATGTCAAGAATTTACCTCCTATAGAAGAATTATGTAAGCCTATTCCCTACTCATCCACTCTCGAGGTACACTCACTCCAACACTTTGATGAAGGTGATATCCCTTACTCTAAACCTCCTGATCAATGCTTAGAAGAATTCGATATCTTTATTGTTAAGCAAGATAATTTTAATAAAAGGGTGCAAAATCATCTAATGGAAAACACTAGAGCTATTGTTGAGTTGAAGGATATTCTGGAAAGAACCGCTAATGATGTTAAAATGATTGTTAAACACTTTCAAATGGTTCAAACTCAAATAGATCAACTCGTTAAAGTGCAAAAAGACTTGCTAGTTAATGCTGCTAAAGAAAAACATGCTTATGAAATTAGAACTAGAAGTGGAGCTGCTACTCAGGATCCTCTATATCCTGAGGGGCACCCCAAAAGAATTGAGCAGGATTCTCAACAAGCTGAAAATAGTGGCTCTGCTCGTAAGAAAAGGAAAAAAGAAACATAAAACTGTCGTAGAACCCTCTGGACCTGCTATAGATCCTAATAGTATATCCATCTCTGATGCTGAAACTGAAAGTGGTAATGAAGAAAATGAAGTTCCTAATGAAGAAAAAGTTGAAGAAGAACCTGAAAACCACACTAAGAATACTAAATACACTAAAGAAGATTTTGTTGCTAAGAAACATGGTAGTGAAAGAGAACCTTGGGTCCAAAAACCTATGCCTTTCCCTGATAAGAAACACAAGTCAAAGGAAGATGAACACTATAATAAGTTTTGTGAGTGGATGAAACCTCTATTCCTGCAAATTCCTTTGACTGATGCTATTAAATTGCCTCCTTACTCAAAGTATATGAAGGATATTGTCTTAAATAAAAGTAAGATCCCTAATGAAGAAATCTCTACTTTGCTTGCTAATTATTCCTTTAATGGTAAGGTTCCAAAGAAACTTGGAGACCCAGGGATTCCAACTATCCCTTTCTCTATTAACAACAGTTATGTTAGAACTGCTTTGTGTGATTTGGGAGCTGGAGTTAGTGTTATGCCTTTCTCTCTCTATAAGAGGCTTCAACTAGAAAAACTAATACCAACTGATATATCTTTGCAAATGGCTGATAAACCTACCACTATTCCTGTTGGTATATGTGAGGATGTACCTGTTCAAGTGGCTCATAATTGCTTGATATTAACTGATTTTGTTGTGCTTGAAATGCCTGAAGATGATAATATGTCTATTATTCTTGGGAGACCTTTTCTTAATACTATAGGAGCTGTTATTAATTATAATCAAGGAAAGGTGACTTTCAATGTTAATGACAAGGAACAAACTGTCTATTTCCCCAAGAAGATTGAAAGGACTTATGGTTTGAATTCAATTGAACATGTTGAGGGCATTCAAGTTGGAGAAATATATTGTCCCATACCAAGAGAAAAATTTGAAACTATTATGATTGGGACTATTGCTATCAAGGTTGAGGTAACATAATCATTACTGGAATACAAAGTTTTGTCTCATATGGAATTGTTTTGGTAACAAGACCTGATCAACCTTGTTAACAGAAGGATTTCATTGAACAAAACAATGTTTTCACCGTGATTATCCCCGCTCACTCCTATTCTATCCATTTTAGTTTTTGCTTTCGTTTAGTTTTCTTCTTGTTGTTAGTTGCTTGCATTTTAGAGTGTCCTAGAACTTGTGTAGTTCTAGCCCTGTTTTGTCATTGCATCATTTCCAAAAAAATATGTCTGTCAGAAAATCATTCTTCTATACCTGAAAAATGCCAAAAAATAAAGTGTCTCGAAAAATTCCAAAAAATTCATATTAAATTTTTACGTGAAAAAAGGGGCAGAGGAGTGCCTGGGAGGTACCAGGGGGACCCACCAGGCAGGCACACCACCTGGTGGCGTGGCCTACCCTGGGTGGCGCCATGCCCTGGTGTGGGTCACCCCTGGCCCTCTACTAACTCTCTCACCTGCCACTTTCTTATCTCTCTCGAGTAAGCTCTAGTTCATTGCTCAAAATCGTGTTCTTGCTGTGCTTGCTCTCGATTTTTTCGATCTCCTTGCTCAGCCCATCTTTCTTGCTGAAATTTGGAGCACTTGTTCTCTGGTATGTGACTCCTCCCCTTGTCCAAGTAGATTTGTGTTTAGTGGATTATATCTTGAGTATTTTGCTGCTGTAGGTGACAGGTTATGAGAGCTTGTAAGCTTGTTTGATGCTTAGAGATATAGTTTTGATGCATGTTTAGGCCTCTTAAAAGTCCCTATGAGTAGAATCATTTATTATATTTACTTTGCAATCACTTGTCTAATAGGTGTTTAAATTTCAGAATACCAAGAATGAACAACCATACCTTTGGGGAGATATTTGAGAGTGATGCACCTAGGAGGTCGAGGCCCTCAAGATCAGCCTCTCAGTTTAGGCCATCATACAACGAAGACCTCATTGCAACTCGTATTGGTAATGAAAGGGATGATGGGGATGCTCACCCATCCACTTTTCCTTGTTTTACTTTCTTACAAGCTGCAGGTATTCTTGATGATTTCTTGCTACTGATTGAGAGGGTTGGTCTGACCTCATATATGCAAGATGAGACTGAGAAATACGCTATGCTCACCAAAAACTTTGTTGAGAGCTTCACGTTTACTAACACATCCTATCAGTCGACTGTCTCTTTCAAAATTTATAATCTGCCCTTCACCATGCCTTTGGAGAGATTTTGCAGTATTGTAGGTGTAAGCATGACAGGGACCGTGAATAAAATTCAAGGGAAACCCGCTGATTTGCTGGAGCTTTACCGAGGAGTGACCAATGGTGATGATCGTGTGGCGCAGCGCGGAAAGATAAGAAATATTCAACTCCCTGCTCTTAGATACTTTGCATCTTATCTTGCTACTAGCATACTCCCTCCGTCCCAATATATAAGGCGCGTAAGCCATCCTAATTTTTCCCAAAATGTAAGGCGCGTGAGCTGGTTTTTTGTGCAATCTTCCGATTATGCCCCCGCATGCATGCAGCCCAGCATTTTGTCCGCTCAGCTAATTCCGCAGCCGATCGTAACAGCTAGGTCCAAGGCATTAATTAGTCCCAAGATTAAAGGGCTATAGGAGATTCGTTCCCGCGTCTTGCTAAATCGTCCTAAAGAGACTCTCCTCTCCTCCATCGATCGCTCTCCATGGCGAGCGGGCAGCGGCGATCTGACTACCTCGGCCACGTACACAGCGAGGAGGTCTCGCTCTCCATGGCGAGCGGGAAGCAGCGATCTAATGGCCTCGGCCACGTACACAACGAGGATGTCGTGCGGTACAACGGCGCTGCTCTCTCGCCAGACCACCGCGGCGGCGTTCTCTCGCCGGAACATCACGACGGTGGCGTGGATGACTTCCTGGAATCTGTCGAGCCACTTCCCTGGTATGCGCCGGATATGTATGCGCCAGATACAGAGGTACCGGATTCCTTCCAAGATTTACAAGTTGATTTCCTTGCGGGAGAGAGCCAAGCTCCGAACTCTCTTGAAGACATTGAGGAACATGTCCTAGTTTCCATGGCTGCATATGAGAAGGCGCAAGGCAGGAGCAACGAAGACAAGGACAAAGTCAGCGAGGATCAAATTGACCTTATTAAGCCGAATTTGGGGGTCGAGCTAGATGTAGAGGAGTTGAAGGTGGTGAAGGACATGCTGAAAATTCTTCTGCCAACATACCGGCCATAAACAGTTGTCTTTGGTTTGTAAAACAGTGACATCTACAGCACTTGTTTCAATTATTCCAACCACTATTTGGAGTATGTTTGAATAAAGCTAGCTTGAATTTTGAATTATTGTTGCTTGATTACAGTATACTCCTACTGCATTTTATTATTTGACGGTTGCTAGCAAGGATAGTTAGCTGGTGTAATTTAGCAGTACAAGCGCAACAAAAGGAGTAAGTATTCAGAGTATTCAGAGTACCAATCACACAATAAAAAGCCAAAAGGCAATGTAGAAAAACATAGGAATCGTCTACTAGGATTACATTACATGTTCACAAACTCACGAGCTTCCTCGATCAAAGCAAGATCACACTGTAGTCTCACAGGGAGTACTCCATTTCTCTCAAGAGCTTGTTTCTTCATGTGTGGAATTGAATAATGATGGCTTCCTTTCTCCTTCATGATTTGCATCATGCATGTTTGATGTGTGAGAAAAATTCGATTTGACCTTTCCATTGGATATTGCTGAAATGCTTCATTGACTTTGGCAATAATTTCATCTATGTTTCTTGGGGATGATTTCTGAAACATTGCTTGAATACCTGCAAAAAATCCAAGATCTAAAATATTGAGATCTGGAGAATTGGGTGGCTGACACATTAGCTTTATGTCAAAACCATCTGCAGTTGCTGCTTGGGTGAATACTGCATCATTGACATCAATATGTGTTTTGGCATTGTCCTATTGGATAAAAATAGGTTGGCCGATATCCTCAGCAGGCTATTTCTGTTTTATTGCGGGCAAGACCATGTTCACAAGATACTCTCGGCTATCAGCCTTCATAACTGATGTCATTGCCTTTGTGATCAAGGTACCTCTCTCTCTGTACCTACTTTTCCTCTTGGCATACTCTTTTGTAACGAAGGAAAACGTCCCAATCTTTCCATCAAACGTGCATGTTCCATGTTGGTCAAATCTGGGTCTTGCAATTACCGTCAGGAACATCACCTTCGGAATAAAGGCCTTGTTCCTAATGCCCCTCTTAGGTCTTTATTCCTCAGGAGACAAAAAAAATTTCTGACATCTTCTAGTCAAGTAAAACCATTTTTCATCTATATGAACAACATTAAACATACCCCTAAAGGTTGGCACTTGAGGTAGGCTAGTTGGATCCAACATATCTAGGCAATACCTGACACGGGCTCTCATATTCTCATCAGTCAGTATAGGTTTGATGTCATTCGAGTGCCGCTTAATTTGCCTTCTTTAAACCTCCTATGCAATGTGCTTTTTGAAACATTCAACTCTGCAGCTAGGTCCTGGAGAGTGGTCCTATTCTTAAGAGGAACAGCTTTAATGTCTTCGGGGTTGATCTCAATCCTCTTCCGGCCACAATGATTTGCCCTCTTGCTAACCACACCATTCACGCCACCACTTGTGTAGCCTTGTTCCCATGTCCTCTGTACACATCTGCGAGAAACACCAAAGTGCGCTGCAACTGATGCTGAGACACCTCTTTTAAGAGTATCAGGTCCACCGGACATAGCCACAAGCATGGTGTACATATCCCTCCTTTGGTCATCTGTCCGCCATTGACGTCTCCTAACTGTAGAAAAACACAACTTACATTTTGTGACTATTCGATCTAAACAGAACTATACAACAAAAATACAAAACGTAGTTGTGCCAAAGTCTAACAGATTGAATTGACTTACTTGTACCTGCACCGCCTCCTTCGCCGTGGGCATGCTCCACATCGGTGTGGTTGCCGCTGTCATGCCCACCGTTGGCATGCTCCATGTCGGCGTGGTCACCGTTGTCATGCTCCATGTCGGCGTGGTCGCCACTGCCATGCCCGTCGTTGCCATGCTCCATGTCGGCGTGGTCGCCACTGCCATGCCCGTCGTTGCCATGCTCCATGTCGGCGTGGTCGCCACTTCCATGCCCGTCGTTGCCATGCTCCATGTTGGCGTGGTCGCCCCTACCATGCCCGTCATTGCCAAGCTCCATGTCGGCGTGGTTGCCGCTGCCGCTTCCACCACGTCCGCCGCTGCCGGAGCCTATGACACGACAAGTCAGGCCTAACCTCCGGCGGCGACCACGTCCGGCAACACCGCGTCCGGCGATGTCAGTCGTACAGTGGCCACGACCACGTACACCGCGGCCGACGACGTCAGGCGTACCGTGGCCACGGCCATGTACACCGCGGCCGGCGACGTCGATCGTACCGTGTCCATGTCCACGTACACCATGGCCGGCGACGCCACGGTCGGCTAGACCACGGCCAGTATCACCACGCCCAGCATGCCCTCTACCGGCGAGTCCAAGCCGTGTGGCCCCGCTACCGCTGATATTGCCACGGTTGTGTCCTCGTCTGTGCGTGCCATCTGCATTTTCTTGTTCAGCATGGCCGTTATCTTCTCCTCCATCATTGCTAGAACGGTCTCCCTCTTCAAAATCTCCTTTTGTTTTTGCAGACAACCGATAGCATCGATCAATTAGAGAGATTGACAAAGACAAGAAACCTGCAAAACATTGATCGGGACAGACAAACTAACCTTCGTCGCTGTCATCCCATTCCAGATCATAGTTAAGGTCGCTGAACGGACCACTGTAATCTTCAAATTCGTCCCAACTAGTTCTTTGATCGGGATCAGTTTCCGCCATGATTTGCAGCCCAAGCAATGGTGGTGGATTTTAGAAGGAAGAAAATGAGTAGGGCGCTCTTAGAGGTGGACGCTGGTGGGGGTCACCAAATCATTTCGAAAATTTGAGGATTATGCCGCTCGTGTGCAATTTTCCTCGTTCCCTCCAAGTACTCCAATCTTATTCCCTCTAATTTTTAGGATCCGTTTCAGCTGGAATTGCTCCACCGCGGTGCATGCGCCATGATTGGCTGTGAAGCGAGCCAAACCTAGCGGGAATCACTAGGTGCGCATGGCGGGATGCGATTCGGCTCGGGCAGGCAATCAAATCAGAGACGATTACGCTTGCATGGACAGAAAGAAATCCCGCTCCTTACGCTCGGCAGTCTCGCGCGTCATATCGCTAATTAATCACACGAGGGGTAAAAGAGTCCAGATTGGCATGCGCTAATTTTCGTGCAAAATCTCTTACGCGCCTTACATATTGGGACGGAGGGAGTACTAGGTAGGGAGAACACAAGTAATATCTCCAACTATCATTTAGCCTTCCTTGTTGCTGCGCTTAACAATGATACTCGGTACAACCTTGGCTCTCTTATTGCTCGCCGCCTAGCTGCTAGGGGGCCTATATATGGGGGCATCATTGCCTCGCGTATGGTCAATGCATTAGGTATTTTAGTAGACCCCAGTGATACTGTACTGGCACCACAGAGGCTTGACCTTGTTGCTATGAAAACTCATCACTTTGTCACTACTACTTCTGATTTGAACAGTTTAATATATAGGATGCTTTTCACTGACGAGGATGAAAGAGAGATCCCTTTGCCAGAACCTTCTTTGTTTAGTGTTCACAGGAGACCATGGTCGCGCTCCAAGGAAGAGTTGGACGAGAAGCTTCGCTTGGTGGGTTTCCACGAGCAGCACCAGGAGGATGTACCCTCCTATGACTACTCCGCATACTACGGAGGAACGTACTCGAGCTCGCACCAGGACGAGGGGACCTCCTCGTCATACTACGGTGACACATCATCCTGGCCGGCTTGGGATTGATACCCACTTAGGCCAAAAGCCTAAGCTTGGAGGAGGTACGCCGACACCGCACTCATCTCATTATCATGTTGCGTCGGTACTTTGTATATTCATGTTTCATTCTATTTTTAGTTTTCTTTCTTTCTTTGCTTTTGCTTTCTAAAACACAAAAAAAGACCAAAAATATTTCTGTTGTTTCTCTTTGGTTTGCTTCTTCTTTTTGCCTTGGTTTGTTTTTCCCTCTTTTGCTTTGTTTGAACTATTCGAAAACCCCAAAAAGATTTTGCTTTGCTTGTTCTTCCTTTTTGGTTCTTATTTTAAAAATTGAAAACAACAAAAATATTTGCCGTTCTTCTTTGGTTTTGTGAGTTTGCTACAGGGTTCAGCAGTCCTCAGTGGATATTGGTTTCATATTATTATTCAAGCCACACAAGTGAAGAGCAATAATGAGGATTAATGACAACTTGAGGCGTGGTAAGAGGCTGGTAACGAACTCAATTTTTTTCATTTTTGTACATATACTCATCACTGTGGGCATGCTTAGTCCGTTCATGTAAGGTGTATGTTATCTTTGGATGCTTAGTAGTTCTTGCTTTCTTATGATTATCTCTAGCTCGCTAATAGTTTGTAGCATGTCTTATGAATGTTGGCTCGCATTGCTCTATTCATAAATTGGTATGACACCATGGTATCCTCCTCTGAAAGTTTCATTTGAATTGACTTGGCACATGCTTACGCATGCACATGACTGTAATAATCAGTTAAACCTTGATGAATTATTTTGCCTTGAGGATCTTGAATCACTTTCATACCATGATTAGTCCTATTTTGTTGCAAGCATGATTATGACAACTATTGTTCTCTCTTTTGTCGCTCCCTTACTATTGCTAGCCTTCACTTACACTGAGTATGTTTTACTCAAGTTTCCAACTCCCTTAACCAATTATTTCCAAAGTGTCCACCATACCTACCTATTAGCATCATTTGCTACTTCCGCGCATATTCAATATGCCTTGTTTTCTTCCGAATAAAATGTTTGCTTGTTATGAGAAAGTTAGTTAGTAAAGCTCTCACAAACTTGATGGCACACTTTATTTTTCTTGCATTTAATAAACCTGAACCATTGTGTCCTTCTTTGTTGCGTATATGCTTGCGCTTTATAAGTTGAAGTTAGCAGAACCATGTTTCATGGGGAATGCTTTCAACATTTCATGGGTACTTAGTACCTCGTTGATATCATGTTCTTTTGCTTATGGATCCCGGCGATGTGAAATAAAAGTGGAACTTGTAAGATCATGGAGTTTGTATGTATGTTAGAGAAACGCCTGGGCCGCTAGCCTAAGCCATGCCTAATCATGGTGGAAACTTGCAGCATAACCATAATGAGCATTCTATGAAGCATCCTCAATAAAAATCTATGCACATAGTAAATAAAAAGATCACTGAGATGTTCATTGTCTGCTTGCCTTGTCATTTTGATTATGGGATAGCTCCTATGTCATGTGCAAGGGGTACCCCGTTGGCAGTTCTCTATGATACATATATACTTACAATGACAAGAGCTTACTTGTGACTGAAGTTGAGTAGCATGAGGATCGGTCTTCGTAAGTAAGGGGCATGAGGCTTCGATTTATAACTTGTCAAGCATACCTCTTAGTTGTGTCACTTTCACCTTAACCACATTAAAGATGCTTATGATAATGGCAATGAGAGCTCAAAGCTAATAAGTACCATACTTTCAGCATTTGGAAGCCTTTCAAACTATTCAAAACCCCTTGTTGAGTCTCCATATATTCTTTGAGCACCTTCTTGAGAGCATAGTTTTCATTCTTTGTGCTTGTCCCATTACTTGACTATTTGTGTTATGGCTTTGATGCTTGTATCTTTGACATCTTTACTTCTAGTCTTCACCTGAACTTCGGAGGTGCCTTGGCATTCACAATCAAAGGCAAGCGAGATACCACTCTATCATACCTTGTTATGAGCATTGCAATGTTGCTTATGTTTATGCTGCATGCTACTTATTATTTTTGAGTTGGAATCTCTTCATAGCTTGCAATGCCTATTAAGTAAACTTAGTTGCATACTCCTTATTATAAATTGTCTAAGTAGTTGATCACATGCTGAGAATATATACATCATATGAAGCAAATGTGTTTGTGAAAGTTCTTTTATCGCACTCAGTTTTCATCTGAATTGCTTGAGGACAAGCAATAAGCTAAGCTTGGGGGAGTTCATACGTCCAAAACGTATCTACTTTCCCGAACACTTTTGATATTGTTTCTCATCTAAACTTGTGTGATTTGGATGCAACTAACGCGGACTGACGCTGTTTTGAGCAGAATTTCCTTGGTGTCTACTTTTTGTGTAGAAAATTAACTATCAGGAAAAATCCCAGAAAATATGCCGAAAATCCTATTTCACCAGAAGACTCCCGGAGCCAGAATACGAGACGGAGGGGGGCTGGGCGCAGGCCACACCACCTGGCCGCGCGGGCAAGCCCAGGCCACGCCAGGGGGTGGTCTGTCCGCCCCAGACGCCCCCTCAGTCTCCCTCTTCGCCTATAAGTTGCCTTCTGGCCTAAAAACTCAGGGGGGTCGACGTTTTTTCAGAAGGAGTTCCGTTCCGCCGCCACCACCAGATTCCACGAAACAGCACCAGAAACTCCGTTCTGGCACCCTGCCGAGACGTGGAATTGGAGGAGATCATCGCCACCATCGCTTCTCCATCGACCATCCATGTTTCCCCCATCTATGAGTGAGTAATCCCCCACTGTAGGCTATGGGGATGGTAGGGATTGGATGAGATCGTTCATGTAATGGCATCAGATTGTTAGGGCATGGTGCCTAGTATCTTTTATTAGTGCTTTATGACTTTGTTCCGACTTGTTGTGCTTAATGCTTGTCACTAGGGCCCGAGTGCCATGATTTCAGATCTGAACATGTTATTGATTCATTATGATAGTATTGTTTATGGTCTTACCTACAAGGTGTATAAACACATTGTTGTCCAGAACCAATGGCCCCGAAGTGATAGAAATCGGGATAACCGGAGGAAATGGCTTTGATGTGAGGATCACATGTGTTCATAGAGTGTTAATTCTTTGCTCCGGTGCTCTATTAAAAGGAGCACCTTAATTGCCATTAGTTCCCTTGAGGCCCCGCTGCAAACGGGCTGGCAGGACAAAATATGTTGTGCAAGTTCTCATTGCGAGCACGTATGACTATATATGGAACACATGCCTAGGATTATCTAGTACTTGGATGCTTTATCTTATTTATCTGCAATTGCCCTATGTTCTGATTGCTATGTGAATTGTCTTGTCCATGCAACGCCCGTCCATCCATCCCTATGTCTACCGCACTCGAATCCTACTGTTTACTGCTATTGTTACTACTGTCTTTACTTTACTGCTGCTGCTACTTTGCTATTCCTACTATAAAATAGTTGCTACTGATAAACTGCTGTGAGCAAGATTGTTTCCAGTGCAGCTGAATTGACAACTCAGTTGTTGAGGTTTATAGATATTCTTTGGCTCCCCTTGTGTCGAATCAATAAATTGGGTTTCACTTCCCTCGAAAATACTGCGATACACCCCCTATACTTGTGGGTCATCAATTATCACCACAAACATCACAAGGTTTTATTAACTAGCTTCATTCTTTTTATTTGAGAAAAGTAATTTCTACTCATTGAAATTAACTAAGATTTAATATTCTCCAATTAAAATATGGGATCATGTGGACACATGTCATCACCACATATTCTAACATAAGGAAATGTGATTTAAAGGTTGGATCACATTTTAATAAGTTTAAGTTTAATACTTAATGATTTAAAGTGACTAGAAATGCCTATAAAGCATTATTTTGGTACTAGTACAAATTCATTGCATGCAAACCTTAATCTTATTACATATTCAGATATGTACGGTTAAGTGTGATTTTTGAGAGTTGAAATCAACTCAAAAGCTATTATGGTTGATTTTAGAAAAATGTTTGAAGTTGCAAATACTTTTGTCTTGTTATTTTTACTAGGAGAGATCTCTAACTCCAAATGATTTAAATCTAACGGGCTTGGATAGAGATTTTCAGTAGCTTTCCAACAAGATTGGAATCACTCAATTTGGTTCAGTAAATCTTCCTGAAATGATTTTTAAACTAAGGGACAGAATTGAGTTTAAACCTAAATAAAAAATCCTAATTTGAATTACTGGGTCAGCGCGGGAAATGAAATGGGCCAGCCCAGTGACGCTCAGCGGCGCAGAGGGCGGCTGACAGGTTGGTCCCGCTTATCAGCGAACATAAAACCTAAAACGGTATGGGACGATCTGAGCGCTATGATTAGAACCTAGATCAACGATCCACAATCATCGTCGACGACAGACTCGTCGTCGGCGAGACCGAACCCTAAACTGACGGTGGGGGTCTACTGGGGACATGCCAGGGCTCCAGCTAGTGCAGCGAGGCGGGCGATTGAATTGGACGGCGACGGCGGGCTCAAGCGAGGTCGCGGCAGCGACTGAGGTGGACGGAATCGACGATAGCGTCTCCTCCTCTGTTGCGGCTGCCTCCGGTGGAATTCTGGCGGCCTGCTGCTCGAGCTACTCCGGCGAGAGGTGGGAAAGGACTGGGAGTGAGAGGGGAGTCGAATGGTGTGGTGATTGAGGCTAGGGAAGGCCTCCTTATATAGACTCGAGGAGGGGACCGAGGGGGGCGACGGCGAGCTCGTCGGTAACGACGATACAAAGGGCTATCGGCATGGGCGGCGTAGGCGGACGGTGGCTTGCCTCCTGGCGATCCTCTACGGCTTTAGGGCGAGGCTAGGGGCAGTGGCATTTGGTCGGGAGCGTCACGCGCTCTGGGAAAGAGAGGCGGTGCTTGATGGCGATCACGGCGACTGTGGGTCGCGTGGCGGTGCACGGCTATAACAACCTCGGACCCTACGCTCTAAGTTCAAGCCTGGATGAACCGAAAGTTATTAAAATAGTACAGCGGGGGCCCAGGGGCCACCCACGTGTAGACCCATCGGCCGTCCTAACCACTTCCAAGACATCGGGACAAGAGCGAGCGGCGTAGGCAACAGGCGAAGAGATCAAATACATACACAAGTGAGTATGTATGCAAGCTACCTTACAACAGTTCTCAGAGCCATTCCATCTAAAAGAAATAGAAATATCGCAACGCCATACGGCAAGATCCAAATATCCTAGATAGAGATAGTAGTGTAGGATAGCTCCTCATACATCAAACATCAGAGTATCAAGCGGAAACAGGAAACAAGATCCGAGTACAGACAAGAAGCAAATCGGCATAAGATGCCACATAAATAAGCACATCCCGCCCACAGATCTCGCGGATCCCCATTCCCGGAATCTCTACACAGAGTGATCGTTGCCAACATCATCTGTCTCCTCCACCCAGTATCCATCTTGCGAATACACCTGTTCATCTGAATCAAACAATTTATCGTGTGAGACCCTAGGGGTACTAATCAAGTCTTTATGCCTCTAAAGGGGACATAACCTGGGGTGACGCAATTGCAGCAAAAGATAATAACTAACAAGTCTATAGATACTCGCTAACCATCCGCCTAACCAATGATAGACGGATGTCCGTTAATTAGACATAACAGTTATAACAGTATAAAGTACTAGATCCATCCTCCTTCTCGTTTACCAACGAGAAAGCGGACGAACAACCCATTTGTTGGCAGTTTTATTACTCATTCCATGAATATTGCACTATTTACTAGTCAGATATTTAGTCACATTAAAGACGATACTTTAGTTATACTTGTCTATGATCGAGAAACTGTGCTCCAAGTCGTCCATAACCCCGGACACGGCTTTCAAAAAGATTTACCCTGCAGGGGTGCACAAATAGCAACACACACTCGGTCAACCTCGGAAAAACCAACTCAAAACCCAACGAGGCATTCACGACAAAGCGATCACAGGATTCATAAAATATTTCAGGGGGCCACCCCACTAAGCTACCCGCAACAAAGTTGGCCGGCTCCGGAACGGACCTAGGGTTTGCGACGATGGCTGTAAACGACTGGGAACCCGAAAGTATGACTGGGCTCGTCGATACCACGAAAACGTGGCGCAATCCAAAATAGTACATGTGCTCCACTCACAATCTTAAATAAAGCGGTAAAACATGGCATAGTACAGGATAGTAAAATAAATCCCCAAACTAGTTTGTGGCCCCAAGAAATAGAAATGAATCAAGCTCTGGCTCAGGAGGGTCCATAAGGCCTCCCGGATGTGGATAGTGCGAAATAGTCAAGGAACGGGAATCAAGTACTCGGGGTCCTACGAGACACAAGTGAGCATGAAAAACCAAATAGCAGATATTGCTCACCGGTGCCGCTTTCATTAGTTATCCCATTACTACTCAGGTTAAGTTGTTTAGGTACCTCGTTATCCATCAGACACTCACATACCCTACACATGCTGTTCTACGACTCTCATGGCTCAAACAACTCCTGTAGTAATGGCTCATAGGATGGAGGAACAAGCTTCGGTGGGGTTTAAAAATAAAGGCTATGCAGTACTTGGGATTCAATTTAATGCAATCGCGACTCAATGATGCAAGAATAAGATAGAGGCAATAGGTACTATATGTATGCAAGCATGTGATAGTACTTGCGTGGCAGCTCAGTTGAAGCGAGAGACGGATCTGGGTAGTACTTCTGGGATTCCTGATATTTCCCCTGCTCGACGTCTATTCGAAAGAAGAACCAAACAACAAGGGCCAACATAAATAAAGTGCACAAGCATATAAATAAAATGCGACAAGCAAACAAGCATGCCATGATGAATGATGCACAATTTACATGGCAATAAGTAGCATGGCATGGGTGAGGTGTGGGGTACACGAATAAAGCATTTTATTAGGTTTTAGTCAAGTTTTATTGCAATAAACAGTTCTGATTTTTAATAATGACATGATGCATGCTTCAATTCAAAACATGGAATGCATAGTTAGAACGGGCTCGTCGCGCTGATCGATTTCAACATATTATTTGCCAAATTTGGACTTATAGAATTAAAGTTATTAATTAATTAAGAAAAGACATTTTTAATGCAATTAAACAATTTTCGAAAATTTCAAATAGTCAAACATTCTTTTGGATGGCATATTTGAAATCCTCACATTTTTCTGGTTCAAAAACATATATCATTTGTATTATTTGGGTTTATTAATAAAAAGTTATTGATTTCTGGATAATATAACATATTAACCATTTTCAGAAATTGTTTTTATTAAAAGAAAAAGGATCTGGAACTTTTGTCACCGGCTCAGACTTACCCACGGTGACCGACACGCGGGCCAGGGTCAGGAGCGGGGCCACCTGCGTGCGCGCCCAGCCCGGACGCGACATGTGGGCGAGCCGAGGACGGCGGGAGGAGGCGAGAAAAAGTACAGGGGCTTTTAGGCAAAACCTACCGCGTCGGACTGCCGAAACTGAATCTGCGATCTGGGAGTACAGTAGCTGCTCCCGATTTTGATTGAAGATGGTGAGAGATTGGCTGCAGAACTTGCGACGACGCAAAAAGCAAAGATGTAGAGGAAAAGTTGGTCTACAACTTTGGTGTTTGGAGCTTCGCCAACAGAGGTCTGCAGTGCATGGGGCAAGGGGAAGAACAGACAAGAAAAAACGTGACAGAGGCTGACGAAACTGAATAAACGCGTCGCCAAACGAGCTAGCTGGTCTGATCTTCGGAAGACGGTGGCGAGCACAGCTGCGAATCTCACTACGCCGTAAAAACAAAAGTTGTAGAGGAGATCAAGGGCTTCATCTTTTGTTCACGATTCGTCGCCGGAGAAGGTCTGCAGAGGCCGGAAAACGGCGAGGAACAGAGGCGATCTAGCCTGGTTCAGACTGATGGGAAAAAGACCAATCCATCGAGCGAAACTACGATCTTCAGCAGGCGATTCCCGGAGTTGTGGTCGACGGATTGTCACGTGGTTTGATTCTGTGCTAAGCGGGGACAACCCTCTACGCCTTCAGGTGCTCAGAGGCACCGGAGAATGATGGCGGAGGCAGGAATCTTGCCAGGAACAGAGGGCGTGCGCAAGACGTCCTGGACGGATGCTGCTACCTGTCTGCGCGCGCGCGCTGCTGTTTCTGTCCAGTGAACGGGCGTGCGCGTGCTGCGGTGCAGTGTGCGCGGCGAGGTGATGATCGGCATCGCTCCGGTGGTCGAACGAAAAGCAAGGCACATGGAGGTACATGGGAGGGCAAGAGAAGAAGAGGGCTCACCGGCGTGCCCCTAGACGAGCGGAGCCTGCCGAGGTAGAAGAGGACGGCATAGAGAGGAAGGAGGCCCTGGCGACGTGATGGCGTCCACGTGCTGTAGTGCTCCACGCCTGCTCCACCGCACTCCCGGTGAGGTGCGGCTCCGGTAGAGCGACGCCGAGCTCAGGATCCCGATCTGGGGAAGGGTGGATGGGGACGACACTTGTGCCAGCTGCTGCTGGGGCTTTCTTTAACAGGAGCGAGCGAGAGCACGCACAAAGATGTGGCTTGGTCGATCACGTGTGGCTGCCAGGGAGAAGAAAAACAGGCCAGGTTGGGAGGGGTCAGACCAGAGAAGGGAGGTGCAGCCCGGTGCAGCTTGCGGTTCAGCACATGGAAGAGAGAGGCTCGGCTGGGAAAACCAGGGATCTAGGGTGGATGTTAGGCTAGGGTTTTAGACTAGGTTGAAACAAGGAATTAGACTAGGTAATGTCATGTTTAGCTAGGGTTAAAGAGGGACAGGAAGAGAGAGATTAGCTAGCTAGTTTAAGTAAGCATGTAGGGTTTAGGTGGAGTAGATGGTTAGTGATAAGGTAGAGGTAAGATCTCCTCTTTATATTTGTTTGGTTTTGAATCTATTTTCCAAACCTTGTTTGAAACACATACAAAAAAACCAACAAGGCCCCAAAACGAATTTTAGAAGAACCAAATATTTAAAAGGGTCTAATATTTCATGTGGCTAGATTAGGTGGTTTTATATGGCATGTGCATGCAATAATGCACAATTACATGCATGTGAGACAAATGCATGCATGTGGTGGTGTAAGAAAAGAGAAAACAAAACAAGATTTGAGGTGAACAAAAATAAGGATAATATTGGTGGATCCATACACTATACATGGATGGGCATGAGATAAATACCAAGAACCAAATGTTA
Organism: Avena eriantha; assembly: GCA_910589775.1. Lineage (NCBI taxonomy): Eukaryota > Viridiplantae > Streptophyta > Magnoliopsida > Poales > Poaceae > Avena > Avena eriantha. The sequence continues at coordinate 343,371,447 of OU342744.1, forward strand.
GGGCCCACATATACATGTATGGTGGTGTTAGAATGGATTCCAAAGAGAGATGAAATTGACAAGTTAATAGGTGGAAAGGATTAAAGAGATATGCCCTCAACTCAACTTGGGCATGAAGCAATTTATCAAGAAGCAACTACAATTCATCAAAAGGCAAATACAAGTAATATGAATGCATATGAGAGAAGAAGCAAATGGAAAAGGATTTCATATGATGCTCAAATGCAAGGTGGCATGATGACATGAGCATGATATAATAATATGTAGGAAGTAGCATTTTATTATTGGACCATGTAGCATTACAGATGTTAGACAGATGGCATGGTACAATGGCCGTGTCTGGCGGGGTGTGGGTGTCGAGGCGGAGCGGCGTGCGCGGTATGGGGTCAAGGCACGGTCTGCTGCGTGCTGGTGGCAATCGCGCTCTGGCGCGCTCTGGCTTGCTCGCAGAGAGAAAGGGCGGCGATGCTGGGGAGTGGTCTAGGGGATGGGGTTGATCGAGGGGTGGACCATGGGCGACGGTAGGGTTGGGCGGAGCTAACGGGCACGCTGGTTTGGCGCGGCCTGGTCCCTGGCGTGCTGCCCGCGTCTGACCGGCGATGACCTCATTTGGGCAGAGCGCCACTACTGCAACAGCTAAGGGGGAAGCTAGTGGATGGCTTCGTTGGACTCAGGGGGATAGAGGAGAGTAGATAGGGTCCAATGGGGGACAAGGGTTTAACTTAGCAACAGTAATAGTTAGGCAGATGATCTCTGCCTGCCACCTGTTCGACAGAATGGCCACAAGAACAAAATGTTGGAATTTTGAGCTGATTTTTGGTGGAGTGATGTAACTTAAGCTTAAGCTTCTATGTGTGCTTTGGTTTTTTAAATGGAGTTCATTTGAGTGGTTTTTGAATTAGTGTGATCTATACATATGAACTACATTCAATTTTCAATTGTCATTTAAATTTAGTGTTTGAAAGTTTTTGGGATGAAACAAAGTGGGCCTTGGTACATCACTACTTGTACTAGCAAGGGTGCAAATAACCACAATTGTTTCTGTTAAGATTTGAGTGCTAGGAATGCCCAAAGTAGGCTAGGTGATTAAAATGGCAAAATTGACCATTTGCTTTATTTATTCTTTTTGATTTCTTTTCTTTGGGATTTGCTTGGGTATGATCTAGATGATGTTTAATTCACCTTAGAATCATTTTACAACCAAAGTATCACTCAAACATGGCAATTCAAAACAACTCCTAATTTAAATGCACACACATATGAATGCTTAATGATTTTCAATGGAATTTTTTTGTTAACCCTAAATTGGGAAGATTTGATCTTGATTAACCTTGGATTAAGTTTTGGGATGTTACAAACCTTCCTCCCTTAAACAAAATCTCGTCCCGCTATTTACGGAAGAAAACTAGGAACTAAAGAGATCTGGGAACTCTGTCCTAATGTAATATTCCCGCTCCCAAGTAGCTTCTTCTTCGGTATGGTTGCTCCACTGAATCTTGAGAAATTTGTTACTCTGGGTCCTGGTGGTTCTCTAAGCTTCCTCCAAGATACGGATGGGTACTTCACGATATGTCAGATCCTTGTTGATATCAACAGCTCGGTGATTGTTGTTCTTGAATACTTCCGTCTTCTCTAGCACTTCTAGGCATTTGCAAAGTAATAAGATATGGAACACATTGTGGATGGCTGACATCTCTTCTGGCAGTTCCAGTTGATACGATACTTCTCCTCTGCGATTCAGAATCTTGAAGGGTCCAATATATCTGGGGGCTAACTTTCCTTTCAGACTAAAGCATTGCGTTCCCTTCAATGGTGAAACCTTGAGATACACAAAATCTCTGACATTGAAAGTCAGGTCTCTCCTTCTCTTGTCAGCATAACTCTTCTGTCTGGATTGGGCGGTCTTGAGGTGCTCACGGACTTTGTGAACCTTCTCTTCGTCTTCTCGGAGAATGTCGGGTCCAAAGATTTGACTCTCTCCTACTTGCGACCAATTCAAAGGGGTACGGCACTTTCTTCCGTATAGGAACTCAAATGGTGTCATTTGTAAACTAGCTTGATAACTATTGTTATATGAGAATTCTGTGAAAGGCAGGCAATCTTCCAATTTTGATCCATACTCTAACACACAAGCTCTCAACATATCTTCTAAGATCTGGTTGACTCTTTCAGTCTGTCCATCAGTTTGCGGGTGATAAGCGGTGCTGAAATTCAACTTGGTTCCTAATCCTTCTTGGACTTTCTGCCAAAATCTTGAGGTAATTGGGTTCCTCGATCCGATACTATGGTCTTGGGGGTTCCATGCAGACTAACAATTATATCAATGTACAACTCTACTAACTTCGAACTTTGGTAGGTAGTCTTGATAGGTATAAAGTGAGCTACCTTGGACAGTCTATCAACGATGACCCATATTGAGTCATTTCCCCTACTAGAAGTAGGCAAACCGGTGATAAAGTCCATTCCGACATAATCCCATTTCCATTCCGGAATCTGCAATGGTTGCAACAGTCCTACGGGTCTCTGATGCTCTGCTTTGACTCTTTGACAGATGTCACACTTGGCGATGTAGCTTCCGATTTCTCTCTTCATCTTGTGCCACAAAAATTGCTCTTTCAAATCTTGATACATCTTCATTCCTCCGGGGTGGATAGAATAAAGAGTATCATGAGCTTCTTGCATGATAATTTGCTTCAGCTCCGAATCTGCTGGCACACAGATACGTCCTTTGTACCATAGAACTCCTTCGTCTTCGGTGAATCCAGGTACCTTTCCTGTACCAATACGGCGTTTGATTCCGTCGATACTTTCACTTCCCTTCTCGGCTTCCTTGATTTGACTGATCAAGGTGGGTTGAAGTTCAATGCTAGCTAGAAATCCCTTGCTAACTAGCTCAGTTCTAAACTGCTCCAACTCCTCATACAAACTTGGCTGCTTCTCCTTGATCACGGTGTTTGGCCTACACGGCAATCTGCTAAGAGCATCCGCTACCACGTTGGCTTTGCCTAGGTGATAGTGAATGTCAAGGTCATAATCCTTGATTAACTCTATCAATCTCCTTTGCCTCATATTCAGCTCCTTCTGAGTGAAAATATATTTCAAGCTCTTGTGGTCTGAGTAAATCTCACAGCGATTACCCATAAGATAATGACGCCATGTCTTCAATGCCAAAACAACGGCTGCTAATTAAAGATCATGGGTCAGATAGTTCTGCTCATGTTGCTTTAGTTGTCGAGACAGATAAGCGGTGACTTTGCCTTCTTGCATCAATACACATCCGAGGCCAATCTTGGATGCATCACAATACACATCAAACGACTTCTTGATATCTAGCATGATCAATATTGGGGCTGAAATCAATCTCTTCTTCAGTTCTTGGAAACTGGCTTCACATTTGTCGGTACATTCAAATTTCTTGTCCTTCTTCAACAATTGGGTCATGGGTCTGGCGATGCTCGAAAATCCTTTGACGAACTTGCGGTAATATCCCGCTAATCCGAGAAATGCACGGACTTGGGTTTGAGTGGTTGGGGCTTCCCATGCTTCGACATCTCTGATCTTGGTGGGATCAACAGAGACTCCTCCGACAGACACAATATGTCCTAGGAATCCTACTTCTTTCAGCCAAAACTCACATTTGCTGAACTTGGCATACAACCGATGCTCTCTCAGGGTTTCTAGGATGATTCTCAAATGTTGTTCATGCTCTTCTTTTGACTTGGAGTAGATGAGGATATCGTCGATAAACACAACGACAAACTTATCTAGGAAATTCATAAAGATCTTATTCATGAAATAAGCAGGGGCATTGGTTAATCCAAAAGACATGACCGTATACTCGTATAAACCATAACGAGTAGTAAAGGCGGTCTTCGGAATATCCGTTGCACGAATCTTAAGTTGGTGATAACCAGTCCTAAGATCAATCTTTGAGAACACTTGGGCACCAGTCAACTGATCAAATAGATCCTCTATCTTTGGCAAAGGGTACTTGTTCTTGATAGTGACGTCATTCAACTTCCTGTAATCTGTGCACAAACAGTTGCCTCCATCTTTCTTGTCGACGAATAACACTGGTGATCTCCATGGCGATGCGCTTGGTTGAATCAAGTCTGTTGCTAACATCGCATCCAACTGCTTCTTCAATTCTACTAACTCTGAGGGGTTCATGTTATAGGGTCTTTGGGCTATGGGTCCAGTTCCGGGGATTAGTTCAATAATGAACTCAATATCCCTATCTGGGGGCATACCGGGCAATTCATCTGGGAATACGTCAGGGTATTCATAGACTACTCTGACTTGGTCTATGGTGGGTAGGGCTAGACTCTTGTTGCACTTGAATTGACGGGGTAAGGTTTCAGATATATGTTCTACTGTTACTCCCGAGCTACTGGTCATGGTGATGGCTTTCTTAGCACAGTCTATCAGTCCTTTATGCTTTGAAATCCAATCCATACCTAGTACTACATCCAATCCTTTGGTTCCAAGTACTATTAGATTAGCATAAAAATCTATCTCATGTATTCTGATAGGCACAGTTTGCAAATTTTTCTAGCTTTTGTAGTTGAACCAGGAATTTGAACTATCATGACATGCTTCAAGTTGGTTGGGTGGATCTTACTAGTGCATGCAAATTCTTTGGTGACAAATGAGTGTGATTCTCCAGAATCAAACAACACTCTTGCTAAAACTGAGTTGACAGAAAACATACCCAGCACTACATCTGGCGCTTCTTGGGCTTCTTCGGCGTTCATGTGGAAGAGGCGGCCGTTGCGGTTGTGAGGGTTCCCTGGGGCAAATCTTCTTCCTGGTTGAACACGACGCTGCTATTGAGGGGGGGCATTCACATTGGCAGTGGCGGCAGTCTTTTTGGGACATTCATTGGAATAGTGACCCTTCACTCCACACTCGAAACAAGTGATCTAAGACTTGTCTTTAGCTGCGACGGGCACGGCATTGCTTCTAGTCGAGGTGCGGTGTTGTTGTTGTTGTTGCTCTTGGGAGGTGCACGGGTGAAATTGTTGGCGTTGTCGGGGTTGTTGTTGTTCCCTCCGGACTTCACATTGCCTCCGCTACAGTTGGGGTAGCTTGGACGAGACATTGGGGGTCGGTTGTTCCTCGGTGCATACCCTGCAGACGGGTTGGGACGGTACTTCTAGTGACTGTTGGATCCAGCTTGGTGCATCATACGGCGTTTGCAGTTGTCGTTTGCCTGGTTAATCTTCCCTTCCATCTGAATGGCCGAATCGACTAGCTCTTCGAGATCCTCGAAGCAGATGTTGACGAGGACAGTCTGCATCTCATCATGCAGTCCGTTCAGGAATCTCTCCTTCTTCTTGGCCTCCGTGTTGATCTCATCAGGTGTGTGCCTGGCAAGCGATAGGAATCTGTCACGATACTCCACTACAGTCATTCGGCCTTGCTTCATTTCTCTAAATTCATCCCTCATTCTGGTGACTAGGCCCTGCGGCACGTGGGTGCGGCTGAACTTGATTTTGAAGGCTTCCCATGTCATCACTTGACCATGGTTCATCATGTGAATGCTGTTCCACCAGCCTCTTGCATCTCCTGCCAAGTAGTGGGTGGCAAAGAGAACTTTCTCGTTGTCATCAACTCTGGCTACTTCTAAATTGTTCTCCATTGTCTATAACTAGTCATCGGCATCTAGTGGGTTCTCCGAAGTGCTAAAGATTGGGGGTTGGTATTCTAGAAGTTTTTTAGCTTGGATCCTTGATGATCCTGATTTCCATGCCCTTGGTTGTTTTGGGCCATTTGGGCGATCTGCTACAGTGTTGCTAAGTTGGCCTGGCGCTCTGCCCTGCTTGCTTCACGGTCTACAACCAGCATTTGCATAATCTGCAGCATTGGGTCCTGCGATGAGCTGCTCCCTCTGGGGTTTCCACGAGTCATCTGAAGATTGAGATAGATAAAGGGGTAAGAGGGAAAGTTCTAAGGTTCATGGTTTTGGTTTCAAAGCTAAAACTTCGAATTTGACTCAGGTTTTGCAACTAACTTCTTTTCATTCATTCAAACAAGCACACGATACAAACACACACATACCACAACAACAAGGGAAAACAGATGGTTTTAAGAACCATTCTGTAAGCTACGGTACAATGGGACTGACTCTCATGCTACGACAGTGCTCTAGGGCATCTACTCATTATCGATGAAGTCGGAGTCATCATCGTCGGTGTGGAAGTCCACGACATCCTCCTCCAGAAAGTCATCATCATTGCTGAGGTAAGAATCCATATCTCCCTGGATGTCTTCACCTGCCTCTTCTTCCTCCTTTGCTGCAAGTTGAGCTTCTTGCTCCTTGATGGTCTTCTTGAGGTCGACCACCTTCTTGTGAAGACGGCCAATGGTGCGATCCTTCTTTTCATGCTGGCGGCGAAGAGACTGACGATCCTTGACAAGTAGTGAGAAAATCTAGGCCTTCTGGGCGGCAATGGCAAGGTTGTGGTTGGCGAACTCCCTAGCGTTGTCCAATTCCTTCTGGCGGTCGTACAACAGGAAGTCAAGGTTCTCCACTTGACGCTTCAACTCTGGGTGACTTGGCATCTTCATTGGCATTCCCATGAAGTCACGCCTTGCATAGTGAACGAAGCGCGTTCCTTGGATTTGGTTGACACTCAGGGCACACAGACGTGCGAGAGCTTCATGCATTGCCCTGGCTAATCCATCTAGCCAGTTGTTCTCTCTTACGGGGAACTGGATTCTCCCGGACATTGGTGCTTCTATACTTCCTCGAAGATCAGCGATGACTAGACATTGTAAATCTCCTCCTGGGGGTCTAGGAAGTTGAGCTCCAAGAAACTCCGGATGTGGGCGTCCCAAGAGCTCAGATAGTGAATCTAGATCCCTCTCGAAGATCAGTTGGCCTCCGTTGCCCAACTGGTAGAACTTGTTGAACTGAGTCTCCATCTACAAGAATTAAGGATGAGGAAGTTAGTGAAGTGATCAAGTGTGTCAAATTTTATGTAGTAATGTAAGAATTGGAGGAACATGAATTTTTGAGAGAGAATGAATTCCCAAGGGTAAGAGAGGACACAGTTTTTCATAAATACTCACTTTGGTTTTGAAATTAAGTTTTTGTTCGGTCGTCCATTCTAACTAGGGTCTCCTATGGTCAGGATGGCTCTGATACCAACTTGTCAACTCCCGGATTTTTAATCCTAGGTGCCTGTTATGTCATACATCGCAATCCCAGGATTACCATTTTTGCGAGACATAACAGATTGGATATCACAATGCATCATCCATTACAAACCATAATAAGGTCTTACACGAATAAAGGATCTCATGATCTAGTCTTAATACAACAAGCAGCGGAACAAATAATAAGCTTAGCGGTGGGGTCCATCTTCAGTGGCACAGGCAATGCTGACGATGGAAGATAGTCCTAGTTATCATAGCCGTCCTGCTGTCCGTCATCTTGGTAGTCTCCTTCATAGTCTGGCGATAGGAATAGTCAGGGACAAAAGCCATGAGTACTCTTTAAGTACTCGCAAACTATCACTAACAAGTAAGGTAGTTCTAGTGGGAAAAGCTAACTCTAGGTTTATTTGTAAAGTTAAATTTGAAACCTAAGCTGAGTTCAGAAACAAAGAAAGATAAAATAAAGTTCTAGAATCACTTAAGTTGGGAAGCTAGTGTCATATTCACAACCCTATTATGGTCAAGTCAAGATTCATCATTGCTATCATAAGTCATTTTGAAAACATCTGACAACGAAATAGTATGGCCACTCCAACTGTCCATAACCGCGGACGTGGCTATTCAAATAGTTTGACACTCTGCAGAGGTGGTACACTTTCACCACAAGATTCGATACATCTGTCAGGGATAACCCTGAATCATCATACTTAGTATGCAGATAATCAAACATAACCTTTCCTTTACACACCCTAGTATAAGCACCTCTCCTATGACCACGGCCTCCCAACCATGATCATCTGTCATCTTGGGCACTGTATAGGTGGACAACATTGAGAGGTAGCCTCAGCTCAAACCTCTCCCGCGAGGGAACTAATACTAATGCATATAAACTTCTGGCTAAGCCTTACCCAATTCAGGTATTGTGGTTGTACGGTAAAATTGGAATGGTATCGCATCCGAACCCAACCATCAGTTTTGTAAAAGGGTTAAGGCTTATGCCTCAACATTTTCATCATCATAAACCATTTGTGTTTCTCAACACATGTCAAAACATCTCAATAGAATGACTCATCATTCCAAGGTTTTCACAATTCATTTTCACCAAGTGTTCCCATCTAAAGTGACTCAAGTTTTGATTTAGCTCTAAGCTACTAGGTTAAGAGTGTTCACTAATAGGGGATGCTAAGATCAATCTCATGCCATAGAGTGACATCTAAGATTATCTAGATAGGTCAAGTTTTATACTTTTTATGCTACCTTCAAACAAGTAAAGGACTTTAATAAAGTAAAGAAAGTAAAAGCTTGGAAATAAAACTTGGGGTAGGTAATGGTCAAAGTGGTATAACCCAAAGCATGCCTAATGCATCTTGCTTAGGTTATCTAACTTGCAAGGGTTAGCTTGCATTGTTAATGATGGCTTGCTAGTATAATACTTGCAAGTGTTATCTTGCCTTGGGTAGTGCAGTGGTTGAAGTTTTCTTCCTCCTCCTCTTGATAGAACTCCTCCTCCTCGAAAGCTTGGTCGGTACTATCGTCTATAAATACATACGGGATACACAATCACCAAACAATACTTAACTAGTCTACTTAGCACACTAAGGCACACATTTGATGATCTATTATCACCACAAGCATCACAAGGTTTTATTAACTAGCTTCATTCTTTTTATTTGAGAAAAGTAATTTCTACTCATTGAAATTAACTAAGATTTAATATTCTCCAATTAAAATATGGGATCATGTGGACACATGTCATCACCACATATTCTAACATAAGGGAATGTGATTTAAAGGTTGGATCACATTTTAATAAGTTTAAGTGTAATACTTAATGATTTAAAGTGACTAGAAATGCCTATATAGCATTATTTTGGTACTAGTCCAAAGTCACTGCATGCAAACCTTAATCGTATTACATATTCAGATAGGTATGGTCAAATGTGATTTTTGAGAGTTGAAATCAACTCAAAAGGTATTATGGTTGATTTTAGAAAAATGTTTGAAGTTGCAAATACTTTTGTCTTGTTATTTTTACTAGGAGAGATCTCTAACTCTAAATGATTTAAATCCAACGGGCTTGGATAAAGATTTTTAGTAGCTTTCGAACAAGATTGGAATCACTCAATTTGGTTCAGTAAATCTTCCTGAAATGATTTTTAAACTAAGGGACAGAATTGAGTTTAAACCTAAATAGAAAAATCCTAATTTGAATTACTGGGTCAGCGCGGGAAATGAAATGGGCCGGCCCAGTGACGCTCAGCAGCGCAGAGGGCGGCTGACAGGTTGGTCCCGCTTGTCAGCGACACATAAAACCCGAAACGGTATGGGACGATTTGGGCGCTACGATTAGAACCTAGATCAACGGTCCACAGTCATCGTCGATGACGGACTCATCACCGGCGAGACCGAACCCTAAACGGACGGTGGGGGTCTACTGGGGACGTACCAGGGCTCCAGCTAGTGCGGCGAGGCGTGCGATCAAACTAGACGGCGACGGCGGGCTCAGGCGAGGTCACGGCAGGGGCTGACGTGGACGGAATCGACGACAGCGTCTCCTCCTCTGCTACGGCTGCCTCCGGTGAAATTCCGGCGGCCTGCTGCTCGAGCTGCTCCGGTGAGAGGTGGGTAAGGACTGGGAGTGAGAGGTGAGTCGAATGGTGTGGTGATTGAGGCTGGGAAAGGCCTCCTTATATAGGCTCGAGGAGGGGACCGAGGGGGCGACGGCGAGCTCGTCGGTGACGATGATACAGAGGGCTATCGGCATGGGCGGCATAGGCGGGCGGTGGCTTGCCTCCTAGCGATCCTCTTTGGCTTTATGCCGAGGCTAGGGGCGGTGGCATTTGGTCAGGAGCGTCACGCGCTCTGGGAGACAGAGGCGGTGCTCGATGGCGATCATGGCGACTGTGGGTCGCGCGGCGGCGCACGGCCGTGTCTGGCGGGGTGTGGGTGTCGAGGCGGAGCGGCGTGCGTGGTATGGGGTCAAGGTGCGATCTGCTGCGTGCTGGTGGCAATCGCTCTCTGGCGCGCTCTGGCTTGCTCGCAGAGAGAAAGGGCGACGATGCTGGAGAGTGGTCCAGGGGCTGGGGTTGATCGAGGGTGGACCATGGGCGACGTTAGGGTTGGGCGGAGCTAACGGGCACACTGGTTTGGTGCGGCTTGGTCCCTGGCGTGCTGCCCGCGTCTGGCCGACGATGACCTCATTTGGGCGGCGCGCCACTTCTGCGACGGCTAAGGGGGAAGCTAGTGGATGGCTTGGTTGGACTCAGGGGGACAGAGGAGAGTAGATAGGGTCCAATTGGGGACAAGGGTTTAACTTAGCAACATTAATAGTTAGGCAGATGATCTCTGCCTGCCACCTGTTCGATAGAATGGCCGCAAGAACAAAATGTTTGAATTTTGAGCTGATTTTTGGTGGAGTGATGTAACTTAAGCTTAAGCTTCTAGGTGTTCTTGGGTTTTTGAAATCGAGTTCATTTGAGTGGTTTTTGAATTAGTGTGATCTATACATATGAACTACATTCAATTTTCAATTGTCATTTAAATTTAGTGTTTGAAAGTTTTTGGGATGAAACAAAGTGGGCCTTGGTACATCACTACTTGTACTAGCAAGGTGTGCAAAGAACCACAATTGTTTCTGTTAAGATTTGAGTGCTAGGAATGCTCAAAGTAGGCTAGGTGATTAAAATGGCAAAAGTGACCATTTGCTTTATTTGTTCTTTTTTATTTCTTTTTCTTTGGGATTTGCTTGGGGATGATCTAGATGATGTTTAATTCACCTTAGAATCATTTTACAACCAATGGATCACTCAAACATGGCAATTCAAAACAACTCCTAATTTAAATGCACACACATATGAATGCTTAATGATTTTAAATGGAAAAGTTTTTGTTAACCTTAAATTGGGTAGATTTGATCTTGATTAACCTTGGATTAAGTTTTGGGATGTTACAATCCAAAGTTGTTCGGAGTGAGCCAAAAGATGTTTCGGGTCAAGAGGAATTTAATAATATGTATTTATATATTAATTATTGGAATTAATATTAAATAAATATTTAAATTAAAATTAAAAGGGAAACTTCCCTAATGGGTCAATTCCCTAGAGGGGAAAAGGCCCAAGAGGGCAAGCTGCCCAAGGTGTTTCCACCTAGGAGGCCGCGCGGGTGGGGCCCACCTGGGCGCCGGCCCCTCCTCTCCTTGGCACCTTCCCTCCTCCAAGTTTAATCTCACCCTGAGACTTGGCAAGGTGGTGGTCTCCCCTTTTCCTCTCTCAATATAGGAGGGTCCTATAGGAGGAAAATACAACAACAATTGAGATATTTTCTAAGAATATTTTCTTAGAGAATTTCCCCTCTATCTTCTCTCTTGCAACCACGGTCTCGAGTCAGGGTTGTGAGCTCAACGGAGTGCTTCGCTGCGGCACGCTGTTGTGTTGCATGGATCCCAGCCAGAAGATCTACTTCTACACTCTTGGCAGGGATTATAGAGCTAGAGGTCGTTGTCGTGCACCAGACGTGTGCGAAACCACGGAGGTGCTGCCACTTGTGGAACCCGGGTTGTCATGCAAGGACCTTGGATGACTTGCGAAGATCTTCGCGACTTTGAGGTCAGCTATGAGTTCGACTATTTCATCCACGTTCCACGTAGACATTAAGCGCTTTCGGTCTTCAAGGGTATGTTAATGTAACCTTCTCCGTTAGAGAAATTACTCATAGATAGATCCTGGCAATTGGTGTTGTGCTAGCTAAGAAAAATTTGTGTTTTCTCCTATGAACCCCTTCAGAAAAATCAAAGTTCTTTCATTCAATGGCCACCTAAAGGTACAAAAGGAATAATATATCTCAACTTAGTTTGCCAAATAGCTATGTTGTCACTTCACATGAGGGTAAAGTAAAACTCTTATTTACACTTACAAGCAAAGGTTGGGAACAAATAATAATGCTTGGGAACAAATAATAATCCTGATATGACTCTAGATTTAGCTGCTCTCATCACTCCTATCCCAGGTTTAGAGGAACTGTCTGCTCTCTTTTCAACTGAGGAGATTGACATTGTGGTGAGGCAAATGCCACCCAACAAAGCTCCTGGCCCAGATGGCTTTAATGGTCATTTTTTGAAGACATGTTGGCACATATCAAAGCACATATGTATACAAGTTCTGTAATGATTTATATCAGGGGAACTTGGATCTAAAGAGTTTAATATGGTCCACATCACCTTAGTTCCAAAATAGGATCACCTGAAAATGTTAATGATTTCAGGCCCATTACCTTGCTTAATTACTACCTTAGGATCCTTGCCAATAGGCTCCAAAAAGTGGTATTTAATATAGTACATAAAAATCAATATGGCTTCCTGAAAGGTAGAGCTATCCAAGATTTCTTAGCTTGGGCATTTTAATTCATTTATCAATGTGAATTCTAAAAAAGGGAAATTATTCTATTAAAGCTTGATTTTGCAAAGTATTTTGATACTATAGATCATCAGACAATGCTAAAAATAGTGAAGAAGATGGGATTTGATAGAAAATGATTAAGATGGATTGAGATAATATTTAATTCTAGGAAACCATCTATCCTTCTAAATGGTGTACCTGGCAGACAATTCCATTGTAAAAGCGGAGTTTAGGCAAGGAGATCCACTGTCCCCTTTGATTTTTGTTCTTGCAACAGACCTCTTACAAGCAACAATCAATAAAGCTTTTAGGAATAATATTCTCTAGGCCCCTTTTTCTCCTGACTTTGGAGTGGATTTCCACGTTCTACAATATGCAGATGACACTATAACCGTTATGCCTGCAAAAATGGACCAAGTAACTATCATGAAAGACCTTTTAGATAACTATGCTGCCTCCATTAGTCTTTGCATCAATTAAAGTAAATCTATTTTGGTACCTATGAATTTATCCGAGGAATTAATAGGTGTTCTGGCTGGTAGTATGGGATGTGATACTGGAAATAGGCCCTTCACCTATCTAGGGCTGCCCTAGGTACTACAAAGCCTACAATACATGATCTGATCCCATTGTTTGACAGAATTGAAAGAAACTTGACTGCAAATTTTATGATGATGATGTCTTATAGTGGGAGAACCACTTTTATTAATGTTGTACTAACCTCCATCCTTATGTTCCCTATGTGCACTCTGAAAATACCTAGAAAATTACTAGAGTATTTGGAGAAAATAAAGAGACATTTCTTATGGAACAATAAGGATGATAATGGGGAGCACTGCTACTCTTTCATTGCTTGGGTAAAGTCTGTAAACCCAAGAAAAAGGGAGGAAGGGGCATCCTAAATTTGAAAATTTGAAAAGAAGCCCTATTACTAAAATACCTGCATAGTTTATACAACAAAAAGAACACACCCTGGGTTAAGATAATATGGCACACTTATTATGTTGGGAAAATACTTCGTGCTACTGATAGTTGTGGTTCCTTCTGGTGGAGAGATGTTACCAAACTTGTGCAAAGGTATCACTAAATGCAAAATTCAGTCTGGGTCTACTATATTGTTATGAAAGGATGATTGGGGTAGTGGTATTGCTACAAAACTATTTCCAAGAGCCTTTTCTTTTTCTACTAAGGAAGATCTCTTTGTCCAGGACTTCCTAACTGCTCTAGATCTTGCAACTAATTTTGCTCTACCTATCTCTCCTCAAGCTCTAGAAGAATTGAGAATTTTACAGTAAAAAACCACAGACATTGATTGAGTGGACACATCATTAGATACCTGGGTTTGTAAATGTTGTTCTAGAGAATACACTGCGAGTCAGTTTTATCAATTCTATTTTAGAAATATTACTCCACATATTTCCTTCGAATGGTTATTGTAACATCCCAGATTTTGCAACCATGATTAGTTGTCTATGCTTATGCTTGCCTAATGGTGTTTAAATGATGCAGTGCTTGCCTGATGTTGTCTATTCTTATGCATATGAATGTATAGCATAGGACATACTCCTTACCACAACATCAGTTGACAAAAGCTATTTAACAAATCTTTCTTGGCTCATTTCATATATTCTCGAATATTCTGGCATTTCAAAACATGAGCCAAGATGCCTTTGCAACCCTATATATTTTCGTAGCTTCTATTTACCAAACTATGGAGATCTATAAAGTATAATCCCCTTATGTTTTCAAGATAGAACTTGCAACTACTCTTACCTCTAGGTTTTCCAAAAACCTTTTCTTAAATCTTTTGAACTCCACTCTTGGTAGAGATACCAAGAACTCTCATCATATTCAAAACCCAACCTTTCAACCTACCCATCCTTACCTCAAGCTAGCTTGATGGTAACCCTACTAGTAGAATTGCTTTGCTTGTAAGATGAGTTGCCTTGATCTGCTGTTTGACTTGTTTGCTTAGGAAGTAGTATGATCAAACCTAGGAGCTCATCCTCTAAGACAAGATACTTAATATCACCAAACCCTAAGCAAGAATACAAGCTGGATCTGATCTCTAGCCCCTAGGTGATCATCTAAAACCCTTAAACAGATCAATTCTGAAGTGATCCATTCTAGAAGCTTCCAAGTCAATGAAGACCAATATCAAGCATGGATATATTCTACTCAATCTACACTTCAAAATCATCCACTTGATGATACTTTGGTACCTTACAACCAATCAAAATCATCCCCCCTACATTCTAGTCAAAATCGCCAAATCTGCCAAATATGGCTAAGTTTGGAAACTGTTTCAACATCACTTCTTTGAATACTTCCCTTTTCTCAATCCTTCTGCATTTTTGGAAATGCAATTGAACCATATTGTAGACCATAATAAGGAATACCAAGTCCCACTCTTTCCCTTGGCTAGACCATCCCCTACCCCACTTGTTCTTGATGGTTTTGATGGCAAGAAAATAATAATTCCTGCAAATCTTATCAACATGCCTACTTTGGCAGAAGCCCACATCTTCATACTACCTTTTCTTACCAACTTTTGGCATGATTGTAATCTACTCATGAAGTCCTATCCACCCCTACTTCACTTGTTCCAATTGGAGCTTCGTGCTTCCAAAAGGCTAGTTGATAATCTACTATGGCACCCTTAATTTATTCAAAGTTTGTCATCAATCCCTGGAGAGCTCAATCATGATAAACCTCAACTCTCTGCTCCATGATGATCTACATCACTTGGTCTACCCATCCATATAGCCCATGACCCAAGGTGAACTCTGAGCTCCAAGATCCAACAAGGTTTTGATGGTATGATGTTAACTTTACCCAAGATCCTTTTATTTCTTGTTTTCATCCCAAATAAAGTTGGATCCTAAAAGCCCAAGGTTGCAAGTGATGGATACATCTTGTAGACATCATCTATAGTGGAAATAAAGATCTATCAAATATTATCCATAATTATTATGGACCAAAACCTATTTAATCCCTTAATTTGACAAAAACTCCAAAACTCCCTCTGTAAAGTTAAGTTTGATTTTCTCCGAAATACCTCCCAATATTTAGGCTCATTTATACACTATCTTCCAACTTCAGAATTAAATATTTTTGAAGCGCTTTGTTATTTCTTTTTGCCCATTTTCTTAAATGGCAGAAATGGAATAATAATTGTTTTAAAAACTTTTATTCCTCATTAATTCTTGGGAAAATTCCTCAAAGTGTGGATTCATAATTGGGACCTTCCCAAACCAAAAAATCACCTTGTATAGTTCAAATATTTCAAAAAAAATCAATAAAACACATTCAACACTTGTTGGCGAATTAATATAAAAGGCATATAAAATCTTCAGAAAAATCCAAAATAATTCTTGATGTTGCATAATGACCATACCTATCTAGCAGTACCCTTAACTCATCTTGACTAGGTTAATTTGGAGATTTTACTTCGTAGTCATCAACTTGGTTAAAATGGGAATATGAACAAAACCTTGATTAAAAACCCTCATCAAATCTCCACTACTCTTCATCCTTGATCACCTAAGCCCCCACCACCACTCTCTGGTCGAGATGCACTATAGCATGTGCCCTCCCCTGCCCTATGTCCCTCGGAAGAAGAGAGAAAGAACCCTCTTTATTTAATCTTGCTTTTAAGGTAGCAGTAGCCACTACCCTTCCCCTATCCTCTATGGTCATACCAAGGCCCCATCCACACCTCTCCACCACCCACTCGACCAACCAGAGGCACCATACCCTTCTCCCTTGCTCCCATGGACTTGTTCCACCATGAGCCTACCCTTTATGGTTTATAAGGAAATCAACCAGCATAGCACTCCCCTTCTGCCTCATTTGTTCACTCTCACCTCCCCTGTAACCCACTCCCTCTCCCTCGCCCTGTCCTGCCCGAGAAAAGGAGAGAAGGAAGCTCCTGGCTGTTGACAACAAGATGAGAAAGACCCCCTCTCCCTTGCTTCTCTATCTCTGCATGTCACCCTACTGTGACCCCCTCCTCCTCCTCTATCTAACCCTGTTGTTATTTTGGTCCAGGACCACCTCTACTGGCCTCCCCACCAAGCTCCGACAAGCTCGCACCAGGCGTCATCACGCGAGCACCCTGCCGGTGCAGAACCCACGGTTGCCGCCCATCCATTGGATCGCCTCCCTCAACCGCGTCAATCTACACGTTCCCCGGTGCCTCTCCGCCGCCGGTAAGCCCTCCCCACGCCGCCCCTATCAACCCTAGGGTTTCCGCCGCCGCTCTATGTTCAGATAAGTACGACGACAAAGAGTCGCTCGATCTCACTTGATCGGACGGACCCTTTGCTCCCATACCCCTTCACCTAGCCCCTCACTGACCCACGAGCCCGACCTGGCAGGTTCAGAACCGCGCCCCCGCGCGCGAGTAACGCCCGGGTGGGCCGCATCTCCTCCTGGACGGCCCAATTTCTCCAGATCCGACCCAGGTTGGCCTTTATCCTTTTGGTTTTTAATTTAAATCCAGTTTTGAAAGTTGTCTGTTGGTTTAATTCAATATAAAAAATGAAAAATACCATATAATGGCCAGATCTAAATTTTCACTTGAACCTATGTGTTTTCCCAAACATGCAGAGCACTCCTTGTCCCAATTTAAGATTCAAAGATTTTCTAATAATTTATCTACCAACTTGTATCAATTACACTAGATAAATGGGAGTTTTACAACTCCAAATAGGATCAAACTTCCTTGTACTACAAGGTATCACTTATACCTTGCATGGAACTTTGGTCTCACCCTCATTTGCTCCCTAGTTTGCATGTAGCAAAAGTAATAAAAACAAAGCATTTCTGCCTTTAGAAAATTCATTGGGCCAATCCATGATACCTTCTACCCTAATCCCAACTCTCAGGACTCATAAACTACATTACACTTTAAACCCTAGCAGCCCAAGATTTATTTAGCCCTGGTCGATTTATTATGAATTAAAATGTTCTATGCATTGTTGGTTTGATAATAAAATCACCTCAGTATTTTTGTAACTCCAAAAGGGATGATTCCAATTTCTACAAAAAGTTATGTAAAATATATAACAAGTGACTTTGGAATCATATCAAAAGACCTTATAGTTTAAATCTGGTTAAAAAGACAAATACCTTGCAGAACTACCTTTGGGAATTTTTTAAGGGAATTCTGGTAAATATTTTAATATGATTCCAACTCCCCTTGAACCAGTCCATAAATACATACTTAATCCTAAGAGGAATTGATTTTTGGAACCACAGAACTTTTTCCGTGATTTATTTCCTAAAACCAGGGCTTTTCTCACTAGAAAATCCTTTATAAATCAATGGAAATTGATAAATTAGTGAAACCACTTTTGGTGGCCTTGTTTATTAAAAACCTATATGATGATATCATTGTGGCATGTTGATATCATACTAAATAAGGCCTTGGTAAAATATCCCGTATTGAAGTAGTTTTGGGCTAATAAATCATAATAGAAATGCCCCTAAACCATTTAAAGTAATTCCACTTGATATGGCACCCATCTATCCAAACCTACTGAATTGTAAGCGATGCCTTGTTTGTTGCTTGATGTATTGCATTAGTGCATGTTTTCCTTGTATTGAATGTGGTATGGTTTGTTTGCATGTATGCTCAAATGACGGCGATAGTTGCGATTGTGGCGACATCAAGAAGAAGGGACCATTTTATTGGTTATTATGGTATTCTAAGAAGAAGTTCAGGGACATATATTGACATATTTTTGATCACAGGCAAGCCACCTTCTTGCTCATAAGCCTTGTCCTACTATTTTACTTATGCATGTTTTACCTACTTTTGTTGAAATTGCATTGTTTTAATATATGATGAGCTATATCTGGTAGTGGCTTGGATCCTCCAAACCAGTACATATTTTTACTACTAAGTACAACCCCCTCGATGATACCTATGTGTCCCTAGTATGGTAGGTGGTGTAATACACCATACCCCTTTGGAGACCCCGATTTAGCCGAAGCAAAGCTATAGGATGGGAATACCCCGAAAAAAGTTTACGAAATGTTTTATGATAAAACCTTAGCGAGGTTTGACCTACCAAGAAAGGTTCAGAAAGGAAAAAGGTTTTTCTTTTACAAAGATGCTGAAAGAAAGAGGGGGAAATGTTTATGAAAACGCACCCGGTTCTTTGCAGCTTTAGCTATAACAACTTAACCCGTGCAACCACATTTCCCTGGAATGGGACGGGGCTTTACTTGATGTTTGTCTACTGGTATGGGTTTCCTCATGACTACTTATAAGGGATCACATATCTCGAATGCCGGGCTTCCTTTATAGAAAAGGTCAACTGTGGGATAGTCACCTGGAGGAAGTGCGAACTACCCTCGGGAGCGACCGGACGATACTATGAGCCTCTCATTGAAAGTGCCCCTTCTCGAGGAGATGGAATGCGCTCCGGTTGGCTTTTGAACTGTACAGGGCATCCCAGTGTTGAGGGGAAACAACTCATTGGGTAGGGCCTGTGCCAGAGTGGGCATCCTGACTATTTCAACCGGTTACTCGACCCACGATCGGTATGGATCAGGGCAGGGTACCCGGATGGTGTGGGTAAAGTGTACAACCTCTGTAGAGTATAAGTCTATTCAAATAGCCGTGTTCGCAGTTATGGACGGGTTCGACAAACTACTATAGAGCGGTGCTGGTTTTAATTCCCAAAAGGATTTCGGAAAAGCAAAGGCTTTTGGAAATGTTTTGACCATGGGATGGTCGGAAAGGATAAATGCTTTGACCATGGGGTGGTTGAAAAAGAAAGTAAAGGAGTAGCTCAGGGGATGACCGAAAGGAAGAAATGAATGGGTGATCCAACCCTAGTGTTTTCAAAACTTTTCAAAAAGATTTCCAAAATGTTTTACAAAAGTTTTCAACAAAGTTATGTAGATGCTATATCTACAAGAGAAACTATTTTAGCAAAGAACCTCTCATGGAGCCCTCCTACTACCACAACCATATTGTATATCCTCTTGTTATTATTACTCTCTTAAGGTGGTTTGCGAGTACATTCAAAGTACTCACTCGCATTGTCCCTGGCTATTAACTTGGTCAAGTATCAAGAAGAAGGTGACGTTGACGACTATGCGAACTAGGATGTTCTCCTAGTCAGCTGCCTGTAGGTTAAGGCATAACTCGAGCTCGGCGCTTGATAAGTTCCGCTGATGTTGATCTATGTAGCCATAATGGCAAATTCAGATATGGCTTGTATTCGCTTAAGTAATGGATGTTTACTTTGATACTTATCGGTTATGTGCCACGTCAGACTGATCATGGGATCATGGTGTATGCATAACAGGGATTCTCGGAGGATTAAGCCGGGGCCCCACAGTTATGGAAGAGTAAAAGCACGCCAAAACTAAAAAAAATCTGCTAGCCCCTGTTGTCTGGCAGACTAAAGAGACACCATTACAACGATGTTGATGATTTTGAATGTCACATGTGTCATAAATCATGAGGAAGAGATAGTATAGAACCTCTTCTTCCAATGTCCTTTTAGCATACAATGCTGGAACAGATTGGGCTTGCAATGGTTGCAACATGGTGATAGACTCCAGATTATTGAACAAGGAAGAGACAATTAAACTAAAGACTTATTCATGGAAACTTTTACAGTAGCTGCTTGGAACATCTGGAAAGAAAGGAACGATCTATGCTTTAATGCAGTTACACCACTTCAAGGCTCTTGGAGAGATAGGTTTAAACTTGACTTTAGTCTTCTATAAATTCTATCTATAGCACAATCTAGTTTTCTCTCTTTTTTTTTCTTTGTACAAGCCTCCAAATGTAAATATTTGTACATCCTGGTCATTTTGGCCTTTGTAATATAGTAAAACAATAGGAGCCTTTCCTATTGTTATTGTGCTAAAAATGATTTTGTTGTTTATCGGGAATATGTTCTGCATGACCCCAAATTCGAACTGCAAAATATTTTCTAGTTTATTCCATCCACCAGTATTAGTTTATCCAGAATCTGCTAGTGATGATGTAAGTACCATCTCCTCTATCGTCCATATCCATCATGAGCTAGTGGACCAAACTTTACCATTGTATTCTTCTATCTACCACCACGAAGAGTAGCCTTAGCCATTTGTTAAGGACTCCTTGTAAACCCCAAAGGGGAGGCGAGAATTCATTCATTCAACACCATTCAAGACAAGAGGGGAGAGGCCTATAGCTCTAACCGAACTCTAGTTTCGAACACGAAGAGCCATGTCCGACTCGGCTTACGTTGTGTGGGATCTTGACTTTTTCTCTAGAAGCCATGGTGAGACATGGGTCCATGCTCAAACCATTCGATGTTCCCCTAACGTAGGATCAAGTCACGTTCCCACGAGGCGGTTCAACCTATTAAAAAATGGTCTTGTATCTCGCAATGTACGGTGACCTCCGCTATAAAGTCGGCATACACATCTCCTACTTATTATCGCTCATTACTTGCTAATTACCCGCTAATTAACCACGTCACTCGAGACATCCATAATAATCAGATTGTCCAATTTAGACAACAAATATGAACAACTACAAAACCAAATAAGTATTAACATTTATCATAAAATATATTATTATAATATATTTATTTATATAGTAGATTGTGATATTTTCTATATGTTTGATCAAACTTAGTATGGTTTGAATTTTGACTAAATTTTAAGCCTTATTCATTCATTAAAATTGAGGTAGTATTACGTAGGGGGCTTTTGTCCCGTATGCTTCGAGAACAATACGTGGTATACATAAAAACTTGCCCAAACAAGATATATAAAGGGTTGAGCATCGGAACTTGTCCAAACAATTACTATCTCTGTTTTAAGGAATAAGCCGCACACGAATTTCCAAGATCCCTTTTTTATGGGTGAAATAAGAAAGTCTCATGTTGCTCCTCAGAAAACGCGTATAGTGGCTTCGTCGATGGGACCTCCAGTGTATGAAGGCAACTAGTATTTTGTCATGGAAGTTCGATCAACTAACGATATTGTTTTTCGTTGGAAAAACCAACGCCGACGTCAAGATCAGTCTCCTTTCTCTTTTCGGGAGTAGAACTGGCATTCGTTTTAAGAACAACTTTCGTCGTACGGGCCTGTGAAGATGAACAACCGTAAAAACAACTCGTAAGCCCCTCTATTTTTAGTTCATCACCGAGGGGAACTAAATAGGATCAATATGCCTAAGTTAGAAATCAATTGGTCTCTCCATTCACACCTGATTTTGGAATTATTTCGCTTTAATTCGACCGCACAAAGACTACATCTAAACAAACCTTACGTCTTCGTTCGGCTCATTCTTGCTTATCTCACCCTATTTCCTTACTTTAGCTTAGAAGTAGGCATATGGGAAGTTACACAAAGATGACTTATCGGTTGGCCTAAGCTTACTCGATTCTATTCTTTCCAATATCATATACGCCTAGTGAAATGCATCTATCTCCTTCTTTCTTTTTATCCATTTTATATACCTAGTCGAAGACTACTTCAGATTATAGGGCGGGCTTTTCTACCCATTGACCGGGACCGATCACAGTGTTTGACCGCTCTTGGTATTCAGACCAAGTTCATCTCTCACCAACATTGCATTTTCTTCAGAAGAAAAGCGCGCACGAGGTAGTTCCGATTTCACCGGGTCAGAGCAATAATGAAACGCAAAAGAGCTAGAGCCTAACCTGACTGCCGAAAGGAGGGAAAGATAAGCAAGAAAAAATGCACATTAAAGGTCCCCTTCGAATTCAAATGGAAAGCAAGGGTCCCGAATGAAATGATAGAGAAATCCTTGTTATTCACGGAAATAGGATCAGAACAAGAAGGAAGAACACGACAAAGCTGGTTGACAGCTGTGCTCTATCAACTATCCAAGTGGAAGATTTTCTTACAAGGCAGTTGGAATGCTAATTGGATGCGTTCCTTCGTAGATCTACGGATTTCACCTCTACACACGAAATTCCACTCTCCTCTGTCTCACTCAAGTAAATTGGTTTCGAGAGCATTCCGCCACTTTTTGGCGACTTTCACTTTCAACCCGATTCACCGCCTACGTGCCCTTTACGCCCCCCTTGTTCGATCTGGTTTAGTATCAAGGTTCTTCTTTTTCTGTTTCTATATATATGGGTCCGTGCAGCATTTCCACGATATCGTTATGATCAATTAATGGGACTTGGCCGGAAAGTGTTCTTGCCTTTATCATTAGCTCGGGTAGTCCCCGTTTCAGGTGTTTCAGTCACCTTTCGATGGCTCCCTTAATGTATGTGCCAGGAAGTTTCTTCTGAAGGGGGCTACTCCCCGAAAATGCCCCGCCCCTTGTTCGTTTGTCGTTGGGGATTCATTGCTCGTTCTGCGGTTATAAGTAACGTAGCCAGCCTAATTTCTAGAATAGGGCTGCGGCAAATTTTGACCAAATAAATAAAGTAACTAAAACTTGATTATATTGTGTAAAAAATTAGTATCGTTGGATTCGTATTGAAACACACTTTTCAATAATGCTAATTTTGTATCAACATTCTTTATTTATTTAGAGTAAATCTTGATCAAAGAAAAAACAAAGGTCTATAAAACTTAGGAGCATTAGAGTCTTCATTAAAATAGTCTTCGTTTGATAATATTGTTGCCTTTTTTTACACTGCACGAGGCGCCTGATTTCTTAGGACCGAGGTAAGCTTTCACAGCAAAAAAGAAAGAATTGTCTGAATTGACACCGCCAGGTGCGTGGGACTTATCGTCTAAGACCTCCCTCTGCTCTACTTCTTCCTCAAGCAGAACTGCAGAACCTTCTTCTCGTCTCCCACAAACCCTTCTTCCTCGAGCCCAAGCAAACCGCGCGCCACCATGTTCCTCACGAGGTAAGAATCGCCCCTTCTTCTTCACAAAATTCCCCATCTCCCGATCCGCGGCTGGATCCCGCTCCGGCGGGGCTGTTTTTCTTGTGAATTTATCATCTTATTTTGGGATTTTTTTTTTGGTATGGGGGTGTTTCGCGCAGAACGGAGTACGACCGCGGCGTGAACACCTTCTCCCCGGAGGGGCGGCTGTTCCAGGTCGAGTACGCCATCGAGGCCATCAAGGTGAGCGAGCATGCCTACCCCTCCTGAGCACCCCTCCTTTTCTCTCGATCTCGGCGTAGATTTGGCGAGGAGGCAGCTGCAGTGTGTTGTTCTGAATCGGTTTGTCTCCACTGCACGAGCGGCGGCGAGGTGGTGGCTCCCCTGTCGGAGTCCAGGGTTGTTTGGGGCAGATGTATGCATTAGGAGGTTGCCTGATTCGTGTTGTTTCGCTGCATGAGCTGATGGTACTATGGGATGCCAATGTTAGAGTCGTTTGTGGTCTATCTGCAGTTTCATTTGTAGGCCTCTAGATGTATTTCGGGTTTTGGGCACAAACCTCAACTGTGTTGTCTAGTTTTGTCATTTTTGACGAATCAAATGATTAGATCCCTAGCTAAGGGCCGTCTCTTCTTGTAGGCTCACATCTTTATAGTGTGTTTGTTTGCTAGGTTTATTTCAGTGACTGTATCATTTGCATTTCCTGGGTCATTGTAGGGATAGTTGTAGCCATATTCATCTGTAACTAAGCTGTTTAATACTGTATTGGATGTGCACATATGAGTGATGGCTTTGTAATGGTCATGCCTTTTGCAGTTGGGCTCTACTGCTATTGGGTTGAAGACGAAGGATGGGGTTGTTCTTGCTGTGGAGAAACGTGTGACATCTTCGTTGCTGGTAACAGCTGTTGGCTGAATTGTAGTCTACTTTCGAAACTGAGTGGGACTGTTTTTTAGTACCCAACTTCAATCCGACAGTCCTTAATTCATATCATATGTCACTGAACCTTGAGCTTTCAGTATCATGGATGAGTTCTTATGCTTGTTTTTTGCTTTAGGATAATTCTCTGTGACTTTGTTTTGAGGCTTCTTATTGCTCCAGTATCTCCGTTGATTAAATCTTCTTCTCAGTAATATTCTTGCTTAGGATTCGAGGGTACTGTACCTTTTTCTGGTTTATGTTCCATATAGATGTGTCTGTTGTTGTATGGTATGGGTGAAAATCTTCCAACATTCTTCTATGCACCGTAAAAGCCACATATCAAGTGTTAGATTCACCATGATGGGTTATTTCCCCTCACTTCTTGATGTCCTCATCCTGTGATGCTGTATATACTATAGATGACTGGCATAAATCAAAATTTTCAAATATATTGCAACTTATGACATTACCTCCTGGATATTTGATATGCACACATGAGCTATAATATTTTCTGACAACTTATCTCCTGGATATTAGATATGTACACCTGAGCTATAATGTTTTCTGGCTACTAACTGGTTAAACCCCATCTATCATTTCTATTTTTCAAAAGTATTATACGTGTTTCTGGTTTGCTACAGTTTTTTACTTATTCCCTTCTTTCGTTCTGTCCCTCCTCACTTATTGTATGGCTTTACACCATCTCCAATTGTGTCAAAATTAAGATTGCCAATTTTTCCCTTTCATATAGGAACCTAGCAGTGTTGAGAAAATTATGGAAATTGATGAGCATGTTGGTTGTGCCATGAGTGGCCTTATTGCTGATGCGAGGACATTGGTTGAGCATGCTCGTGTGGAGACCCAGGTACTTTTCTAATCTTGTGTACTTCATTCACTTTTGATTACTTAACTATATCTCTGACTGTATGTTCATTCTCAGAATCATAGATTCTCATATGGGGAACCAATGACAGTTGAGTCCACCACACAAGCTATTTGTGATCTAGCTCTTCGCTTTGGAGAAGGCGAAGAAGAGTCAATGGTGAGCATTTTTTTTACAACTACTATCAGAACACAACATTACCACTGAAGTTTCTGATCTACTTATTTGCTCCTGCAGTCACGACCTTTTGGAGTTTCTCTCCTTATTGCTGGTCATGATGAAAATGGTCCCAGCTTGTAAGTACCAATCCTTACAACTTGATGAAAACATTCTTTAATTGAATTCAGGAAGTATACTTGTACCATTGTGAATATGTTGTGGACGCACACTGGGGGATACACTATCAGCGCAGATCACAGAAGGAAGGGTCTGGTGTGACCCCTGTAGCACAAGGAAACCACGAGACAGAGTCCAGGTCTGAGTCAGTTTAGAAGTTAGAATAGTTTTGAGTCTTGTTATGAGTCCGTGTCCTCCCGGACACTTATCCTTGTTTGGCTTTATAAGCCCCCAGATCAGTAACGTAAGGGCAAGCAATAAGAAAACTCTATCTTCTCTATATGCTATCCTGACCTAATCTAATTCTCTGATTTCCCAACCTCTGCTGCCAACCCGCGCCGGCCACGGCGCCCTCCCGTCTCTACCGGCCTCGGCCTCCGGTGAACTATCCGTACAACCTTCGAAGTAAACGACACAACATCTTGGTATCGGAGCCGACCACCATGGCTTCCGATGACGATAAGAAAGCAACCGATGGTGACCTGGCTACAGCCATGGCTACCATGCATGAGACTCTCCTCAAGAAGATGGAGGACGGCTTTGCAGGCTTAAACATAAGCATCGAAGCTTTGGAGGAGAAGGCGCTCAGCAATGGCCTTGTAATAAAACCAGCAAACATCCAGCCTCTCGCTTCATCGGGTGTTTCAGCGACTCTCACGGCCACCCAGCTTGCAGACACACTCACCACCTCGGTGGGGCTGCCCTCGACGAATCTGCCGCAGTACTCGCAACAGCTTCCTTCGCTGTCACAACAACTGCCAATAGCGCCGCAGTTTGCTACAAGGGCATCAACCTCAACAAGGCCGTATGCACCACAGCCGCACCAGGCAACGTTTCCGTCGTATGCACCACAGCTGCACCAGGCAACCTTTCCGTCTTTCGCACCACAACAGCAACAACCCAGATTTCCAAGTATCTGGCCCGGCCCTCCCACCCCCAATATCACAGAGATGACAGGGCCCCCCGCTATCATAAATTGGATTTTCCTAAGTTTGAGGGCAAGGAAGACCCGCTTACCTGGCTGAATCGTTGCGAGCAATTTTTTTGGGGACAACACACGGATGAAGCATTCAAAGTTTGGCTGGCAGCCTATCATATGGTCGGCGTCGCTCATGAGTGGTATATACAGCTGGAGCGCGACGAGGGTATGCCATCATGGCCTCGATTCAAGGAGTGTTGCAACCTGCGTTTCAGGCCACGTATCCGGACTAATCCTTTGGGCGAGATCGCACGCATGCGGCAGTCAGGCACGGTTACAGATTATGTGGAGAAATTCCTGTCCTTGCTCGCTCATAATGACCCTCTCTCAAGCAAGCAGCAGGTGCAACTATTCACGTCTGGGCTCACGGATTTGCTCCGAGTGGACGTTGAGATGCAAAAACCACCGGATCTCCAGGAAGCTATGAGCTTAGCTCGTGCTTTCGAGCAGCGTGCAGAGATTGTTGCAGCGGCAACCACATCAGCAAACCATGGCCGTTCCCGCTCTAGTCCACTATCCCGCTGGCCAAGCCAGCAACGCAACCAGAGTACACCTTTACTAGGTGGTTCAGGGCAAGCAGGAGGAGCTGCTCCGGGTACAGGCAACATCATGGGAGTTCCAGGCAGCCGACCATTCAAGCGTCTTACAGCAGCAGAGATGACGGAGAGACGTGAGAAGGGGTTGTGCTTTAATTGTGATGACAAATTCACTCCCGGGCATCGCTGCAGGAGTTTTTGCATTGAGGTTATTTATGATGATGAAGCAGAAGACCACTTGCCTGCTGAACCAGATAATGATCCCCATGTCTCATTACACGCCCTCATTGGAATTTGCGCCGGTAGGACAATGCAACTTTTTTTTTGAACAAGGGTCGGTCCCGAAGGACCTAGATACTGCCATTAATATAAAGCGGTGGGATTACAAATTACAAGGAGGAGCTCAAAAGAAATAACAATTACAACCAAGCCCTCACAATATATAAAAAGGAACCTAGGTAAAAGTTCAAAAACGCGATCAGGTCCCTCTCCACCGCGCTGCCTCCACGCACGGTCAACCGCGCCGTCGCCGGGGACTAGGCCACTTGGGACGATGCAGCTGGGAAACGCCGCGCTGGAGCAGAAGGAGGGCCTCCTTTGTGGCACACCGGCCTGGAGGTTGAAGAGATGACGCTAGCTTGTCAGCGATAGAGCTCGGAGCAGCCGCCCTTCGGCCATGAGAGTCGACGGCAGGACAACCCGAGGCTACCGAAGAGCCGCCGAGGATGTGCTCGAGGTTGCAGTATCGATGGATCCTCGCCGAGCACCAGACCAGCTCCAGCCAAGAAGGCATCCCCAAACTTATCCGTCACCACGACGGCTAGAGAGGAAGTACCCAGCAAGGCTAGATCGTCCAGAGCCACAACAACACTTATTGAAAGAAGAGAGAGGAATAGAGGCATGAGAGCGATGGTGGCCTAAGCAACACCTCGCCATGGATTTGGCCAGTGGGTGCTGGCATAGGATCTGCTTCAAGACTTCCTCCAGTATTCCAACTCATAGCCATCGTCACGAGAAAGGGAGATCGAAAAAAGTCTGAAACGGATCTGGATCCGGCCGCCCAATTATTTGCCTGGGAGAAGAAACACAAAGAAAATCCTAAAGCTACAAGGAGCCAGACCCCCTCCCACCCGTCGCCGGCCACCATGGCCGCCAACGGAGGGGGAGAGAGGCCGACAGGGAGGTCTGGAGGTGGGGAAGGAGGAGAGAGCAGCACGGGGGCTGAAAACGCCACAGGGGCAAAACTAGGACAATGCAACTTCAAGTTCGGTTGGGTAATACTGACCTGATTGCTCTAGTTGATTTAGGGTCAACCCACAATTTTGTACGAGAAGACGTGGTCCAGCGAATAGTGCTCGCTCTTGCACCACGACCAAATTTGGAAGTCACCGTGGCAAATGGTGAACGGGTGCCATCTGCTGGTGTTGCTCGACGGCAGCTACTACAGATTGACGGGGAGCCGTTCCACGTGGACTTCTATGCATTATCACTGGATGGCTTTGATATCATACTTGGAACTCGGTGGCTGCGCACACTTGGGCCTATTCTGTGGGATTTTGATGCATTAACCATGGCCTTTTGGCGTTCAGATCACCAGGTGTTTTGGCATGGGATTCCTGCCACTTCCCAACCTCACTCACATAGTGTTGTTGGTACAGACTTGATGACAATGTTGTTGAGCACATTCAAAGATGTTTTTGCCAAGCCCACGGGACTGCCACCAGCTCGCCGATGTGACCATCATATCCGCTTAGTGCCTGGGACAGGCCCCATTGCAGTGCGGCCATACCGATACCCAGCCACACAGAAGGGAGAACTTGAAAGATAGTGCAAAGAGATGTTATCCCAGGGGATTATCCGTGAAAGTAATTCAGACTACTCCTCGCCCGTTATAATGGTCAAGAAGTAGGATAGCTCATGGCGTTTTTGTGTGGACTTTCGAGCGCTGAATGAGAAAACAATCAAGGATAAATTTCCGATCCCAGTCATCGACGAGCTGCTCGATGAATTAAAGGGGGCACGTTACTTTAGCAAGCTGGACTTGCGGTCCGGATACCACCAAGTTCGCATGGCTGGGGAAGATATCAAGAAGACAACTTTTCGAACACACGAAGGTCTTTTTGAGTTTTTGGTGATGCCGTTTGGCCTCACTAATGCACCGGCGACATTCCAAGCTTTGATGAATGATGTGCTCAAACCACATCTTCGTAAGTTTGTTCTTGTCTTTTTTGATGACATCTTGATTTACAGCAATTCATGGTCACAACACCTTCGCCATGTTTGAGTTATTCTCCAATTACTACAAGCGCATCAACTATTCCTAAAAGAAACCAAGTGCTCATTCGGCACAATTGCAGCTCCATTGACAAAGCTCTCGAAGAAGGAATCTTTTGCATGTCATTGGAGGCTGACCGTGCTTTTCAGAGCCTGAAAGATGCATTGGCTACAGGACCGATTCTAGAGTTACCGGATTTCAGCCAACCCTTCATGGTTGATTGTGATGCTTCAGGTTCAGGATTTGGGGCTGTACTACATCAAGGTGATCGACCCCTGGCATTTTTAGTCGGCCCATTGCTCCACATCATGCGAAACTTGCTGCATACGAGAGAGAGCTGATTGGGTTAGTGAAGGCTATGCGTCATTGTCGACCTTATTTGTGGTGTAATCGGTTTGTGATTCACACTCATCACTATAGTCTGGAATTTCTGTTGGATCAACGACTATCAACAGTCCCTCAACACCAATGGGTGAGCAAATTATTTGGATTTGATTTCACAATTGAGTTTCGTCCAGGGTGTCAAAATAGGGTGGCAGATGCTCTTTCTCGGCGCGATGAGCAGGCAACTGTAATGTTACTTTCCGTTCCACACTTTGAGCTCATTGATGATATCTGCACCGAGGGACATGAACATCCCCTGCTACTTCCAAAGAAACAACAAATTGAGTCTAAAGAATTAGCTGCTCCATGGGGCTTGGTGGATGGGTTGGTCACCCACGGACGTAGAATATTTCTCCCTACCGACTCAACATTGGTTCCAACAGTTTTGGCGGCAATATATAGCTTGGGACATGAAGGCGTTTAGAAAACATTGCACCGGCTACGCAACGACTTCTATATTCCTGGGGACAGAACATTGGTGGCTGATTGGGTGCGAAATTGTGATACATGCCAACAGAATAAAACAGAACATTTGCATCTTGCTGGTCCGTTGCAGCCTCTTGCAGTACCAGTACAAATTTGGACGGATATTTCGATGGACTTCGTTGAAGGTTTACCCAAGGTCAATGGCAAATCAGTCATCCTTACGATTGTGGATCGCTTCTCCAAATATGCGCACTTTATTGCTTTATCCCACCCATACACGGCAAGTTCAGTAGCACGGTTGTTCTTCGCTGAGGTGGTACGTCTCCATGGTTTTCCAGCATCCATAGTTAGCGACCGGGATCCAACATTTACTAGTAATTTTTGGCGGGAGCTCTTTCGTCTCTCTGGGGTTAAACTTAGCTTCAACTCAGCTTTTCACCCCCAATTAGATGGGCAGTCTGAGGTCGTCAATCGCATCATTGTGATGTACTTGCGGTGTTTATCTAGGGATCGGCCTGGAGATTGGGTGAAGTGGCTTCCTTGGGCAGAGTGTTGTAGCACTACAACACGAGTTTCCAGCGTGTCATTCAGACTAGCCCCTTTAAGGTTGTCTATGGTCGTGATCCTCCTTCCATCAAATCCTGTGAATCAGGTACTGCCAAGGTGGATACAGTTGAACGCACTTTGTTGGACATGGATGAATTTCTACAGGAGATTAAGGAGAGGCTACTCCTTGCACAAAATGTCATGAAAGAGCAACATGATAATCATCACCGGAAGCTCGAATTTGAAGTGGGCAATTGGGTTTGGCTCCGATTGCAACATCGCCAAGCAGCTAACCTGGCTGTTCGCGCCCATGCCAAGCTCGCACCACGGTACTATGGACCATTTCAAATATTGGAAAGAATTGGCACCGTGGCTTATCGCCTTCAGCTACCTCCGAGTACCCGGATCCATGATGTGTTCCATGTTGGCCTTCTCAAGCGTTTCCATGGAATCGTGCCAAAGGAGGCCCCGGTGCTGCCTGCTATAGAGCACGACAGAACAGTGCCCACTCCAATAAAGGTAGACAAAGCACGTCTACGCCGTGACAAATGGGAAGTGTTAGTCACTTGGCAAGGGCTACCTCCAAGTGAAGCTACATGGGAAGACATGGCAAAGTTCAAGGAGTAGTTTCTGGAGTTTCAGCTCGAGGACGAGCTGCTTCGCGAGGAGGGGAGAGGTGTTGTGGACGCACACTGGGGGATACACTATCAGCGCAAATCACAGAAGGAAGGGTCTGGTGTGACCCCTACAGCACAAGGAAACCACGAGACAGAGTCCAGGTCTGAGTCAGTTTAGAAGTTAGAATAGTTTGAGTCCTGTTATGAGTCCGTGTCCTCCTAGGACACTTATCCTTGTTTGGCTTTATAAGCCCCCAGGTCAGTAACGTAAGGGCAAGCAATAAGAAAACTCTATCTTCTCTATATGCTATTCCGACGTAATCTAATTCTCTGATTTCCCAACCTCTGCTGCCAACCCACGCCGGCCGCGTTGCCCTCCCGTCTCCGCCGGCCTCGGCCTCCGGTGAACTATTCGTACAACCTTCGAAGTAAACGACACAACAGAATACATGTTCAGTTTTGCTTGCATTTACTCTACTTGCAAGTTTCAGTTCTGTTGTGACAACAAAGAATTATGTTACTTGCAGTTAGCAAGTTATATCGATTCTAAGCTTGCTTAAGCCTTAGTGCCTACCTTCCTTTTACTCTTATTTTTCACCATCTGAATCTTCACAAAGGGGTACGGAAACTTGGGCTTTGGTTGTTCACTCCTTACTATTATTAGAAGTTTGAGGGCATCCTTATATAGAGGTTGTTTAGCTTCTTACATCTCTTACGTTTTCTTAACTGGACAGATTTGACTTGCTAACTCTTGTTGACTGTATCTCTTACCCAACTCTTGAAACAATACTTTATGGACTCCTTACCTTCACCTAAGATTGGAAGATTGGGGTTGACAACAAAGGGGTGCACGCTCATGCACCTAGAGAGTGCTGCCACACTAGGGCCAACAGTGCACAACATTCTGGCTTATAATCAATAGCTTCTGCAATGGCCATTCCTCTAGGGAAAAGCGTTCATTATCTTCTCCTATGTGTTCTAAATAAGATCAAGATTATCACTTATCGGTAGCAGAATTGTAGTTTGATTGGCAACAAAAGATTACATGTTGCTTCACGTTGTTGGGGTTGCCCCGGGTTTACGTGGTTCACGTTGTTGGGGTTTATGGTGTGAGGGCCGGAGACTCCGGGGTGGAGCGCGGTCTCCGAGGCAGACTTCGGGGCGGTCGACAGAGAGCTCCAGTGGGAGGCCAGAGTCCTACTCGGAGTCCTGGGGGCGGAGACTCCGGGTCGTAGGCCGGAGACTTCGGGGTAGCTGGGCCGGAGACTCCGGGGTGGAAGACGCTCTCTGGTGAAGACTCCGTGGGGGTGTACTGAACGCTCCAGGCACGGGTCCGGAGACTGGTTCGGAGTCCAAACCGGAGACTTCGGGATTGTAGGCCGGAGACTCCGGGGCTTTAGCCTCAGCAACATCTTCTTCTCGTCTAACTCCTTGTACTTCTTCCGTGGGGGCTTGGCGATGCGTTGGGGCTTCATAGCTAATAATGCATAGAGTAGTTGCATGAAGTAGCAAGCCATCCTAGGATGTATCAGTCACACGAGGAGAGGAGCGAGTTAACCTTAGCTTGTAGGAGTTTGGCTCGGGCGTGAGTCATTGGTCCACTTGGGAGACTTGGTGGTGTAGATGTAGGGACGTCTGTAGGACGGGCTGCATCAACAAGTGTCACAAATCTGAAGAAAAGCATGCTTTTCTGTAGAACGGGCTGCATCAGCTCCTCCCCTTGGGAAAGAGTCGTCCTCGACTCTTCATGGTTATCATCTTGAACATCTTCATGGAAAGGTGAAAGGTCCTTGACATTGAATGTTGAGCTCATGAGGTACTTCGAGGTCGGTATGTCGATGATGTAAGCGTTGTTGTTGATCCTCTTGAGGACTTTGAAGGGACCATCTCCTCTTGGCTTGAGCTTGGAGTCGCGCTTCTTGGGGAACCGGTCCTTGCTTAAATGTATCCACACGAGGTCACCTTCTTTGAAGACCATCTTTCTTGTCCTTGTTCAGCCTTGTTGCTTGGTCAAGGACTTGTTGTTCGATAGTAGCTCTTGTTTCTTCGTGTAGCTTCTTCATAGCTTGTGCGCGCTTGTCGACGTCCATGTTTGTGCGCTCATGGAGAGGAAGCGGTAGGATGTCGAGCGCGGTGAGGAGCTCGAAACCATAGACGATCGTGAAGGGACTCATCTTGGTTGTAGAGTGCTTGGCTCGATTGTAGGCGAACTTGGCGTGGGAAATGCATTCCTCCCAATCCTTAAGGTTTTTCTTGATCAACACACGAAGGAGAGTGCCAAGGCTTCGGTTGACGACTTCGGTTTGGCCATCGATTTGTGGATGCGATGCGGATGAGAAGAGGAGTTTAATGCCGAGCTTGGCCATGGGTTTCTTCCATAAGTAGCTCATGAATTTGACGTCGCGGTCGGAGACGATTGTTCTTGGCACACTTTGAAGACGAATGATTTCCCTGAAAAACAAATTTGCAACATGTGAAGCATCGCCGCTCTTATGGCATGGTATGAAGTGTGCCACTTTGGAAAAGCGATCCACAACGACAAATATAGAATCATGACCATGCTTAGACCTAGGCAATCCTAACACAAAGTCCATGCTAATGTCGGACCAAGGTGCATGAGGTATAGGCAATGGTATATAAAGACCAAATGGGTTAGACTTAGACTTAGCTAATGGGTTAGACTTAGACTTAGACCAAGGTGCATGAAGGTAGATGAGGCATTAGAAAAGCCAAAAGGCATGACCAACCATTCATAGAGACCACTTTTGGTCTTGAAGGTGGTTTTCCACTCATCACCTTCCGCCATGCGTATTTGATGATAACCACTAAGATCAATTTTCGTGAAAATAGTGGCTCCACACAACTCATCAAGCATGTCGTCAAGACGTGGTATAGGATGTCTATAACGTACGGTGATAGCATTGATAGGACGGCAGTCCATGCATAACCGCAACGTATCATCCGTTTTTGGTACAAGAATTACGGGTACTGCACTTGGACTAGTGCTTACTTGGATCAAACCTTTGGAAACAAGTTGGTTGATTTGACGTTCTATCTCTTTCGTCTCCTCTAGGTTTGTGCGGTATGCGGCACAGTTTGGAAGAGGTGCGCCGGGTAAGAGGCCAATACGGTGCTCAATGCCGCAAAGAGGAGGAAGTCCATGAGGTAGCTCTTCGGGAATCACATCCTTTAATTCCTGCAAAATAGTCATCAAAGAGGAAGGAATATTGGTCAAGTCATTAGTTCCTTGTGCTAGTCCCTTGCAAATAAGGACATATTGCAAGATGGATGGGTTATTCCTCACATCTCCCATCTCACTTTTGGTGGCAAGGAGAACACTTTTATTTTTTCCGCTCGAGTTAGGCTTGTGGCTCTCACTCGCTATATGGTGGTTCTCTCGCTCACCACTCTTCTCACAAGTTGGTATTGTAGTTTGCGCTTTCGCTAAAGCCTTTGCATTGTCCGCAATTATTTGACTAGGAGTCATCGGTTGCAAAACACATGTCTTGTTAAGCCATTTGAAGGTGTATACATTTGTGCGACCATCATGTAGAGCACATTTGTCGAATTGCCATGGTCGACCAAGCAACATATGCCAAACCGTCATTGAGACTACATCACACTCCACCGTGTCTTTGTAAGGTCCAATTGAGAATGTTACCGAGACGGTGTGCTTGATCTTCATGGACCCTTGGTCACTTAGCCATTGGACATGGTAGTGGTGCTTGTGTGGATGGAGGGTGAGGTTGAGCTTCTTACACAACTCGGTGCTAGCAAGGTTGTGACAACTCCCTCCATCAATGATCACTTTGATAGATTTTCCATTGATGCCAACACGTGTTTGGAAAATGTTGGATCTTTGATCTTTATGTTCTTGGGCTTGAGTAGTCAAGATCCTTGTGACGGCAAGCGAAGGACTTGCGTCATGCTCACACATGAGTAGTTCTTGATCATCCTCCACACGTTGCCTTGCCATTGCTTCTTTGACTCTTGCATCGAATTCATCTTCACTCAAGTATTCCTCGTCGCCATTGTCATGGATGAACACTATTTTCTTGTTTCCACAAGTGTTCGACTTGTGTCCTTTGCCTCCACACTTGTAGCATTCGCCGTTGAATGGCGGGTCATCCTTTGTATGTTTGCCACTTGGGGGCGGTTTTCCTTGAGGAAGTGTGGGCTTGAAGAAAGGCTTGGAGGTACTTAAGGAGTTTCCATTGAAGGTTGTTGGTGTAGTGGTTGAAGCTTCCTTGTAGGTGAAGTACGTCTTGGACTTGTTGTATTTGATGTCCTCTTGTACTTGACGCTCGGCTTTTGTTGCAATGTGCATAAGCTTAAACATGTTGGTGTACTTTTGGAACTCACGATGCGCTTGATTGGATGGTTCAAGCCGATGAGGAAACATGCCATTGTTTCCTCTTCGCGCTTGTCAATGTTGGCGCAGATCATGTTGAGCTCTGTTTGCTTGAAGTACTCTTCCACGGTCTTTGTCCCTTGACTAAGCGATTGTAGCTTGTTGAAGAGGTCATGCGTGTAGTGCGTAGGGACAAAGCGGGATCTCATATGAGCCTTCATGTCATGCTAAGTTGTGATTGGAGGCTCTTCTCTTGCATCACGAGCGACTTGAACTTGTTCCTACCAAAGTTTGGCGTAATCATCGAACTCAAGCGAAGCCATGTCGACAATCTTCTCATCACTATAGCTGTGCATACGGAAGATCTTGTCGACTTTAAGTGCCCATGAGAGGTATTTTCCGGATCATTTGAACTGGTGAACTTGGGCATCGTGAACTTGAGCTTGCCAAAGGTTTCTTCCTCATTGTGGTCACGGTGGCGGTTGTTGCCATGATGGTGACGGTCTTCATCTTCCATGCAATCATTGCGACGAGCTTGGTGACCTTGCGGTTGAGGAGCCTCATTTTGGGGAGGTGGAACTTGGTTCTCACAATGTTGTTGGGAGCTTGCTCTTGCTCTTGGCGCGGTTGTTGACGAGGTTGAGGCGCTTGGGCCTCACGAGGGTGTTGAGGATGTGGATGAGGAGGATGCTCGTTCCTCGGTTGTTGACGTGGGTTAGGCACATGGGCCTCTTGGTGACGGTCATGGTCTCGAGCCTCTTGACGTTGTTGGCGACGCTCCACGTGTACTATGCGACGCTCCATGTCTTGATGTCATGGAGGAGGCTCATCATGGTGACCGTGGTGGCGGTGATGATGTTCATGATGGCGATGACGAAGCAGAGGATCTTGGAGAGCTTCATGTCGACGACGAGCTTGTTCCTCCAAGTGGGAGTTATCACTTGTTGTGTCAAGAATGTCTCGTGTACGAGGATGGTGTAGTGGAGGTTGCACTTGAGGTTCCACTTGTGGTTGCGCTTGTTGGATCACTAGTGCCCTTGCGTGATGACGGTGTCCTTCTCGCCTTGCTTGGGGCCTTGAGGAGAAATCACCATCATAGCTTGACGTTGCGGCGTGCCGTGGTGAAGGTACATATTGCGAGAACTTCCATCTTCCACCACGGGGGCGTCATCGCGTCTTGGAGCACTTGCACGAGGGTCTTGACGAATGTGAGAATGGTGATGCGACGAGCTTGATGCATTCAAATGGTGCCGTGAAGAGCTTGATGCATTCAAATGGTGCCGTGAAGAGCTTGATGCGCGTGAACACGGTCTTGTGTTTCGCACGAGCTCAGCCATCGACCTTTGTGGTGCTTTGTTTTGGTTGGCGAAGTTGATGTGCATGGCCCTCGTCTCTTGATGAAGGTTGGAGAAGCTTTGCCGCATTTCGTGCATTTGTTGTTGTAGGCCATCAAAGCGGTTGTCGATGCTCTTGAATTCAGCTTGTGTTTCATCGAATTGTTCATCTTGTCGCGACTCGAGAGCATTGCAACGTTCACGGAACTCATGGCGAATGATGTAGTGGCTTGCGCGCGTCATGTATGGGCCTTCGTCTTCACCTTGGGGAGGTGGTTGGCTCGACCCACCGTGCAAGGCAAAAGTGGATTGTATATGGAAGGTAGTATGTGGTGGGTGTTAGCCTTTTACCTTACCTTGGGGATTGCACCGAACTAGAAGCCACAAGGGAGAACTATTATCTTGCAAAGTGAAATCGCAAAGAAACCTCACACTAAAGAAAGAACTAAAACTCGAAAAAGCTTTTGGTGGAAGGTTAGGGTTGTGGAATGCCAAAGAATCAACCAAAAGAAAAGGGTTAGTCAAAAGTGGGTAAAATCTAACAAACTCAAGTCAAAGGTAAATGTCAACAACTCAAAAGGGTGACGGAAACCTATACACACACATGGAGATTATTGGGATTGACATGACTATGAAAATGAGCAACAAAATGTCCTAACGAAGATTAAGCTCGGTTGTCGTGCCAATGCAAGGAGAGATGATGGCCGCGTTTGCAAACAGAAAAGTGAGCAACGGATTTGTGCACTTGCCTTGGGCGCTCTTCTTTCTCTTACTTACAAGCTTGAGACTCTTTTTGCTATGGGAGACTATTTTTCTTTTCTTTGTTCATTTTCTCTTTTTCTTTTGTATTTTTTTTGCTCTCCCTTGATGCTACCTAGTCACTCTTGCTATTGCTTTTATACCTCACTATCCAAGGACAAATGCACAATGCTCAAGCAAACACAAGATGAGCCACTCGTGGGATAGGTACACACAAAGGAAGATGAGGTTAACAAGGTGACGCAAGTTATACCTTCGTTGGGGACGATGAACTTGCGGTCGGTGGCGCGGGAGGATGATCGGGTGCCGTGGTGTCGATGAGTGTGGATGGTGTTGATGCGGAAGCCTGTTGTTAGTTGACGACACGCACACGAAACACAAACAAACAAGGAGGAAATTAGCCAAAACGGAGAAAGAGACGAAAACTGTCAAAATTGGGGTGTCTGGGGCAGGAGACTCCGGGGTCTTAGGCCGGAGACTTCGGGGTCAGGTTTTCTGCTCAAACAGCTCATGTTCTTTAGCAGAATTCCACTCCTTGGGGCCTCAAATCCGTGAAAAATTGGCCAAATTGGGCTGAGAAACGTAGGGTAAAGCTGGACCAACACCTAAGACAAGATTTGGTCGGATCAAAACCAGAAATAACACTCCAAATCAAGAGATCGATCCAAAGGAAAATTTGGGGCTCTTTTTTGGGGATTGTCGAATTTATGGTGGATAGAAGAAAAATTGGTGGGGAAATTCGTGAGCAACGAAGCTCTTGATACCAATATGTTGTGGGCTAACCTCGAGGGTACCCGATCTTTCACGAATTCCCGTGGAAATCGAGGGGGAGGTGCGAGGGAAAGAGGGAGGGGATGAAAGCAACGAACTCACGCGCGAAGAACTCGATGAACACACACGCAAAGACACGATACAAGCCAATAGCTCACGCCGGCGTCTACCAGTCTGGCGCAATCCCTAGGATCGGCGTCGGGCGAAGATCTCTCTCTCTCGAACTAGCACAGCGAGTGGGAGTCTCGGTGAGATCTTGACGTCTTGGCAAAGGGTTTCGATGCCAAGGCCTTGTACAACGAGGGAGGCACGATGCAAACTCCAACGAGGTGGGGGATATTTGGTGCTCCTATAGCAAAGGAGCATGAGACAAGAATTAGTGAGATCCACAAGGGTGTCTTCTAATTCTAATATCCAGTCTAGGGTTTACAATAGAGGTGGGGGTATTTATAGGCCAGCCACTAGTTCAAGATTACTTTAGGCATAAAAGGGTACTTTAACATGCCTGTCTCATTTACACCGGAGACTCTGGGGTGTGAGGGCCGGAGACTCCGGGGTGGTGCGCGGTCTCCGGGGCGGTCGACAGAGAGCTCTAGTGGGAGGCCACAGTCCTGCCCGGAGTTCTGGGGGCGGAGACTCCGGGATCGTAGGCCGGAGACTCCGGGGTGGAGGACGCTCTCCAAGCAGGGGTCTGGAGACTGGTCCGGAGTCCAGGCCGGAGCATCTTCTTCTCGTCCAGCTCCTTGTACTTCTTCCGTGGGGGCTTGGCGATGCGTTGGGGTTTCATAGCTGATAATGCATAGAGTAGTTGCATGAAGTAGCAAGCCATCCAGGGATGTATCAAAGTCACACGAAGGGATGTATCAAAGTCACACGAGGAGAGGAGCGAGTTAACCTTAGCTTGTAGGAGTTTGGCTCGGGCGCGAGTCATTGGTCTACCTGGGGGACTTGGTGGTGTAGATGTAGGGACGTCTGTAGGACGGGCTGCATCAACAAGTGTCACAAATCTGAAGAAAAGCATGCTTTTCTGTAGCCAGGCCCGCTCATATTTTCTTGCATAGCTCAGCCACTGCAAGGTAGGATATATTGTCAGAAAGATAAAGCTTCTTTAGTACTGCTACATCTCAAACATAATTGAATATCAAGCTTCAAAATGCTCTCCTGGTTATAAGTTTGCCTTCTTCGCATCTCCTGTGTTGTTGTGTGTGGAAACGATTTTTCTACTCCCTTCCCTCTCGAAGTAATGTTTTCTACTAGCCTCACAACACATTGTGGCATATTAGAATTCTTCTTTTTGCAAGGGCATATCAGGAATGGCTAGAAGGTGTAAAAGAAAGGACATCTATACGTTCATAATTGCTGAAGTTCTCTGTCTGCATTTTGCTTACTTCAGGTACTACACCGACCCATCCGGAACCTTTTGGCAGTGCAATGCCAAGGCAATTGGATCGGGCTCAGAAGGTGCTGATAGCTCTTTACAGGAGCAGTTTAACAAGGTAGCACAACAATATCAAAATGGCTCTTGACTATACTACGTTTGTATATATGCAAAGGAAGTTTACACGCTGCTTGGCCAGTTGTAATGCTACCTCGATAGCTAAGAGGCTAATGTTGAAAGTGTCATGTTTCTGATCTTCTGCCAAGAAAACCATTATGGAGCACACCACCTTGTGTTGTATGTGGATACTTCCAGCTATGCCTGTAAAACTGAAGATTGAGTTTCTTGTTCAGGAGCTGACCCTTGAGGAGGCTGAAGGCATCGCTCTATCTATCCTGAAGCAGGTTATGGAAGAAAAGGTAAATGTGTCTCGATCTAGTCTCATGTGTTAATTTGAGCTACTAAGAACCCCTGCCAAGTGTCTGGAGTTGAAATTGCTATCTGCAACAGGTAACTCCAAACAATGTTGACATCGCCCAGGTCGCGCCGAACTACCACCTATACACCCCTGCAGAGGTTGAAGCAGTCATAGCACGCCTGTGAAAACAGAGAGGAATCTTTATCCATGTCGACCCGGATTCATATATTCCTTCTGCTGTGTGTTTGACATCCTTTTTGATTAGCATAGGCATGATTGCTCTATTGTCTTGACACTGATATATACATCATTTTCGCTTGATTTCAAATGTGGTATCGACCAGAAGTTTTAGAGGCTTATAAGTGTTTATCACCTGCCCACCTGTCCGCTAAGAGCTTGAACAATCTTCCCTATGATACGAAGGACTAGCTCCCCCGGTAAATATTGCACTGTGTGCAGTGGCACGTCACCGCATGGGGGATCCATAGCTATCCTCTCGTATACATGTTCTTTTATTTTTCGTCTCATTTCTAGGGGCTTCTTTAAAAAACTAAATAAGGTTTACATTAGATAATGTTTACAACCTGATAATGGGTTAACTAAACCCATGGACACGGAAAAACCCTAATCAAAGGAAAAACAATTATGATCACAAGCCTCAAAATTCTAGCCAAATCCGTAAATAGTTGAACATTGCTGAGGCACGATAAGACAGTTCTCACCTGCAATAGACACCATCAATAAAATTGAACAACCTTCTGTACGATATGATTATACGAAGGACTCGCTCTCCCGGTAAATATTGCATTGTGCAGTGGCACATCACCACATGGGAGATCGCTATCCTTTTTTTTCCGAATCAGGAGCTTTATTGATTAAACAGTGGGATTACAATCCTTAACAAGGATCTGAGCCAAGAAGGGTGGAGTAAAGTTGGTTCACAAGCACCTTCTAGCATTACTAGCAACCTTAGCACAAGAGTGAGCCGTCATATTAGCAAGTCTCCCAACAAAAGAAAATTTGATGCTAGATAAAAACCCACTGAGCTCCCTAATCTCCTGGTATAAACCTACATGCTATTTTATTTTTCATCTCCTTTTTAGGGATGTTCTTTTTAAACAATAAGGTTTACATTAGATAATGTTTACAACCTAATAATGGATTAACTAAACCCATGGACACATGAAAACCCTAATCAAAGGAAAAAACAATTATGATCATAAGCCTCAAAATTCTAGCCAAATTGATTAAACGCAAACACAATGGTATATCGAGGTTCGGGGCCCTTGTGGTGAGGTAAAACCTTTACTCCTGCGTGTCTGGACTATATGTGGAGTATATGAGAGCTACAATGGTGCTCCTTGAGCTGTGTAGCAATTGTGCTAAGCTAGAGGGAGAGTAGACATCCCAAGTGAGAATGAATCTGAGGCCCCTGGGAGAGGCTCCCTGGTGCACCTTATAAAGGGGTGCCCAGGGGACAATGTGGGGTCTGTCGTGGTGGTGTCATGGCAGATGCCATTGGTAGGCTAAAGATGGGGCCAATGTGCTCTAGTGGTATCCGAGAAGGGATAGTGTAGTGGATCTACACACGAAGGACAAAGAACTCAACACATGGTATACCCAGGTTCGAGGCTCTCCTATGGAGATAAAACCTCTACTCCTCCACTAGATCTTATATTACGATCTCTCTGACTATTACAAGTGCTCCTTGAGCTGTATCGTAGAGAGGTAGGAGATGAAGTACTCCTGCTCTCTACTCTCTCTAGGGTTTTTCCCTTAGCCAAATGAACCGACCCTCTTCTTGGAGGCTATGGCCGACCTTATAAAGGGGTGTCAGGTTACAGCTAGGGCTTACTTGGCTCGGATATCCTACGAATATGCTTGTCCCAATATAGTAACTCGGCGCCCTCCTTTCCTCTGTCGTCAGCCTCTACATGGCAATGGTGCAGAGGACACGTTGTCTGACCGTTGGGGTCAGACACTGTCATGTCCGTGATGATCTACTTTGTCTCTGTCGTCCTGTCCTTTGTCGCTAGCACTTGTCTCTCCCTAGATTCCCTTAGGAGAGAGAAAAGTGTTGACCTTGAACTGGTTCTCTCCTTCTTGAGTAAGCCAACTCCTGACTCGGCCTTGGTACAGATAACCTAGCCAAGATGGTACCTGCAAAGAGGAAACTACTCGCTTCTCGTGCCAATATACTACGTATGTCGGCCGAGTCTCGCCGGTGCTGTCCAGCTTAGGGTAACCCGGTCGTACCTCGGCCGACTCTTCTATGACTCGGCCAGCTCACGCTTTGACCCGTATATGCCTCGATGGACCTCGTCCTTATACCTCAGCTTGACCCTACCTGGGGTCACCCCCAACATTAGTCTCCGAAGTTGGTGCAGTCTTATCATCCTTATCTGGAAAGGCCACAACAGGTTCAAACTTATCCGGATTATTGTCTGTCTTGCCGACATACATATATCTCGGCCTATACCGAGTTTAACTCGGATGCACGGCTTGGTGAGTTGATATTCGCTTTGACCCTTCTTGGCTCCATCTGAGATATATCCCGTTGGCCGAGTCATAGCGTTGCATCCGTGGTATCCCTCTTAGATGCTTGTCTTCTCATGTACTCCTCCTCGTATCCTACGTGGAGGGTAATCATTGCCCCTTTGCCTTATTTTAAGGGCCATGGCAGCAGTTACTGCCATGCTTTGTGAGGGGTAACTGCACCCCATCACATCGTTGGGTGCCTCCTCGATAACTAGAGGGCCACAACGTGCCATTTGCTCTTCTGCGTCGTGTGGCTGTGCGTGTGGCACGATCTCACACGTCAGTTAAAGGCACGATCCTCTGCGCCGTTAAATAGGGGAGCGGGGGAGGCCCTTAGTCACTTTCCCCGCTCTCACCTCTTCTTCTTCTTCCTCCTTGCACCGCCGCCGCTGCTCTCTCCTCCAGTGACTGCGTTGCCCCTTCACTCTCTCTTCCTTCTCGCTTCACCACAGCGCCGCTCATCGCCGCCGCCACGGGGCCTTGCTAACCCATGCCTCTTTCCCCTGAATCGAGCTCCGCTTCAAAGGAGTGGGATCTGGAGATGCTGCGGGACATACTTGCCGTGGATGAACAGGAGGAGGGCGGTGCCGTCCATGAGCGTGGTGCCTGGGCCGACTCCAATGTTATATAGAGGGAAATGGACTGGCTCGTGCGTATGCGCCAGATTCCCCCGGAGGTCAGCTGCCGCCTCCCTGGCGATGAACAAGTGTCCATCATCAAGGATGGTGAGTTCGCCGTTTTCGTTGCCCACTTCGCTCGTGGCTTCGGCCTTCCAATTAGTGGGTCTTCACGGATTTTATCGACACTTTTGGTATGCAATCTCATCATCTCCCCGCAAACACCCTTGCCTCTCTCTGCCTTTTCCTCTGGTACTGAAGGATACCTCGACCTTTGGCCCACTATCTAGATCTAGGCCAAATAAATTCTTCCAGATCCGAGCTAATGTCGTTCCCAACAAAGAGCTTCCTCCTGGCGAGAAGTCTCTGACTTAGTGCGGGGCGACATCCATTACACCTCGGAAAAGTTCTATTTTGGCCGGATCACCGGCCTCGAATCCTGCAAAGGGTGGGAAAATACGTTCTTCTACGTGAAGAAAAATACCCCGAACGACATGATTGGGCTTCCTGCCTTTTCAGTCGGCATCCCCACTAGGAAAAATTGGGACCTTGACCCCAAGAAGAGCAATACCCTCATCAATCTCGTGGCGAAGTGCATTCTCAAGATGACGGATACCGGGTTAACTAGCAAGGACCTGATGGTCACCTTCATCTACAGTAGAGTTTGCGTACTGCAGCAATGCAACCACAAGATCTGCTACATGAGCGGTCCGCTCGATCCCAACCGAGTTTCCTCGATCGAGCTATCCAATGCTCAAATCCACTACCTGTCAAGTCCATCTTCAAGGCGGGCTTTGCTGAGGAATGGGAATGTGGGATGGAGCTGTTCAGGCGAGATAGGCATGTTCCCAAGTTATGTCCTTCGAGTGACCCTTACCGAGTTATGCTTTATTTCGGCCTATACTACTTATTTGACCTTCCTATGCTTCTTTGTACATAAATTTCTTCAGTAGACGGTTGAGGACACCCAGACCCCTGCCCTTATGATGTCTACGCACTTATATTCTTGTAGATAGTTGTTGGGCCTCCAAGTGCAGAGGTTTGTAGAACAGCAGCAAGTTTTCCCTTAAGTGGATCACCCAAGGTTTATCGAACTCAGGGAGGAAGTGGTCAAAGGTATCCCCTCTCAAGCAACCCTGCAATCAAGATACAAGAAGTCTCTTGTGTCCCCAACACACCCAATACACTTGTCAGGTGTATAGGTGCACTAGTTCGGCGAAGAGATAGTGAAATACAAGTGGTATGGATAATTATAAGTGGTAATGGTGCTAGAAGATAGCTTGATGGCATGGAAAAGACTAAAGGCAAACTGAAATAAAGATGGAAACAAGCAAACATGTAACAGATCTAATAGGAAACGGTGTATCAATGCTTAG
Organism: Avena eriantha; assembly: GCA_910589775.1. NCBI lineage: Eukaryota > Viridiplantae > Streptophyta > Magnoliopsida > Poales > Poaceae > Avena > Avena eriantha. The sequence continues at coordinate 343,416,281 of OU342744.1, forward strand.
AAACAAGGCCTAGGGATCATACTTTCACTAGTGAACACTCTCTCATAAATATATTATCTTCATGATACTACTCTTAACTACTCTCCGGTTGGACACTCTAATCGATGGTAGGGCTATAACAGCACACCTCAAAGTAAGCCTTTCCCATCTAGAAAACCCTACACTGTTACCTTGAGTACTAGATGAGTCTAACAAACACCACAATTTCATAAAGACATCCAACTCCAAATATAACTCATAACAAGTATTTGTAATCTCTAGCCTAAGTGCCACCATGGTGAGCACGCTGTCACTTTCACACACATGGGGAGAGCAGAGATATATTAAAGCACTTGAGTAGCAAGGTAGATCTACTTGATTACAAAGCTCATGATCACAATATGATCATGCATAGAGAGAGAGAGAGATGAACACATAGCTACCGATAAAACCCTTAGCCTTGAGAGAGAACTACTCCCTCCTCATCATGGGAATCAGCAACGGTGATGGAGATGGTGGTGGAGATCGATGGAGATGGCTCCGGGGGCACTTCCCCGTCCCGGCAGGGTGCCGGAACAGAGACTTTCTGTCCCCCGAATCTCCCCTTCGATGGCGGCGGCGCTGTGGAACTTTTCGTGGATTTCTGATTGACTATTTAGGGTTTATGCATCGGGAGGCTCTTATAGGCGAGAGAGGAGACTGAGGGGGTGCCGAAGGGGCCCACACCACCCCCTGGCGCGGCCTGGCCTGGCCCGCGCCACCAGGTGGTGTGGCCAGCCCCTGGCCCCTCTCCGTCTCGTCTTCTGGCTCCGTGAGTCTTCCGGTAAAATATCTACTTTGGCTTTTGTCCGGTCCAATTCCGAGAATATTGATTTTCTGACTTTCCTGGAACCAAAAACAGCAGAAAATAGGCAACTGGCACTGTGGCATCTTGTTAATAGGTTAGTCCAAGAAAGTCTATGAAAAGTACTCCAAAGTGTGGACAAAACACAAGAAAGTAGATAAAACAAAGCATGGAACATCAAAAATTATGGATACGTTAGCAACGTATCAACATCCCCAAGCTTAACTCCTGCTCGTCCTCGAGTAGGCAAGTGATAAAAAGAAAGAATAATTTTTGAGGTGACATGCACCATCATAAACTTGATCAAAGTATTTGCAAAGCATTGAAAGCTGGGATCATAGTACTTCAATCATAACATGGAAGCCAAAGTTCTAGCAATAGACAAAGAAACTATGTTGCAACATGAAAAGGCACAAACAAAAGATTCATGAATAACAATGCTTTGGATGACGTTTGTTTGTTTCACATAAATAAAACATAGCATAATAGTATTCAACTTGTCCCTCATAGAGTAGCAAATATAAATGCATAGGACACCTTCAAAGTTCATAAGAGTGACTAGATACAAATAATTTAAAACAAGCAATATCAAAGCTATGCATCAATCAACAAGTCTTGGGACAATGCACATAGAACTAAGAATGGCCACTATGCTCTCAAAGTAGGTGCATAAAGGTAGAAGGTGGAGACTCAATATAATGGGTGGAAGAAAGGCCTTCATAGAAGGAAGCAGAGATTCAAGTTTCATAAAGAGCTTCCAAAAATTATGGTACTTATAGCTTTCAGCTCTGATTGCCCCTATCATAAGCATCTTGAAGTGATTAAGGTTAAAGTGAACAAACTATGGTGTACATGCTTGACGAAGTATAAGTTAGAAATCTCATGTCCCTTGAATACGAGGGTCGCTCCTCATGCTACTCAAGTTTAGTCACCGGTAAGTTCTTGTCATTGTAAGTACATGTGTATCATAGAGAACCACCAACAGGGTACCCCTTGCCCGATGATACGGAAGAATCCCCATATCAAAATGACAAGGCAAGGAGACAACAAGCATCTCAGGAATCTTCTTATTTACCATGGGAATATGGTGTTTTTTTCTCTCTTTCCTCTTTTCATAATCTTTTTTTTCTTTTTTTCTCAATATAGGACTCTTTTTTATAAGAAGAATGCTTCATAGACAACTCATTATGGTTACGCTGCAGGTTTCCACCATGTCAGCATGGATTAGACCGGCGGCCCAGGCGTTTCTCTAACACATATACATAACTCCATGGACTTACAAGCTCCCCTTTCATTTCACACCGACGACATCCATAGACAAAAGATCATGATATCAACTAGGTACAAAGTACTAGTGCAATGTTGAAAGCGTTCCCCATGACAACATGGTTCTGCTAATTCCCAACAAATAAGTGCAAGCATATATAACATAGACGACACAATGGTTCAAGTTTATTAAGGGCAAGAAAAGTAAAGTGTGCCATCAAGTTCGTGAGAGCTTTAATCACTAGTTTTCTCATAACAAGTTTAATTTGGAAGGTAAACAAAAGCATGAATATACTTGGAATAGCATATGCTAATAGGTAGGTATGGTGGACTCTTTGGAATAACTTGGTTTAGGAGGTTGGATGCATGAGTGGAACTCATACTTGGTTACGGAGGCTAGCAAAAGACTGGGAGCGACAAACTAAGAGAGCAATAATGGCCATAATCATGCAGAGCGACAAAACATCATTGATCAAAGCATAAAGTGATACTACAAGTTGAAAACTAAAGGATCATCAAGGCTATGGTGACTTGGGATAGTCATAACATGGTGTGAGCATGTGCCAAGTCAACCCAAATAAAGCATCAAAGGAGAATACCACAATACTATGCTATAATATGCTAAAACAACGCATGATTCATCCAAGGCACATTAAGCAATCTCAATTGTTTATAACAAGTCATGCTACAGTAAAGAATACTAAGTATAAAGCCAAAGAAATATCAAGCATGGCATGACAAAGCATAGGCCAGAGTCAAAAACAAGCTCTCTTTACCACTTAAGCATGAGCTTTCCTACTCTTTTCCAAACCAAACCAAACTATTTGTAAACCAATGTATGAAAGAGGGGGTCCAACCAATTTATTCAGCAAACTAAGCAAACAAAGCAAACGAAAAACGAAAACGAAAATGAAAAAGAAGACGCTCCAAGAACAACACAACTGTGCATGAAACAATAAAAATGAAGCGTTTGGAAGAAACCTGGGATTTTTATTGATGAAGAGGGGGATGCCTTGGGCATCCCAAGATTTGACGCTTGTACTTTTTGGATATTTCTTGGGTTGACACGCGTGGCATCCCCAAGCTTGAGCTTTAGTCCATCCTTCATCTCATTACTCATTCCTTCCATACACCTAATTTTTTTCCATCATACTAAGCTTCACTCAATCTTTATTAGCAACATTAGTGCACTCAAGATAATAAGTCTTTAGGTTCAGTTCCAACACCAATAAAACTTCCATTAAAACACTAGCTACTGTAGCACTTCCCTCAAAAATCTCAATTCCCCAAAAGAACTCAAAAAGGAACCAACAAGAAGCAAATGCAGAAAATGGCAGAAATCTGTCAAAACAGACCAGCAGGTAAATACGAATTTTTCCGAAGACCTTCTGTTGCTCAAATCAAAACGTGTTGAACTAACGAAAGTTAGATAACAACCTGGGGCAGAATCACAAAACTTCACTCCTCAAAAAGACGTACAGAGATTTTACACGAATTTTTACGGTGAAGCACAAAAATCTGTTTCGGGATAGCAACTTTCCCAATCATTACTTCTCTCTCATTAGAGGTTACTCTTGGCACAAAAAGCAAATAAAAAGGATAAGGAGCGGTTATTACAGAGGTAATAACTTCCAAGACTCATCTAAAACTTTTGGGTTGTCTCCCAATAAGTACTTTTCTTTAACGCCTTTAAGTTAGGCATGATAGTTTGAGAAGATGCTCACATAAGAAATATGAATTGAAGTAAAAGAGAGCATCAAGAAGCAAATTCAAAACACATTTAAGTCTAACCCACTTCCTATGCATAGGAATCTTGTAAAGAAACAAGTCATGAAATCACAAAGCAACAAGCATAGGAAAGCAAAACAAGTGCAGCTTCAAAATTTTCAACATAAAGAGGGGAAACTTAATATTGTTGAGACACATAAAACCATGTTTCCCTCTCTCATAATAACTTTCAGTAGCATCATGAACAAAATTAACAATATAACTATCACATAAAACATTCTTATCATGAGCCACATGCATAAAATGATTATTACTCTCCACATAAGCATAATCGTTCTTATTAATGGTAGTGGGAGCAAATTCAACAAAATAGCTATCATTATTATTCTCATCACCATAATCATCAAATATAGGAGGCATATTGTAATCATAATTAATTGCCCCCTCAATAGTAGGTGGACTGAAAATATCATATTCATCATTGTAATCATCATAAATTGGAGGTTTGGTATCATCATAAGCAGTAGAATAGCTATCTTCCAAAGCTAGGGAACTAAAAAGATCATTTTCATAAAAACTAGCTTCCCCAAGCTTAGACTTTTCCATAGCATTGGCAATAATGGTGTCCAAAGAATTCATACTAATAACATTGCTATTAGCATGCAAATAAAGTTCCATAGGTTTTTTAATTTTCTCTTCAAACACTTCATGTCCTAACTCAAGATAAATACTATAAAGCTCTCTAATTTTGTTATTATTTTCCATTAAGCCTAACTAGTGAAAACAAGAAACAAAAAGACAAAATTGCAGAATCTAAAGGAAATAACTTCGAGCACCCACACCGGAGGATGTGAGTACCTTTTCCCTTACCTCCCGGCAACGGCGCCAGAAAATAGCTTGATGTCTACGCACTTCTATTCTTGTAGACATTTGTTGGGCCTCCAAGTGCAGAGGTTTGTAGAACAGCATCAAGTTTTCCCTTAAGTGGATCACCCAAGGTTTATCGAACTCAGGGAGGAAGTGGTCAAAGGTATATCCTCTCAAGCAACCCTGCAATCAAGATACAAGAAGTCTCTTGTGTCCCCAAAACACCCAATACACTTGTCAGGTGTATAGGTGCACTAGTTCGGCGAAGAGATAGTGAAATACAAGTGGTATGGATAATTATAAGTGGTAACGGTGCTAGAAGATAGCTTGATGGCGTGGAAAAGACTAAAGACAAACTAAAATAAATATGGAAACAAGCAAACATGTAACAGATCTAATAGGAAACGGTGTATCAATGCTTAGAAACAAGGCCTAGGGATCATACTTTCACTAGTGAACACTCTCTCATAAATATATTATCTTCATGATACTACTCTTAACTACTCTCGGGTTGGACACTCTAATCGATGGTAGGGCTATAACAGCACACCTCAAAGTAAGGCTTTCCCATCTAGAAAACCCCACACTGTCACCTTGAGTACTAGATGAGTCCAACAAACACCAAAATTTTATAAAGACATCCAACTCCAAATATAACTCATGACAAGTATTTGTAATCTCTAGCCTAAGTGCCACCATGGTGAGCACGCTGTCACTTTCACACACATGGGGAGAGCAGAGATCTATTAAAGCACTTGAGTAGCAAGGTAGATCTACTTGATTACAAAGCTCATGATCACAATATGATCATGCATAGAGAGAGAGAGAGATGAACACATAGCTACCGGTAGAACCCTTAGCCTCGAGAGAGAACTACTCGCTCCTCATCATGGGAATCAACAACGGTGATGGAGATGGTGGTGGAGATCGATGGAGATGGCTCCGGGGGCACTTCCCCGTCCCAGCAGGGTGCCAGAACAGAGACTTTCTGTCCCCCGAATCTCCCCTTCGATGGCGGCGGCGCTGCGGAACTTTTCATGGATTCCTGATTGACTATTCAGGGTTTATGCATCGGGAGGCTCTTATAGGCGAGAGAGGAGACCGAGGGGGTGCCGGAGGGGCCCACACCACCCCCTGGTGCGACCTGGCCTGACCCGCGCCACCAGGTGGTGTGGCCAGCCCCTGGCCCCTCTCCGTCTCGTCTTCTGGCTCCGTGAGTCCTCCGATAAAATATCGACTTTGGCTTTTATCCAGTCCAATTCCGAGAATATTGATTTTCTGACTTTCCTGGAACCAAAAACAGCAGAAAACAGGCAACTGGCACTGTGGCATATTGTTAATAGGTTAGTCCAAGAAAGTCTATGAAAAGTACTCCAAAGTGTGGACAAAACACAAGAAAGTAGATAAAACAAAGCATGGAACATCAAAAATATGGATACGTTAGCAACGTATCACCTTACTTGGGGTAAGGACCAGGAGACCTCGGATCTAGAGGAGTTGGACTCTGAGGAGTTCATTCCTATCCCAGACCCCAGCTCTAGCCTATCCTCCGGTAGGACTTCTGTCTTGAAGGATTGAATGAATTTTGACGATGATGATGACTGTGAGATTCTTGAGGTATTTAACCCAATGACCATCTCATACACCTATCCAACTGATCCCACTCTAGCTAACCCGGCTGGTCAGGTGCATAACACGGCTCCCATTACCATGGGAGGTCAAGGTGCGGTGAAGAAGCGAGCCGCGACCTCCGCTCCTTCGGCCAAACCTCCCTGGGCCGGTAAAAGGGTTAAGAAATATGGCAAGAAGCCCGTGACCCAGAAGGTTCCCAAGCCCAAAGCTCCTCTAGCTGTGTTCGAGTAAATCTCTTTCTCTGGGTTACTCTTGTGTTTTATATCTCTTCTTTCATGTATTTCTTGTTTCTATCTTTCTTACTTGATTCGATCTTTTATCTTTCTGACTTTGTAGGGCCACCGTGGATATATCCTAGAGCGGCTCCAGCATCACCTCTCCCATCCATGAGGCACCACCTTCTCCTCCTCGTGATGACGCTCCCATTCTCAGCCCTGTTTGGGAGAACTCTCCTGCCGCGGTGAATAACAACCCATCTCAGTGGGAGGAGGATAACGTCGACACATGTGGAGGGGGCGCCATAGAGGATGTGGCTATGCCAGATCAGCAATGTGACCTCTGTGCCCCCCAACAAGCAGAACAAAATCGTGGCACCGAAAATGCGGATGCCAAAAAAATTTCTACCGAGGTGTTGGAAACTTCGGCACCAGTCCAACCTCAGCCTCAGCCTCAGTCTCAGCCAGCCCCTACATTAGCTTCTAGCAAGAAACAACAAGCACCACAAGCATCATCCGAATCTCCTAAGACTCAGCAAGACGACCAACCCCGGAAGATCTCGCGGGCCAAATCTCCATCAGCTTCACAATCTTGGCCTGCGCCAGCCTCGGCAGCCAACTCTCACTCAATAGCCCCCTAGCAGCATGCCAAACCGGCCGCTAAGGTGAAGAAGATTGCTGAGGTGACCAAGGCAGTGCCAAAAGGATCAGCGACTGGATCTGGGCAACACACCATTTCTTCTATGATGCAATAGGGCAGTGCTGCTTCTGGCTCTACTTCAGTTAAATAGATCACGTTGCATACCAGCCCGGCCGCTGCAAAGGCTGCCCAACAAGAAGCTCTTAGGAAAGGCTTAGTCCTAACTCAGACTCTCAGCGATGAAAGCCTCGGCTCACTCGCTGAATATTCCGAGAACTAGAACAATGATGAGTACTTCGAGGTTAGCTCCGGGAATCCCTAGAAGTTTGGTCCTACAGAAATAGGTGCAAAGATGTATACTGCTAGCAAAGCTATCAATGATGCTGGCCGAATGATGGAGGTAAACATCTCGATTATCTCTTTTATATTTGTGCAAGTACATGTGGACATATCCTTTAGTCCCCGAGCCTCCGGGGGAGTAAGATATTACTTGGTCAGATGCTCTTCTAGTTTCAAACTTAGTAAATCAATTTGTTCTCTTAGCTGATCTGAAGTATATAGCCGAATCATTTTAACTTAGCCAAGATTCCTTTTAAGATCAGATATCCAGCCACCTAGATTCGGATCGAGTTTACTCGGTTCGAATCTTGACTAACTTCGAATATCCAACCACCTAGATTTGGGTCGAGTTTACTTGGTTCGAATCTTGAGTAACTTCGAATATCCAGCCACCTAGAGCCGGGTTAAGTTTTACTTGACTCGGATCTTTAGTAGCTTCGAATATCTAGCCACCTAGAGCCGAGTTAAGTTTTACTTGACCCGGTTCTTTAGTAGCTTCGAATATCCAGCCACCTAGAGCTGGGTTAAGTTTTACTTGACTCGGGTCTTTAGTAGCTTCGAATATCCTCATTATCCAGTGACTAACAATTGTTCTTTCCAGATCACCACCAACCGACGTACTGCCGAGTTCCAACGGCTCCTCGATGCGCACAAGGAGCTCTCCAGGAAGCATCAGGCATTGCTGCCGGAGTTGCCGAGTATTTCTTTGCCTTATTTCCTTCAGTTTGGTTGCTTTTGTTCTTGACTTGCCGAGTTAGCTTATGACTCGGATTTTGCTAGCCGATGTGGAAACCCGGAACAAGGAGTTGCAGAAGCAGGTGACCAGCTAACATGTATTTTTCCTCTTGTCCCTTGTCCTTTGCGCCTTTGGTTCGGCTCATAATTATACCTCGTCTCTCTCTAGGTTAAAAATCTTTGCAGTGTCCCTTTAGGATTGCATATCCATGTCTGAATTGACGCTTCATTTCCTCGAACAAGCATGGAAGCATCAGACTCAGTTGAAGGAGAAAGATGATGAGATCTCTCGGCTCCGTGCTGAGAATGAAAAAGTCAAGCAACTCTAGAAGGCTGAGCTTGATAAGATGGACCAGGAGTTCATCGATGAGAAAATCCAACTCACCGGTCAACTGGAGAAGAACAAAGAACTTCTCCAGGTGGCCGAGGTCAAGCTTGAGTCAACGAATTCTACGCTCACAGATCTCCAGAAGAAAAAAGCTGCTTGGCTGGCTGAACTTCGTCGGATCAACGACATCATAGCTCGTAAGTTTTTATGTGCTAACTTTCTTATTTACTGCCGAGGTATCGACTTTGCCCTTTTCACTCTCTCTGACTTGCCCTTTTGCTTGTTATCATAGATGACTTCCCTAGTACAAAGCACTTGCCAATACCGCAATCCACCGGTTCTAGTAGAAGAAAGCCGAGGCTAGTCCCCTCCCCGAAGAATATGATATTGATGACTCCTTGGTTGGGCTCCTGGATGCTGCCATCCAAGACTTTCATATTCTCTAAAAAGAGGAGATAGCTCTCAAGAAAGTTTCCCTGCTTTCCGAGAAGCTGATCGACTATGAGACACATCCTCAACTTGTGGAGGGAGTTAGCTGCCCGCGCTGGTGCCGACATGGACTTATCCTTTGTGCTATCTTGGTATGAAGGTATCAATTTAGATACTCTTCGAAACACACGCACTAGCTCATGGTGGAACACTGATCTGGATCACATCCAGCGTCGCCAAGATCGGGCCTATCAGCTGATTCAATATGCCAATATCCATGTTGGAGTGATGGTACGAGCTTTCTCGATGAGGTGGATGACGCATACGTCGGAGAAGGTGCTGATGAAGATCAGGGGGATCCTGAGGACCCTAAAGCTAAGCCAGATGAGGAAGGGGAAGCCGAGGTTGCTGATCCCAATGCTACTGTTCCTCCTCTAGATGTTGACCCAGCCGCTGATGTTCCTTAGGCACACAAACTTTTAACTTGGTTAATTCCCTGGTATGTCGGGAGCAGATGTATGAAACAATTTAAGTTATCTTGCTACTATTATGTTTTTATGTTGAAACTATTTGGGCGAAGGTCCCGAGTTTCATTTTCTTAATTGCTCAATCATATGACTCGGCTCGTGTCTACCATTTTTTGGCATTCAACTTACGAGTCTGAGATCAAGAATTGAATTAACAATACTTAAAACCATGAGAATTAGCTCAAAGTGATTCGTCATAATATTAAATAAAGTAAATACATGGGTTAGTCCAAAAAAACAAATGTCGGCTTGATTAGTTTCCCCTTCCTTAGTCTTTTGTCATGTGTCTAGCATTTGCGAGCTTTTTACCTTGCTTTCCATCAAGCCAATCTTTTGGACAACAGCAAGTCGAAGAATTAGCTTTTGGTGCCAACACATTACTAACTCGGCCTAAGGGGTAGGAATTTTAAGCTAGATGACATATAAAATGTAAATACAGGATAAAGACAATTACTACTAAGGCATTCCTCGAGTTTTTGCTCGAGGTGCCGATGTTTCATTAATTAGCTCATTGCCAACATACAATCTGACATATGAGAGTTCGAGATACATACACTTCAGCTAAGTGTAAAATGGACGAAGAAGTGCTACATTCCATGGCCTTTTCGATTCTTCTCCTGACCTATTCGCCTTACTCTTTTCCTGCGGTTGAGCATCTATGAGATAGTATGCATCATTGTGTAGTGCCTTGCTCACGATAAACGGTCCTTCCCATGGAGGTGATAGCTTGTGCATGCCGACAGTGCGTTGTACTAGCCGAAGCACTAAATCCCCTTCCCAAAAACTCGAGGGTTCACTTTCTGGCTGTGATATCATGTCAACATCATTTTGCCGGGCTTCTTGTACTTCGGCTTCTATGTATTGGGTGACCCTAGGAGAATCATGCTCTAGGTCGGCTTGTAGTACAGCTTCTGCCCCATATACCAGAAAGAATGGCGTATAACCAGTTGATCGATTCAGAGTTGTCCTGAGGCTCCATAGTACTTCCAAGAGTCCGTGAGTCCAACACCTCACTAATCTTTGCAGCGGCTCAATGAGCCGGGGTTTTATCCCGGATAGTACTAGCCCATTGGATATCTCTACTTATCCGTTCAACGTGGGGCGTGCGACTTGTGCAACATCCAGTCTTATTCTTTTATCTTGGCAGAACCAAGCAAATGCTCCCTCAGCAAAATTTGTGCCATGATATGTTATGATACTATGTGGGTACCCATATCTCAAGATGATGTCCTTGAGGAATGATACATCAGTGGGTCCATCACACTTTCTGGTTGGCTTGACCTCAATCCACTTTGTAAACTTGTCCACCATGACTAGAATATGAGTCATGTTTCCATGAGCCGGCCTAAACGGTCCAACCATATCCAAACACCATACAACAAATGGCCAAGTGATGGGTATAGATTTGAGTTCGGAGGATGGCATATGTATTTTGCTCGAATAGCTTTGACACCCATTGCACTTCCTCACAAGGTCCTCAACCTCTTGTAAAGAACTAGGCCAATAAAATCCATGCCGAAATTCCTTGGCGACTAAAGCTCTAGACGAGATGCCCACATTCGCCCTGATGTATATCTCGGTGGATCTCCTATCTTTCTGCCGGATCAACACATCGCTGAAGGACGCTAGTGACACTTCTGTTATATAACTCAACATTTATTATGGTATATGCCTTTGCTCTTCTCTAAATCTGCCTAGAGAGTACCTCATCACTTGGCAAACTCCCATCTTTCAAGAAGCAAAAAATTGGCTGCACCCATGCCGGTACAACTCGTGCCGGGAAAATTACCTCATCAACTTCCATTGGGTCAACCGACATAACTTCTGTCGAGTTAAATTGAACAGTCCCCGAGTCCTGTGAGACAGTCCCCGGGTTTGCCAAAGTAGTCCTCAGGTGTCCCGAGGGAGTCCCCATGTTACTCGGACGGTTCCCCCAATCGATGTCCATTGGGACAACCTCGAATCCTGGATTAGCCGGGATATAGATTGACTCAGATTCTAGAGATGGTTTGATAGATGGTTTTTTGAGATGCTCTAGAGCTACGTCTGGCGGGATTGCTTGTCGAGATGAACCAAGTTTCTATAATACGTCAGCTGCATCATTTTTAGCTCGAGGTACATGATGGAATTCACATCCTTTAAAGTACCCACCGTTTTTTGCACGTGGGATCTATATAACGTCATATTTGCATCCAAAGCATCCCAATGACCCGAAACTTGCTGTATCACTAAATCCAAATCACCAAAACACTGGATCCGATGTATTCCAATTTCTTTTGCTACTTTTAAGCCATGCACAAGTGCCTCATATTCGGATACATCGTTTGATGCTCTAAAGTGAATCTATAGAACATATCTCATCTGGTCTTTCTTGGGCGAGGTGAGCACTACGCCAGCACCTAAACCATCTTTTAGTTTTGATCTGTCAAAGTGCATTCTCCAGTAGTTCGAATCAGGCAAGGGCGGCTCACACTGCCTTTTGGCCCAATCCACAAAAAAGTCGGCCACTGCCTAGGACTTGATTGCATCTCTCCTATCGTATTGTGGAGCATATGGGGCTAACTCAATTGCCCATTTGGCGATTCGGCCACTTGCATCTCTATTTCCCATTATCTTAGATATGGGTGCTTCACATATCACCTTTATGTGGTGTTCTTCAAAGTAATGTTTAAGCTTTTTGGCCGCCATATAGACTCCCTATGCCATTTTTGGATAATGGGGATAGTTTTTCTTCGAAGCAGAAAGTACCTCGCTTAGGTAACAGACTAGCCTCTGCACCGACTTACCTTCTTCGTCACGCTCCACCACTACCACGACACTCATGACTCGGTTGGTCGCTGCTATGTAGAGCAACACCGGCTCTTTGGATAGTGGTGATGCTAAGATAGGTGCAGATGCTAGCATCTTTTTTAACTCATGAAATGCGTCATTCGCCTGCGGTGTCCATATGAAGTTATCCGACTTTTTCATTAGTTGGTAGAGAGGCAAAGCCTTTTCTCCCAGCCGACATACAAAGAGACTCAGTGATGCCAGGCAACCAGTGAACTTCTGGACATCATTGAGACACTTCTACAGCTCCATGCGCTTAATATCTCGGATTTTAGTCGGATTAGCTTCGATACCTTGGCTGGACACAAGGAAACCGAGTAATTTTCTAGCCGGGACACGGAAGGTGCATTCTTCTGGGTTAAGCTTCATTCGAAACATCCTTAAGTTCATGAATGTTTGCCGGTTATCATCCAAGAGAGTATGACTCTCCTTGGTTTTTATCACCACATCATCGACATATACTTGGACATTTTTGCCAACTTGATCGTGCAAGCATTTTGGCATGCATCTTTGATTTGTTTCCCCTGCATTACGTAAACAGAATGACATAGTGCGATTGCAATAATCCCCATACGGGGTAATAAAAGCAATCTTTATTGATCAGCCGGGTTTAATGGTATCTGATGGAAACCAGAGTACACATCTACAAATCATAAGAGTTCACAACCAGTTGTCGAGTTAATGACTTGATCTATCCTTGGCAAAGGAAATGGATCCTTTGGACATGCTTTGTTCAGGTTCGTGTAATCAATACACATTCGCCACACTACTGCCACATTCGGGTCATCTTTCTTCTTCTCCACCAGCACCGGATTAGACAGCCAATCCGGATGAAGCACTTCCATGATAAACCCGGCTGCAAGGAGCCGAGCTATCTCATCCCCTATGGTTTTCCTCCTATCCTCGGCAAAGCGGCGGCGAGGTTGCTTCACCGGCCTTGCATCAGGCCTGACATGCAAAGAGTGCTTAGCCAGCTCCCTCGGCACACCTTGAAGATCCTGTGTGGCCTAAGCAAAGATATCTAGATTCTCACAAAGGAAGCTGATGAGATCGCTTACTATTTGTCATTCAGGACCGCACCAATAGTGATAGTGCACTCTAGGAACTGGTCATCAATTCGAACTTTTTTGGTGTCCGTAGTTGGCTAGAATGATACATTCCCATGTGGGTTACTCAGTGCCGACATACTCAGCTGAGCCGACTGAGCCAATGTCACTGCACCATGGATTATTTTCTTCTCCTGTGCTACCACGAGTGACTTGGTCAGACTTGATCCGGCTGAGGCACACTACATAGAACACTGTAATCTCCTGCAACTGTGATGATCCCATTCAGCCCTGATAGTTTCATTTTCAAATAGCTTATGTGACAACTTTCCATGAACTTGGATATAGCTGGTCTGCCCAACATTACATGGTAACAACTTTCTAGATCCACAACCTCAAAGTCCAGGTTTTCTGTCTAACAATTCTCTCTTGTGCCAAATAAAACATCTATCTAAACTTTCCCGATTGGCTCACATAACAAACCCAACACAATGCCACATAATGTGGTCTTAGTCTCTTGGAGCATGTTTTCCGAGATTCCCAATTTGTGCATTATGTCCGTATATAGTATAGTGATACTGCTGCCATTATCAATCAACACCTTGGAGACTTGACGTTTAGATTTGGCCCAATGAATGTCGGATCAAGCACTTGGGCATATTGACAAGGGGTAACCTCAGAAATTCCCATAGTTATAGACTTAGGGTTTTAAGGAAAAGAGAACGCTGGGGTTTTCATCATATTTCAGGCAAATAAGGGAGTTGAAGTCGCCTGATTATTGGTGGAAAAAGCTATTGCAGATTGCTTGGGAGTTTTTCGGTACCTCTCCGTTGGCTTCTCCCAGCCTATATATAATAGGCCAAATCCCAAGCTGTATACGGATAAGTTACATATTCATGATTACAAAACCAACACAATGTAGGTTCCTATTTCTTTATCTAATACAACTAAGGCTTCCATCAGATGCTTCTTGGGCCTTCATCTTGAGTCTTCATGGTCCGTGAGCCTTTACACAGCTAGGGTAGCAAAACATAATCACCCGAGTAATCATACCCATGTCAGTAACCTCGAATACTTTACCCGAATCATAGATTCTGGTTGAGTCTCAAAGATGTTTTATGATTTTGAGATTTTATGAATTGTCTTTATTTTTTTAGTTTTATAGGGATTTGGTACAATAGGCCTGATGCATCCAACGGATCGGGAATCATTTAATTTATCCTGGGCAAAAACACTATAGACCTACATAAAATTCAAGTCCCCAGGCCTGAACTCGGAATTGTAACTGGTGTAACTCAGTTTGAGCCATTGAGGTCTTATCAAATACTGAATTCTAGTTCTATTTTATCGGGTACCCAACGCGTCCATCGAGATTTTTCATCGTATCGTCGATACGGATATTTTACTGGCAGAGAGCATTCTTGTGCGATTACCAGGCCACACAGGACGAATCCCGGGGTCTTACATTCATGTCTTGAACACGACATCCAGAAATTTACCGCATCAGGTGCGATCCAAGATTTTTGTATAATTTCTATCGACTGTCTTGTTTGGCTATTGGAATTGCAGAAGTTTATTAGTTTTTTTTGTTTTAATGATTTATAGAATCTCCGATGGGAGTAACCTTTTGAGGATACACCAAAGTAAAACTCATAGGTTTTATTTTTTGGTCAAATTTGTTCTGACCTTATATGCACAATATAATTTCTGTCGGGTGCGCGCCAGTGCTCCCGATGGGAGTAGCCCCCAAGGCTATGTTCAGATGCCTGTATCTAGACATAGACTCCTAGTTTTTGTTAGTTTCATTAGAATAATGTTTGCAAATTTTATAAAAAATAGAGAAACCCCTGATTTGTGGGTAAAATATAATAAAGAAAAACTTAGAGTATGAAGAGCTTATCTCTTATTTATAATCTGAAGCTGAAGATACATGATTTGGCGGATATTCGCCAGGCCGTTGGCCTTTATAATATTTTGGCTAAGAAGCCGAGCTGTATAACTTATTGTAATTTAAATTTCAAGAAAACAAAAATTCTAAGCGTAAAAACACCGTAGTTGTGCGATGTTCCTTGGATTTGTCTATTTGACTCCTGTCTTGTTGTCATGAAGCCTATATTCTCCTCCAGAAATAACTTATGGAACGATGTAAATCCCTTCCCAAGGTGACTCCAATTTATGGTGTCCATCTTGCTTGAGGTGAAGAAGTAGGTCTCCTACAACGAAGGACCTAGGACACAATTGTCGACTGTGGTAGTTGTGCAAATTTTGCTGAAATACAGTGGCTCTTTGTAAGGCAATATCGCGTGCTTCATCAAGTGCATCAACATCGTCTTCAAGTCCTTCCCTTGATGCTTCTTCGTCATATTCAGCGATCCATGGAGATTCGTGAGATATTTCGACTGGAAGGATAACTTCAGCACAGTGAACCAGAAAGAAGGGTGTTTCTGGTGTTGAATTATTTGGAGTAGTATGCAGACTCCACAAAACAGATGGTAAATCATCAACCCATGCTACTTTTGCTCTGTCAAGTGGTGCTAGTAATCTTTTCTTGAGGCCAACAGTTACGAGGCCATTGCGGTTTTCCATTTGCCCATTAGTTGGCGGGTGGGCAACTGAGGCATAACTTACCTTTATACCATCTCCTCGCAGTATTCCTTGAACTCATTAGAAGTGAAATTAGTCCCATTGTTGGTGATGATGCTGTTTGGTACACCAAATCGAAAAACTATTGATTTGATAAAATTCATAGTCGAAGTTCCATCTTGGCTAGTAACAGGCATTGCTTCAATCCATTTGGTAAATTTGTGGACTGCTACTAGCAGAAAGACGTGCTCTCCTAGGGATGATTTGTGAAGTTTACCCACCATATCAAGTCCCCATTGGGCAAAGGCCAAGCAAGAGGTATTGGATTTAACTCGGCAGCAGGTGCGTCGGGTTTTGTTGCGAATCGCTGACATGCCTCGCATGTTCTGACTATATCCTTTGCATCTTGTAGGGTTGTGAACTAGTAGAATCCTGCCCTGAATGCTTTGGCAACAATTTCCTGGCTGCTAGTGTGATGACCACATACTCCTTCATGTATGTCTTTGAGTATGATTTTTTTCTTCATCGGGTGTGACGCATTGCTGTAGCACACCCGAAATACTTCTTTTATATAATTCTCCCTTGATGATTCTAAAGGCTTTTGATCTTCGAGTGATTCGTCGAGCTTCTGTCACATCTTCGGGGAGTTATCCTCGAGCCATATATGCTATGTACGGCTGCATCCATGTAGGTTATATTATCATGAGTTCGTCGACTTCTAGCTCTTTTTGAAGGGTTTCCTATATATCTGCGCTTGCTAATGCAACCCCCGAGTCCTTTTACGGCTTGATCTTTTTTCCTGGCTTGGGTGCTATGACCTCAGAAACTCTCTTGGCCTTAATAGAACACTCCGTTATCTCTTCCCAAAAAATCCTAGGTGGGATTGGTAGGCATAAGGACCCGATGTTTGCCAAATTGTCGGCTTCCTTATTGCTTGCTCTTCCTATGTGTGATACTTCACATCCATCAAATTGGGCTTCCATAATGATGTACAAATCACGATAGGCAATCATGTTGTCGCTGATAGCGTCACACTTGTTCATTGCTTGCTGTGCTACAAGATTGGAATCATCGGATATTTTGAGGCGAGTTGCACCGCAAGCTTTGGCCATACGCATACCATGCAACAAGGCCTCATACTCAGCTTCATTATTGGACGCATTTGCAAGCCCATCCTAAGTATGTACCGCATTTTATCGCCTTGCGGTGATACTAATATGACTCCTGCCCCTACTCCTTTCATTCTTTTTGATCCGTCAAAATACATTATCCATGCGCTAGAAAGGTCTGGTGGGCCCACGCACTATAGTTTAGTCCATTCAGTAATAAAGTTAGGTAAAACTTGTGAATTAATTGCTTTGTGCTTCTCGTACGTGATTTCTCGAGGGGATAGCTTGATGGCCCATAAAGAGATGCGTCTGGTTCCTTCTGGATTATTGAGGATATTGGATAAAGGCGCTTCATTGACCACTATGATTGGGTGTTCTGAAAAATAGTGGCGCAACTATCATGCTGTCATGAACACTCCATATGCTAGTTTCTGATAGTGCGGGTATCTTTGCTTGGATAGCGAGAGGACCTCGCTTAGAAAATAAACTGGTCTCTGAACATCGTGGGTTTTCCCTTTTTCGGGTCGTTCTATGACCAAAACTGTGCTGGCCACCTGATTAGTGGTGGCAATGTAGAGAAGTAGTGGCTCCTTTTCTCGTGGAGACACAATGACATGAGATGTCGAAAGTTTTTTCTTGAGATCTTCAAAGGCATGCTGAGCTTCTTCTCTCCACTTGCATTTATCTGATTTCCTCATAAGGGCGTAGATGGTAGTGCTTTTTCGCCTAGACGAGTGATAAAACGACTGATTGCTGCGACTCGCCCAGCCAGCTGCTGTACGCCTCGAAGATTCGTTGGTTTTTTCATTGTTGGGATTGCCTGTATTTTCTCGGGATTGGCTTCTATTCCTCTTGCTGATACTTGATAACTGAGGAGTTGCCCTGCAGGGACTCCAAAGGAACATTTCATCAGGTTTATCTTGATGCAAAACTTGTCGAGGTTTTCTAATGTCTCTCGGAGGTCATTGATAAGAGAGGATCCTTGCTTTGTTGTGACTATGACATCATCGATGTAAACTTGTACGTTTGTGCGAATTTGACTTCCTAAGCAGTTCCACGTCATTCGTTGATATGTTTCCCTAGCATTTTTGAGGCCAAAGGACATTGTTGTATATCAGAATACACCATAGGGCGTGATGAATGTAGTTTTATCCTGATCTTTCTCCTTCATACGAATTTGATGGTATCCTGAATATGCGTCTAAAAAGGAAAGACGTTCGCACCCCGCGGTTGCATCGATTATCTGATCGATTCGTGGTAGTGGGAAGTTGTCAACACCTGGATATTTAATCCCAGATGCTTGTTATGCCTTACCTCGCAATCCGAGGATTACCATTTTTTGAGACATAACTGATTGGGTATCACAGTACATCATCCATTACAAACCATAATGAGGTCTTACACAAATAAAGGATCTCATGATCCAGTCTTAATACAAATCAAGCAGCGGAAAGAAACGTAGTAGGGGCTCTATCTTCAGAGTCACAGGTAATGCTGACGATGGGGGATGATCGTAGTTGTCGTAGACGTCCTGCTTTCCATCATCCTGATAGTTCTCCTCATAGTCTGGCCAAAAGAATAGCCAGGGACAAAGCCATGAGTACTCTTTAAGTACTCGCAAACTATCACTAACAAGTAAGGTAGTTCTAGTAGGAATCTTAAGCTCTAGGTTTATTTGCAAAAAATCCAGGTTTATCTAAACTGAGTTTAGAAGTAAAGAAAACTAAGTTAATATTCTAAATCACTTAAGTGGGAACCTTGTTTTCATGTTCACAACCCTGTTGTGGTCAAGTCAAAATCATAGTTCACTTCACAAGTCATTTTGAAAACATCTGACGATGGAATAGTATGGCCACTCCAATTGTCCATGACCACGGACGCGGCTATTCGAATAGTTTGACACTCTGCATAGGTGGTACACTTTACCATAAAATATGATACATCCGTCAAGGATAACCCTGAATCATCATACTTAGTATGCGGATAATCAATCATAACCTTTCCTTTACACACTCTAGTATAGGCACCTCCCCTATGAGCTTGGCCTCCCAGCCATGGCCATCTGCCATCCTGGGCACTGCATAGGTGGACATTCACACTCATGAGGTAGCCTTAGCTCAAACCTCTTCCGCTAGGGAACCCATACTAATGCATATAAACTTCCAGCTAAGCGCTACCCAATTCGGGTATTTGTGGTTGTACGGTAAAATTGGAATGGTATCGCATCCGAAACCAACCATCAGTTTTTATAAAGGCGCTAAGGCTCATGCCTGAACAGTTTCATCATCAAATCATTTTGTGTTTCTCAACACATGTCAAAACATTTCAAAAGAATGAATCCTCATTCCAAGGTTTTCATAATAATTTTCACCAAGTATTCCCATCTAAAGTGATCAACTTTTATGCTTAGCACTAGCCACTAAAGTTAAGAGTGTTCACTAATGAGGGGTGCTAATCTTCAATCTCATGCCATAGAATGACATCTAAGTATAACTAGATAGGCCTAGTTTTATAATCTTTATGCTATCTATACTATTTTTCCAATACTCACAAAGCACTAACTAAAAGTAAAGAACTTTGGTAAAAGTAAAAGAATAAAGCTTGCAAGTAAAACTTGGGATTGGTATAATCAAAATTGTATAACCAAGCATGCCTAATGCATCTTTCTTAGGTTAATACTTGCAAGTGTTAGCTTGCCTTGAGTAGAGCAGTGGTTGAAGTTTTCTTCTTCTTCTTCTTCTTCTTCTTCTTGGTAGTACTCCTCCTTATATCCCGGGTCGGTACTATCGTCTATAAATGAATACAGGGTACACAATCACCAAACAATACTTACCTAATTCTATTTTGCACACTAAGGCTCACACTTGATGATCTAGCATCATCACAATCATCACATGAATTAAAGACTTAATCTTATTTAGTTTATTTTAGAAAAGTAATTTCTACTCATAGAAAATAATTAAGATTTAATATTCTCCAATTAACATATGGGATCATGTTGACACATGACATCACCACATATTCTAATACATGGGAATGTGCTTTAAAGTGTGTATCATATTTTATTAAATTTAAGATTATTATTTAATAGAATTAAAGTGACTAGAAATGCCTATATAGCATTATTTTGGTAGTCCAATGTCACTTCATGAAAACCTAAATATTTTTTACATATTCAGATAGATCTTATCAAATGTGATTTTTGAGAGTTGGAATCATCTCAAAAGCATTTATGGTTGATTTTTTGAAAAATGTCTGAAGTTGAAAAAGCCTATGTCTTGTTATTTTTACTATAGTTAATCTCTAACTCCAAATGATTTAAATGCAACGGGCTTGGATAGATAATTAAATATCTTTCTAACAAAATTGGAATCATATAATTTGGTTTAGTGAATCTCTCTGAAATGATTTTTGAATCTACTGACAGAATGTGGTTTTAAACTAAATTGGAAAATACTAATTTGAATCTCCAAGCCTGCGCGGGAAACTAAACGGACCGGCCCAATCTGCACATCATAGCACAGCGGGCTGCTGAAACACGGGGTCCACTAGTCAGCAACTTAAACTTACTGAAACGGTATCTGCGAATCTAGGCCCTACGATTAAAAGACGATCCAACGACTGCCGCTCATCGTCGACGACGAACAGCTCCGGCGGGGAATTTAACCTAACATGGCGGTGGGGGTCTCGTGAGGCTCACCTGGGCTCCAACTAGGGTCAGTGA
The DNA here is from genome assembly GCA_910589775.1 of Avena eriantha. Lineage (NCBI taxonomy): Eukaryota > Viridiplantae > Streptophyta > Magnoliopsida > Poales > Poaceae > Avena > Avena eriantha. Next base: position 343,437,101 of record OU342744.1, read on the forward strand.
TGGGGGCGAATGGCGTGGTCGACGATAGCAGTTTGAATGGTGGTCACGGCAGCTCTTGGGGCGGCTCCAATCGACGACTCCCTTCTCCTCCTGAAGCGGCGGGCTCGGGCCAAATTCCAGTGAAGGAGAGCTCACCTTGCTCCGGGGAAGGGTGAGGGAGTGGCTGTGAGATCTCTATTTATACCGCGGTGAGGGGACTGAGCGGCATGCGCTCGGGCTCGTCGGTACAGGCGGCTAGCGGCGCGGCTGAGGGTAGGGGATGGTGCATTGTTCTCTGGCGGTCATCACAGAAGTAATGGCACGACACATGACGGTCTAGGCTGGTCAGAAGCGTGCGATGCTCTGCGCGGGAGCGGCGGTGTTCGATACGGCGCACTGGTGCTATGGGTCGCGTGGCGGCGAACGAGGGTGTCTGGGAGGTGGTGGTGATTGATACGTTGCAAACGTATCTATAATTTTTGATGTTCCATGCTTATTTAGTATCTACTTTGCTTTGCTTTGTCAACACTTTGAGGTATTTTATATGTTTTCTTCTATTTTTGGTTCCAGAAAAGGCAGAAAATCAATATTCTCGGAATTGGACGGGACAAAAGCCAATATGCCTATTTTTCCCGGAGAAACACAGAAACACGAAGCAAAGACGGAGTAGGAAACTAGGGTGGGCGCACCATATGGTGGCGCGAGCTAGCCCTGGCCGCCCACCGACCTTGCCTCTTCGCCTATAAGATGCCTCCCGATGCAAAAACCCTAAATAGACCAGCCTCTAGCCACAAAAAGTTCCACAGCACCGCCGCCACCGAAGGGGAGATTCGGGGGATAGAAAGTCTCTGTTCCGGCACCCTGCCTGGACGGGGAAGTGCCCTCGGAGCCATCTCCATCGATCTCCACCACCATCTCCATCACCGTTGTTAATTCCCATGATGAGGAGGGAGTAGTTATCTCTCGAGGCTAAGGGTTCTACCGGTAGCTATGTGTTCATCTCTCTCTATGCATGATCATATTGTGATCATGAGCTTTGTAATCAAGTAGATCTACCTTGCTACTCAAGTGCTTTAATAGATCTCTACTCTCCCCATGTGCGTGAAAGTGACAGCGTGCACACCATGGTGGCACTTAGGATAGAGATTACAATTACTTGTTATGAGTTATATTTGGAGTTGGATGTCTCTATGAAATTGTGGTGTTTGTTCGAACCATCTAGAGCTCAAGGTGACAGTGTGGGGTTATCTAGATGGGGAAACCGGACATTGAGGAGTGTTGTTATAGCCCTACCATGGATTAGAGTGTCCAACCGGAGAGTAGTTAAGAGTAGTATCATAAAGAGAAGATATTTATATGAGAGTGTTCACTAGTGAAAGTATGATCCCTAGGCCTTGTTTCTAAGCATTGAAACACCATTTGCAACTAGATCTGTTACATGTTTTCTTGCTTCCATCTTTATTTCAGTTTGCCTTTAGTCTATTCCACGCCATCAAGCTATTTTCTAGCACCACTGTCTTATATCCATACCACTTGTATTTCACTATCTCTTTGCCGAACTAGTGCACCTATTCACCTGACAAGTGTATTGGGTGTGTTGGGGACACAAGAGACTTCTTGTATCTTGATTGCAGGGTTGCTTGAGAGGGATACCTTTGACCACTTCCTCCCTAAGTTCGATAAACCTTGGGTGATCCACATAAGGGAAAACTTGCTGCTGTTTTACAAACCCCTGGACTTGGAGGCCCAACAACTGTCTACAAGAATAGAAGTGCGTAGACATCAGTGATCATGGCGAGTGGGCGCATGCGCGGAGAGAGCGAGGCACGGTCTGTGCGAGGCGGTCGGGTGCAACGCTCTAGAGCGTTCTCGGCACGGCGTAGAGACATAGGGCGCGACGTTGCTAGGGTGGTCCAGGGCTAGGCTGTGGTCGAGGCTTGGACATGGATTGGCGGTGGACGGTGGCATGTCTGGTGCGCACCGTGGGAGAGGGCAGCGTGGCCTCTGTCACTCTGTCCACTGTCGGCCGGCGATGACCACTTTCGGGCGGCATTGCACTGGTGCACAACGGCTAAGGGGGAGCTTGTGTGGTTCTTCTCGACAATGGGGGAGACAAGAGAGTGAAGAGGGGACAGTGGGGTGGATGATCACTGCTCCAAAATAGTGAAGTTAGGCAGTACTTAATTAGGGTAAGCAAGGTGTTTGATAAAATGGCCGCCAGAACTTTAGTTTGAAATTTTCAAATGAAATTTGGTGAGTGATTTGGTCTTAACCTTGAGGGTCTATGATTTCTTGGAAAAGTCAAGGTGAATTGGTTTGAGTGATTTTTGAAAAAGTGTGATCTTACCATATGAACTAGATTCAAATTTGATCTATCCTTTAAATTGATTTGGAAATAGTTTCTGTGAATTTGTAAAGTGGGCCTTGGTTCACTTTTACTTAGTCTAGCAAGGGGTGAAAAGAAGTGGAATTGTTTCTGTTAGAAATTCTCTTCTAGGAACACTCAAAGTGGCCTAGTGGTTAACTTTGGTCAAAATGACCATATTCTTATTTAATTCATATTTTATTTCTTTTTCTTTGGATTTTGTTTGTAATTGGTGTAGATGATTTAGTATTCACCTATAATCCATTTCTTATCATTAGTAGCAATCAAACATGGCAAATTCAATCAATTCTACACTAATGCAAAACACACATGCATTCATATAGATTTTTGGAATAAAAGTTTTTGTTAACCCTAAATTTGGGTGATTAGAACTTGATAACCTTGATTAATGTTTTTAGGGTGTTACAAACCTTCCCTCCTTAAACAAAATCTCATCCCGTGATTTAAGAAAAACTAGGAACTAAAGAGATTTGGAAACTCAGTCCTGGTATAATCTTCTCGCTCCCAAGTAGCTCCTTCTTCAGTATGGTTGCTCAACTAGATCTTGAGAAACCTTATACTCCGGGTCCTGGTGGTTCTGAAGGCTTCTTCCAAAATACGAATGGGTATTTCACGATATGTGAGATCCTTGTTGATATCTATGGCTCGGTGATCGATGTTCTTGAAAACTTTAGTCTTCTCCGGAACTTCTAGGCATTTGCGAAGTAACGAGATATGGAACACATCATGGATGGATGAAATCTCCTCTGGCAGTTCCAGTTGATAAGATACTTCTCCTCGGCGATTCAAAATCTTGAAGGGTCCAATATATCTAGGAGCTAACTTCCCTTTCAGTTGAAAACGTTGTATTCCCTTCAAGGGTGATACTTTTAGGTACACAAAATCTCCGACATTGAAGGTCAAGTCTCGATGTCTCTTGTCAGCATAACTCTTTTGTCTGGATTGGGCAGTCTTGAGGTGTTCACGGACTTTGTGAACCTTCTCTTTGGCTTCTCGTAGGATGTCGGGTCCAAAAATCTGACTCTCTCCTACTTGCGACCAATTCAAGGGGGTACGACACTTCCTTCCATACAAAAATTCAAATGGGACCATTTGTAAACTGGCTTGGTAACTATTGTTGTATGAGAATTTTGCAAAAGGTAGAAAATCTTCCCATTTTGATCCATACACTAGCACACAAGCTCTCAACCTATCTTCTAAGATTTGGTTGACTCTTTCAGTTTGTCCATCTGTTTGCGGGTGATAAGCTGTGCTGAAGTTCAACTTGGTTCCTAATCCTTCTTGGACTTTGTGCCAAAATCTTGAGGTAAATTGGGTTCCTCGATCCGACACTATGGTCTTAGGGGTTCCATACAAACTGACGATTCTAGCAATGTACAACTCTACTAGCTTCGAACTCTGGTAGGTAGTCTTGACAGGTATGGAATGGGCTACCTTGAACAGTCTATCAACTATGACCCAAATAGAGTCATTTCCCCTACTAGATGTAGGCAAACCTATGATAAAGTCCATTCCGACGGAATCCCATTTCCATTCCGGAATCTCCAATGGTTGCAAAAGTCCTACGGGTTGTTGATGTTCCGCTTTGACTCTTTGACAGATATCACACTTAGCTATGTAGCTTCTGATTTCTCTCTTCATCTTGTGCCACGAAATTGCTCCTTCATATCCTGATACATCTTCGTTCCTCCGGGGTGGATAGAATAAAGAGTATCATGAGCTTCCTGCATGATAACTTGCTTCAGCTCGGAATCTGCTGGCACACAAATATGTCCCTTGTTCCACAAAACTCATTCTTCGTCCTCGGTGAATCCGGGTACCTTCCCTATACCGATACGACGCTTAATTCTGTCGATACTCGCATTTCCTTTCTACGCCTCCTTGATCTGACTGATCAAAGTGGGTTGAAGTTCAATGCTAGCTAAAAATCCTTCGCTAACTAGCTCCATTCTAAACTGCTCCAACTCTTCATGCAAACTTGGTTGGGCTTCTTTAATCATGGTGTTTAATCTACACGGCAATCTTCTAAGAGCATCCGCTACCACATTGGCTTTGCCGGGTTGATAGTGAATGTGAAGGTCATAATCCTTGATTAACTCTACCCATATCCTTTGCCTCATATTCAGCTCCTTCTGGGTGAAAATATACTTCAAAATCTTGTGATCCGAATAAATCTCACAACGGTTACCCATCAGGTAATGACGCCATGTCTTCAAGGCTAAAACTAAGGCTGCTAATTCAAGGTCATGGGTAGGGTAGATTTGCTCATGCTGCTTCAGTTGTCGAGACAGATATGCTATGCATTTGCCTTCTTGCATCAACACACATCCGAGACCAATCTTGGATGCATCACAATACACATCAAAAGGCTTCTTGATATCTGGCATAATCAAGATTGGGGCTGGAATCAATCTCTTCTTGAGCTCTTTAAAACTTGCTTCACATTTGTCTGTCAATTCAAACTTCTTATCTTTCTTCAATAATTGTGTCATTGGTATTGCGATGCTTGAAAATCCTTCAACGAACTTGCGGTAATACCCTACTAATCCGAGAAATGCACGGACTTGGGTTTGAGTGGTTGGGGCTTCCCATTCTTCAACATGTTTGATCTTGGCAGGTTCAACAGTGACTCCTCCTGCCGACACAATATGTCCGAGGAATCCTACTTCCTTCAGCCAGAACTCACATTTGCTAAACTTGGCATACAACAGATGCTCTCTAAGGGTTTCAAGGATGGTTCTCAGGTGTAGCTCATGTTTTTCTTCTGACTTTGAATAGATTAGAATATTGTCGATAAAAACAACAACAAACTTTTCCAGGAAGTTCATAAAAATCTTATTCATGAGATTCATGAAATAAGCAGGGGCATTGGTTAATCCAAAAGACATGACCGTATACTCATACAATCCATATCTGGTGGTAAAGGTGGTCTTTGGAATATCTGTTGCACGAATCTTGAGTTGATGATAACCATTTCTAAGATCAATCTTAGAGAACACTCTGGCACCAGTCAACTGATCAAATAGATCCTCTATCTTCGGTAGTGGGTACTTGTTCTTGATGGTGACATCATTTAGCTTCCGGTAATCCGTACATAAACGGTTACCTCCATCTTTCTTATCCACAAACAAAACAGGCGATCTCCATGGCGATGCGCTTGGTTGAATCAGACCTTTCTCCAACATGGCATCAAGTTGCTTCTTTAGCTCCACTAATTCTGATGGGTTCATATTATAAGGTCTCTGAGCTATGGGTCCAGTTCCAGGAATTAGTTCAATGATGAACTCGATATCCTGATCTGGGGGCATACCGGTTAATTCATTTGGGAGTCGGGGTATTCACAGACTACTCTGACTTGGTCTATGGTTGGTTGGGCTAGACTCTTGTTGCATTTGAATTGACGGGGCAAGGTCTTAGATACACGCTCTACTGATACTCCAGAGCTACTGTTCATGGTTATGGCTTTCTTGGCACAGTCGATCAATCCTTTATGTTTTTGACATCCAATCCATTCCTAGTACTACTTCCAAACCTTTGGTTCCAAGTACTATTAGATTGGCATAAAAATCTATTCCATGGATTCTGATAGGTACAACCTTTTAAATTTTTCTAGCTTTGGTGGTTGAACCAGGTATTTGAACTATCATAACATGCTTCAATTTTGTTGGTTGAATCTTACTAGTGCATGCAAATTCTTGTGTAACAAACGAGTGCGATGCTCCAGAATCAAACAACACTCTTGCAAGTACTGAGTTAACAGAAAACATACCCACCACGACATCGGGCGCTTCCTAAGCTTCTTCAGCATTCATGTGGAACAAACAACCGTTGCAGTTGAGCGAATTCCCTGGGGAAAATCTCCTTCCAGGCTAAACACGACTTTGCTGCTGAGCGGGTGCATTCACATTGGTGGCTGCTGCAAGCTTCTTGGGGCACTCATTGGAGTAGTGACCCTTGACTCCATATTCAAAGCAAGTAATCTAGGACTTGTCTTTGGCTGCAACAGGCACAACATTGCTTTCAGTCCTTGGGGAAGTATTGTTGTTGTTGGACTTGGGCGGTGCACGGTTGGAATTGTTGGAGTTTCCAGGGTTGTTGTTGTGGTTTCCTCTAGTCTTCAAGTTTCCTCCGCTACGATTGGGGTAGCTGGGACGGGACATCGGGGGTCTATTGTTTCTTGGGGCATATCCTGCAGACGAGTTGGGGCGATACTTCTGGGCATTGTGGGATCCAGTCTGGTGCATCATGCGATGCTTGCGGTTGTCATTGGCTTGGTTGATCTTCCCTTCCATCTGGATGGCAGAGTCTACTAGCTCTTCTAGATCTCCAAAATGGATGTTGACTAAAACAGTCTACATCTCATCATGCAATCCATTCAGGAACCTTTCCTTCTTCTTGGCTTCAGTGTTGATCTCATCAGGTGCATACCTATCGAGGGATAGAAATTTGTCATGGTACTCAACTATCGTCATCCTTCCTTGCTTCAGTTCCCTGAATTCATCCCTCATCTGGGTGACCAAACCTTGTGGCACATGGGTGCAACTGAACTTGATCTTGAATGCTTCCCAAGTCATCATCTGACCGTCGTTCATGGTATGAGTGCTATTCCACCAGGCTCTTGCATATCCTGCCAGATAATGGGTGGCAAATAGTACCTTCTCATTGGCTTCAACTCCTGCGACCTCTAGATTATTCTCCATGGTTTGCAGCCAGTCATCAACATCTAAGGGATCCTCAGATTTATTAAAGATAGGTGGGTTGTTTAAGATGCTGATGACGACCCCATGGCGAGGGGACTGAGTGGCATGGGCTCGTGCTCGTCGGTGACAAAGGTACAGGCGGCTAGCAGCGCGGCTGTGGGTAGGGGATGGTGCATTGTTCCCTGGCGGTCATCACGGAAGTAATAGCGTGGCACAGGACGGTCTAGGCTGGTCAGGAGCGTGTGATGCTCTGCGCGGGAACGACAGTGTTCGATACGACGCACATGTGCTATGGGTCACGCGGCGGCAAACGGGGGTGTTTGGCAGGTGGTGGTGATCATGGCGAGTGGGCGCGTGCGCGGAGAGAGCGAGGCGCGGTCTGTGCGAGGCGGTCAGGTGTGGCGCTCTGGCGCATTCTCGGCACAACGCAGAGACATAGGGCACGGCATCGCTAGGGTGGTCCAGGGCCAGGCTATGGTCGAGGCTTGGATAGGGAGTGGCGGTGGCGTATCTGGTGCACGTCGTGGGAGAGGGCGGCATGGCCTCTGTCGCTCTGTCCACTATTGGCCGGCGATGACCACTTTCGGGCGGCGCTGCACTGGTGCACAGCAGCTAAGGGGGATCTGGTCTGGTGCTGCTCGACACTGGGGGAGACAAGGGAGTGAAGAGGGGACAGTGGGGTGGATGATCACTGCTCCAAAATAGTGAAGTTAGGTAGTTCTTAATTAGGGTAAGCAAGGTGTTTGATAAAATGGCCGCAAGAACTTTAATTTGAAATTTTCAAATGAAATTTGGTGAGTGATTTGGTCTTAAGCTTGAGGGTCTATGCTTGCTTGGAAACGTCAAGGTGAATTTGTTTGAGTGGTTTTTGAAAAAGTGTGATCTTACCATATGAACTAGATTCAAATTTGAACTATCCTTCAAAATTGATTTGGAAATAGTTTCTGTGAATTTTTAAAGTGGGCCTTGGTTCACTTTTACTTGGTCTAGTAAGGGGTGAAAAGAAGTGGAATTGTTTCTGTTAGAAATTCTCTTCTAGGAACACTCAAAGTGGCCTAGTGGTTAACTTTGGTCAAAATGACCATTTGGTTATTTAATTCATATTTGATTTCTTTTTCTTTGGATTTTGTTTGTAATTGGTCTAGATGATGTAGTTTTCACCTTTAAACAATTTCTTATCATTTGTAACAATTAAACATGGAAAATTTAATCAAGTCTACACTAATGCAAAACACACATGCATTCATATAGATTTTTGGATAAAAGTTTTTGTTAACCCTAAATTTGGGTGATTAGAACTTGATTACCTTGATTAATGTTTTTGGGGTGTTACAGAAGTGATCCTTTGGACAGTGCTTATTCGACACTGTGAAATCAACGCACATCCGTAGTTGTTTTGTATTTTTCTTTGGGACACATACTAGATTTACAACACACTCTGCTTTCTTTAATTCCTTCATGAATTTTGCGTCGGTCAGGCAATGGAGCTCCTTTCCAATGGCCTTTATTTTTGGTTTCACGAAGCGACTATTTTACTGGCTTATCCTTTGGATCCAAGTTTAATGCATGCTCAGCGAGTTCCCTGGGAATTCCCGGCATGTCAAAAGGTAACCATGCGAAAATCTCCCAGTGCTTACAGAGGAACTCGATGAGCGCGCTTTCCTATGCGGGACCAATATTTGAGGCCACAAAGGTCGTCTTTTTTGGGTCGGTAGGGTGGATCTGTACGTCCTTTGTATCTTTCGCGGTGTTAAAATTCTGATCGGGATTGGCATGCGCTACTGCTAGAGGTTCTGCGATTGCCGACATTTTTAGCTGCTCGAACTCAGTCGCCACCCCGAATGATTCCGAGATTTTGTTGAATTCTCGATTGCAATTGTCGGATCGTGTGAAGCTGCCTTTTACGGTTATTACTCCTTTTGGGGCTGGCATTTTCATAACCAGGTATGCATAATGTGGTACTATCATGAATCGTGCAAAAGCTGGGCAACCCAGGATCACATGATACTATGATGGCCAGTCCATGACTTCGAACTCAAGCTTTTATCGCCTAAAATTTTCCTTGGTTCCAAAGACAACATCAAGAGATATTTTACCTAAAGGAATTTCGTCCTTACCGGGTACTATGCCATGGAAGGATGTTTCTTTTGGCGCTAGATTTACTAAAGAGCAATTCATTTCTCTTAGAGTTTTAGCGTAAATTAAGTTGATGCTGCTTCATGCATCCATGAAGACTTTGCTCATGTCAAATCCACCCACTTGTGCTTCCACTATCAAGGACGAGTGGCCCGGTCACGGTACTTGAAGTGGATGATGATGGCTATGAAATATATCCATCTATGTCCATATTTAAACTGGATATTAATCATATTTTTGATGAAATATCTCTCTAAACCCTACTAGTAATGCTAATATTCAGAGGGGTATGCAATCCTTTGTTCTTGTATTTTTCCTGCGTAGATAATGTCGTTTAAAGGAGGGAATCACTACATTAAATTCAAAGATACGATATTTCCAACAACTAGAAGAAACCAGGAGCCATCCAACAGAGGCAAACGCCATAACGACCAACCATACGGCCAGAGCGAAAATTCCGACTGTATAGCTCCGGTCATATAGTTGGCGCCGCCACCGTTAGGTCAAACAAAATAAATTTCGTGAAGGGACCCCTATATAAAGAAGCCTCATGCGATGGGAAAACAACGCTCGCTCCGCTCCGAAGAAGCCAGACTCCGCCAAAAAGCCGCCTTAGACCTCCAAACCCTTCTCCATCTCCATAGTCATCTTTCACCACTTGTAATAGTAGATCTCTTCTCTGATTAGCCACATTGTAAGACTATTGCTATCAATCTTATTATTTTCATTACAATGTTTGTGATTGTTGATCTCATCTCTATGTGTGAGTAATTCTCCTTGGGCTAAGGGCTTGAGCCTAGCCATGTAGGAATTGTGCATGTGATTTATCATAGATGGGATCGTGTATTAGTTTGTATGACATGATTATTATTGTATCCTCTCTTGCCTCAATCCAAGGACTTGTCAGGTACCCAAGACCCCAAGGGTTGAGCCAGGTATAGGGAGTATGAGTGATGACTAAACTACAGGATGGGAACCCCAGTGACATAAGGGGTAGTACGGCTATATGTGAAGGATTTGCTTGTGATTAACGGTGACATCACTATGCATATCATTAGTTCTCTTTCTTCTATGGATGAGACTAGTAGGTTATTGCTATAAGCGCCTGCGGAGGCAATAGCAATTATGGATGCACTTCCCACATATAATCTATCTTGCTCTAAGAAGTACACACATACTTTATTTCTATCTTTTATTTTCATCAGATGTTTTTGCATAGCTACAGGTGAAACCGAACGCCCTAGGCCCTCTCTGTCCATCATCGACAACAACAAAAAGACACAAGCTACTGGTCCAATAAAAACACAAAAGGAATTCTAAAACTCCCGAAGGTCCGTTAAAGTAACTTCACTACGCATTCGCTTCCCGTGGATTCAATAACCTAGGTCTACTAGCGAAAAAGAGCTATACTACATCCATAATGCGGATCGAAGGTATCAACCCGCGGGGATGCAATAGCTACCCTGGTGAGGTTATTAGGAACCTTTCTAGTTTTAATTCTTGTTTTTAATTTTGTTAGTTTGCTTTCAGCCTTTATTTGATAAACCAAAAAAATTAGGTAGTCTTTAAATTCTTGTTTTTACTGTTATAATTTTTAATCTAAGAAAACCCCAAAACATAGGAAGTATGGCTGAAAAGAAGCTTGGGGAGTTTGCTACTCCCAATAATGATTATTTGCATACTCCTATTACTCAGCCAACAATCGCTGCTGATGACTATGAAATTAAGCCCCATTACTTAGGTTTGGTTCAACATAATCAATTTGCAGGTTCTGCTATTGAAGACGGAGGTATGCACTTAAATACTTTTACTAAAATATGTGATATGATGCGTATAAAAGACGTTGACCCTGATGCGGTCAAATTACATCTATTTCCTTTCTCTCTAAGAGGGAGAGCTAAAGAATTGTTGCTATCTTTGCCTAAAAATACTATTACATCATGGGTGGGATGTACTTCTTTATTTATGACGAAATTTTTCCCACATGCAAAGACTATGCTACTTCGATCTAATATTACTGGCTTTAGACAAGAAGAGCGTGAGCCGCTAGCGCTTGCATGGGAGAGGGTGAAAGAATGCCTAAGAAACTGTCCTAGTCATGGGAGAGGATGAAAGAATGCCTAAGAAACTGTCCTAGTCATGGGATGGAAGATTGGTTAATCCTCCATTTGTTTTATAATGCTCTTAATCCTGTGTCTAAGTCTATGCTTGATACTGCAGCTGGAGGAACATTCATGGGTAAACGTATTACCGAAGCAAAGAAACTATTAGACAATATGCAAGACAACCATACCCAATGGCATGTGGAAAGATCAAACACGAAGAAGGTGAACTCTGTCTCACCATTAGAGAATGAAGATCTCAATGCTAAGTTGGATGAGCTTATACTAGCCATAAAAGGTAAGGAAACTCAGGTAAGAGCCACCCCCGAAACAAACGTAGAAGAAATAGACTTCGTAGCTCATAATGATTACAACCCTGCTTGGAAGAAGAGTTACAATCCTAACTTTCAGAAACATTACGCTCGTCCTACAAATAACTCTAATAATATGGGAACTAGTAATGGTAGTCTCCAAGAAACACTTAAGCCTTTCATAAACTCACAAAATGAACAAAATAATATTCTAGTCAAAATTACAGAGAACCATGATGCTATTCTTGGTAAATTATCTAACCAAGCTGTTAGTTTAAGAAATGATTTGTAGGCCCTTCAAGAAAGAACAAGGATCGTTGAGGCACAACTAGGTAAGATAACCAAGAGGCAAACTCTCATTCTAGCTAAAACTTCAGGTAAAGCTGAGCCCAGTCCTGTTGAAGAACTCAAAATGATGAGGATCCAAAGGGAGGAGCCTGAAGAACTTGATTATAGTAATTCCCCTTCACCAAGCTACACTATCGAAGATCTCGTAAAGAGGATCAACGTCAAAATTCTGGTAAGTGAAGGTAACGATGAAGCCATGTATCAACACTTTGTTGATCAAGTAGCAATTAAGGTACGCGCGCTTGAAGAGGAATACAAGAAAATTGCTAAAAAGTTACCTGTTAAACTAGATGACATATTTGAGCCTACTATTAAGATAAAGATTGGAACCGATGAGATAGCTGCACTATGATCTAGGTGTAAGCGTCTCAACAATTCCAAAGAGTCTTTTTAACAAGTTAAATCTTGGATCCTTTGAAATTACTAAATTAAAATTGCATCTAGCAGATTCTACCTATACAAACAAGCTATAGGGATTAAGGAGAACACTTTCGTTATCAAAGGCTGTTCTTATCTCATTGATTTCGCTATTGTTGACATGCCCGAAGATACTGTTGCTCCTATAATACTAGGCCGTCCTTTCTTGAGAACTATAAAGGCTTTAATTAACCTTCATGAAGGGAACATGAAGTTGCAATTGCCTTCATGGGATCCTTTTATTATTCATTTCCCCAGGAAGAAGAAAGCTAAACATGACGAGAAGGAGGCCATCACTTTGAAGGCCAATTACTTTGGAGTGGGTGTTCCACTCATCTGGCCCAGGTGAGTATCATCAAGGTCAAGCTATTGACTATAAAAGAGCGCTCCATGGGAGGCAACCCATGTTAAATTAAGGTTTGAGTTAAGTTTTTAGTTTTTGTTTAATAAAGAGTGCTAGAAAACTCCATTTGAGGAGAAGAAATTCGGTAGTACTTAAAATTCTGCATTATTCATGCTATTGTTGGTCGACAATATTTACTGTGAATTTTCTGTCAAAAAAAAGGTATATCGCTAAGTTACAGGAAAAAAAAAGTTTACGAAGAAAGAATTTTTTTTGATGCACACAGACAGTTTAATGACCAACTATACGACTGGAATAAAAATTCCGGCCGTATAGTTCCGGTCGTATAGTTATCTGTGCCATCGGAAATTTTTCTGCAATATGTACTGAGAGTTTAATGACCAACTATATGGCGGGAATAAAAATTCCGGCCGAATAGTTCCGGTCATATAGATATCAATGCCTCCTTATAATTTCTTTTCATATATACTGGGAGTTTAACGACCAACTATACGGCTGAAATAAAAAATTTCAGTCGTATAGTTCCGGTCGAATAGATATCTATGCCTTTGTAAATTTTCTTTCGCAGGGACAGACAGTTTAACGACCAACTATACGGCCAGAACATTTTGTTCCGCCCGTATAGTTGCGCCCGTATAGCTGCACCGCCAGGAGGAAGACCTAATATTTTTACAGAACACCAACTATACGACCGGAGCGCATGTTTCGCCTGTATAGTTGTGCCCGTATAGGTGCGTCTGAACACAAAATCGCACAGGAAGGTACTCCCAACTCCAAAACTTCAATCCTTCTTCTTTCTTCTACCTCCAAACTCTCAAAAACTCAAGGGATCTTCATCTCTACTCAATTTTGTTCGATTTCCTCACACACAAGTGATCTACGGTATGTTTCTCCTTCGATCCTCCAATTACTTTTTGCAAATTCATCTTTGATCTATTATCATTATCAATCTAGGGTGATACCTACTATGAACCAATTGCCATGATTTTCTTACCTAGATTATTATCTTGAGGAGATTCTTTAGTGTGCTTCGATGAGGAATATATTATACTTACTGTTGTTGGATTAAAAAGTTTTATTTTTGCCTTTCTTCAATGTTTAAGAAGATGAATACAAGGAGCCAAACTCGTGCTCGTGCCACCGCTAGCACTTCTCGGGCGATCACCCAGGAACGCATGGGGATATGGTTCAGGGATGAGGCACATCGTGAACTCTTCAACAAGATTAAGAACCGCGAAGTGAAGGCCACCAAGTGGGCTTGCCCCATTATATTGAACCATCTCGAAATTTCTGATGACTTTAGTTTACTTTGCAATAGAGCTGGCCTGCAAAACTTTGTGTACAATGATGTACCTACTTATCGCCGCTTAACCATTGAATTTCTAAGTTCATTGCAAAGCACCCTTAAACTATGGCAAGGAGATGATACTATTTCTTTCCATCTGATGAACAATAACTACACTTTAACATTAGATGAATGGTGCACATGCTTTAATTTTCCAAACAATGATGTTCATGCTTTACGTGCATCCTTTACTAGCTTAATTCCTTCCCTCGATCAATACTATAATGGAATGAGCTTCACTAGTAGAGTGAACAAGGGGAAGAATATTCAACATCCTGCAATTCACTATTTGTTCTATGTTATTGCTAACACCTTGCAGGCATGTAACGAGTTCACGAGACTCAAAGAGGAGGACAACCTAGTCCTCGCAAAGGTTCCTTACATCAACTGCAACCTGTCACTCAACTTGGGCGCCATCCTTGTGCGCTACCTAGAGAACCAAGCCTCCCAAAGCCAAGGGCCAATCATAGGAGGAGGCGTCATCACCGTGCTTGCCACTACCCTAGACATCAATCTAGGTGAGTTGCAACCCGTACTAGGTGAGACACGTGTTGGTTTCTCCACCTTGAGGGACCGTGGGATGCTCACTAGGAGAGGTGGTGTTTATTACCTGCATATTGCTGGAGCTGGGCGTATCTACCCTGCTCCTTTGCCTAATCGTCTTTTCTCTATCGAGGAAGGATGTTTGCAATATTATTCGCAGGTTGAGCAGCACCAACCCAAGGAAGAAATTCGTGAAGAGGATGAGGACCAAGTGTCGTCGGATTGATGACAAGTACGCCATGAGGGGGGGGGGGGGGGGAGGGAGGGGGGAGGGGGTCCTCGAGGCGTGTGGAAGAGAGGGGTGTGAGACGGTGAGCACAAAAGTTTACCCAGGTTTGAATCTGTCGGCTTTGGACGGATCCTACTCCTGCTAGCAATCCAGTAATATGGCAGCGTCGGAATACGGATCCTACTCCTGCTAGCAATCCAGTAAGTCTTCTAGGCCTTCCCGTAGCCGGACTGGACTCCATTTCTTCTCCCTGACTGGTCCGCCCATGAAGCAAAGTTCTAACCATAAGTGGGCCACCCTGGTCAATGAGGTACTGTGAGGATACCCGGAAAGTATATCCCCAACACCAAGAGGAGGAGCAAGAAGTTCCTCACCAAGAGGAGCAGTCACAAACATAGTTCGCCACATACCAAGATTTCCAAGGACTTGGAGGGACTATGGAGAGGATGCACAACCTGTCTTTGGACCTCCGAGAATCAACAAGTAACCTCTCAATTCAATTTGCGAACTGGACTAATGATTTTTTTTCGCCACCACAATGATTTGAAGGGCTTACAAAAGCCTAAGCTTGGGGAAGTTTTCTCATGTATCTTTATTTGGCGTTCATTTGCTTTTATTTATTTTGAGGTTATGTTTTTATTTGAGTTTATAAGCACTCGTGTTGGTTTCCCCAACACTTTATCTTTAGTTCTTTTTATTTTTCTTTCAAAATTTTCTAGCTGAGCTTTGTCGCCAATTTTCTATTCTTTAAATTGCCTCTCTTGAAAATCACAAAAAGATTTCTCCATTTTTCCTTATTTTCCCTCTTTCTTTTCTTTCCACCTCAAGATCTTCATATATTTACAGGAGAGTGATCGACTTCAAGTTTCCAAGAAACAAATAAAAAAGGAAGAGAGAAGTGGAACCAAACATGAGAGGTATGCCTTATGGCTCCCCACTTTTGAAGTTTGAGAAACCCATGCTAGTTAGTAGTAAATGTTGAGATATTATATGGGTGTAGTGAGTCTTTGTATCATAGTAAGATTGTCGTTTGCATGGGTATTAAATTGGGCTCATTTTTTTCCAGCTCTCGTAATTAACCAAGTCTTTCCTAAAAATTGCTAAACAATTGTAATAAGAAAAAGTCTCACAATTGAAGGCTTGGGTGTTGTAGTGCTTAGGTTTATTTCTAGAGACACTCGACACCACTAATTTTTTTGATCAACTTGATAGCTCTCTTTGAAAGGATTTGTTCGACTGAATTAATGTTTAGCAGTTTTTGTGAGCATGCCAAAGTTTGACTTGTTAATCATAAGAATGATATAGCTTTACGCGTGTCAAACTTCATGGGATGCCAACAACTCCGCTGGCCTACGAACGATCTTCATGGAGGAAACTCCTAGATTTCGGTTATGAGTTGATTAAACCCTTGTAGCAGCAATGCTATAGTGGGTAAGATTCTTGGCACTCCCAGGTAGCTATAATCATGATGGAATCACTCCTCTGGTTATTATGAGTAATCATTATGCTAAAGGAACAAAAACTTTAGTGATGCCACAAGTGTCCATCACAGCCCGATAAACTAATAAAAATCTTTGGCATGCTCTCAATTACTTAAAAACTTAAAATTCTTGAAGGACAATGAATAAAAAGTAGTGCTTGCAAAGTCTTGATTTATTGATGTGGGAGAATTGAGATACTCTAGTATATATGCTTTTCATGATAAATCTCACACTCTTAATCTACATGATTATACTTTATTGTTCAAAGGGAAGCCTATGCGTCGATTACTTGACATGAAATAAAATTTACTCATTTGAATCATCCATGTTCACAATAATTTTGCTGCGCTATAAGGATGCATGAAACCCATATGATATGCTTGCCATTAATCTATCTATGCTGAAGTTTTTCAGATTTATGAAGTGGAGGAAACATGCGACTATTAATCATGAGTAAGACCACCATCTCGTTATTTCAGTTTAAATGCCGAGTTCCTTTTTGATTTTGGTTTTGTTACTCGGGACGATCAAGTTTAAGCTTGGGGAGGTTGATGGCTCTGAAATATAGCCATCTACGTCCACATTTAAACTAGATATTAATCATATTTTTGATGAAATATCTCTCTAAACCCTGCCACTAATGCTAATATTCAAAGGGGTATGCAATCCTTTGTTCTTGTATTTTTCCTACGCAATAATGTCGTTTAAAGGAGGGAATAACTACATTAAAGTCAAATATACGAGATTTCCAACAACCAGAAGAAACCAGGAGCCGTCCAATGGAGGCAAACGCCGTAACGACCAACTATATGGCCAGATCAAAAATTCCAACCGTATAGCTCCGGCTGTATAGTTGGCGCCGCCACCGTTAGGTCAAACAAAACAACTTTCGTGAAGGGACCCCTATATAAAGAAGCCTCAAGCGACGGGAAAACAATGCTCGCTCCGCCCCGAAGAAGCCAGACTCCGCCAAAAAGCCGCCTTAGATCTCCAAACCCTTTTCCATCTCCATAGCCATCTTCCACCACTTGTATTAGTAGATCTCTTCTCTGATTAGCCACATTGTAAGACTATTGCTATCAATCTTATGATTTTCATTACAATGTTTGTGATTGTTGATCTCATCTCTATGTGTGAGTAATTATCCTTGGGCTAAGGGCTTCGGCCTAGCCATGTAGCAATTGTGCATGTTCATAGATGGGATCATGTATTAGTTTGTATGACATGATGATTATTGTATCCTCTCTTGCCTCAATCCAAGGACTTGTCAGGTACCCAAGACCCCAAGGGTTGAGCCAGGTATAGGGAGTATGAGTGATGACTGAACTACAGGATGGGAACCCCAGTGACATAAGGGGTAGTACGGCTATATGTGAAGGATTTGCTTGTGATTAACGATGACATCACTATGCATATCATTAGTTCTCTTTCTTCTATGGATGAGACTAGTAGGTTATTGCTATAAGCGGCTGCGGAGGCAATAGCAATTATGGATGCACTGCCCACATATAATCTATCTTGCTCTAAGAAGTACACGCGTACTTTATTTCTCTCTTTTATTTCCATTAGATGTTTTTGCATAGCTACAGGTGAAACCGAACACCCTAGGCCCTCTCTGTCCATCATCGACAACAACAAAAAGACACAAGCTACTGGTCCAATAAAAACACAAAAGGAATTCTAAAACTCCCGAAGGTCCGTTAAAGTAACTTCACTACGCATTTGCTTCCTGTGGATTCAATAACCTAGGTCTACTAGGGAAAAAGAGCTATACTACATCCATAATTCTGATCGAAGGTATCATATGATCAACTCTGTTTAATGTGATTACCTTCTCTAACTAGTGGAGATACGCGGGTGTGGCTGGTGGTGCCATTTCTGCCATGTTGACTTGCCTTGTAATTAGCTTCTGTATCCTATTGGATGGGTGCCCTTTTTGAATCATTGACATTGCTCCCTTGGACCTGGGGTACTCACTTTCTTGATTTGTTGTGTTGTGTGGCTGCCCTACTGGCGGGTGTAATGGCGGTGGTGGTCTGCCGATGGCTAACATTCCAGGCGTAGTGGTGTATCCTCGGCTTACTGCTTCGGTTGCCTTTGCGTTGCATAGTTGTTGCATCTTTAGAAACATTCAGTAGTCTTTCATGAGATGGTTCGATTGTCTTTTGCCCGTTGAGTCAATGTAAAAGTGCATATTATAGGGTCCCTCCAGCATTTGCATTGCGGACATTGGTGAGTCTCGGGCTCGTGGCTGGTATCGCTATGTTGATTGGCTTCCTCTGACGTTGTCCCTGCTGTTGCGATGCCTGCTGTTGTAATCATCATTTCTGTGATTGTCCTCTCCCGAGAAACTAGCTACAACATAACTTGGTCCCCCGTGTCCGTCGTTGTTCCTTTGTCTTCTATCACTGTTGCGTTTGTCCCTGTCTTCCTCGGGTGAACATGTTCGCTTCTTATGTACTGCATCCTCTCCATCAGCCCAGTGATTTGCTATATCCATCAGCTGTGAAATTGTTATGGTCTTGACCCGTCCTAGTTCTTCTATGAATTCTTGACGGTGGAGGTCATCATTGAAGGCGTCAATTACCCTTTCATCGGATATGGCATCGACTGAGTTCTTGGTGATATTCCATCACTGAATGAAGGCTCTTACTGATTCTGCCAATTTTTGTTTGCACGCTCGCAATTGCTCAGAGATGCTAGTCGTTTGAATGTGGAGTGAAAATGTTGGATGAATTTATCTTCAAGGTCGTTCCAGCTGGTGATGGAATCTTTGGGTAGTTGTCTGAGCCTTGACCATGCGGCGCCGGTTAAGTGCAATGACATGCTTTGTATTGCGGTGGCTGTGGAGCCACCTTGTAACTTGGCAGTTGCTAAATAATCTGCCAACCAAGCTTCAGGTTCTTGGAGACCATCGTACTTATGACGATCAAGAGGAAGTTTGAAGTCCTTTGGCACTAGAGTTTTACGCACCCGCTGGATAAAACAGCTGGCTCCGCATAACTCATAGTCATCTTCACTATCACTATTGTATATCTTTAGCTGCGACTCTCATACCTTGCTCCGTCGTTCCTATGCTGTGTGTTGTCATTTATTGTGCTGTTTCGTGTCTCGGATCCTAAAAAGTGCACCCGATGTGGTGACCGAGATCTTCGGGTGTGCCTAGCTACTGAGGGCTCCTACGACAGCGTGGGTATCTGTCATTTTGATGCGTGATTCCTTGTTCTGCTTGTGCAAGAGATGCTCCCACCATGCCGAGGTTCATTATAGCAGAGCGATGGATAGCCGTGTGGGGATCGTTGGGTGCGGGTTGAGTTGTAAGTAGATACGTTTGTGCAGCTACAATTGCGGCTTGGGATATTTTTGCCTTGATGGTCCTGTTGGATCTACTGACATAAACGACATACCGAGATCCCGAGTCAATTCATTCCTTTTGGCTTTAGGGATGTTCTGCAGCCGTGATGTCCCCCTTCTTGGTGTTGCTCTCCCAGTTACACTTCCTAATCCTTGGGTAGAGCTTAGTTGTGCCTGCCTTAGGCTAGATTCATCAGCTAGCCTTTTTCTTTCATCGAGTTACCTCTACATCCTTAGGAGATATCTTTTCTTGTGATGAAGCAAATATTGGTAGGCTACTAGATCTTCCCGTGTGGCATCAATTGTCATTGGAACCGCACCCAAAATTGCTTCCCTTGCTTTTTGCCATGCATTGGCTGGTAGTCGGAGAGTTTGCCTCTCGCCTCTGCGAGGTTCTCCTCCTCCTGTGATTATGTGGTTGTTCGTCGGGTCTCCTTCGTTCCCGTTTTTTCCTTCGTTGCTGTGATTTCCTGCATTGTCATCTGATAGAATATCATCGAGGTTAAGGATAGGGTTACCGTTAGAGTCACACTGTGTTGAAGGGTACGCGATGATCACACACACTTGGTGGCGTGTTATAAATAAACTAGTGGCAGCATCAACGGATTCAAGGGAGAAAATCTTTTGGGGACCAGTGAAGTCCAGTGGTTGTTGTTCTGAATAGATTTCAGCCATCCTGATTCCAAAGTCGATGCTTTCGCCACTTTCTTCGAGTTCTTCTCCTTCCGCATTTATAGAACTTGATCCACATGGTGTAGTTGGCGGGGAGTCTGACCCAAGGGAGAGATCGTCGTAAAGACCATCAAGATCCCCTAGATCTGCTCTATTTTCATTGTTTCCTTCATCTTTCTCTGCATGGAGTACAACTTCTGAGGATGATCCGATAGATGATGCAGGTATTGCCATAGGCGCAGACTTTTTGACTGAAGGTCCCGATGAGATCGGAGCCGAGGGGTGCGGTTCTTCAGGATCCTCAACTTCGAAGTGGAAACTTACGAGGATGAGATCGGAGCTGCTGTTGAAATCGGCGGGTACCGAAATAGGGGTGGGAGGGCATGGAGTCACTTCCAACGGATTGCTGTTTGATGAAAAGGGGTCCGCCAAATCCATGACTCCAGCGTTCAGGTTTCCCACAGATGGCGCCAATTGATGAGGGGTAACCTCGGCAATGCCCATAGTTGTGGACTTAGGGTTTTGCGGAAAAGAGCACGCTGGGGATTTCATCGGATTTAAGGCGAACAAGGGAGTCGAAGTCACCTAATTATTGGTGGCCAAAGCTATTACAGATTGCTTGGGAGTTTTTCGGTACCTCTTCATTGGCTTCTCCCATCCTATATATATAATAGGCTAGATCCCAAAGCTGAATACAGATAGGTTACATATTCATGATTACAACACCAACACAATGTCGGTTCATATTTCTTTATCCAATACAACTAAGGCTTCCATCAGATGCTTCTTGGGCCTTCATCTTGAGTCTTCATGGGTCGCGAGCCTTTATACAGCCAGAGTAGCAAAACATAACCAACCGAGTAATCATACGCATGTCAGTAGCCCCCGAGACTTTACCCGAATCGTAGATTCTGGTTGAGTCTCAAAGATGTTTTATGATTTTGATATTTTACGAATTGTCTTCATTTTTCTAGTTTTATAGGGATTTGGTACAACATGCCTGATGCACCCGAGGGATCGGGAATCAGTTAATTGCTCCTGGGGAAAAACACTGTAGACCTACATCAAATTCAAGTCCCCAGGCCTAAACTCGGAATTGTAACTGGTGTAACTCAGTTCAAGCCGTTGAGGTCTTATCGAATACTGAATTCTAGTTCAATTTTATTAGGTACCCAACGCGTCCGTCAGAATTTTTCATCGTACCATGCATACAGATATTTAACTGGTAGAGCGCATTCTTGTGCGATTACCATGCCACATAGGACGAATCCTAGGGTCTTACCGCATGTCTTGGACATGACATTTGGAATTTATCGCATCGGGTGCAATCCGAGATTTTTGTATAATTTCTATTGACTGCCTTGTTTGGCTGTTGGAATTGCTGAAGTTTATCAGTTGTTTTTGTTTTAATGATTTTATAGAATCTCCAGATGGGAGTAACCTTTTGAGGATACTTCAAAGTAGAACTCATAGGTTTTATTTTTCGGTCGAATTTGTTCTGACCTTATATGCACAACATAAGTACTATCGCGTGTGCGCCAGCGCTCCCGATGGGAGTAGCCCCCGAGGTTATGTTCGGATGCTTGTATCTAGACATAGGCTCATAGTTTTTGTTAGTTTCATGAGAATAATGTTTGCAAATTTTATAAAAAATAAAGAAACCCCTGATTTGTGGGTAAAAGATAATAAAGAAAAACTTAGAGTATGAAGAAACTTATCTCTTATTTATAATCTGAAGCCGAAGATACCTGTCAAGTGGTGCTAGTAATCTTTTCTTGAGTCCAACAGTTATGAGGCCATTGGCTTTTTCCACTTGCCCATTAGTTTGTGGGTGGGCAACTGAGGCATAGCTTACTTTTATACCCATCTCCTCACAGTATTCCTTGAACTCATTGGTAGTAAAATTAGTTCCATTATCAAAGATGATGCTGTTTGGTACACCAAATCAAAAAACCATTGATTTGATAAAATTCATAGCCGAAGTTTCATCTTGGATGGTAACAGGCATTGCTTCAATCCATTTGGTAAATTTGTCGACTGCTACTAGCAGAAAGACGTGCCCTCTTGGAAATGATTTGTGAAGTTTATCCACCATATCAAGTCCCCACTAGGCGAAGGGCCATGCAAGTGGTATTGGATTTAACTCGGCAGTAGGTGCGCCGGGTTTTGTTGCGAATCGATGACATGCCTCACATGTTTTGACTATATCCTTTGCATCTTGTACTGCTATGAACCACTAGAATCCCGCCCTGAATGCTTTGGTAGCAGTTGCCTAGCTGCTAGCATGAAGACCACATACTCCTTCATGTATGTCTTTCAGTATGATTTTTCCTTCGTCGGGTGTGACACATCGTTGTAGCACACCCAAAATACTTATTTTATATAATTCACCCTTGATGTTTCTAAAGCTTTCAATCTTTGAGTTATTCGTCGAGCTTCTGTCACGTCTTCGGGGAGTTCTCCTTGAGCCATATATGCTATGTACGTATGCATCCATGTATGTTCTATTATCATGACTTGGTCGACTTCTAGCTCTTCTTCAAGGGTTTCTTATATATCCGTGCTTGCTAATGCAGCCCTCAAGTCCTTTCACGGCTTGATCTTTTTTCCTGTCTTGGGTGCGATGACCTCAGAAACTCTCTTGGCCTTAATAGAATGCTCTGTTATCTCTTCTCAAAAACCTCGAGTGGGATTGGTAGGCATAAGGACCTGATGTTTGCCAAATTGTCGGCTTCCTCATTGCTTGCTCTTTTTTATGTGCGATACTTCGCATCCATAGAATTGGGCTTCCATAATGCTATACAAATCACGATAGGTAATCATGTAATCGCTGATAGCGTCGCACTTGTTCATTTCTTGCTCTGCTACAAGATTGGAATCACCGAATATTTTGAGTGAGTTGCGCCGCAAGCTTTGTCCATATGCATACCGTGCAACAAGGCCTCATACAACATCAACACAATGTCGGTTCCTATTTCTTTATCCAATACAACTAAGGCTTCCATCAGATGTTTCTTGTGCCTTCATCTTGAGTATTCATGGGCCATCAGCCTTTATACAGCCAGGGTAACAAAACATAACCACCCGAGTAATTATACCCTTGTCACGTATGCTCTAGGACTCGGCATGATCTTGGGGTGGTCTTTTATACTCCAAGTGATTTCTTGATCTGACCAGTACATATACTTCAGCACTGCCGGCATAACCGCATTGACCTCCATATGTCGCCTTTGCACACGTTGCCTGTCATTTTGCTCTGGTGAACACATAATAGCTTTGGTGATGCTCCCTATACTCATTTCGGCCTCCTCTATTGGCATATTCATAGTTTGCCTGATTCTAGTCCTCCACTCTATGCACTTCCCTTCTTTCCTGGTTCTCATACCTCAGCAGGGGTGGTGGTAACAATACTTGTTGGGCATTTGCTCCTGTGAGCTGTGGCTGCCGAGGTGTTTGGGGAGGTCCCATGTTACCTTGTCCTACACGCTGAAACCACTCACATTGCCAGGTTGTATGATTCGCCTGTTTACTCAGATTGGGCATGTGGAACTTGCACGGATGATCTAGGATCGACTCATACGTATACTTTGGTCTATATCTTCTTTCTCGCCACTGCTTTTTCTGTTCATTGGTCCAAGTATTCTTTCCATCTGTATTTTCTGTCCACTATTGGCTACTATTCTTCTATCGTTGATTACTCCCAGCATCTAGCTGATCTTGACTCACTACAACAATATGGTTCGAACTATACAGATAATCCGGCCTTTCATCTCTTCTCTTGCCCCGGAAATCATTCCGCCGAGATGACCTGACCCCATCCCTGGAGTAGTACTCCTCATTCGGCTTAGCCAACATAAGCAGGAGTTGGGTCGGATCTCCCAATGCATATGAATCTGCAATCTTGATTGTATCGGCCAACATAGTTGGCATATCCCTCTGTAGCCTCTGCTATAATACAGTCCCATGTCTGCATCCTTGTGCAAACCAAGCAATTGCCTGTGACTCGATCACACCTTCACATGAGTTGCATATTATGCATCACCTAGACAAAAACTCCCGATCTGTCTCATTCGGTCTCTGCTTACACATTGCCAAGTGCTGTGGCCTATTTGGCCTCTTATAGACGCTAGTGAAGTTACTGATGAACATTTCCTCAAAATCCAACCAACAGTTGATACTTCCTGGTGGCAGATTATTCAGCCAGACTCTTGCTAGTCCCTCTAGCATCTAAGGCACATATCTCACCGCCCATCTAAGATTGCCCTGTGTGATGTGCATAGTTATGGAATAGTCAATCAACAAATCCTGTGGCTTTGTGCTACCATCATATGTTTTTGTTCCCCTGACTAATTGAAAGTTCAGCACAGGTGGTTCTCTCATGATACGAGGTCCAAAACATGTAGGACCCGAGGGACCTTGACCCTCTAACAGTTCAGACCTATAATTTTTTTCCAGCTTCAATCTTGCATCATCTGGCTGCAAGTTCGTGCCCCAGCCTTGATCCCATTGCACTTCCCATCGCATGATGATCCGTCCTGGGAAACCCGACATTGGACATAGCCGAGTAACCATCATTGTATCTTTTTTGCACCAGATGAGCATATTGCTGCTGCATAGCTAGCCCCGCACTCCTATTGCTACTATGGGGGATACTGTCCTGCTCTTGCCGAGTTATGCTGTCCGGCATTACCGTGCCTAGCGTTTCCATGACTCCCATTGCCTTGGCTAAGGTTTCTGTGACCATCGCTACCTCGTCTAACACTTCCTCAATAACCATTACCATGTGCTGCTTTACCTTTCCTAGCCACGACCGGGTCATATGGTACCATTTGCTTGTTCCTCCTGCCAGAGGTTACAGACTCTTCTCTTTGTGTATCCGCTCCAGGTGAAGATGCTCCCCCTGCTGATTTTGCAGGAGTTCCCCTAGCCGAATGAATGATGCGAGAACCCCCTACCCTTGCCGAGTTAAACCTGTGAATCTCCTCATTTTGCTGGTTCGTGATGCGCACCAGCTCTATGACTCTTGCTTGCTGCCTCTCCCGGGCCTCGACGGTCAAACTATCTGACTCAGCTGCTGTTGCATCTGCAGCTCTGAGGTTCTTTCACCGGGGTGTTATACCTCGGCAGACCTGCTAACATGGGTTACCCAAATCACCTGGACTAGGCACATATTCCTTATATATCTCACTGATGAGGTTTCTTCCTCTCATATTTACACCATCCATGCGAGTAGGACTAGTGCTAATCTTATTTGCCCTAGCATACCCACAGAGCGTGATGTTTAACACTTGCTAAGCTGCTGCACTCTAGCACTTTCTGTCGGGTTTCCTCTAACTCGGCATGTGCCTGAGCCAGATCTACTATGGGAGCTACATGTGTAGTCGGGCTCTCTATGGCTTGCTACAGTATGTTTTGTGTCCTTTCCAGCGGAGGACTTCTAGATTGAGTTACCTTGGGAGTAGCTTCCCCATCTCCAACCGGATCCCTGCTCATGCCAACATTTGCACAACTATCATCACCTCAACGCAGTTGGCGGGACGAGCGGGGCGAGCGATACGCGGACCACGAGCCATGCTAAGAGGAGATTCTCCCAACACAATGACTCGCTATAGGTGCATGCAGGAGTCGCGACACCGATGTAGATCTTGTGCACGCTGAAGCTTATGGAGAGCCCATTGCACGGAGGCGAGAGGTTGCCGATGCTGCGCGCGTTGTCGCTGATGAAGTCCAGCGCGCCAAATCGCTGGACCAGCCCGGAGACGATGCGCTCTGTAGTGGCGATGAAGTTTCCCATCCGGATCTTGACACCAGCTAGCACCGCCGCTAGCCCCATGGTGGGCGCCGTGGTGGTGTCACGACATATGCCATAGGTAGGCTAAAGATGGGGCCAATATGCTCTAGTGGTATTCGGGGAGGGATAGTGTAGTGGATCTACACACGAAGGACAAAGAACTCAACACACGGTGTATCCAGGTTCGAAGCTCTCCTATGGAGATAAAACCTCTACTCCTGCACTAGATCTTGTATTACGATCACTCTGACTATTACAAGTGCTCCTTGAGATGTATCGTAGAGAGGTAGGAGATATATTGCTCCTTCTCTCTATTCTCTCTAGGGTTCCCTTAGACAAATGAATCGACCCTCTCCTTGGAGGCCCTGTCTCACCTTATAAAGGGGTGGCCAGGTTACAACTAGGTCTTACGTGGCTCGGATATCATATGAATATGCTTGTCCCAATATAGTAAGTCGACACCCTCCTTTTCTCTGTCGCCAGCCTCTGCATGGCAATGGAGTAGAGGAGACGTTGTCTGACCGTTGGGACCAGACAATGTCATGTCTGTGATGATCTGCTCGGTCTTTGCCGTTCTATTCTTTGTCGCTAGCACTTGTCTCTCCCTAGATTCCCTTAGGAGAGAGAAAAGCGCTGACCTTGAACTGGTTCTCTCCTTCTTGAGCAAGCTAACTCCTGACTCGGCCTTGGTAAAGATAACCCAGAAAATATGGTACCTGCAGAGAGGAAACTGCTCGCTCCTCGTGCCAACATACTGTGTATGTCGGCCGAGTCTCGCTGGTGCTGTCCGGCTTAGGGTAATCCGACCGTACCTCATCCGACTCTTCTATGACTCGGCCAGCTCACGCTTTGACCCGTGTATGCCTCGGTGAACCTTGTACTTATACCTCGGCTTGACACTACCTAGGGTCATGCCCCCAACAGGGTCCATCGGGCCTAACTACACTGTTGCAGATGTCATGGGGTGATACGGTGAACATTGTCACGCTGTTGGTGACTAGTGTCTCTGCTGCCGGGTTGAACAGTATCACACCACTGGTGAACAGTGTCTCTGCATCATCATGGCACTAATGTCTCTCGTCATGTCCGATGGGACGCGGTGTTGACTTTGGGCAGGTTGGCGGGCTCCAGCAGGATTGAACCATCTGGCAGGCTGCAGCCAGATTGAGCCAGGTAGGCTCCAGCCCAATTTGTTAGGTAGACTCCAGCCAGATTAAACCATCTGGAAGGCTCCAGACAGATTTTTCTAGGCAGGCTCTAGCCAGATTGAACAATCTAGCAGGCTCCAGCCAGATCTGCTAGGCAGGCTCCAGCTGGATTTCTGCAGGCTGCCAAGCTTCTACCGTCTTTGAGGTACCTGGGGGCCACCCCCCCCGACACTAGCCCTCGAGCCTCTAGGTGACTCAAAGAGTCGGGCGAAGGCTCTTCAAAGTATTAGTAGTATTAGTAGTAGTAGTAGCAGTAGTAACAGTAGTAGCAGCAGGAGCAGGAGCAGTAGTAGGAGTAGGAGTAGGAGCAGCAACAGTAGTAGTAGTAGTAGTAGGAGTAGGAGAAGTAGTAGTAGTAGCAGTAGTAGTAGTAGCAATAGTAGCAGTAGCAGCAGCAGCAGCAGTAGTAGTAGTAGCAGGAGGAGCAGGAGAATGAGTAGGAGGAGGAGCGGGAGCAGGAGCAGGAGTAGTAGCAGGAGGACCAGCACTAGCAGTAGTAGTATCAGCAGCAACAACAACATCAACAACAGTAGTAGTAGTGGTCTTCTTCATCCGGTGGATTCGGGAAGCGAGCTCCAGACAAATTTTGCCAGGCGGGCTCGAGCCGGATTTTCCCAAGCAGGCTCCAGCTGGATTTCTACAAGTTGCTTCTTCTAGTGGGGATGCACGAGCGCATCCAATAGGTGTAGCCCCCCCGAGTTTCAGTCCGGTTGCTGGAAGCAACCGAGCCAAAACTTCTCCAAATCTTGCAACTCGATAGGTTTCATGAAGGTTGTCATGCAATAAAGCAATAAAACATTTTGTTAGATATTTGCATAGTACATGGTTTCTTATATATATAGTACCATGGTTAGCATTTTTATTAATTTTGGGTGCCATCTCTCTTTACCCCATGCCCCTTAGTCATTTTTTGTCCCCTACACTTTGACTTTTGCTCTTGCCTAGCTGACATGCGGGTTGCGCTTTGCAACTAGAACCGAAGAGTGAGCCGCGGGGTGAGGCATACGGTACTCGGACCACGGAGAGTAGGTTTGAGCGAACAAAACACTCACCCAGCTGAGCGGCGGGGAAGCAACCAGATCGATAGATCTATTTTTCACATGAGGCGTTTTTCGCGCGAGGTGCCCGCCAGTTTTTGCTGTTACCAGCTGAACAACCATGTTTCCATCTATGGATGGAATCAAAGAGTGGTCCTCGAGTATCGTAGATGCTACTAAGACGACTAGGGAGAAAACATTCAGATTGGCTGGCTAACACCCGCACCGAAAACATACAACTACAGATTGAGTGATATAGACGGTGAGGTGTAATCTTAGTCACAACGCGCGAGAGCACGAGCTCATACTTACAGTGATTTTTGTTGATCTATGAGTCCTAGTGGTGGAGGGGTTCCGCTGCAGGCCTGACTCCAGCCGGCCAGGCTACCAAATAGGCGCAGCCGGATCAGCCTCAGCCGACCAAGAAACCAAACGGGCCGGGGAGGCAGCCGAGCAGTCCCTAGCCGGACGGGACCATCATCCAAACATGGCAGGAGAGCACCTGACATAGGCCCCAGGTGGACGAAGGTGGGAACCAAACGGCGGGGGCCTGGCGCCGGCCCACCCCTATTTCTCATTTTTCTTCTTGTTTTCGGAAAATCTAGAAAACGGGTGCCCGTCAGGATCGTGTTTCCAACATGCACACAAATAGGGCAGGCTGGTAGAGTGCAAACACAGTCCACTAAATGAAAAAAAACGAATGAGACCCACTTAGAATCAATCCAAAAATTCAAAATGTTTTGTAGCTTGAACCGTTTGTCTTATTCAGGATCCGTTTTCACTGCTAGACTAGTCGCAACGAGATCTTGAAAACTAGATACCATGTTGATATGTTTTGATGAAATTTTTTTGGACCAAAAAGTTACCCGCCCCTAACTTGTGAGTTATTCATGCCATAATATGTAAGTTATGTATCTTGTAACACATAAGTTACCCACCATGTAAACATGTTGGATAGAGGAGTTATCGCATCTGTGTTGAGTAAGTTTAATTTGACCGCGATAGTCTAGGTGTTAGGGAACCGAGACTTTATGTCGTCGATGTTAACCTTTCGAGGCTTCGTCACATGTACACCGCAGTAGCAGCGACATGCGATGAAGCCAGGCCATTAGACTACTGGTTGCGTGTTACATTGTTCACTACGACTTAGGGTGGTGGGTGGGTGGGATATAAAACCCCATTTATTATATCGTACGCAAAATAAGTTTAGATTTAGTTTTTTAAAGAAATTATGCTTCATATTTTACGCGGTAGCCTTTCGAGGTTGAGTCGTCTGTACGCCACGAGAGCGGTGACAGGCGACAAAACCAAGCCGCTAGAATAACTTTTATATTCTATCTGTGGGTAAATTTTTGTAATGGTGAATAACTTACATGTTATTATGGTGGGTAACTTACATGCTGAAGTCTGAATAACTCTCGTGTTACTGATGGGTAACTTTTGGGTAAAAAAAAGTTACCCACCCCTAACACATGAGTTATCCATTTCATAGTATGTAAATTATTCACTCTGTAACATATAAGTTATCCACCATATAAATTTTATATTCTATCTGTGGGTAAATTTTTGTAGTGGTAGATAACTTACATGTTATAGGATGCATAATTTACATGCTGAAGCCTAGATAACTCTAATGTTACTGGTGGGTAACTTTTGGGGCAAAAAATGTCGTATTATTTAGCCCGAGCATGCATGCGGGGCACTTGTGCAGGTTGTCGGAACATCCGCCGAGTTATGTAATTCTCAGAATGGTCGCTGGGTACTTTTCTTGTGTCCATGCAAAAATGTCTCCACACAAGTTTTATAGAGTGGGTAACTTATATATTATAGCCTGGATAACTAATGTATTACAGAGTGGATAACTTTTAGACCAAAAAAACATCATCGAAACATTGAATATACAATTTAGTTTCAAAGATCTTGGCACGACTGGCCTAACGGTGAAAACACAATGTGAATCAGATAAACGGTTTACCTACAAAGCTTGTTAAATATTAGAGTTCCTGCATTAAATATGTATGATGTCAGCTGTTTCTTCCTTGTGTGTTTAGGAACTAGACACATGCATGCATGACTTTTATGAACTCTCGTGCATGCATGCATTGTCTTTTTGTGTTTACATGTTAATCTGATGCAACTAGGAAGGAAGTGCATGCACGCACAACAGTTTCCACCCGAACCTGTTACTCACCCGCTGAAGTTGACAAACCAACGGGTTCCCATTGTATAGAAAACTCTTTTATTTTTTATTTAGCAGTCGGGCCCCACCATTCCTTTCTTTTATGTTTCCTCTTTCTCCCACTAGCTCTTTTTCCACTTTCTCTTCAAGCGGACATGGAGCAGAGACGCAGCAGGGGACAGGGAGGCCGGTAGCCGGCGTATGGGCGACACGCTCAGGCAAAGCCGGTAAGCGCGGTGAGCTAGTCGAAGCGCGCGAGCCAGCGTGAGGGGACGCACGCAGGCGGGGCCGAAGCGCAGCTGGAGGATAGCGACGCACGGGTGCGCATGCACGGGGCACGCGAAAGGAGGCATTGCTGGGCGCAAGGACACATGGAAGGAGGCGTTATAGGGGCCCGGCTACGGTGGTTGCTGTGGTGCACGGACGCCGGAGCCTGAGCTTGTGGAGGAGGGAAACATGTCGCCAAGAATATGACCGGTCCAGGGGTGCGGGGCTACAGCTGTTGGTAGCGAACGGGCGCACGTGCAGGAGCGAGATTGCTGCGGCGCGCGAGCATGCAGAAGTTGCTGCATGGGAAGCGCCCTGGAGCTCCTGGTTGGGCCTAGAAGAAAGGAGGACAGAGCTGCGGGTGAGGAGCTCACGCGGGAGCTCGAACGCATGCAGGGAAGATGACCTCGGAGCTCGTGCAGTCGTGCGCATGCAGAGGAGATCATGACATGTAGAGGCGAGGTCACACGCATGGGCGATGCTGATGAAAAAGACACGGGGTCCGGGAGGGGAAACCGCGTGCCGGAGCAGCGAGGCCAGCGAGATGCACGCGAGGCAGCCATGGTGAGGGAATCTCCATAGGGCCTACCCAAACGGCTGTTAGGAATGATGCCCTAGAGGCTCACATTACGCCTTGTATTTGTAAACCAGTATCTGGCTTAGAGCTAGTTGTATGTGTCACAACTATTGCAGGTGTTGAAGCACATACTTGTATCTAGCTCTAGCCAGTTTGTCCTTAGTCGTTTGAGGTTGGGAGGGAAAACCACTGCTGAGACTAATTTGTAAGTCGGAAGCTGACAATGTTTCACGTGTCATGAGCATGGAGATGCTATCCGTCTCGCATTGGCTAGTAGGAAGGGGTACAATAGCCAGACCGATCCAAAGGTTAGTAGGACATGAGCACACCATCATACGCTCCGACTAACACAATGGAATCCTTAGACATGAGGGGATCGCACGATCCGAGTTGTGGAAAATATGGCTTTGACTACATCTAATGCTGACCATAACTGGGAGTCACAATGGTGGTCTTGGGTCGACTTCTAAGAAAGCTGCGTGACTTGGATCAACTAAGACTAAATTTGCCCCTCCATCTCGGAGAGATATTCTATGGACCTTCTCATGTGATATGATTCAAAAGCATGGCCATGCGATACTCGATCAAGTGTTGATCGTGGTAGTCCGACTCATGGAAGCCGGAGGGAATTAGTTATCACTGCAACAAGAACAGAGTAAATTGGAACTGGGATGACAGAATCTCACCTGCGGTTTATCAACAATATCGTGAGGCAAAGGGACTTGGGCAGATCATCACATTGAGGGCACTGGCGTAAACCGGTAGTTAGCAAGTCTTGCTAGAGGCCACTGCCGATTATCAACTCTAGTCGGGAAGTCACTAAGCTACTGCTCTGACTGAATGATTACTGCGTTGTGTCTAGCTTACTGTAAGCCTATGGGATCACACAATTAAGAGAGTAGGACTAGGAGGATGTTGATCCAACCATCACAAGCCAGAAAGTTGGAGTTATTTGGACAAGGACACTTGTCAATTGGTTGGACTCACTTTGACTAGAGCTAGGGTTTAGGACTGAGGGACACAAGTGTTGTGTGCCCTCACCTACTCGCCTATATAAAGGAAGGTGGGTGGTAGCAGACAAGAAAAGTTTTTGGATCCAGTGCTCCTTCCTAGTATTTCGCTAGACTTGGCAACCACCTTCCTGTCCTGTGGCGGCAAGACAGAGACTAACATCTCGCTTGCTGCTATTCCACTTTGTACCCGTGTGTGACACCACAACTGTGGTGCTCGTCGACGATGTTAGGCGGCGGCGAAGTCGGAGCCGAGGAGGAGCACGGAGCCGGCGATGAGGTGGTCCTAGGATCGAGAATTTCGCTGAAGCCAGACAAGACGAGGGAAACGTACAGCACCATCGCGACGCGCTTCCTCAGGTTCCGCACCTGCGTGTCGAGAGGTACGAGTTGACCTTGGCCGGATCTTGGGGTGGATCGTCAGACCTTGCCGGAGCAGAAAGTTTTTGTTTTAAGCCTGGCTCTGCGTGTTGCCCAATAGTGGTATCAGGGCATCGACTCTAGGTTTTTCGCCTAGTTCTTGCGCCACGCTAGTGCGAAAAATTGGATCTTTTTTGCTGGTTTTATTTTTTATTTTTGATCTGTTTTGATCTAGGGCAGTGGAAAGATCTGGTTTGTCTTGGCCAAGAAGTTAGTCAGATCTGGTCTAAATCTGAGTGGGAGATCACGTTGCTGATGTCCACGATTAACCACTAAAGTTTCTTTTCTTATTGGACAAGAATAGGACAGTTGTACCCTGTCAAAAGTTATATCTAAGCATTAGCTGGTGTGAGTCAGAAAGGTTCCGACTTGCAAGTTTTATTTGCTTTTTTGCCCTCAAAGAAGGTCTAGTCGGATTACCCCGCCATTTGCCGCAACACTACAAGTCGGACATTTTTAGTTAGTGGGCTCATATTATTGGGGCACTACCAATTCTCTTCACTAAAGTGTGAGATATTCAGACTCTCTTTGTAGGGCACTTGGTAGCTACACGGATCTATCAGAATAGTTGTGGGCTTCGAGGTAAGGAGGTTTGTCGGATAATCCAACAGGAATCAGATAGGGATCTAATTGGCAAGGTGTTGCCTACTTGGAAGGTTCTCCGACTAGGAGTGATGTAAAGTCTCACTAGTTAGATAACTGGATGAGATCCTGAATCAATGTCGACTGTCAGAGGGATATCAATCTTAGTGGGAGTGTGCATGATTAAAGAGTTTAATCCGTCTTTCCCTGTTACAGATACATTGTCTTAAGTGTTTTGCATCTTTCATTTTGGCACCAACTAGCACCGTTCAGATTTCCAGTTTTGCGTTGCGTATGATCCTTGAGAAGGATAAGCTGAATGGAACAAACTTTACCAACTGGTATTGTAACTTGAGAATCATTCTTACGCAAGAAAAGAAGGAACATGTCCTAGACAATCTAATTCTAGATGATCCGGGCAATGATGAGCCTAATGTTGTAAGAACCGCCTTTCGCGGGGCTCATGATGAGTCGACGGAACTCAGCTACCTCATGCTCACTCACATGGATCCAAAATCGCAGCAGAAATTCGAGAATGTTGAGGCATACGATATGATCGTTGCCCTCAAGAGCATGTTTGAGACACATGCTAGGACATAGAGGTACTATGTCTCTAGAGCCTTGATCATGTGCAAGTTGAAAGACGGAGATCCATTAGGACCGCACATGATCAAGGTGGTCGGAATATGTGCAGTCCTTGGATCATGTCAACACCCGGAATTTTAATCCCAGATGCCCGTTATGCCATACCTCGCAATCCCAGGATTACCATTTTTGCGAGACATAACGGATTGGATATCATAGTACATCATCCATTACAAACCATACATAAGGTCTTACACACATAAGGATCTCTTGATCATGTCTTAATACAACAAGCAGCGGAAATAAAAGATATCGTAGCAGTGGGGTCCATCTTTCTTGGGGCATAGGCAATGCTGACGAAGGCAGATATTCCTAGTTATCATAGCCGTCTTGCTGACCATCCTCTTGATAGTCTCCTTCATAGTCTGGCCATGATAATAGCCAGGGACAAAAGCCATGAGTACTCTTTAAGTACTCGCAAACTACCACTAACAAGTATTATAAATCTAAGTTAAAGTGCTAACTCTATGTTTAACTATCAAGTTAAGTTTGAAACCTAAGCTGAGTTCTGAAGTAAAGAAAGATAAGCTAAAACTCTAGAATCACTTAAGTTGGGGAAACTATTGTCATAAACACAACCCTGTTGTGGTCAAGTCAAGATTCATCATTCTTTCCAAAGTATTTAGAAACCATCTGACAACGAAACAGTATGGCCATTCCAACTGGCCATAACCGCGGACGCGGCTATTCGAATAGTTTGACACTCTGCAGAGGTGGTACACTTTCACCACAAGATTCGATACATCTGTCGGGGATAACCCCGAATCATGATACTTAGTATGCAGATAATCAAACATAACCTTCCCTTTACACACCCTAGTATAAGCACCTTTCATATGAGCATGGCCTCCCAACCATGACCATCAGTCATCTTGGGCACTGCATAGGTGGACAACATTGAGAGGTAGCCTCAGCTCAAACCTCTCCCGTGAGGGAACTAATACTAATGCATATAAATTTCCAGCTAAGCCTTACCCAATTCAGGTAGTGTGGTTGTACGGTAAATTTGGAATGGTATCGCATCCGAATCCAACCATCAGTTTTTATAAAAGGGTTAAGGCTCATGCCTCAACATTTTCATCATCATCAACCAATGGTGTTTCTCAACACATGTCAAAACATCTCAATAGAATGATTCATCATTCTAAGGTTTTCATAATTCATTTTCACCAAGTGTTCCCATCTAAAGTGACTCAAGTTTTTGATCTACTCTAAACTACTAAGTTAAGAGTGTTCACTAAGGTGGTAAAGATGGGTTCAATCTCATGCCATAGAATGACATCAAAAGGGTTCTAAATAGGTCAAGTTTTATACTTTTTATGCTACCTTCAAAACAAGTAAAGGACTTTGTATAACCTAAGAGGGTAAAACTTGTAACTAAGACTTGGGGTACTATTAGTTAATAAGGGGTGTGATCAAAGCATGCTTAAGGCATCTTTGCTAAACCATCTAGTTTGATTCTAGTTTGCTAAGTACTACACTTGCAAGTACAAACTTGCATTACTAATGGTGGCTTGCACTTAAATAGTGCTAGCTTGCTAATAGTAGCTTGCCTTGGTTGGTGTAGTGGTTGAAGTTTTCTTCTTCTTCTTCTTCTTCTTCTTCTTCTTGGTAGAACTCCTCCTCCTCCTCGAAAGCTTGGTCGGTACTAGCGTCTATAAATACATAGGGAGTGCACAATCACCAAACAATACTTAACTAGGCTAAGTGGCATTTTAAAACACACCTTTGATGATCTATTATCATCACCAGCATCACAAGTTTAATTCCATAGTTTCATACTTTTTATTTTAGAAAAGTAATTTCTACTCATTGAAAATATTAACTAAAATTTAATATTCACCACCAAAATATGGGCTCCTGTGGACACATGTCCTCACCACATATTCTAACATGTGGGAAATGAGATTTAAAGGTTGGATCAATATTACTTTAGTTTAAGTTCATTATTTAATGATTTAAAGTGACTAGAAATGCCTATATAGCATTATTTTGGTACTAGTCCAATGTCACTGCATGTAACCTTAATATTATTACATGGTTAGGTAGATATGATGAAATGTGATTTTTGAGAGGTGGAATCAACTCAAAGGCTAACTTGGTTGATTTTATAAAAATGTTGCAAGTTGCAAATGCTTCTGTCTTCTTATTTTTATTAGGAGAGATCTATAACTCTAATTGAATTAAATCCAACGGGCTTGGATAGATTACTTCCATACCTTTCAGGAAAAATTAGTTTCATGCAATTTGGATTTGTCAAACTCATAGAAATAAATTTTGAAATAGTGGACAGAAACTAGATTTAACTAAAAAGAAAAATCCAATTCTGAATGTGTGGGCTAGCGCGGGAAAAGAAATGGGCCGGCCCAACGGCGCTCTGCGGCACGGGGCTTAGCTGACAGGGGTTCCCGCTTGTCAGCGGCACTTAACACGCGAAACGGTACGCGCGCTGTGGGCCGTAGGATTAGAAGCTAGATCTACGGCTGAGGGTCGTCGTCGACGACGAACAGGTCGCCGGCGAGCTCGAACCCTAGCGGCTCGGTGGGGGTCTGCTGGGGGCATACCAGGGCTCCAGCGGGGTCGGCGAGGCGGGCAAACGACGTGGAAGACGACGGCGAGGCGAGGCGTGGTCGCGGCGGAGCTTGGGGTGGTCGCAATCAACGACACCCTTCTCCTCCAGAGGCGGCGGCTCCGGCTCCAATTCCGGCGAGCTGCTGCTCCACTTGCTCCGGCTAGAGGTGGGTAAGGTTCAGAGAGGTGAGGGGAGTGGAATGGTGTGGAGTGGAGAGGCTGGCGAGGGCTCCTTTTATAGGCCCGACGGTGAGACCGAGCGGGATGGGCGGTCGACGGTGGCGACATGTCTACGGCGGGGTAGAGCATGGCTGCAGGTGGCGATCGATGGGCGGTTCCCTGGCGGTGCTCTAGTCATTGAATGCAGCCGTAGGGGTGGTGACACACGGTCGGGGCGAGGTGGCGCTCTACGCGGCAGAAGCGGCGGTGTCCACGGCGAGTGGTGGCTGTGAGGCTTTGGGCGACGAACGGGATGTCTTGGGTATTCTCCAGGTCGAGACGGAGCGGTGGGCGCGGGCTGGTGCCAAGGGGCGGTCTGTGTGAGCGGGGACAGAGCGTGCTCTGGGGGCGGCGTCGGCATGGTCGACCAGCTTCGGGCGCGGCGGTTCCTAGCCGCTCTGCCGTCTGTCTCTAGCCTGGGGCTGTTTGGGCGGTTGAGGTGGACCACGTGCAAGTTGCTAGACATGAGGAGAGAGGCTGGAGAGGGCTGCTGCTGCGAGTGCAGTGTCGGCCAGCGAGGTGGTGCTCGGCATGGCATGGCAGTGCGGCTAGGGGGTAGGGGAGATGCTGGTTAGGCTCTGGTTAGATCAAGAGGGGACAAGGGGATTAAATGGGGATCAATTGGGGGCAAAACCCAGTAGTTAACAGTGAGCTAGGATTAGAGGAGAGATTATGCATGCCAAGTGTTTGATTAAATGGCCGCATGAAAGAAAGTTTTGAATTTTGGTTTCAAATTTTTTGAGTGATCTCCACTAGTGATAGGTAGTCTCTGGTTGCAAGGGTTTTGAAAGTGGAGCTCAAAAAGATGGGTTTTGAAATAGTGGTGATCTATGCATATGCAATAGATTCAATTTGAAACTATCATTTAAAATAGTTAACAGAATGTTTTTAGCAGATCAAAAGGTGGGCCTTGGTACCTCATTATGTGTACTAGCAAGGGGTGCAAAGATCAAGAATTGTTTCTGTTAAGTTTTGAGTACTAGGAATAGCCAAAGTAGGCATGGGAGTTAAATTTGCCAAAATGACCATTCCTCTTTAATTCTTTTTGAATTGATTTTCTTTAGGCAAAGTTTGGGAACGATGTAGATGATGTTTAAATCACCTAAGAAACATTTTACAAGCATTGGATCACTCAATCATGGCAATTCAAACAACTCCTATTTTAAATGCACACATATATGAATTATCTCATATTAAATTTGGAAAAGTTTTTATTAACCCCATTTTTGGTTGATTTGATCTTTGATAAGCTTGGATTGAAGTTTTGGGATGTTACAAACCTCCCCCCCTTAAACAAAATCTCGTCCCGAGATTTACGAAGAAAACTAGGAACTAAAGAGATCTGGTAACTCTGTCCTAATGTAATCTTCTCGCTCCCAAGTAGCTTCCTCCTCGGTATGGTTGCTCCGCTGAATTTTTAAAAACTTGATACTCCTGGTCCTGGTGGTTTTGTAGGCTTCTTCTAAGATACGGATGGGTACTTCTCGATAGGTCAGGTCCTTGTTGATTTCCACAGCTCTGTGATCGATGTTCTTGAAAACTTCCGTCTTCTCAAGCACTTCTAGGCATTTGCGAAGCAACGAGATATGGAACACATTGTGGATGGCTGACATCTCTTCAGGCAGTTCCAACTGATACGATACTTCTCCTCGGCGGTTCAGAATCTTGAAAGGTCCGGTATATCTGGGGGCTAACTTTCCCTTCAGACTAAAGCATTGAGTTCCTTTCAATGGTGAAACTTTGAGATATACAAAATCTTCGACATTGAAGGTCAGGTCTCTCCTTGTTTTGTCAGCATAGCTCTTCTGCCTGGACTGGGCGGTCTTGAGGTGTTCACGGACTTTGTGAACTTTCTCTTCTGCTTCTCGAAGAATGTCGGGTCCAAAGATCTGACTCTCTCCTACTTGCGACCAATTCAAAGGGGTACGACACTTTCTTCCGTAAAGGAATTCAAATGGTGCAATCTGCAAACTAGATTGATAACTGTTGTTGTATGAGAATTCTGCGAAAGGCAGGCAGTCTTCCCATTTTGATCCATATTCCAACACACATGCTCTAAGCATATTCTCTAGGATCTGGTTGACTCTCTCAGTCTGTCCATCTGTTTGCGGGTGATATGTGGTACTGAAGTTCAACTTGGTTCCTAAACCTTCCTGCACTTTCTGCCAAAATCTTGAGGTAAACTGGGTTCCTCGATCTAATACGATGGTCTTGGGGGTTCCATGCAGACTAGTGATCCTAGCAATGTATAGCTCTGCTAACTTTGCACTCTGGTAAGTTGTCTTGACAGGTATAAAGTGGGCTACCTTGGACAGTCTATCAACTATGACCTAGATTGAGTCATTTCCCCTACTGGAAGTAGGTAAACCGGTGATAAAGTCCATTCTGATGGAATCCCATTTCCATTCCGGAATCTGTAATGGTTGCAACAATCCTGCAGGTCTCTGGTGTTCTGCCTTGACTCTTTGACAGATGTCACATTTGGCAATGTAGCTTCCGATCTCTGTCTTCATCTTGTGCCACCAAAATTGCTCCTTCAAATCCTGATACATCTTTGTTCCTCCGGGGTGGATAGAATAAAGAGTGTCATGAGCTTCCTTCATGATAACCTCCTTCAGCTCCGAATCTGCTGGAACACAGATACATCCTTTGTACCACAGTACTCCTTCTTCGTCTTCGGTGAATCCAGGTACCTTTCCTGTACCAATACGACGTTTGATTCCGTCGATACTTTCATTTCCCTTCTGGGCTTCCTTGATTTGGCTAATCAAAGTGACTTGAAGTTCAATGCTAGCTAAGAATCCTTGGCTAACTAATTCAGTCCTGAACTGCTCCAACTCCTCATACAAACTTGGTTGCTTCTCCTTGATCATGGTATTAAGCCTACACGGCAATCTGCTAAGAGCATCCGCTACCACATTGGCTTTGCCGGGGTGATAGTGAATGTCAAGGTCATAATCCTTGATTAACTCTATCCATCTTCTCTGCCTCATATTCAGCTCCTTCTAAGTGAAGATATACTTCAAGCTCTTATGATCTGAGTAAATCTCGCAGCGATTACCCATCAAATAATGACGCCAGGTCTTCAGTGCTAGAACTACAGCTGCTGGCTCAAGGTCATGGGTCGGATAGTTCTGCTCATGCTGCTTCAGTTGTCGAGACAGATACGCGATGACTTTGCCTTCTTGCATCAATACACATCCTAGACCAATCTTGGATGCGTCACAATATACATCAAAGGGCTTCTTGATGTCTGGCATGACCAAAATTGGGGCTGATATCAATCTCTTCTTCAGCTCCTGAAAAATGGCTTCACACTTGTCTGTCCATTCAAACTTGTTGTCCTTCTTCAACAGTTGGTTCATGGGTCAGGCTATGCTCGAGAATCCTTCTACGAACTTGCGGTAATATCCCGCTAATCCGAGAAATGCACGGACTTGGGTTTGAGTGGTTGGGGCTTCCCATTCCTCGACATCTTTGATCTTGGCGGGATCAACAGAGACTCCTCCGACAGACACAATATGTGTAACTACCTTGATGAATTACGCTCTTAGTTACATGCCTGGCTGAACGATAGTGGTTAAAATAGTATGGTGGGGCCCAGGGCCACTCACGATAGACCTTTCGGCTGTCCTAACCACTTTCAGATCATCGGGACAAGAACGAGCGGCGTAATCGGCAGGCGAAGGGATCAACTACATACACAAATGAGTATGTATGCAAGCCACATACAATAGTCCTCAGAGCCATTCCATCTAAAAAGAAATAGAAATATTGCAACGCCATACGGCAAGATTCAAATATCCTAGATAGAGATAATAATTTAGGATAGCTCCTCATACAGCACACATCAGAGTATCAGGCGGAAGCGGAAAACAAGATCCGAGTACGGATAAGAAGCAAATCGGCCTAAGAGGCCCCATAAAGAAACACATCCTGCCCACAGATCTCATGGATCCCCGTTCCCGGAATCTCTACACCGAATGATCATTGCCAACATCATCTATCTCCTCCACCCAGTATCCATCTTGCGGGTACACCTGTTCATCTGAATCAAACAATTTATCGTGTGAGACCCTAGGGGTACTCAGCAAGTCTTTATGCCGCTAAAGGGGACACAACCTGGGGTGACGCAATTGCAGCAAAAGATAGTACCTATCAATTCTACAGATACTCGCTAACCATCCGCCTAACCAATGATAGACGGATGTCCGTGAATTAATAACAATAGTTATAACAGTATAATTAACAGATCCATCCTCCTCCTCGCTTACCAACGTGGAAGCGGACGAACAACCCCCATCATCCGTTGGCAGTTTTATTAACCATTCCATAAGCGTTGCACTATTTACTAGTCAAGTACTTAGTCAAATTAAAAGCGGTACTTTAGTTATTCTTGTCTATGATCGAGAAACTGTGCTCCAAGTCGTCCATAATCGCGGACACGGCTTTCAGAAAGATTTACCCTGCAGGGGTGCACGAATAGCAACACACACTCGATCAACCTCGGAAAAACCAAATCAAAACCCAACGAGGCATTCACGACAAAGCAATCACATGATTCAGAAATATTTCAGGGGGCCACCCCATTAAGCTACCCGCAACGAAGTTGGCCGGCTCCGAGACGGACCCAAGGTTTGTGTCAATGGATGTAAACGATGGGGAACCCGAAAATGTGATTGGGCTTGTCGATACCGCGAAAACATTCCACGATCCAAAACAGTACAGGTGCTCCTCGCACAATCTTAATAAAACAGTAACATGGCATAAGTACAGGATAGTAATAAAGCCCCAAACTACTTTGTGGCCCCAAGAAATAAGTATGAATCAAGCTCTGGCTCAGGGGGGGTCCATAAGGCCTCCCGGATGTGGATAGTGTGAATAGTCAAGGAACAGGAATCAAGTACTCGGGGTCCTACGGGACACAAGTGAGCATGAAAACCAAATAGCAGATATTGCTCACCGGTGCCTCTTTCATTAGTTATCCCATTACTACTCAGGTTAAGTTGTTTAGGTACCTTGTGATCCATCAGACACTCACATACCCTATACATGCTTTTCTACGACTCGCATGGCTCAAACAACTCCTGTAGTAATGGCTCATGGGATGGAGGAACAAGCTTTGGTGGGGTTTAAAAGTAAAGGCTATACAGTACTTGGGATTCAGTTTAATGCAATCGCGACTCAATGATGCAAGAATAAGATAGAGGCAATATGTACTGTATGTATGCAATCATGTGGTAGTGCTTGCCTGGCAGCTCAGTTGAAGCGAGAGATGGATCTGGGTAGTACTCCTGTGATTCCTGGTAATTCTCCTGTTGGGCGTCTATTCAAAGAAGAACCAAACAAACAAGGGCCAACATAAATAAATTGCACAAGCATATGAATTAAAATGCGACAAGCAAACAAGCATGCCATGATGAGTGATGCACAATTTACATGGTATTAAAGTAGCATGGCATGGTGAGGTGTGGGGTGCAAGAATAAAGCATTTTATTATTTATTTAGTCAAATTTTATTGCCATAAATAGTTCATATTTGTAAGAATGACATGATGCATGCTTCAATTCAGAACAAGGATTGCATAGATAGAACGGGCTCGTCACTCTGATCGATTTAGACATATTATTTGCCAAATTTGGAGTTATAGAATTAAAGTTATTAATTAATTAAGGAAAGAGCATTTTATTGTAATTTTAATCATCTCGAAAATTTAAAGTGTTCAAACATTATTTTGAATGGCATATTTGAATTCCTCACATTTTTCTGATTCCAAAACATATGTCATTTGTATTATTTGGATTTATATTTGAAAAGTTATTTAAATCTGATTTGAATTTGAATTTAAATCAATTTTGAAAAGGTTTAAATTAAGCAGCAAAGCAGAAAACCATTTTGTACTCAGACATATCCAGCCACAGTCACTGACGGGTGGGCCAGTTGCTGGCGGGGCACACGCGCGTGGCAAACTCTTTTCTACCGCGTCTTAGCCAGCCACTGAGGCTGACAAGCGGGGCCAACGGCTAGAGGCCCATGTGACAGCGGTTGGACCTGCAGGGCTGACAAGTGGGGCAAGTTGGACCGCGGGTTAGGGGTGAAGAAAGGACGGGGTGCTCTTTGTAAAATTTCCACAGAGGCTGGCTGGTGGGCTCGGCGGACTGCGGGTTGAGCGAGAAATCAAAAAGGAGGTTTTCTGCAAAAAGGGGGCCGCGGTACTGTTCTTATGTTTTCTCTGAACCGCGGACAGGTCTGAGATCGACCGGCGCGGGGCGCGGCGCGCGGGGTTCGAACTCGCGTCGCGAGCGCGCGTGCTGCGGGTGTTAGCCAGTGCGGCTGGTTACGGGATGGTGACAGAGGAGCGGCGGGCGGCTAGATGTGCCTCTGCGAGGCGCGGCGCGGAACAGACGGCGACGTCTGCCGTGCACTAACGGCGCTCGGCGAAACGAACGGCGGCGCAAGATGGCGCCAGCGAGGCGGAGGTTGTCAGGGAGGAAGAGGGGCTTACCGGGGAGAGGTCGGTGTGGACGGATCGGCCTGGGAGA
This sequence comes from Avena eriantha, assembly GCA_910589775.1. Taxonomy (NCBI): domain Eukaryota; kingdom Viridiplantae; phylum Streptophyta; class Magnoliopsida; order Poales; family Poaceae; genus Avena; species Avena eriantha. The sequence continues at coordinate 343,480,516 of OU342744.1, forward strand.
CGCTGCAAAGACGAGGACGTAGAGGCCGGGGGGACTAGGGTTTCGGTGGAGCGGCGAGGATGCTGGCGGGCCTGGGGGCTTCCTCCTTCGCGTCGGCGTGTCCAGGGCGAAGTAGGGGACTGCTCCTGGTCTCCTCGTTCACCTCCATGTCGAGCACGTCGGCGGGAGCGCGAGGAAGACGGCGGTGCTGGCGGCGAGAGCTGGGCGTCGTCAGGAGAGGAAGGAGAGGAAGGCAGCGACCTGGGGTGGATCTAGGAGGGGCGGAGAAGCCGTGAAGAAGGAGGAAAGCGAGGGGGAGGGAAGAGGGGCATGTGGGCGCGGGGTAGATGGAAAAGTGGCTTCGGCCCTTTTCCTTTCTCCTCGATCACGTGGTCGAGCTGGGGTTCGACCTGGGTAGCCAGGGCAGGGCAGGGTGAGGGGCTGCAGGTGGGGTCGGCGTGGAGTAGCAGCTGGGGCCAGCATGGCAGGTAGAAAGAAAGAGAGAGGAGAGGAGGGCTCGGGTGAGCTAGGGTGTAGCTAGTGCATGGGCTAGGGTTTGGGGTGGTTAGATTGGTAGATGGGGTGTGGGCCAGGGAGAGAGGGGGCCAGGTGGGGCCAGCATGATAGAGAGAGAGGGAGGTGAGAGAGGTGTGGTAGGGGTTAGGGTTTAAGTGGAACTAGGGTTAGAAGAAAAAGTAGAGAGAGAGAAAGCTAGGTTAGGTTTTGATTAGGGTTTTAGGTTTTTGAAATTATTTATGAGATCATACCAAGAGGAAAGTGGGGCTTGATCTAGCATAAGCTAAGGTGAAAGAGAAACCAAGAAAAAGAGAGACAAATGAGATATGGGAAAAGGCCTCATTTGAATCATGCATGGAGAAAATAAAATAAAAATGATGTTGATGAGAATATGGGGATGGTGGAAGGGATGGAGATGATCCACAAAGGAAAGATCCCATAAAACAAAGGAAAAACCAATGGGATTAAAGGTGGTGGTACTCTTGCATGGCCCATGCAAAAATAATAAAGGCCATGATTTATTTTGTGAAAACAAAATAATAATATGGCATTGTTCTTATGCATTCACAAGAAGTGGAGTAAAGGCCAAGCAAAAAGAAGTTGGGATTAGATCCACCCCATCCACATGAGCTAGAATAAAATCAAAAGAAAAAGAATTACAAGCTCACGGATAATAGGATGGTGGAATTGTAAGGTGGTGGAAGAAAGGTGATGGAGTGGAATAAAAGATATGCCCCAACTCAACTTGGGCATTTAGACAATATATCAATAACCAAATACAATATCAAGAGGCAAATACAAATAATAATGCATATGAGAGAAGAACCAAAGGAAGAGGGTTTTATATGATGCTCAAATGCAAGGTGGCATGATGACATGAGCATGGTATAATTACGATGCACAATTATATATAGGAAGTAGCCATTATCTTACTAGACCAAGTAGCATTACAATTGTTAGACAATTGGGATGCTACAATATGTCCTAAGAATCCTACTTCCTTCAGCCAAAACTCACATTTGCTGAACTTGGCATATAACTGATGCTCTCTCAGGGTTTCTAGGATAACTCTCAGATGTTGCTCATGCTCTTCTTCTAACTTGGAGTAGATAAGGATGTCGTCGATAAACACCACTACAAACTTATCTAGGAAATTCATAAAGATCTTATTCATGAGATTCATGAAATAAGCAGGGGCATTGGTTAATCCAAAAGACATAACCGTATACTCGTATAAACCATAGCGAGTAGTAAAGGCGGTCTTCGGAATATCCGTTGCACGAATCTTAAGTTGGTGATAACCAGTCCTAAGATCAATCTTTGAGAATACCTGGGCTCCAGTCAACTGACCAAATAGATCCACTATCTTTGGCAAGGGGTACTTGTTCTTGATGGTGACATCATTCAACTTTCGGTAATCTGTGCACAGACGGTTGCCTCCATCTTTCTTGTTCACGAATAACACTGGTGATCTCCATGGCAATGCGCTTGGTTGAATTAAACCTTTGGCTAGCATAGCATCCAGCTGTTTCTTCAGTTCCACTAACTCTGATGGGTTCATGCTATAGGGTCTCTAGGCTATAGGTATGGTTCCGGGGATTAGTTCGATAATGAACTCAATATCCCTATCCGGGGGCATACCTGGCAATTCATCTGGGAATACGTCAGGGTATTCACAGACTACTCTGACTTGGTCAATGGTGGGCAAGGCCACACTCTGGTTGCACTTGAATTGACGGGGTAAGGTTTCAGAGATATGCTCTATTGTGACTCCAGAACTACTGGTCATGGTGATGGCTTTCTTAGCACAGTCTATGAATCCTTTATGCCTTGACATCCAGTCCATACCTAGAACTACTTCCAATCCTTTGGTTCCAAGTACAATTAGGTTGGCATAAAAATCTATCCCAGGTATTCTGGTAGGTACAACTTTGCAAATTTTTCTAGCTTTGGTTGTTGAACCCGGGATTTGAAGTATCATGACATGCTTTAGGTTGGTTGGACGAATCTTACTAGTGCATGCAAATTCTTCGGTGACAAATGAATGCGATGCTCCCAAATCAAACAATACTCTTGCTAAAACTGAGTTGACAGAAAACATACCCATCACTACGTCTGGTGCTTCCTGGGCTTCTTCTGCATTCATGTGGAAGAGATGGCCGTTGCGGTTGTGAGAGTTCCCTGAGGAAAATCTCCTTCCTGGCTGAACACGGTGCTGCTGCTGAGCTGGGGCATTCACATTGGCATTGGCTGCGTCTTCTTGGGACACTCAGTGGAGTAGTGACCCTTCACTCCACACTCGAAACAAGTGATCTGGGACTTGTCCTTGACTACAACAGGCACAACATTGCTGCCAGTTCTGGGTGCAGTGTTGTTGTTGTTGTTGTTGGGGTTCTTGGGAGGTGCACGGTTGAAATTGTTGACATTACCGGAGTTGTGATTGTTTCCTCTGGACTTCACAGTGCCTCCGCTATGGTTGGGGTAGCTTGGGCGAGCATTTGGGGGTCGGTTGTTCCTTGGTGCATATCCTGGTGAAGGGTTGGGACGGTACTTCTAGTGACTGTGGGACCCAGACTGCTGCATCATACGACGCTTGCGGTTGTCATTTGCCTGGTTAATCTTCCCTTCCATCTGGATGGCAGAGTCGACTAGCTCTTCGAGATCAGCGAAACGGATGTTGACTAGGACAATCTGCATCTCATCATGCAGTCCGTTCAAGAATCTTTCCTTCTTCTTGGCCTCCGTGTTGATCTCATCAGGTGCATATCTGGCAAGTGACAGGAATCTGTCACGGTACTCCACCACAGTCATTCTTCCTTGCTTCAATTCATGAAACTCATCTCTCATCCGGTTGACTAGACCTTGCGGCACGTGGGTGCGGCTGAACTTGACTTTGAATGCTTCCCATGTCATCACTTGACCATGGTTCATATTGCGGATGCTATTCCACCAAGCTCTTGCATCTCCTGCCAGATTGTGGGTGGCGAAGAGAACTTTCTCATTTTCATCAACTCTGGCAACTTCTAAGTTGTTCTCCATGGTCTATAACCAGTCATCGGCATCTAATGGGTTTTCAGATTGGTTGAAGATTGGGGGATTAGTGTTCTGAAAGTTTTTGAGTTTGGATCCCTGGTGATCCTGATTTCCATGCCCCTGGTTGTTGAGAGCCATCTGGGTGATCTGTTGGAGTGTTGCTAAGTTGGCTTGGCGTTCTGCCCTGCTTGCTTCACGGTTAGCTATGAGATTCTGCAAGATCTGCAGCATTGGGTCCTGCGATGAGCTGATCCCTCCTTGGTTTCCACGAGTCATCTGAAGATTGAGATATAGGGGTAAGAGGGAAATTCTAAGGTTTAGGGTTTTGGGTTTTCAAAGCGAAAACTTTGAGTTAGACTCAGGTTTTTCTACTAACTTCATTTTCATTCATGCAAGCAAGCACACGATACAACACACACCACAACAATCAAAGGGAAAACCGATGGTTTGAAGAACCATTCTGCAAGCTACGATACAACGTGATGATACATCTCAGGCTACGATAGTGCTCTTGTGCATCTACTCATCGTCGATGAAGTCGGAGTCCTCATCATCAGTGTAGAAGTCCACGACATCCTCCGCCAGAAAATCATCATCATTGCTGAGGTAAGAATCCATGTCTCCCTGGATGTCTTCACCCTCATCTTGTTCTTCTTTTGCTGCAAGCTGAGCTTCATGCTCCTTAATGGTCTTCTCAAGGTCGGCCACCTTCTTGCGAAGGCGGGAGATGGTGCAATCCTTCTTGGAACGCTGGCGGCGAAGAGACTGACGGTCTTGGACAAGCAGTGCGAAAGTCTGGGCCTTCTGGTCGGCAATGGCACGGTTCTGGTTGGCTAACTCTCTGGCATTGTCCAGTTCCTGCTGTCTGTCGTGAAGCAAGAAGTCAAGGTTCTCCACTTGACGTCTCAACTCGGGGTGGCCCGGCATCTCCATTGGCATTCCCATGAAATCACGTCTTGCATAGTGAGCAAAACGGGTTCCTTGGGTCTTGTTGACGCTAAGAGCACATAGACATGCGAGAGCTTCATGCATTCCCCTGGCTAATCCATCTAGCCAGTTGTTCTCCCTCACGGAGAACTGAATTCTCCCAGAAGTTGGTGCTTCGATGCTTCCTCTAAGATCCGCGGTGACTAGCCACTGTAGGTCTCCTCCTCGGGGTCCTAGAAGTTGAGCTCCAAGAAACTCCGGATGCGGGCGTCCCAGTAACTCTGACAGTGAATCCAGATCCCTCTCGAAGATCAGCTGACCTCCGTTTCCCAACTGGTAAAACTTGCTGAACTGAGTCTCCATCTACACGAATTAAGGATGAGGAAGTTAGTGAAGTGATCCAGTGTGTCAATTTTTTTTAAGTAGTAGTGTAAGAGTTTTGAGGCACATGAATTTTTGAGAAAGAATCCACAAGGGTAAGAGAGGAGGTGGTTTTTCGGAAATACTCACTTTGGTTTTGAAACTAAGTTTTTGTTTGATGTCCATTCTAACTAGGGTCTCCTATGGTCACGATGGCTCTGATACCAACTTGTCAACACCCGGAATTTTAATCCCAGATGCCAGTTATGCCATACCTCGCAATCCTAGGATTACCATTTTTGGGAGACATAACGGATTGGATATCACAGTACATCATCCATTACAAACCATACATAAGGTCTTACACAAATAAGGATCTCATGATCCAGTCTTAATACAACAAGCAGCGGAAATAAAAGATAGCGTAGCGGTGGGGTCCATCTTTCTTGGGGCACAGGCAATGCTGACGAAGGCAGATAGTCCTAGTTATCATAGCCGTCTTGCTGACCATCCTCTTGATAGTCTCCTTCATAGTCTGGCCATGATAATAGCCAGGGACAAAAGCCATGAGTACTCTTTAAGTACTCGCAAACTACCACTAACAAGTATTATAAATCTAAGTTAAAGTGCTAACTCTATGTTTAACTATCAAGTTAAGTTTGAAACCTAAGCTGAGTTCTGAAGCAAAGAAAGATAAGCTAAAACTCTAGAATCACTTAAGTTGGGGAAACTATTTTCATAAACACAACCCTGTTGTGGTCAAGTCAAGATTCATCATTCTTTCCAAAGTATTTAGAAACCATCTGACAACGAAACAGTATGGCCATTCCAACTGTCCATAACCGCGGACGCGGCTATTCGAATAGTTTGACACTCTGCAGAGGTGGTACACTTTCACCACAAGATTCGATACATCTTTTGGGGATAACCCCGAATCATGATACTTAGTATGCAGATAATCAAACATAACCTTCCGTTTACACACCCTAGTATAAGCACCTCTCATATGAGCATGGCCTCCCAACCATGACCATCAGTCATCTTGGGCACTGCATAGGTGGACAACATTGAGAGGTAGCCTCATCTCAAACCTCTCCCGTGAGGGAACTAATACTAATGCATATAAATTTCCAGCTAAGCCTTACCCAATTCAGGTAGTGTGGTTGTACGGTAAATTTGGAATGGTATCGCATCCGAATCCAACCATCAGTTTTTATAAAAGGGTTAAGGCTCATGCCTCAACATTTCCATCATCATCAACCAATGGTGTTTCTCAACACATGTCAAAACATCTCAATAGAATGATTCATCATTCTAAGGTTTTAATAATTCATTTTCACCAAGTGTTCCCATCTAAAGTGACTCAAGTTTTTGATCTACTCTAAACTACTAAGTTAAGAGTGTTCACTAAGGTGGTAAAGATGGGTTCAATCTCATGCCATAGAATGACATCAAAAGGGTTCTAAATAGGTCAAGTTTTATACTTTTTATGCTATCTTCAAAACAAGTAAAGGACTTTGTATAACCTAAGAGGGTAAAACTTGTAACTAATACTTGGGGTACTATTAGTTAATAAGGGGTGTGATCAAAGCATGCTTAAGGCATCTTTGCTAAACCATCTAGTTTGATTCTAGTTTGCTAAGTACTACACTTGCAAGTACTAACTTGCATTACTAATGGTGGCTTGCACTTAAATAGTGCTAGCTTGCTAATAGTAGCTTGCCTTGGTTGGTGTAGTGGTTGAAGTTTTCTTCTTCTTCTGCTTCTTCTTCTTCTTCTTGGTAGAACTCCTCCTCCTCCTCGAAAGCTTGGTCGGTACTAGCGTCTATAAATACATAGGGAGTGCACAATCACCAAACAATACTTAACTAGGGTAAGTGGCATTTTAAAACACACCTTTGATGATCTATTATCATCACCAGCATCACAAGTTTAATTCCATAGTTTCATACTTTTTATTTTAGAAAAGTAATTTCTACTCATTGAAAATATTAACTAAAATTTAATATTCACCACCAAAATATAGGCTCCTGTGGACACATGTCCTCACCACATATTCTAACATGTGGGAAATGAGATTTAAAGGTTGGATCAATATTACTTTAGTTTAAGTTCATTATTTAATGATTTAAAGTGACTAGAAATGCCTATATAGCATTATTTTGGTACTAGTCCAAAGTCACTGCATGTAAACCTTAATATTATTACATGGTTAGGTAGATATGATGAAATGTGATTTTTGAGAGGTGGAATCAACTCAAAGGCTAACTTGGTTGATTTTATAAAAATGTTGCAAGTTGCAAATGCTTCTGTCTTCTTATTTTTATTAGGAGAGATCTATAACTCTAATTGAATTAAATCCAACGGGCTTGGATAGATTACTTCCATACCTTTCAGGAAAAATTAGTTTCATGCAATTTGGATTTGTCAAACTCATAGAAATAAATTTTGAAATAGTGGACAGAAACTAGATTTAACTAAAAAGAAAAATCCAAATTTGAATGTGTGGGCTCGCGCGGGAAAAGAAATGGGCCGGCCCAATGGCGCTCTGCGGCACAGGGCTCAGCTGACAGGGGTTCCTGCTTGTCAGCAGCACTTAACACGCGAAATGGTACGCGCGCTGTGGGCCGTAGGATTAGAAGCTAGATCTACGGCTGAGGGTCGTCGTCGACGACGAACAGGTCGCCGGCGAGCTCGAACCCTAGCGGCTCGGTGGGGGTCTGTTGGGGGCGTGCTAGGGCTCCAGCGGGGTCGGCGAGTCGGGAAAACGACGTGGAAGACGACGGCGAGGCGAGGCGTGGTCGCGGCGGAGCTTGGGGTGGTCGCAATCAACGACACTCTTCTCCTCCAGAGGCGGCGGCTCCGGCTCCAATTCCGGCGAGCTTCTTCTCCACTTGCTCCGGCTAGAGGTGGGTAAGGTTTAGAGAGGTGAGGGGAGTGGAATGGTGTGGAGTGGAGAGGCTGGCGAGGGCTCCTTTTATAGGCCCGACGGTGAGACCGAGCGGGATGGGCGGCCGACGGTGGCGACATGGCTACGACGGGGTAGAGCATGGCTGCGGGTGGCGATCGATGGGCGGTTCCCTGGCGGTGCTCTAGTCATTGAATGCAGCCGTAGGGGTGGTGGCACATGGTCGGGGCGAGGTGGCGCTCTACGCGGCAGAAGTGGCGGTGTCCACGACAAGCGGTGGCTGTGAGGCTTTGGGCGGCGAACGGGGATGTCTGGGGTGTTCTCCAGGTCGAGGCAGAGCGGTGGGCGCGGGCTGGTGCCAAGGGGCGGTCTGTGTGAGCGGGGACAGAGCGTGCTCTAGGGGCGGCGTCGGCATGGTCGACCAGCTCCGGGCGCGGCGGTTCCTGGCTGCTCTGCCCTCTGTCTCTGGCCTGGGGCTGTTTGGGCGGTGGAGGTGGACCACATGCAAGTTGCTAGACATGAGGAGAGAGGCTGGAGAGGGCTGCTGCTGCGAGTGCACTGTCGGCCGGTGAGGTGGTGCTCGGCATGGCATGGCAGTGCAGCTAGGGGGTAGGGGAGATGCTGGTTAGGCTCTGGTTAGATCAAGAGGGGATAAGGGGATTAAATGGGGATCAATTGGGGGCGAAACCTTGTAGTAAACAGTGATCTAGGATTAGAGGAGAGATTATGCATGCCAAGTGTTTGATTAAATGGCCGCATGAAAGAAAGTTTTGAATTTTGGTTTCAAAATTGTTGAGTGATCTCCACTAGTGATAGGTAGTCTCTGGTTGCAAGGGTTTTGAAAGTGGAGCTTAAAAAGATGGGTTTTGAAATAGGGGTGATCTATGCATATGCAATAGATTCAATTTTAAACTGTCATTTAAAATAGTTAACATGATGTTTTTAGAAGATCAAATGGTGGGCCTTGGTACCTCATTATGTGTACTAGCAAGGGGTGCAAAGATCAAGAATTGTTTCTGTTAAGTTTTGAGTACTAGGAATAGCCAAAGTAGGCATGGGAGTTAAATTTGCCAAAATGACCATTCCTCCTTTTTAATTCTTTTTGAATTGATTTTCTTTAGGCAAAGTTTGGGAATGATGTATATGATGTTTAAATCACCTAAGAAACATTTTACAAGCATTGGATCACTCAATCATGGCAATTCAAACAACTCCTATTTTAAATGCACACATATATGAATGCTCTCATATTAAATTTGGAAAAGTTTTTATTAACCCCATTTTTGGTTGATTTGATCTTTGATAAGCTTGGATTGAAGTTTTGGGATGTTACAGATCATTAGAGTTTTCCCTTAGGCGAAGACTTTTCTACCAACATTCTTCTGAATTCTCTTCCTAGTGCTTATGATCCATTCATTTCAAACTACCAGATGCATGGTATGGATAAGAAACTGGCATAACTTCAAGGGATACTCAAGACAACAGAGGCATCAAGAGAGGTGACACTATTCAAGTGTTGATGGTGCAGAATGCTTCGAAGATCAAGAAGAAATCTTGGTCTCAGAAAGCCAAGCCAAACGGGACGACACGCTGGATCCAAGTCCTAGCGTCGGCTTAGTGGCTAGCAAGCTGGCAAAACCTCCAGGTACAGTATGCTTTTACTATAAGGCAGAGGGTAACTGGAAGAGGAACACCGACAAGTACAAGGCGGATAAAGCCATGAGTGTATGTATGACTTATGACTCAGGTACACTTGTTGTAAAGGTTATAGACATTTATCTTGTCGACACTCCTAGTAGCACATGGGTATACGATACCATATCGGTTGTTCATGTGTGTAACTCGATGAAGGGATTGATAAGGCATAGGAGCATGGCGAGAGGGGAGATTGACATTAGAGTCGGAAACAAAGCAAGAGTTGGTGCATTAGCCGTAGGGACGATGCAACTCAAGTTACTTTCAGGATTGTTACTAGAACTAAATAATTGTTATTATGTGCATGTACTAAGCCAAAACATCATTTCTGCCTCATTTTTGATGGAGTAGGGTTATGAATCAAGTACTAGGTACGGATGATACAGAATGATCGGATCTCGGACAAGTAAAATATCATGAGACAAAAGGAATAGGTTACTGCGAATAAAGGTTCAGGTGATCACTAGTTCATCGCTTGAGCTGTGACATCCCAATTTTAGCAACCTTGATTAGTTATCCAGAATGCAAAAATCAGGGGAACAAATTTTTTTTCTTGTTTAAGGCTGAAGTGTTTGCTTGTTGTCTTACTGTGCTCATGCATCTAAATGTGTAGTATATTGGATACTCCTTACCTCACCAACAGTTGACAAAAGCTATTTCACCAAAACTGTCTTGGTTTGTTCTCCATATTCTCAAATGTTCTGGAATTTCAAAACATGAGCCAAGATGCTTTTGCAACACTAACTATTTTAGTAGCTTATATTCACAAAACTATGGAGAACTACATAATACAATCTCCTTATGTTTCCAATATAGAACTTTCAACTACTCTTATCTCTAGGTTTCCCAAAACCTTTAGATAAAGCCTTTGAATTCTACCCTTGGTAGAAATACCAAGGACTCTCACCTTATTTCAACTCCAACTTTTCAAAATACCCATCTCTACCTCAATCTAGGATTGATGGTATTCATATAAGTATATTGTTTTGCTTGGAAGATGAATTGCCTTGATCTGCTATCTGATGAATTGCCTTGATCTTGTATTTGGCTTGTTTGCCTAGAAAGTAGTATGAGCTACTCTATGCGCATCCTCTAGGATAAATATGTTATTAAGATCCCAAACCCTAAGGAAGATTACCAAGCTAAATCTGATCTCCAGCCACTAGGTGCTCATCAAAACCCTTAATCAAATCAATTGAGGACTAATTCTTTCTAGAGGCTTCCAAGTCATTGAAGACCAATATCAAGCATGGATCCTTTCTACTCAATTTACACATCAACATCATCCACTTTATGATGCTTTGGTACCTTGCAACCAATCAAAAACATCCCCTCTTATATTCTAGTAAGAAACCTTAAATCTGCCACATATGACTAAGTCTGCAAATATTTCCAAGATGCCATGTTTCAGTCTCCCTCATTTCCAATCCTTCTACATTTTTGGTAATGAACTTGAACCATCTTATACACCATCATAAGTACTACAAAATACCAATTTTTACCTTGGCTAGATCATCTGCCAACCCACTTGTTCTTGATGGTTTGGAAGGCAAGAAAACAATAATTTCTGCAAATATTATCAACTAGCCTACTTTGGCAGAAGCACTCATCTCCATGTTAACCTCCTTTTGCCAACTCTCTACATGAGTGTGTTGTACTCATAAAGGTATATCCATACCTACTTATCTTGTTTCAAATGGAGCTTTGTGCTTCTACAACCCACATGGTTTTGGAGGTTATTTGATAATCTGTTTTGGCACCCTTATTTTATCCAAAGTTTGGAATCAATCCTTGGAGAGATCAATCAAGATAAAGCTCAAAACTCTATACCATGGTGATCTACATAACTTGGTATATCCATCCATATATCTCATGACCCAAGGGGAGATATGAGCTCCTAGATCCAACAAGGATTTGATGGTATGATGTTAACTTTGCCCAAGATCCTCCTACCCTTGTTTTCTACCAAAATCAAGTTATATTCTCAAAAACCAAGGTTTTAAATGATTGATACAGATTGTGTACATCGCATACCTTGTTTACAAAGATTTATCAAATATTATCCATAATTGTTATGGAACAAACCTATTTAATTTCTTGAATGGACAAAAACTCCAAAACATCATCTATAAAAGAAAGTTTGGTTTTCTCCAAAACCCATCTCCATATTTAGGATCATTTGAAGTCTAATTATCATACCCTATCTTCCAACTTAAAAAATAAATAATTTTGAAGAGTTTTATTAATTCTTTATACCTATTTTCTTAAATAGCAAAAATGGAGAAATAAATGTTTTAAATACTTTCCCTCATCATTAAATTCTGGGAAAATTCCCCAATGTGTGAAATGGTATTTGGGACCATCCCAAACCAAAATTCTCTTTGTCCAATACAAATATTTAGAAAGAAATCAATAAAATTTTTTTAGCAACATTTGATTATTTGTTATAATAAGGATCTAAAATATTCTAAAAATCCCCATTAATTCCTGGAGGTTTGTCTTCATCATATAACTCTAACAACATCACTACTTCACCTTGCCAAGTCCAAAATTTTAGAAGAAGGACCTATCCTCATTCTAGTCAAATTGAACTTTGGGCAAAAACCATTAACCAAAATCCTCTAAAGCTTGACCAAACCCACCTCCTTAATCCCTCCAGCATACCACCCATTTTTCCTGGTCGTGGTACTGTAGCCAACCCCCTTCCTCTTGTCCTTTAGCTATTGAATAAGATATGAGAGAGATAAGATTTAGATGCACAACATTTGATGTTAAAAAGAAGCTGCAGCCACCACCCTATTCGGCCAGTGCTAAGGTGTGTACTAGCACCCACCAGCTCGCCCTAACACCCCTATCCTCTCCCCTAGCTATCCCTACTTCCCTCCCCTCTCCTTTTTTATTACACCCTAGGAGGAGGGGTAAATCAACTTGCCCCCCCTTTTTGATAGAACTAATGCCCTCCTTTGTGTCCCTGCCCCTCACACCTCTCCCCCAACCATTGCCCCCTACCCCTCTCGCCCAACCATTGCCCCCACCCCTCCTCTCTCATCCTTATGCTGGTCATAGTGGTAGTATCATCCTACTAGTATCTTGCATATGATACTAGTGTATGATATTATCTCCATAGTGCATGGTATCATATGGTAGTATCATACTAATTCTATATTTAATGATTTGTAGAATCTCAATGCAAAATTGTGTACAAGATTTATTTGCATGCGGATTTTCTATCTTTACGTGCTATGACACAGTATCTACCTATGATACTCTAACCATCTATTTCTTCATTAATTGTTGTGCCACATCAGATTTTTGCCAGCATGGCATGCATGATACTAGCTATGATACTCCCACTAAGACCAGCCTTATGGACCTAGACCATTGAGATATCCCTCTGTTTGGAGATAAATCCACCACCTACCCCAGCTCGTCCCCCTCGGCTCTATCCACTCCCCTACCCCCAGTCTCCTCTCCTAGTGGCCAAGACCGCTCTTCCCCTCTGCAACCTAGGAGAGGGCAAGCATCACTTCGGTGCTATGAGCTTGCTAGGAAGCTCACCAACGAGGCAGAGTACCCCCTGCCCTCCTTTATCGTCCATAAGAACACCTACCTCCTCTTATTCAAACTATGTTTCCCTTTCCTGCCTAGGAACACCTGGGAGCCAACACTGATGAGCAACCGTGGCATCCGTTGCGGGCGCAGGACACGCGAGACAGCACCCCTCATCAAGACCCCCGACTCCGCCCATGATTAGGACCGCCACCGCACTCTCCGTTGGTCTACGACCTCCTCGTCTCCCCAGGCACCCTAGGTGATCCCAAGCCCGAACCCTAGCCGCCCTAGGGTTTACTCCTCCGTCTCTAGAGCGGGAGGTTGAAGACAGATGAGGACTATCGATCATAACTCGAGCTGACGACCCACCTTCCTCAATACCCTTTCGCCCCCCGCACTCGTTGATAGGTGGACCCGCCCGGGGAATTTTGAACGCAAGCTCCCGCCGTGGTGACGCCTAACTGGGCCAGTCTGGCTTATACGGCCCGCTTTCCACGATAATTAGTCCATTTCCTTCTATGCTTTTTATTCTTTTTCCAGATCACAGAAAAAATAGCTGCTAGGTTTAAATGCAAAACAAATTGGAAAATGCCTGAACACACCCATATCAAAAAAAATTCATGTTCTAGAGTGTTTTATAAAACACTCAAAACAATCCACATGGCCAAACTAATATTTATGATTTTCTGGGAATAAATCTACTAACTAGTATCTTTTCTAATGAATAATTTCCAAAGGGGTTTTTACATATCTAATTAGGGTAAACTCACTTATTAATGGAAGGTATCTTCAGTACCTATCTCTTAGACTTTGTCCCATGCCATCTAGAGCTATAGTTTACCTGTAGCAAAAACACCAAAATAAATTCATATCTGTTCTATAGAAATTCGCTAGGTAAACCTAGTACACTTTTTGAATTGATTCTAGCTCTCACTAAAGTGGTACTTCAAGGCCTACCAAAACCCAGGAGATCAAAAATTATTGAGCCTTGGTTGAATTTTAATGAAATAAACAATTCTTCCTATGGTCCTTGCAGTAGATAAATCACCACAGGAGTTTTACCACTCCAAAAAGTGTGAATCCAATTTCTACAGAAAGGTATTTACAATACCTACCATGTAACCTTGGATTCATAACAAAATTTTCTATAGAATAAATATGGTTAAAAAGACAAATTGACTACAAAACTAACTTTGTGATTTTTCCGAGGGCATAATGGTAATTATTTTGAGGTGTTTCCAAATCTCAAAAATCAAAAATTCAAATATGTGCAGAACCTTTGAGGACAATTTTATTTGAGCTCCAGATCTTTTCTAGAGAAGTATTTAAATAAACTAGGGTTATTTTCACTAAAATAATCATAACTAATGAAGGAAAATTGATAAAATCATGAAACCATTTTTGGTGGCCTTGTTATTTCAATACTATCAGTTGATATAATTTTTGTACATTGGTATCATTCAGACCCTAGCCTTAGTTCCAAACCCCTTTATTAAGTGGTTTTGGCAATTAAATCATCAAGGAAATTCCACTAGTGCTTTTCCATTATTTCCAATTGCAACTAAATCATTATATCAAGCCCACTGAAGTGAATATTGTGTCATATTGTTGTTTGATGTATTGTATTGGTGCTTGTATGCCTATTGTTGATTGTGCCTATGTTTGCTTGCATGTATGCTCCCTGACAACGGTAATTGCGATTATATTGAAGACCCAAAGAAGATGGTTATTACTATTATTATGGTTTTCTAAGAAGAAGTACATGGACATATTTCCATATTGTTGATCATGAGATAAGCCACCTTCTTGCCCATAAGCCTTTTCCTACTATTTTACTTATGCATGTTTTACCTATTGTTTATGAAACTTCATTGTTTTAATATGTGATGATCTATATCTGGTAGTGGCTTGGCTCCTCCAAACCATTACACATCTGTACTACTCAGTACCACCCCCTTGATGACACCTACTTGTCCCTAGTATGGTAGATGGTGCATGACACCATACCCCTTTGGAGACCCTGTTTAGCCAAAGAAAAACTATGGGATGTGAAGACCCAAGGAAAGTTTACAAAAATGCTTTCAGCGAAAACCTTGGTAAGTGGGACTTGGCAAGAGAGTCTTCAACAAGGAAAATGTTTTGAGTTTTAAAAATGGTTACACCTGGAAGGAAAAGATGTTTAAGAAAATGCACCCAGTTCTTTGCTGTTTGCTAGAACAATTAACCTGTGTAACCACATTAATCCTATATGGGAAGGGGCTGGACTCGAAGTTTGTTTGCTCCGGTATGAGTTGTCTCACAACTACTACAGGGGATGGCGATCCCTGGAGGCTGGGTCTTCTCCTGAAATGGTCCACAAAGTGTCGACCAGGTGAAGAAACGAACGGTCTGCGGGCTGCCATGCGTTACTATGAGCCTCTCATTCAAAGTGCACACTTTGTGCAGTGGAAAAGGCGCTCCGGTTGGTCCTCGATACCCGACATCCTGGTGTTGAGGGGAAACAACTCATAGGGTAGACACTTGTACTGGAGTGGGCATTCTGAAGGTCTTGACCGGTTCCTCAACCCATGATCTATGCGGGATCCGGGCAGGGTACTCGGATGGTGTGGACAAAGTGTACAACCTCTGCAGAGTGTAAAACTATTCGAATAGCCATGTCCATGATCATGGACAGTTGGAAAGGATGTTGTAGAGCGGTGCATGTTTGATTTCAAAATGGATTTCGGGAAAGCAATGTCTTTGTAAATGTTTTGACCATGGTATGGTCGGAAAGGAATGAAAGGAGTTTGGTTATGGGATGACCAGAAGGAAGGAACACATGGGTGACCCAATCCTAGTGTTTTCCAAAGTTCTTCAAATGTTTTCAAAAATGGTTTATAAAAGTTTTAAACAAAGATATGTAGAGGCTATATCTACAAGAGAAACTATTTTAGAAAGGAACCTCTCCTGGAGCCCTCCTACTACCATAGCCATACTGCATATCCTTTTATTGTTATTCTCTTAAGGTGGTTTTGCGAGTACATTCAAAATACTCACTGGCATTGTCCCTGGCTATTAACTTGGTCACATATTGAGAAGGAGGTGAAGATGAAAACTATGCGAGCTAGGACGTTCTCCCAATCAGTTGCCTATAGGTTACGGCATGATTGGGTTCTGCGATTGATGAAGATCCACTGCTAGAGATTATGTAGCCATAATGGCATATATCTAAGTCTTGTATTTGTTAAGTTTTGGATGTTGTCACGATACTTGTTGGTTATGTTCCACGAGTCACTGCTCATGGGAGTGTGGAAATATGCATAATAGGGATTTCTCGGATGATAAATCGGGGGACCCCACAGACTTGGTATCGAGCCATCCTGACTGTAGGAGAACCTTAGTTAGCATGGTCGTTAGACACGAAAACTATTTTGAAAACACTGGATTTCAGAAAACCATCCCCTCAAAGCTTTTCAAAAGACTCTACTTCTTATCCGCTCTTAAATTAAATGATTTCGAAAATGGTTTCCTCTATATCTTGTCCAAATTTCAAACCTATGGACTTTAAACAACTAGGACCTAGAACTCGAAGAATACAATGAGAACGATATGAAGCGAAGCAACTACCAGCAAACATAAGGAGACTACAAGATCGCCCCACCAGCAGGCCCGTCGATGCACATGTTCGGTGCGCTCGACCGATCAGGGCCCCCAATTTTGAAACGCCCCCGATTTTATGCAGTCCTGTAATATTCTGTCACGGCCCAGGCCCATTAGAAATTGTTTGTGTCGTTGACGGTTCTCGTGACTTGCGTCGCCTATTCCTGAGTCTAGATGACCAGACCTCCCTTCCTGTTCCCAAGATCGCCGCCCGGTCTCACGACCCTTGCTGGTCTGTACGCTTGCCGGCGCCGCCGTCCAGCTTGTCCAACCGAATCAGTAATCACAGTGATCACCGATTAGCTCAGGCAGCGTGTCAACTAGCTACGCACACAACCTTCCAGGACTAGGCTATGGAACTAATTAAGGTACTTGATAATTAATGAATTTTGTAGTGAAAACGGAAAACCTGCTAGCTATCACCTGATTTCCTATAACTCTACTCATCTACTAGTCGATGAATTAATGAATCCTCTTGTTAATTTTTAAATTTTTGAGAGAAGCAAATCATGAGAAGGACAAAGTGTCAATCGGGTTACGAGAAGAAGAAGAAAATACAGAGATTAGAAGAAGCGACTCAATCTCAAAAGGGTGCTCTTGATAAATTTGTTGTGAAAGAGTCTCAAATAAATTATGAAAATCAAACTCCAGTTTCTGATGTTGATCACGGCCATGGTGATAATGTGGTAGAAGTTGAGGCTTGTACTTCAGAATTTGATGAAGGCGATGATGGTAATATTGGTGATGAACGGGATGATGCTAATACTAATGATGAAAGTAATGACACCAATAGCTCTTCTCATCCTGATATGTTTGATCCAAGATGTTGGGATGGTCTTGATCCTAAAATGATTGATATATTGCTGAAATCCTACATGCGTTCTACTATGACACAAGAAAGACTTAGTGGATTGACGACTATAGCACTTGAGAGTGATATTTTGGAGAAGATCAACTATAATGCTATGATTGAAAATTTTATTTCAAGAAATACCTGACAGATGATGCTTTTTGGTAGCTCATGAGGTTCATTTTATTTCTTTGATGCTATATTTATTATTTTAGAATGAATGCTTGATATTTTTTCGGACATTGTTGTTGGAAATATGCCCTAGAGACAAATAGTAGTAAGGACTATTATCATATTTCATATAGTTTATGATTAAGTTTTATATCATGCTATAACTGTGTTGAGTGGAAACATCAATACACGTGTGGTATATAAACAAACCTGGGGTTCCCAGTGAAACTCTAGTCACTGGTTCATTGATGATCATGTTTCCTGATCATGTGGCATTTATGCCAGTTGGAAATGAGGTCATCTCATTCTGTGAATGAGATGATGAACAAATACCCAACCTAAACATTGTGATTCGATCATGTCACGAAGTTCAAGTTACAATGATTACAAAATGATCCTCGTAGACTATTCCTTAGACCCTGAGGCTATATCAATCACTGTCTCCCGAGAGTGCTTAGATAGCATCAAAGGCCATCTGGTAAAACGGTGGTTATAAAGGTGTGTTCAGGTATTCGGAGGAAACCCTAGAGGCAATATATGTCAAGAGCGGGATTTGTCCGTCCACGTGACGGGAAGATACTCAAGGGCCCACTCGGAGAAGTTATATCCAATAGCTGCGCAGCGTTTGATTGGATCACATGGATATCACTTGTCGGAACGAGTCAAATAGCATTGTTCAGTAACGAGATTGAACTCGACATGATGATGTCATTGATCAGGTCTCGGGCAATGCAAGTATCGAATGACAAAGGGAATAAGAAACGACTGCCACCGGTTCAAACGACGAAAGATCTTCGTGGAATGCACAGGGGTCACATGGCCATCCAGGTCCTGTTGATCATTGGTACGGGAGTCTCCCGACCATGTCTGGAGTGTTCCTGAACCATAGGGTATCACGCTTAAGGGCTTGATGATGCTAAGAGAGTGTTTATAGGATCGGTAGAATCACCGAAGAAAAGAAGGGAGAAAACTGGAAGGGTTTCGGTAAGTTCGGAGGATGTCCGAAGTGGAGGTGGAAGGTGTTCCATGGCCACGGAGATTAAATGATATATGAATAAATGTTAAATATTGATTTAATCATTTATTCATAATTATTTAATAAAGATAAAATAAATTAAAAGGTCAAAAGGCTTAATGGGCCAATTTCCGGAGGGAAAGGGCCCATGAGGGAAAGGAGAAGGGAGAGGACCAAAGGGGGGTGGCCAGCTGGGCCTTGCCCCCCCGCAGGGCCCACTAGGGGTGGCAGGAGGCCTCCCCACCCCCTCCTCTCCTTTAGTCCCACCCCGGGACTTGAGGGGAGGTAGTACCTCCCCTCCCCATATATATAGTGGGGTATATTGGCCTAGAAAATACAACCCAATAATCAATAAAGGTCTCCCCACTTTTGGGAGGACCTCCAATTGATATTTTTTCTCTCCCCCTCTCTCTCTCCTGACCATGGTCCCAAATTTGGACTGCGCGAGCGAGAGACATCTTCACCGCTGAGCGTCGTCGCGCTGCGGGATTCGGATCCGGGAGCTCTACTTCCGCAACTGCTGCTGGATCGGGGAAGCGGGAGACATCGTCAGGCACCGGACGTGTGTAACTCCCACGAGGTGTCACACTTGAGGCACTCAAGTCGTTGGAGCTAGAAGGAGCGCAAGGACTTCATGACGACCTTGAGGTCGGCTTCGGCTCGTCTACATCAACCACGCTCTCCTGAGCGTTGACAAAGTCAATCATCTTCGAGGGTAAGTTCGCGGAAAGCCCCTCCCGTTACTGTATTACTAATAGATAGGTCCTGGCAACTTCAGGGGTTCAGGGGCGTAGAGTAAAATTTATTGTTTTTATGCGCGGAACCCCTACAGTGGTATCAGAGCTAGATCTATGCGTAGTAATTCTAGTACGGGTTGAACACACGAGATGTAGTGTGTGGGCGTTGATCTTTTAGTTGTTACCCTCCCACGTGTACTTGTGTATACCGCAGCAATGCTTGATGAAGCGGCCCCCAACCCACTTTACACGTTCATTCGCGAGACTGGTCCACGGTTGACATACGGCTTGTACCGTATAAAGTAGCTTAGGGGGGTGTCTGTCTCTCTCGCATTAGTTGGTATACCACTTGCAACGGAGGGCCCCGAAAGGGGTGTAGTAGAGACAACTACTTGATCAGCGTTGTGCTGAAAGTTCGTAGGTAAGAATGGTTCTCGTACGAAAGCCCATTCAGCCACGTAAAACATGCAAAGATAAAGTAGAAGCGTCTAACTTTGTTTTGCAGGGGGCATTGCTTTGTGATATGGTTGTGGCAAAGGTAAAGTAATTACCTTTTGTTGCATAGTAGTAGATAGTCACGAAGGTGACGAACTACCACGCTGGAATGACACTAGTACCCTAGTGTCTACGGCGCCGGAACCCTGGCACCGGAACCCGATAACGACGGATGGAGATCACGACGTGAAGGACCATATCACATAGCATTTACATTCAATGTTATTGTTTGTATGTCTTATTGTGTGATAGTATTAGATACTCGATGGTAGCCTAATAAGAAGATCCCTGTTAAAATAACCAACGATTGTGTTCCCCCTTAGTGTGCACCACCAAGAAAGTTCTTCGGTATGAGGCGATCCAGGGTGACAGGCCTAGGTGTCAAACATATCTACGTTCACATATAGTGGGTGTAAGCCATGTTGCACAGCGAATACACTAAGGTTGAGTTGGCAAGCCTAGCACGCTAGAGAAGCGTGGCCTCGGAACGCAGATGGTCGAAAGATCGAGCACGAGTCGCATGAATGATGTGACCGACGTTTAGCGTCCACCCTTGAACCCACATTGATGGCCGTGACGATCGGGGGAGATGTGGCTGATAGGGGTCGTGTTATCACTAGGAACCCTCACTGGGGATAGGTGTTTCTGAGTGGAGTTATTATTAACTCATTTAATTATAAACTTAGTCTAAATTCCTTTTGCAATTATAAATGTAGATGGCTCACCGTGAAGCTTACTTTGAGATTGAGGATTGGGTAAAGGGTGAGAAACTTAGACTTGATGGATCCAACCTCCCTAGTTGGCTTGTGCGCCTAGATGATCTCCTTACTAGGAATCATGTGGTAGACTACATACTCCGCACGATGGATTTGACTCAGCCAGACTACTATGAGACCCCACAAGAGCTGGCAGACCGCTACTATCGCCAAGAGATGTCCACCTACATTCAGATAATAATGCGTTACGAGATGGTGGATGAACTACATCCGCTCATGGGTGATCTTGACCCATATCCGATGGTGGATCAGCTGAGAGCAAAGTTCATAGGCCATGTGCGCATGTGGAAGCACGAGTTGCTTGGAGAGTTCCTTTCCATACAGATGGAGGAGCATACATGTCTGAAGAGTCACTTGGAGCGCATGCTTGATGCACACATGAGACTGGTTCACTTCGTGGATTACTGGATGGCTGATCCATTTGCGATAGACGTACTGCTTCGATCATTGCCTCCCAGCTACAAAGGACATGTCCAGAGTAGCATCATGAGTGGTGATACAGAAGCATTGGATTTCCATGAGTTCATATTATGTTTACAGAACGTAAAGGTTGAACCAATCGCCGGAGAGGTCATTGATGACAAAGGTATATATTTGATATATAGTTTTATAAATGTTATAATCTTGCAAACACTTTGTAGTGTTAAAGTATATCTGATACTTGTTCTGTTTTACTGAAAATAGGTCCTTCTGCATAGAGGTGCTTGCTGGAGAGGAGGTGACGTTGCGTGTTGATGGCGAGCATAATGATGATGGCCGACGACACTCTCCCTCGACATTTATCACTTAGTTCGTGTTTAGGATGATTTTTGAAATCGAGAGATTTGAACTTCTTTAGTGTGTCTCACACTTTGTGAGACGGTTATTCATATAAGTTTGTAACAAACAGTTGTTCCACTTTTATGAATGATTTCTATTCGTGTTCATATCTCGTTTGATTTGTGTGAATTATCCTTATTGTTTGAAACTAATTTATAATGTATGAACATTTGTAAAACATTAAAATGCGTTGTTTAAAATACCCAACTTAATGATATTTCATTGATGAATGAAACCATTGTTTAAATTCAAAGTTATGTGATAATATGTGAAAGTCATTCGATTTCTTTTCACATATAAATCATGCCTAAGTTCGGCAAAATAACTTGGACACCATGTATTACTTGAATACAAAGTGTTTAAAGAATTGTTAAATAGAATACACATTCGATGTATTATGTTTTAACGAAAATGGTAATTAACATTAAATGATTGTTTAAATGTGTAAAGTAGTTTACCAAAGGAAACACATATATATGAAACTATTTGATTTGATCAAAGTGTTTCATCAACAAAGAGTATAAATATAAAAGAGAATCCAATTACTATGATTTGATCAATACTAATGAAATTCGAATTTATAAGAATGGCATAAAAGTGATTGTGAAATACAAAGTGTTTTGAAACATCAAAATACAAAGCATCACAATGTGATATTAGATATCAAAAGGGTTTGAATAGAAGGCACCAATTAAATCGTTGTAGTATATATGTAGAGACCATTAGCTTAGAAATAGTTAGCACTCAATTAGAATTAGTGAACCATTTGAATTCGTGAAAGTTTTGGGGTTATTCGATGTAACCAAAACAATAGCGAAAAAGTCCTTGTAGTGTATTCCTTGGAAACTTTGAATACGAAACCCATAGCTCAAACCAAAAGGAAAGAAAGATTTGTATTGCTTGTATTTTGGTGCATTCTTGAGAAAGCTCACTTCAGTGATATTTCTCAATTATGGAGCAAATGGAAATTAGTGTAAAACATGACGAGGATTCAAAAACCCTGCATCAGAGTGTTGAGAAGCGCAACGGACAACGTTCCTGAACGATTCTCTTCACAGAAGGAAAGAATCAATGATTTTGATCATTGTGTTTTTCCCTCCACTATTGTTATTCACTATATGAAGTAGGATTTAAAATGTAAATCCATATCTTGTATGGAAACATTTGTGAATTACTTTTCATGATCTTTGGAACATGACATACCTACAAACTACAAAGGAAATGATGGTAAACTGAATTATGAGAAATCCTAGAAGCAAAATTCCCTTGAGATTAGAAAGCAATTCATTGCTGAATCTCACAAGTAAAAGGAGTTACTTGGAATTTTCCCAAATGACTGCAAATCCATAGTAGGAAAAAGGGGTGAATGACAAAAGCACAATTTGTCAAGTATTGGATGAATTCAAATGAATTTGATTCATGTGTGCTGGACGTCTAGTGGATTTAAAACTAGTAAAGTACTAGTATCTCATAGTAAATCTCCAAGTTTGATATTTGATCAAAAGATTTTGAAGTTATTCAAAATAATGGGAGATACGCAATTTGCATAAAATTGAGTGGGAGCTATGTAAGTCTTCCTAAAACAATATGTGATTGACATATTTTTAAGTGGGAGCAATATACGTCTCAAATTCAAATATGTAGGAACATTGTTTGAGTAAGAGTATTGACACATACCCAAATATGTTAGCAACATAGTTTGAGTGGGAGCTTATAGGAGTAATTCTTAAAGCAAGTTAAGGATGAAAGCGTAAATACTTATAAATAATGATTTATAAGATGTAGAAGTTGATGATAGATGTATTATGATATTATGTAGTATTCCTTAAGGGATTCTGAAAGTTGTTTCAGAGTAGAAGTTAATTAAGGAACTAGTCCTTGATGACTCAAATTAGGAATAGCGTTAAGTTTAAACATCAGTGGTTGAAAGAAAGAATAGGATGATCATCATCCACTATGTTAAGACATAGGTTCTATCTTAGTAAACCATGATGGTAACTTAGCATAATATGTGATCCAAATAAGGAACGTTTGAAAGTGATTAAGTTCGAATCACAGAACATTGAGCTAAGTTCATTCGCAGTATCTAGTAAAGAACTGTGGATGCATTTTTCCAAATCCATAAAGGATAACATATCTTAAGCATAAAGAGTTATGTTATAAGGGAATGTGTTGGAAACTCCTGTAGATACCAATTAAAGTCAAGTAGGAAGCGAGGTGAACAAAAACATTGAAAGTTACACAGAGTGCATTAGTGTTTCGATGAATACATTTATAATAATAGATAAGGGTACCATCTAAAGTGTTGTATAATGTTATGGCGGGGATAATTCGCTTTTAACGTAGAATGATGTGTCCTAGGGCACAGTGCCCATGAGAAAGCCCTCGAGGTTGATCTAACGTCACTGTAGGCTCCTGGAATCAGGCCTCGTTCTGCTGCCATAGTAGCGATGCATACACACAGATGCTGTCATGTGATGATAGAATATTAATGTCAATCAAAGTGACATTAATAAGTTGCAAAGGATCTGGGACTGTAAAGTACAGACCGAAGACTCAACCTCTTCCATGAGCAAGCATGTTCCAGGCACCGGTTATATGGTACCAATAATTAAGAACAAATGCAACTAGTGTATTTGTACTCTAGTGCAAGTGGGAGACTGTTGGAAATATGCCCTAGAGACAAATAGTAGTAAGGACTATTATAATATTTCATATAGTTTATGATTAAGTTTTATATCATGCTATAACTGTGTTGAGTGGAAACATCAATACACGTGTGGTATATAAAGAAACCTGGGGTTCCTAGTGAAACTCTAGTCACTGGTTCATTGGTCAACAGATGATCATGTTTCCTAATCATGTGGCATTTATGCCAGTTGGAATGAGGTCATCTCATTCTGAGAATGAGATGATGAACTAATACCCAACCTAAACATCGTGATTCGATCATGTCACGAAGTTCAAGTTACGATGATTAGAAAAGGATCCTCGTAGACTATTCCTTAAACCGTGAGGCTATATCAATCACTGTCTCCCGATAGTGCTTAGATAGCATCAAACGCCAACTGGTAGAACGGTGGTTATAAAGGTGTGTTTAGGTATTCTGAGGAAACCGTAGAGGCAATATATGTCAAGAGCGGGATTTTTCCGTCCACGTGACGGGAATATACTCAAGGGCCCACTCGAAGAAGTTATATCCAATAGCTGCGTAGCGTGTGATTGGATCACAGGGATATCACTTGTCGGAACGAGTCAAATAGCATTGTTCAGTAACGAAATTGAACTTGACATGATGATGTCATTGATCAGGTCTCGGGCAATGCAAGTATCGAATGACAAAGGGAATAAGACACAACTGTCACCAGTTCAAACGATGAAAGATCTTCGTGGAATGCACAGGGGTCACATGGCCATCCAGGTCCCTCTGTTGATCCTTGGTACAGGAGTGTCCCGACCATGTCTGGACTGTTCCTGAACCGTAGGGTATCATGCTTAAGGGCTTGATGATGCTTAGAGAGTGTTTATAGGATTGGTAGAATCACCGAAGAAAAGAAGGGAGAAAACCGGAAGGGTTTCGGTAAGTCCGGAGGATGTCCGGAGTGGAGGTGGAAAGTGTTCCATGGCCACGGAGATTAAATGATATGTGAATAAATGTTAAATATTGATTTAATCATTTATTCATAATTATTTAATAAAGAGAAAATAAATTAAAAGGTCAAAAGGCTTAATGGGCCAATTTCCAGAGGGAAAGGGCCCATGAGGGAAAGGAGAAGGGGAGAGGACCAAAGGGGGTGGCCGGCTGGGCCTTGCCCCCTCGCGGGGCCCACTAGGGGTGGCCGGCGGCCTCCCTACCCCTCCTCTCCTTTAGTCCCACCCCGAGAGTTGAGGGGAGGTAGTACCTCCCCTCCCCCTATATATAGTGGGGTATATTGGCCTAGAAAATACAACCCAATAATCAATAAAGGTCTCCCCACTTTTGGGAGGACCTCCAATTGATATTTTCTCTCTCCCCCTCTCTCTCTCGTGACCGTGGTCCCAAGTCTGGACTGCGCGAGCGAGAGACATCTTCACCGTAGAGCGTCGTCGCGCTGCGGGATTCGGATCCGGGAGCTCTACTTCCGCAACTGCTGCTGGATCAGGGAAGCGGGAGTTATCGTCAGGCACCGGACGTGTGTAACTCCCACGAGGTGTCACACTTGAGGCACTCAAGTCGTTGGAGCTAGAAGGAGTGCAAGGACTTCATCACGACCTTGAGGTCGGCTTCGGCTCGTCTACATCAACCACGCTCTCCTGAGCGTTGACAACGCTTTTCTGTCTTTGAGGGTAAGTTCACGAAAAGCCCCTCCCGTTACTGTATTACTAATAGATAGGTCCTGGCAGCTTCAGGGGTTCAGGGGCGTAGAGTAAAATTTATTGTTCTTATGCGCAGAACCCCTACAATTGTACCACATAGCATATTCGGAAGTTATACAATATAAATTAAACTTGTGATTTTGTTATACTAGTTCTGGAGTGTGTACAAAAATTAAGGCCCCATTTTATAAGTCCCACCTGTCGTGGGAATGACCACGGTAGTCGCTACCAGGGGTAGCGATTGATTGGATTGAGGACAAGAGCTAGCGGCCATCTGCTGAGTGAGATGGGGGCGGATACACATGAGTTTACCCAGGTTCAGCCCCCCGGAGGGTAAAGAACTACTCCTGCAAGATTGTATTGGTAGTGAGCGAGTTATAGGGGTGGCGAGCTCAGTGTTTAGGCAGCGAGTCGCTTGTAGGGGTGTATGATGGAAAGTTATTAGGGAACCCTAGGGAGGTTTATATAGTGTGTCGTTGTATTGGGAACGGAAGTACCTGAAGAGGTTAGATAGAGGTGTGGGGACTAGCAGGGAAGCTACCGATGGCGTCCGCAGGTGGGATTGGATACAAGCATGCGTAGTAGGACGCAGGAAATACCCAAGTTCAGAGCCCTCGTGGTGAGGTAAAGCTCCTACTCCTGCCGGATCTGACTATGTGGGATATACGAACTACAAGTGCTCCTCGAGCTGTATTTGCTAGCTACTGCCTTAAATGCTAAGAGACCAACCCTTTCTACTGAGCCCTTGCCTCTCCTTATATAGGCAGAGAGGCAGTGGTCTCACTGGCCAATCCGAGTGGCGGGCCCCACAGGCAGGTCCCAGCCGGCTGGTCATCTACAGTATCCCGTATGGCATGTCACGTTGGAGTGTGAGCGGCATGGCTGTCGTGGGCATAGTGGACACCGTGCGAGCCTGTCGTCAGCATCGGGCCACTGTTCCCGCGTCACCCCCGCAAAGTCTTCGGTATGGCCGGGTGGTTGCCAGTCTTGTCATCGTATAGGGCGTACCGTGCACTGATACGCACGTCGTCCTGTCTTACTAATTGGATCTGGCTATGTCGTCGTAGCCGGCTACCTCTTGCTGATCCGGCTACCGCACGGTAGCCGGCCTGTCCTGCCCTGTCCGGCTGTGCTTGGTCAGCCGGACGCGATTCGACTGCCTGGTTCTTGTTCGGTTGGGGTACCTGGGGATCATCCCCCTTACATAGTGGGTACCTCTCTAGGGTTTACAGATATACAACTGAACTAAAGAAGGATTCAGAGGATTTAACCTAATCTGACTGGGCTTCAGCTACACTTCTGGGCCTCCAACTTCTAGCTGCCAGGCTTATTCTCAATTGCATTCAGTCACCGTCCTGCAGGCCCACTCGCAAGGCCCTTGGCCCAGTCGAAACGTCATGTTGGGCATACCCCATTTGGTATATCCCCATCATTAGTCCCCAAGGCTAGTGCCGATTCTGCACAGGTGTTCATTTGGCAGTCAGAGTAGGCGAGTCCAATTTGGACGCCCAGTCGAATCAGCGATGGACTCCGTCGATAAAGGAGGAAAGTTTCCCACCTGGTCTCTAGTCGCTGCACCCTGTCGAATGGACAAGGCGTACCAGCAGGCGAGTCGAGTGGAAGGCATATCGCCAACTTGTTCAAACTAGCCGTTGGGTAATCCAACGGTAACTTTGGCGTAATTACCATGGGTAACGGCTATCCCGAGATTGCCGGGTAGCGCGTCTTTATAAGGAGAGTGGTGAGGAACCCTGCAGATCTTCTTCCACATTCCTCACTCCTGTGCATTCCCAGTCTCTCTGTCTCCCCACGATCCAGAATTTCCGTACCGAGCAACCTCATCTCCTCCTTGATGGCGCCTCCGAAGGATTTGTGGGGGAAGTCCAAGTGTACCGCTGCGCAGCTCAAGTCGTTCGAGGATGCAGGGGTTCTCTGCAAGGGGAATCGGCAAATTCTCATGCCTTCCGAGACCGAGCCGAAGCCTCGCGCCGGAGAATTCATCTTCTTCACGAGCCATCTGGAGAGGGGCTTGGGATTCCCCACCTCGATCTTCTTCCGATAGTTCTGCACGTACTAGATGATCAAGCTATTAAATCTTGGTCCGCACAACATCGAGCAATTGGAAATCTTCGTCACCTTCTGCGAATGCTACCTGGGATGCCGGCCCTATTCCCACTATGGTTGGAGCTGTTCCACGGTTGCATCGGCCGAAACGGATCGGGCGGCCCCATCCTGGCGGAAGTCGGTGTTACCTTCCAATTGAAGCTGAAGGCGAACTTCTTCAAGATCCTACTTCCGAAGAAAGCCACGAGCGAGTGGAAGAAGAGTTGGTTTTACGTGAAGGAGTCCACTCCCTCCAGCAAAGTGGAACACCCGATGTACGTCGCATAAAGGAGCGAGCCCTGTCGGCTGATAGCAACAAAGCTCCCCGACGACCAGAACATGGTGGTCATGGAGATGATGTACCGGATCTAGGTCTTGAAGAACAAGGGGCTTGAGACAATCAACCTCTACAACTGCTGGCTCGGATGGCTCCTGGTCCCACTAGCAACCCAGTGCCATTAGATGTATGAGTACACCAGGAAGATCGACCCTTCTAGGATGAGTAAGGAGTCCTAGGAGGCCGCAGATTACAAGGCCGCCTTGAAGAAGATCATGGACGTGGAGTTTACCGACGGGATGGCCGGGCTGGCTCCGTATGTGGCCGTGAATAATGAAGCCCCCACAGTGAGTTTTCTTTATTACTTTGTCTTCAGTCGTGACTCGCACGGGTGTAATTTGCATCCGCGACTCGTAATGTTCAATCGTGATTTCTAACCGAACAAATCCTCCTTGTCCACTATCAGTTGTATCAGGTCACCGAAGGCTGGCTTCCCCCACTCAATGAGGAGATTCCCAAAGAGCTCGAAGAGGGTACCAAAGGGGAGTCCTCCAAGACCAAAGAAGAAGTGAGGGAGGTTCCCCCTGTAGTGCCCGCGGCCTGCAAAACTCGCATGCAGAAGCAACGCAAGATCTAGGCCAGTGGCGGCCTTGAGGAGCATGACGAAGACGACGAGATCCTGCAGGAGCATAGCTCACGGTGGGTGGACACACTGGCGAAGCCCGCATGGAAGATGAAGTTGCCTGCAAAGAAGCCAGCACCGAAGCCAACGTCGTCACCTAGATCAGTGGTGGCGTTTGAGTCGGATGAGGAGTCCGGTGATGAGGCAGCCGAAGCTTCAACCAAGATCCCTAAGGATACAACTCCGATGAAGGGAACGAAAGCTGCAGACATAGTGGTGGAATCATAGGTTCCGCTTGCCACGATCGTGCCAACAATCTCGGCTACCGTGGAGCTAGGGGCTGCTGAAGCCATGGGGTCGAGGTTGCTGCCACCGAAGGAAGCGGCTGTGTCGCCCAGGCCGGAGGTCCCTGCAACCACAACCTCGACATTGAAGAGGACCACGATGTCGTGGGCCGCGAGTGTCTTCGAGAAGGGGCTCTCGTGCAAGTTGGGCCCGGAGCTAGATAAGCCTGCCCATATTACTACGGGGCTGCGCTTCCTTCCGGTCTCAAAGTAAGTTAGATGTTCTCTTTCTCCTTGCTTCAATGTTTTCTTGCGTAATTGGTTTGCTGATCGTGGCAACTTCGCAGGTATGGTGCCAATAAGATTGGTCGCCCTACGGTGGCCAAGATTCCACCAGTCGAGGCCAGAGGGGAAGCCGACCCCTCCAAGAAGAGGAAGCCTGTTGCGGAGGATGTGCTGGGCAAAGGTGTAAAGAAGAAGAAGAAAGGGGACGTCTTTGACATCGCGGTAGGAGGAAACATGGAGGTGGGTGACTCCGCAACCCATGCCGAAGAAGTGACGACTTCCCAGTCGGAGCCAATCAAGGAGATCCCACCGCTGGAGCCACTCACCCCAACGACTAGCACCCCGGTGAGGGTGGCCGCCTTGTTTCCGTGCTTTATGGCAAAGGCGTTCTTGATGGCGGTGGAGACTCACTGGCTGCAAATTCTAGAGATCGTCGACGAAGACGTTGGGTAGCATTCTGGGCGCACATCTTTTGTGGTCCCTTCGATAGACGCCAGCGAGCTTCACAACATGCTTGGAGCAACTATTCAGGTATGTCCAATCCCCGAGTGCTTGGTCACTGAATTTCAGCGGCTAGGCACTTAGAGTTTTTAGTCGTCCAGTCCTCGAGGGTCTAGTCACTGAATTTCAGTGGCTAGGCACTTAGGATTTTAGTCGTCCAGTCCCCGAGGGTCTAGTCGCTAAATTTTAGCGGCTAGGCACTTAGGAGTTTAGTTGTCCAGTCCCTTATTGTTGCTCTGTTGTTAGGGCCTGCAAAGAGAATCATCTGGTCGGCAAGCCATGAAGGAGCGCCTAGAGCACGATCTGCGTGCAGCGCAGGAGGCCAACTGGCGACTCCAAGAAACTGCTGGTGAGTAGGTGTTTCCTTTGGCGAGACGAGCCATTCTTGTTTGCGCAAAATTGAATTGTGATGCCTTTGCCTCATATATGGACTCCATGCTGTGATTGCCAAGGTCCATGAGGGGTATGTTCCGGCTGCAAAACTGGATACAACAAAGGCATCACTGGTGAAGGAGCTGGAGGAGGCGAAGGCATCAATGATCTCTTCTGAGGAGAGGGCCAAGGCTGCAGTCGCCGCGGCGGAGGAGGAGTGGAAGGCCTCCGACTCGGTAATCCTCGGGTTGCCAGGTGACCTTGTTGCTCTTGAGAAACATGTGACGGAGAGCTACCACAAACTTCTTGGTGAGTGTCTTCTCTTTCTTTTCGGTATGCGACGAGTCCCCGAGCGGGTGAGTCCTTAATGATATTGGGTTTCTAACATTGCAGCCCTGATAGGTCAAAGCGACCCGGTGGTGCAAACCTTCAACGCCTCGTAGTGCGTGACTGCTGTGGTGAACGCGGCCACCGCCTCGGCGTTGTGTGTCCAAGCCGTGCTTCAAGGGATGTCCCCCACTGAGGTTATTCCTGGGGGTTTACTAAGGTTTGGTGCTATCTGGAGGAGGAGCCTGCCGTTGTCGAGTGGATGGCGCAATCGGCCTTCAGGCATGGGGCCACCACAACGTTGAGCCTTGGACTCGCTTACTTCCCCGACGACTTCGACCTCGATGATGTCACCAGCGGTTACCCTTCGACGACTGGCTCGGTGGAGATCTCGGAGATTCTGATGTTGACCACCAAGGCTGCTCTGTTCACGGAGCGTGTATTGGCAGAGATTTGCTGCCGTACCAGGAAACAATGGTGGCACCGGGCGACCCCGAGCCAGAGCACCGTGACCTGAACTCGGAGCAGCCCTTCTGGTCGGCGTTGTCGAAGTCGTTGACAACGTACCCAACAAACCCGTGGGAGCCATTCGTCCGGGTCAAGGGTGATGGCGGCGCCTCTTTGTCGAAGCCTGCAAAATGAGTTGCTGCCCTAATTGGCTTTTGTATGTTATGGCGATTGGCCTCTTTTGTAATGTAAACAATATATATGTATGGAAGTAAAAGGAGTCAATCGACTCGCAATGTATGGTGAAGTTTGTTCTATGTTGATTTTTAGGTGTACGAGTCCCTAAGCGCGTCCGCCCTTTATTGGGGTTTACCTCCTTTGTGTGTAAGTCTGATTATATTGAGTTGTTTTTGGTTGGAATCGACTCATGGAGCCAGTCGCTTGGCGACCCCATGGGATCTCTGTACTTAGGCGAGTCCCCGAGCGTGAGGATCCGGTGCGTTGTTCGTAACACATTTGTCCCCCAGGCTCGGAGAGTCAGTCGCGTGGTGAGTACAGGGCAGGCTCTCTTACTTGGTGTGTTCTCGAGCTGCGTGGGGGTTCTTATAGACAAGTCCCTCTGCGTGGTACTTAACCATTCGAGTCATTGTGCGCGAGGATGGGGATGACAGGTCGCTGTGAGAAGCGTTTATCGGTTGTCTTGGCCCGGCAGGCCAGTCGAGGGAGGCGACTCCAATGGGGGCTCCAGGGTGGCGTGTTCGTGGACGACACAAGGCCCGAGTGTGTTCGGTGCCCTTGGGCCGCACTACTTAGCCGTGCCGATCACTCTACCAAAGGTTGACTTCCGTGGGTAGCATATTGCGAAGCATACGAGTGCGATTGGCACAAGAATATGGCGAGTAGGCACAATTTGTGCGATCCAAATTTTTATTATGTGGCAGCTAAGTACAAGTTTTAGTTCTATGTGTAGAACTTTCGGAGGAGGCTTACATTCCATGGCTTCCCAACTTCTAGCTGGCCATCGCCTCTTACATCGTTCAGGTAGTAGGCGTCGTTGCCGAGGACTCGCCCATGGCGAATGGCCCCTCCCATGGGGGAGAAAGCTTGTGAATGCCCTTCTTGTCCTGGACCAGTCGTAGGACCAGGTCGCCTTCTTGGAAGGTGCGAGTCCGGACTCGGTGGCTGTGGTAGCGGTAGAGTACCTGCTGGTAGATAGCGGTGTGGGAACGAGCTAGGTCGCGTGCTTCATCAAGATGGTCGACCCCGTCTTGGCGGGCGAACTTGTTTGCCGCCTCCACATAATTGACGACCCGACGCGAGTCGTGTTCCAGGTCGGTTGGCATTACAGCCTCAGCACCGTACACCATGAAGAAGGGCGTGAACCCCGTGGAACGGTTGACGGAGGTGTGGATGCCCCATATCACGGAGGGGATCTCTTCGCCCCAGCATCTAGGGGTGCGCTCGAGGGGCACCTGAAGTCGTGGCTTGAGCCCGTGGAGGATGCTTTGGTTGGCACGCTCTGCATGGCCGTTCGACTCTGGGTGGGCGACTGAGGCGAGGTCGAGCCATTTGCCGTGTTCCTCGCAGAATTCCGCCATGGCACCTTTGGTGAAGTTGGTGTCGTGGAGGAATGACCAGGTGATGTGGATGGTCTTGAGTGCCGAACTAGGGACGTGCATCTGGTTGGCGTACCTCTAGTACCCGACACACCGTTGGACGATGCTGATGGTGTCGGCGTGTGCGGTGAGCTAGTAGAAGCCATGTCGTATGGCTTTGGAGACTAGCGATCTTGCGCTGGCGTGATGGCCGTAGTTGCCGGCGTGGATGTCTTGGAGGATCTGGCGTCCTTCCTCTGGCTGTACGCAGCGCTGGAATACGCCAGTCATGCTGCGTTTCTAGAGCTCGCCATTGATGATGACGAAGGATTTGAAGTGGCGTATTATCATCCGCGCCTCTGTCTCGTTGGTGGGCAGGACCTTCTGCTCGAGGAAGGCGACATATGGTGTGGTCCAGTCGCTGGGTTCCATGACCATGGCGACTAGAGCGGGCTCGGGCTGCAGGGGTATCCCGATGTCGATCTCCTTCGGTGGGGAGACCGAGGGCTTGTGGATGATGTTGAGGAAGACGCTTGTGGGTGGCGTTTGGCGGGCCAACCCAATGCGGGAGAGAGCGTCGGCCTCCTCGTTCTTGCGCCTGTCGATCCATTCGACAGAGTAGCCGGTGAAGTGGCCTCCCACCTGGTCCACCGCTTGGCGGTACACTATCATGGTAGGGGAGACGGCGTCGCAGATCCCAGCGACTTGGCCGGTGACTAGGTCAGAGTCGTCATAGTACCATAAGCGATTGAAGTTCATATCCTTCGCGGCCCGCATGCCGTGGAGGAGGGCCTTGTATTTGGCCACGTTGTTGGTGTAGGGCGTGAAGTCGAGGTGGAGCACGTAGCGGAGCTTGTCACCTTTGGGGGAGGTGAGGACGACCCCAGCCCCGGCGCCGTCCGTGTTCTTGGACCCATCGAAGTGGAGTGACCAATAGTGGAGGTAGGGTAGCTTTTCCGGCTACTGTGCCTCTTCCCAATCAACGAGGAAATCGGCCAAGGCCTGCGATTTGATCATTTTGTATGGCTCGTACTTGATGTTGTGGACGCCGATTTCGACGGCCCACTTGGTGACTCACCCAGTCGCCTCGCGGTTGCGGATGATGTCCTGCAGTGGCGTGGAGGAGACTACCGTGATGGGGTGCTCTTGGAAGTAATGCGGGAGTCATCGCTGGGCTCTGAAGAGCGCATACACCAATTTTTGGTACTGCGGGTAGCGGTGTCTTGAGTCTGTTAGGACTTCGTTGATGTAGTATACATGGCACTGTATGGGGCGCTCCTTGCCCTCTTCAGATTTCTCGATGACCATTACAGTGCCGACGACTCGAGTGGAAGCCGTGCCGTAGACGATCATTGGCTCTTTGTCGATTGGGGTGGCGAGCAGTGGTGCCGTGAGCAGCACTTCCTTGAGCGCTTTGACCGTGTTGTCCGCTTCTTCGTCCCATTGGAACGTGGGGTTCTTGCACATCAGGCGGTAGAGAGGCATTGCCTTCTCACCGAGCTGGGGGATGAAGCGACTGAGAGCCGCGACTGACTCGGCCAGCTTCTCGACGTCGCGCATGCACTTTGGTTTTCGGAGCCTCGTGATGGTGTCGATCTTTGTGGGGTTAGCTTTGATGCCTCGTTTGGAGACCACGTACCCCAGGAGCTGTCCGGTGGGCACGCCGAAGTGCACTTCCCTGGGTTGAGCTTGATCTTGTATCTCCGCAGATTCATGAAGGTTTTGGCTAGGTCGGCTAGCAGGTCGCGCTGGCGGGTGGATTTTACCACCACATCGTCGATATAGACGTGGATGCTATGGCCAATTTGACTCGCTAGATAGTCTTGCATGCACCATTGATAGGTCGCGCCAGCGCTCTTGCGGCCGGATGTCATGGAGGTGTAGTAGAAGGCACCAAATGGCGTGATGAACACTGTCTTCTCCTCGTCCTCGACCGCCATTTTGATCTAGTTGTAGCCAGAGTATGCATCGAGGAAGCACAGCGACTCCGATCCCGCAGTCGAGTCAATGATCTGATCGATGCGTGGTAGGACGAAATCCTCCTTCGGGAAGGAGCTATTGAGGCTGGTGTAGTCGATACACATTCTCTAGGTGTTGTTCTTTTTCAGGAACAGGACTAGGTTTGCCAGCCACTTGGAGTACTTGCTTGACCGAATGAAGCTTGTGGCGAGTAGACATTGTACTTTTCGGCGGTTGCTCGATGACTCTCTTCATTGAAGGGCCGCAGCGAATGTTTCACCGATCGCACTTTGGGATCAGTGTTAAGTTTGTGCTCAGTGAGTTCCCTCGGGTCACCAGGCGTGTCGGATGGTTTCCATGCGAAGATGTCGCGATTCTCACACAGGAACCCGATTTCCTATGCAGGACTCATGTTCGTCCCGGTGGTGACTGTCTAGCTGGAGTTGCCTGGGATGAGCTCGACGGAACGAGTGTGTGTGGTCGCCTCGAAGGTGGAGCTTCCGGCAGTTGGCTTCTTCAAGATGGTGGGATCGTCCTTGTCGAAGTTGCTCGCGTATTTCACGAGCTGATCCGCATGGTTGGTCTCCGTGGCGATGACAGTGTCGGCAAGCTTGACGCCTTTGTCTTCGCACTCCACGGCCATGTCGGGGTCGCCGTGGATAGTGATTGTGAGCCCAGGCACATGGCTTAATAGGATTGATAGAATACTCATACAAATAAGTTGCAACTTATTTTTCGGAAGCTCATTCGAAAAGAACTCTAAGGTTAAGCGAGCTTGGCCTAGAGCAATTCTAGGATGGGTGACCGACCAGGAAGTGGGTACTGGGTGCGCATGAGTGAGGACAAAGTGTGCAGAAAAGACTATTGTTGGGTTGTTGGGCTAGTCTATATATCCTATTAAGCTGTCAGGAGTGACACCCCCTGGGCCCAATGGACGGGGTGTTACAGTGATGATGCCGCTTGGCCCCGAGAGTTTCATCATGTTGTAGGCTTAGTGCAGGGTCGCCATGAATTTGGCGAACGCCTGGCGCCCCAGGACGTAGTGGTAGGGGCTGTGGAAGTTCACCAGCTCGAAGACGATCCGCTCGGTGCAGAAGTTTGCTGGTGTGCCTAAGGTGACGGGCAGCGTCACCTTGCCGATCAGGTACGCCTTTCGGCTGGGGACGATGCCGTGGAAAGTGGTTAGTTTCAACTCGATCGCCGACTCTGGGAGGTGGAGCCTCTTGAATGTGTCCAAGTACATGATGTTGATGGAGCTTCCGCCATGCATCAGCGTCTTGGGTAGCCAGTAGTCGGGCACTTTGGGCATGACCACCAGGGCAACTCTCCCTGGGTACTCAATCCTGGGCACGTGATCTTGGCGAATCTAGGTGATGCTTTGCTCGGACAAGTTGAGGAAGCGGGGGATGTCGACCTGGGTCACCGCATTGACGGCTACTGCATGGGCGAGCACCTTCTTCTCGTGTTTGGTGCTGAGCCAAGTGAAAGTGTGTAGCGAGCCGACGGTGTTGGGGTCCTCCCTTGCTCACCTTGCCTTTTCGATCTCCTTTAGAGAATGACAGTCTGCGGTGGTGTGGGTGTAGGTTTCCCCTACCTGCTATGGTAGACACAGGGATGGTTGAGTAGGGCGGTGGGGTCAAATTTCGGCTTCGCCGTGTTGTTCACGCGGTAATTTCCACTGTCGCGGTAGTTTCTTCCATCGCGGCGGAAGTTTTTCGGGTCGCATTTCCCATAGCCGGCATTGGCGACAAAGTAGACTCTCCCGTCACCGTGCCGCTTGCCGGTGAGGCGAGTGTTTCTATAGCACATGTCGGGATGTCGCTTGTTGTCGTGGCCGCTGGTGCGGCGTCTTCTCCCTAACTCATCGTTGGAGTCCTGGTTGGGGTCCTCCTCCGCGTACTGCTTGGCGATATTGAGGAGGTCACGGATGTTGTCAAGCGTAAGGTATACCCTCCTGATCTTAGCGACTAGAGGCTCATACCGGCACGTGTTCTTGAAGTAGTGGATCGCCGTGTCCGGGTGGATGCCAGAGGCGTTGATCCACAGTTCCTTCAACCTCTAGATCAAGTGGCGGGTTGACTCGCACTGCCCCTGGATGCATTGCTCCAGGTCCTCGATGGTGGTGGTGTGGGTGTAGGAGCCCTCGAAGTGCCTGACGAAGGTGTCACGCATCTCCTTCCACGAGTCGATGTTGTTCGCAGGGAGGGTGTTGATCCATTGCTTGGTCGCTCCCTCCATCATCAAGGGGAGGTAGCAAGCGGCGAGAAGGTCGGTGTGGCCGGCGATTCCCATGGCCATCAGGTACATATCCAGCCACACTGCTAGGGCGCCTTGAAGTTGGCGGGGTACTTCTCGGCTCAGATCATTGGTCCGAAGAACTAGAGGTCGACTCGGTTGAGCGAGCCCCTTGGGTCATGGTCGCCGCGGTTGGTGAGGGTGTGCCTCAAGGCATTGGGCTGGCGTGCCCGCCAGGCCTAGTTGTTGACGATGTGCATCCTTGCGTCGATGGGCTAGTTGTTGGTGGCGACCGTGTTGTTTGCCGGTCGCGGCTCGTTGGTGGAGAGCGTGGGGTTGGTGGCCCTGTGGCTGGTGTGGCAGGGGCTCAGGCGGTGGGTAGTTGAGGGTGTTGGCAACAGTCAGATGGCAGCTTGAGGCCGCCCTGCTTCCTGATGAGCGGGCATACATTCGCCCCCGCGGATCGACTCCCGCGGCTTGCTGCTGGATAGCCCGTGCGAGTAAGGACTTGGTGTACTGTATCTGCAACGTGCCCTCCCCTTGAATGTCGAGGTGGGAGACCGCGGTGTCTGCCGCGATGACATTGTTCATTGGAGTGGAGTACAGCGGGAGCCCGTTGGCGTCGCGGGACTACAGCGAGATGATGATTCACGGCTGGTCCGGCAGGGGCGTGCAACCAATGGGTGGCGGTGGGGCACCAGTCGACGGTGCGCCAGGTGGTGGGCAATTGCTGCCGCCGGGCGTCACGTTCTCGTAGTACTCGTGCTCGGCTACGTGTGTGGGGTCACCCTCATTGTTCGAGTTCAGGACACGACCCTAGACGTTGGAGTTCAGGCAGGTCCTCATGTGGCGTCGATGGTAGAGCGATAGCTCCTGCGCCATTTCTCACTCGAGGCAGAATTTCTTGCACTCGGCTAGCTCCCTGCGCAATGCCTCCTCTAGTCACAGGCGGGCTTCTTCCACCTCCGTTGCTGTTGCGGTCGGCGGGATCAGCATGGAGAATGGATCTGGCGGGGCGCTCGTGCTGCCCGCCATGTAGATCGCGTTGAAGCAATTGGATCTGGCGTGGAAGTCCTCAGGGGACTCTGATTCGGAGTCGGAGTCGAAGATCCCTGATGACCCACAAGTATAGGGGGTGTATCATAGTATTTTCGATAAGTAAGAGTGTCGAACCCAACAAGGAGCAAAAGGTGTTGACGAGTGACTTGGAGCAGGAATTCTCTGTAAATACTTAACAAACGGATTTTTAGGGTTTTTTTATAATGAAGGTAAATAAAGTACGAGTAAATAAAAGACAATAATAATAGATGCAGCATGTGGCCCAATCCTTTCTTTAGCCAAGGACAAGCCGGTTGTATTACTTAAGATGACCAAACGTTCTCGAGAACACATGGGAATATCGTCAAGTGCTTTCGCTTCATATAGTTGATTAATCTTCTTTAATTTGCTAAGTGTTGTGTGGGTGAACCTGTGCTAATGTACCGACCTTCCTAGGACTAATACATACTTGTGATTATACCCCTTGCAAGCATCCGCAAGTTCAAGAAAGTAATTAAGGTAGAAACCTAACCACAGCTTTAAACTCTAAGACCCTGACGTCCCTTGTGTAAAGGTTTCCTAATGGGGGTTCAGGTTTCGGTCACTCTGGCAACCCCTACGATTAGTAGACAAATACACAATGCATTCCCCTAGGCCCATATAGGTGAAGTGTCATGTAGTCGACGTTCACATGACACCACTAGAAGAAATACACCACAACTTAAATATCAAACCATTGAATCTTTCTCAACACAATTCCACTACTAACAACATGACTTCTCCCATATTCTCAAGAACTAAACGAACTACTCACAAGACATCATATGGATCAAGATCAGAGATGATATAATGATAAGCAACAATCTGAACATAGCAATAATTCAATGGTTCCACTCAATAGCATCAACTACAAGAAGTAATCAACACCGGGAAAGTTTCGCCTAAGAACTATGCAAGATTCAACCCAATTGATACAGCGGTATGGAGTGGTGATGATGGTGGTGCTGGAGATGATGATGATCCCGATGAAGTACAGCTTGATGGTGGTGTTGATGGCGACGATATCCCCTCTCCGGGAAAGAATTCCCCCGACAGAATTCTGTCTGCCGGAGAGATCTTTCTCTCTCTGTAGTTTTCCACCTCGCAAAGGCAGCAGAATGTTTCTGTGGTTGCTCCCCAGGTATTAGGGTTTATAGGGGATAATATACGCCAAAGGGGAGAGCCTGGAGTGGGCTAGGGTGGCCACACCACCTGATAGCACGACCTAGGGCTGCCTGCGCCAGGGGGTGGTGTGGGCCCCTGTGGCCCATCTCCACTCCCCTTTCTGGCAATCTTCATCTTCTGGAAAAATAAAATTTTCCATGTATTTTCCCAAATTTTCTGATCTTCGCGAATTTCGCCTCCAAACATCCCCTATTCTATCAGAATCCTGACTACAGTGGTCCATGCTCCAAAAGTAATCAACCATGCAAAAACATATGAAATAACATAAGTATCATCTCTTAATATGAAATATATCAATGAATAACAGTAAATTGTGATATATAATAGTGATGTAAAATGGACGTATCAACTCTCCCAAGCTTAGACTTCGCTTGTCCCCAAGCAAAAACTGAGCTCAATAAACATGACCTCAGGTTTATGGAGTGAAGAGTCGATAAAAGAATACGGACAAGAAGCATCACATTCATCAATACACAAATCATAATAGATGATAACTCACTATTATATAACTTATCTTGCAATAAGTAAAGGAAACACAAGGAAAGATACATAAAGTAAATAAAAGTTGGTAATGGCAAACTTAGCTCTACGTTAAAGAATAGTTGACAATTTACAGGAGTTCAAACATAAAGTGTTTTCAATGATAGCTTTCAAAGTAATACTCTATACGATAAGAGCAATGTGCTAAACAAGGAACATAAGAAACATGATTGAATAAATCATCATATGAATGAATAAAACACAACAACTCAAAATACTTGCTGAGATAGAATGGAATAGGTTTACTGACTCAACTAAAAAGTAAAAGATAGGCCCTTCGTAGAGGGAAACATGGATTTCAAGTTTCATAAAGAGCTTCTAAAAATTATGGTACTTATTAGCTTTCAGATCTCATTGCCCCTATCATGGGCATCTTTAGGTGATTAAGGTTTAAGTGATCAAATATGAGGATATGCTTGACAAGTTGTAAGTTGAAAATCTCATGTCCCTTGAATACGAGGGCCGCTCCTCATGCTACTCAAGTTTAGTTACCGGTAAGTTCTTGTCATAGTAAGTATATGTGTATCATAGAGAACCACCAATGGGCTACCCCTTGCCCGATGATACGGAAGAATCCCCATATGAAAATGACAAGGCAAGCAGACAACGAGCATCTCAGCAATCTTATTATTTACCATGGGAAAATGGTGCTTTTTTCTCTGTTTCCTCTTTTCTCATCTCTTTTTTTCCTTTTTTTCTCAATCTCTATCTCTTTTTTTATAAGAAGAATGCTTCATAGATTGCTCATTATGGTAACGCTGTAGGTTTCCACCATCATTAGGCATGGATTAGACTAGCAGCCCAGGTGTTTCTCTAACACACATACATAACTCCATGGACTTACAAGCTCCCCTTTCTTTTCACACCGATGACATCCATAAACAAAAGAGCATGATATCAACTAGGTACAATGTACAAATGCAATATTGAAAGCGTTCCCCATGACAACATGGTTCTGCTAATTCACAAGTTACAAAGCGCAAGCATATACGCAACATAGATGGGCACAATGGTTCAAGTTTATTAAGTGCAAGAAAGTAAAGTGTGCCTTCAAGTTCGTGAGAGCTTTAATCACTAATTTTCACATAACAAGTTTAATTTGGAAGGTAGATAAAAACATGAATTTACTTGGAATAGCAATAGTGCTAGTAGGTAGGTATGGTGGACACAAATGGCATAGGTTTTGGTTTAAGGATTGGATGCACAAGAAGCATTCCCTCTCATTGCAGGTTTTTGGCTAGCAAGGCTGGGTAGCTAGCATAAGAGTTGAAGGAAACAAATAAACATACAAGTGATAAAAACAAACATGCAATCTTCCTTGGAAGCACAAAAGATCTTAACTATAGAATACTAAACTTATGAACAAATCAAGAAAGAAAGATGATGAAATTATATTTCTTTAGAGTACTTTTTATCTTTTTCATTCAATTCTCATAATAGTGTTGCTACTGACCGAGCCAGATTTTCCAAAACCAACTAAATTAACTCAATGATCCCAAAGTGATACCAATACTAACAACAAGATCAATCATATAACACGAACTGAAAACTAATATAAGATATACAAAAGAGTAAATGAAAGAACTTCTCATTAATATTCCATAACGGCAACTCACACGAAGGGATGCATAGATATCTAACGAGAGGGGGGATACTTCCATAATGCAAACAGTCCTACATGATAACTTCTCTATTCATGATATGACTCTACTAAAAAGGTAAAAAGATAGAAGATAGTGATATGATACCGTGGCACTCCACAAAGCTTGGAACAAACCAAGGGGATGCCAAAACCTGATGATGAATTACTCCTTTGGTGGTGGTGGTGTTCTCTCATCATCGTCCGACTTCCAAGGTAAGGGCTCCCCATCAACAAAAGACATCCTGGTCTCCATCATCCTAACACTAGCAGCAACACTTATGCGTTTAAACCTAATCTCATACTCATAGTTTTGATTTTACGCATCGTAGAGCTATGCTTGCAGTTGGTTGTTCGTTTGATGGACTGAGAGGATTTCATCCTTAAGCTCAGCAGTCTCCTTTTGGTGCTCGGCGATGAGTTCGGAACAAATCTTATGGATGATATCCACTTCGCGTTCCGCCATCTTCTTGTACCTAAAGAATTCTTGCTCCAGTGCTTCCATCCTGTCCTCCAGACTTCCTTCACCTTTAGGGCCCTAAACCTCTTTTATCTGTACCTCCCCATCTTCGAGCAACAACTCCTTGGGATGAATCTTCAACTCACACATGTACGGGTTGATGATATCCGCGGAGGGATCTTCCTTGGCTGATCCAGAGGAGGACACCGTGGCTCCAAAACTAAGATTCTACCTGTCAGAAATAGATCGAAACGAAAACACGACGAGAACACGATATACGAACCACGGGGGATCCGGGAGATTATATATACGAAGTTTTACAACATAAGGAAGTTACTAGGAGAAAACGAGTCGGAGATGGAGTCCGAGGTGGCCACACCACCTGCTGGTGCGGCCCGAGGGCCCGCGCCAGGGGTGGTGTGAGCCACCCTGGCTCCGTTTCCGTCCCTCTTTTGCTTCGTAGCTTTCCTTGTTTGATAAAAACTTCAAAAATATAACTAAACAGATTCTTTGCGGACTTTTCTTACCAGAACTGTTACCTATTCGAAAACAGACTCTACAGGTCTCTGAATTTGGTCTTTGATAATTTTTTCCAGAGTTACTACTTGAATAGCATCAATATCTTCATTGTAGGAATCTCCAGCAATATAGTGCTTGAGTCGCTGACCATTCACCACTTGCGTAGTGTTATCTTTTAAAGAAGAAATTTTTATTGCACCTGAACAATATACTTCTTTGATAACAAAAGTTCCTTCCCATTTTGAAAGTAGTTTCCCTGCAAAAAATCTGAGACGAGACCTATACAATAGAACTTTCTCACCAACATGGAACTCTCTCTTAAGAATTCTCCTATCATGTCATCTTTTAACTTTTCCTTAAAGAGTCTAGCATTCTCATATGCTTCACTCCTCCATTCATCCAAGGAACTTAAGTCAAATAATCATTTCTCACCAGCAAGTTTGCAGTCTCTATTAAGTTTTTCACTTCCCAATAAGCTTTGTGTTCTAATTCTAAAGGCAGGTGGCAAGCTTTTCCATAAACCATTTTGTAAGGAGACATTCCCGTAGGATTTTTATAGGCAGGCCTATAAGCCCATAAAGCATCATTCAATTTTTTAGCCCATTTTTTTCTAGATCTATTAACAGTCTTTTGCAAGATGGATTTAATTTCTCTATTTGATAGCTCTACATTCCCACTAGTTTGGGGATGATAAGCTGAAGTAATTCTATGATTAACATCATATTTAGCAAGGGTCTTTCTAAAACCACGATGAATAAAATGAGAACCTCCATCAGTCATAAGATACCTAGGCACTCCAAACCTAGGAAATATAATATCCTTAAGAATTTTTAAAGAGGTCTCCCCATTAGCACTTTTTGTAGGTATGGCTTCTACCCACTTAGTAGCATAGTCAACAGCAACAAGAATATGGGTATAACCTTTTGAAGGGGGAAAAGGACCCATAAAGTCAAATCCCCAACAATCAAATGGTTCAATAACTAGAGAGTAATTCATAGGCATCTCATTGCGTCTAGAAATGTTACCAACTCGTTGGCACTCATCACATGATAAGACAAATTTTCTTGCATCTTCAAAAAGGCTAGGCCAGTAAAAACCTGATTGTAGCACCTTCTGTGCGGTTCTATCTCCCGCATGATGTCCTCCATAGGCACTACCATGACATTTCTGAATATCTCCTTTTGTTCATATTCTGGAAAACATCTTCGCATAATACCATCTACTCCTTCTTTATATAAATGCGGGTCATCCCAAAAATAATGCCTCAAATCGTAAAAGAACTTCCTTCTTTGGTTGAGCTATAAAAGTTGAAGGAAAATACTTGGAGACAATAAAGTTAGCATAATCAGCATACCAAAGGCTCCCTCGCGAGCTTACCCCTATTGCAGCCAACTATTCATTTGGGAAACTATCATTAACAGACATAGGATCAAAAGATATGGTTTCCAATCAAGATAAATTATCAACAACAAGATTTTCAGCACCTTTCATATCTACAATATGTAGGTCAAACTCTTGTAAGAGCAACACCCATCTAATAAGCCTAGGATTAGCATCTTTCTTCGTCATAAGGTACATAATAGCAGCATGATCAGTATGAATGGTAACTTTTGAGTCAACAATATAAGGTCTAAACTTATCACAAGCAAAGACAATAGCTAAGAATTCTTTTTCAGTAGTAGCATAATTCTTTTGAGCAGCGTACATCCTTACAATCATCATCAAAAACAAAGGGTACATCCTTTTTTAAGAAGATTAGTGAGGGGTTTTGATATCTTAGATAAATCTTTAATAAACCTTCTATAGAAACCAACATGACCAAGGATACTATGAATACCTTTGACGTCTCTTGGACAGGGCATTTTCTCAATTGCTTCAACTTTAGCTCTATCAACTTCTATGACTCTTTCAGAAATCTTATGTCTGAGGACAATCCCTTCATTGACCATGAAGTGGCATTTCTCCGAGTTAAGAACACGATTAGTTTCTTCACATCTCTGCAAAACTTTATCAAGGTTGTGTAGACAATTATCAAATGAAGTTCCATAGATAGAAAAGTCATCCATGAATACTTCCATAATTTCCTCACAAAAACCATGAAAGATAGCAGACATGCATCTTTGAAAAGTAGCAGGAGCATTACACAAACCAAAAGGCATACGTCTATAAGCATAGGTTCCATAAGGGCATGTAAAAGTAGTTTTTCTTGATCTTGTTGTGTAACAGCAATTTGAGAAAACCCAGAGTAACCATCAAGAAAACAAAAATGGGTCTTTTTAGACAACCTTTCTAACATTTGATTAATAAAATGAAGTGGGTAATGATCTTTCATAGTAACTTTGTTAACTTTTCTGAAATCAATGCACATCCTATAACCCACTACTATTCTTTGGGGAATAAGCTCATAATTATCATTAGGCACAACGGTAATCCTCCCTTTTTAGGAACACAATGAACAGGACTAACCCATTCACTATCAGCAATAGGATAAATAATACCAGCATCAAGGAGTTTTAATACCTCGTTTCTTACCACTTCCTTCATCTTAGGATTT
Source organism: Avena eriantha (assembly GCA_910589775.1). NCBI lineage: Eukaryota > Viridiplantae > Streptophyta > Magnoliopsida > Poales > Poaceae > Avena > Avena eriantha. The sequence continues at coordinate 343,525,325 of OU342744.1, forward strand.
AAACGACATTGATGTTCTACCACTGGCTTTGCATCTGGTTCTATATTGATAGCATGCTGACATATAGTAGGAGGAATCCCCTTTATATCATCTAGAGTATAGCCCATAGCTCCTCGGTGTTTCTTCAATACCTCCTGACGAGGGTTCAACTCGTCAATGTCCATTGTTATGGACTTGGGTTTTGGAGAAGGAGGAAGCGCTCGAAGTCTCGATCGGCTAGCAAAAAAGCACACAGGGACACAAGATTTACCTAGCTTCAGGCCTCATACAGGACCCTACTCCCACGTGCCTACTCTTGATTGATGATGATCCGAAGGATTACAATGTTGCTGATGGTGGTGGATGCGCAGATTAGATCTGGCATATGTGTATGCGAGAGATTGATGTCTAGATCTATTGTGTATTGTGGGAGTCACGATCTATTGTAGGAGTCGCGATTTCCTTCTCGTTGGACCCTCCTAGCCTTTATATATGGGGAGGCTAGGTCTCAGGTACCAATACGAGTTGGTTACAAGTTAGATTCAAACTCTAGTCTTGAGGTTTCCTTGTCTTGTGCGTTTGGGAGTCCGTGTCCATATGGGATTCATACCACTCGAACCGTCATAGGCGTCATGGACCTTGGCAATTCGTCGAGTGGGCCTTTCGTCGAGCCGCACCAGGTAGGCAGTAGTCGAGGTCCTATTGAGCATACCCATGTCAGTATCCCCCGAGTGTCCATGCGAATCGTAGATTCGGGTGGAGACTTAGAAGTCTTGAGTTTTGCATTAGGATGTCGAAGTCGATAATTGTATCAAGTGCGAAGCACTCCACCCGTAAGTTCATCAGGTCAGTCGAATTTATAGCAGTTCATAGGGATGATGGTAAACGTGCCTAGTGCGCTCGATGGATCGAGACCAGTTAATTGCTCTAGGACAAAAACAACGCTACCTACTCAAACTCGAGTCCCCAGACTCGAATCCGAAAATTGCTGGCGTAATTCGACTCAGGCCCCGGAGGTCTTATAGAGTCGAATCCCAGTGTGTAAATGTGAGCACTCGACGCGTCCGTCAAGGCTTATTCATCGTACCTGTAGGTACGGATTATTTCTGGTAGAGCGCAGCAGATGCGTTACCAGGCCTTATTCAGGTCTTATCTTCACGCTATAAGCGCGGCATCCGAATTTTTTGTCATCGCGGAGATGATTCAGGTGGCCCTGGAGATGTAATCTCTTTGTAGGGAAAATATGAGGCGGAGTCTCCATAGCATTCAAGTGTGGATGTTATTGACACACAGTACGATGTACAAGGAAAAATAATCATAGGGTGCGCGACCAGGCTCCCTATGGGGGAAATGTTTGTTTGTGGTACCAAACTTCCCGGGCGAGTGCACCGCGGTACCCGAGTTGTCATCAATAGCGCGGAGGGGCCGTAGTAGAATCGCCAATTTCCAGAAGGGCCAAATGGGGGTGAATACAAATCTAACGGCCAAACGGTCGTTTGAACCAGAGGAAAAACGGTTGAACTCAAATACCACCGTTAGGTCAACTCTTCTTGGCCCGCCCTATCAGTATTCCCCGTTATCTTTTGCGGTCATGGACTAGCTTACCCCTGCGTGGACCAGATCCCTGAGTGGACCAGATCTATTTCTTTTCTCTCCTCTGGTCTTCTCCCATGCTCCCCTCCCCATAACATTTGCTCAGCTCTAGCTGCTCGTCCCTGATCGGAGCTCACACTTGCTCTAATTTGCGTCCCCGCCATGTACGGACAACCTCCCACGCTTCTAATCGAAGCTCGCAACCGTCATCGTTGCATCGTCCGCCATATCGGAGCTTCGCGTCCCCGGACTGATATCTCGCCTCTGGCTAGTCCTTCTCGCACGACGGAGCGTGTCTGGTCGGGCGATCCAGGCCAGCGACCGGCCTCGAGAAGTTGCATGCTGCCACGCACCCCTGGCATGGTAGCCCTGCCACAGCAGTTCCACGACCATGCTCTCATGGCCACCGTGCTGGGTGTCCGTCCCGCCGTGTCGTCGGCAGAGTTGCTGTCGGCTTTCAGGTCTCATTTTGGGATCAGACAAAATGAGGTCAAGACTGAGGTAGGCGCGCCGCCATTCGACTTTTTCGTCCGGTTTGAGCATAGCTCAGACACCGAGCGCGTTCTGCATTCTTCCCGTTCTTTCGAGTGCTGCGGGGAGAAAATGAGCTTCATGCGTTGGCATCACGCCTGTGGGTGGGATGATCGCTTGGGCCAGCTTCATTTCTTCTCCAAACTCAGCTTTGACGGCCTCCCATTGGATGCTTGGGAGCCGGAGGCCCTCAAGAAGGTCGTTAGTAGCCTTGGCGGTGAGCTGGTGGAAATCATGCCACCGAGCGACAGATGGGTCATCGAGGTAAAGGCTTGGCTGAATGATCCTGACGCCGTTCCTAAGATGTACGAGGTCCAGATTCCAAGCAGGGCAGGGCGACAACTTTGCTGGAAGCACCTGGCAATCATCCACCTAGAGGAGGTTCTGGAATCGGTACATGGCATTCAGGGCCCCGAAGAGGTTGCCAGAAAGCGTCCTCGTCGCTTGCAGTGTTGGCCTGGAAGGATCGATGGCACAAGACCACCACCGTTTCGTGACGATGCACACAGTTTTGGTGGGGGAACTAGGCTTGGACGAGCTGGTGGTTCTAATTTCCCCCGAGTGAACACAGAGCTCTAGTGAATTGCCGTGGTATGTGTGGCTAATGAATCTGTAGTATGGAGAGCATAGCAGGAAGTTAGCATCGACTAAAAATGTGTAATAGTTTGAATCGATGTAGTACGTGTGTCTAATAGTTTGAAGTAGTATGTGTGTGTAATAGTTTGAATCGATGTAGTATGTGTGGGTAATGAATTTGATGTAGTGTATGTGTGTAATAGTTTGAATAGATGAAGTTGAACACCGTGCTTTATAATTTCTATGAATAACCAAGGATAACCTCATCAAAAGAGGGTGGTCTGGCAATGAGCAATGTCAATTATGTGGATGCCAGGAAAATGTAGTCCATCTCCTCTTCAAGTACAAGGTATCCATATTTGTAACACGTTGAACTGCAGGACCATTTTTTAGACAACACAAGACAAAGGAAAAATGGTTTATAGCACAGACAGCAGACGTAAAATCTGTAGTCTAGGATAAAAATATGCCAGTTAACTAGATTTAACCATGACTAGTAATTGAAGGAAATAGATACTTGATTATATTTGCTTACAACAGTAGTACTTCCATACAAAAGGGTCTTATACCTGCACAATAGTGGGCTAAACTTCCTGTTAGTTTATAGAACAATTCGTCAGCATTTCATCTACAAAAGCCATTCTTCAGTCTGAGCTTAATTATTCTACACTGAAGAAACTACAGATCTCCACGAGAAAAGTTGGCTAGACAATTGCCTTGAGAGGACATAAGTTATTGGATCATTTAACCAAAACTAGTTTATTGCCTTCCCGCCAAACTACAAGAAATCTGCATCGTTCATGCACGAGCGATTTGCGTGTGCGAGTCCCGGTTCAGTTGGACCATCCACGCCGCCGCAACGATTTCTTCAAAACTGAAATTTGGCATCTCCTTCTTGGGATCGTAGGTCCGTGTGAAATCGAACCTGAATTCCGGCGCTGAGCTGATGCCCGCCGTCGGCTCCGACTGTCGAACAATACAGCATGCTGAGTGTAGACGATTGGTCGCCGCCACAATACAGCCTCCGATGGTGCGTAGGATGGAGCGTCTTTGCCGCAGACGGCGTGTTCCTAGCCTCCCCTAGTGCGGTAAGGTAACCCGCGCCGAAGCATGGATGCGAGAGTTCCTAGACCTTGGCGCTGCCCTATTCGAGGGTGTGTACCCTCAACGGCATGCTCTCGTGAACGATTTGATATGTACCTTGTTCCCACTGCCTAGAGCATGCCGTAATGCCACCGCGCGATTTCTCCACATCGCTCTGTTGGCCCTGCTTGCCACATCTGGCGCCGACGACGCCGCTGTCGCTGTGGCGGCCGATTTGGCACATTCGGGGAAATCATCCGCCTGGCAGGGGAATGGGAGACCGGCCTTGAAGTAGAGATTCATGGCCTGCCTTAGAGGGGCTAAATACCCCATTTTCGGCGGCTGTCGCGGCGGCGGTGGTGGCTGCTTAGGCGAGGCCATGTTACCCTAGGTGGTGCAGCACGGAGGAGCTACGCAAGGTGAACTGTGGTTTGTCGGAGAAGGGGAGTGAAAGACTGATAATAGGTTTGGACTACGGGCACGCGTGAAAATAACCATCTCTCATTTCCTTAGAGGGTAATAATTCTTCACTCGTTGCATTAACCGCACAATCTTTATTTCCCTTCTCAGCATAAGAGTGCGAACGTATTAAAAAGATCGGTCGTGGCTATCCACCTCATCTGGCAATGTACCAGGACAGATAGGAGACCGGGTTTCATTTTAGAAATCTTGACGACTGTGCCCTTATGTTTATACGATATTATTTCTATGCCACCATGTACCGTCGATTGTAGCAACACCATCAGAAACAGGGGATGACGACATTGCGTGTTTTCTTTTTTTAAGGGCATCGGAAACAGGGGATGCTGACATGGCATGTTTTCTGACTATGGGCCTGCCTCCTCCACCTTCGACGGCGTGCATCCTAGGTTCGAGGGCTGGTGCCACCCACCAACACATTATTGTGCAATTTTCCATGTGGAATCTGAATTCCGGTGCCAAGCTGATGCTACCGCTGGCTCCGGCAATCGAACACAGAGAATTCTGAAAGAAGCTACTAAAAATAAATACTTTGAATTCTGAAAGTACTAAAATTATATACATTACAATTTTGTCTGAAAGGTAATACGCATACTGCTGACCGAAATAATATAAATACAGTACGAATTTCTATTTCGAAAAATAGACCTATAAATGCTAGCAAATAACCTAGGATGAATATAGGATTCATTCTCCCCTATATATTTTGTCGTCGTCGGCTCCTGCATGCTGCAACACATGTTCAAAGAACTCTCTCCGTTTGCCATGTGCTGCTAGTATCTCATCTAGAGGGTAAGGCCTCGGTGTATGTTCCAGACTTAAACCATGCATTAACATTGTTGGTTCCTCTTCCCAGGCTTGAACCTCATGATCGTACAGTCTGATATAATTCCTATAGTATATGCAACCGGGTTTGACTGTGGGGTGTAACCTTGTGCAATGGAGATAGATCGATTGTAATCAACAAAGAGGGCACGACTTCCAAAGTCACCGACGGCCTCGATAGAGCCGTTCTCCGTGTCCACCCGGTACAACACCAGTTGCCCTTTGACGAAATCCCCATTCAACACAAGAAGCAGATCACCACCTGACTCCACAAGGTAAAATTTGTAAGTTCCACGTACATGTTCAAAGACTGGGGGCTGAAATTATTTTGGCCATCGTGTCAGTGCTCGCGCACTGTTCTAACTAGATGTTGGTCGACAAGATGTCTCCATTCTCATGTAATGCATATAGTTCGCCTCGGAATGTCGTCATGCAGTCCAGAAGCGTACCAGGAGGTGGCGAATATAATCCTTCTTCAAATGATTCATTGATCTGCCCCATTGGGGTGCTCTCATCGGCCCATGCAATATGATCTAGATAATCAGTGCAAACGAGCACCACCGTCGGGGACTTCATCACGACGACATATTGCAGAAGATCAGATGGTATGTGTGCTTGAAATTCAGTGTTAGACTTATGAGTGATTGGGTTCAGAAGCCGAATCCGGTATGGCTCCACCCTCTAAGCAAGCACAATGACGCCACGAGAAACACCGACGAAGTAGAATCTTTTGGAAGAAGAGGGCATCAGTTAGCACTAAGATGTTTACAATGGAAAATACTAATAAATAAATGTTATATATATATCGGATGTGAATGTGAACCTGCGATGGAAGTCCATTAGACTTGTCCTGAAGCAACGAACAGTGGCGAGGCTGAGGAAGGTGAGGTCGCCAATGTATCGAAGTGTGTGATCTATCATGATCCAGTTGTTGAGATGGAATTCAGGCACCTTTAAATTGCAGCACCGATCGGTGCAGACTTCCCGACAAGTAGCATAGGTGTCGACATACTCCTCTTTCTCCAGCAAGTAGTTAGTGATCTTGTGAAGTGGGTCGACCGGGAGATTGGACCAGTTCCTCTTCATCCGGCTACTGGCCATGGCTTACGTGCGGGAATGTTTTGATCGAGGAAGAAACAAAGAACTACAACTGCGAGGAGAAGAAGAAGAGGAGAACAGATGAGGGAGACGAAGCGGAGCTGCCACTGCGAGGAGACGAGGGATAAGAAGCGGAACTGCCACTTCAAGTTTGGATCAACGGGCTTTTTTTCGGAACTAGCGCGTGAACCAGCCATGCACTGCATGCAAGTTTTGATCAAACAGACTAACATGTGGGACCTGCTAAAAAAACCCGTGAAGTGCTACCGTGCATAGTGCGTTGACAGGTGGCATCTTTTCTGACTGGCGGGCCCGCCTCCTCCACCTTTGACGGAGCGCGTCCGAGGTTCGAGGGCTAGTGCCGCCCACCAAGAAATTATTGTGCAATTTTCCATGCTTTGTCGCAACCAGCTCCGATCCTCTGCTCCTGCCGCCGCCACTCCGCTCAGTCGTGCACCACTCTCGCTGTCCCCTTGGGTCGTCGTCCTCCCGCCCTCCCCTCCCTGCCATCCCCTCACATCCCCTCCCCTGCCTGCCCTGTCTCCTTGCTGCCGTCCACCGCCCAGGCGTGTTTGGAAACGGAAACTGACAGTCGGCCATTGGATTAGGGGCCCAACGACGCTGTTGATCCAGATCCCACTCGGAGATGGATCCTGCAAGGCTCAAGAACACAAAGATGGGTCCTGCGCGGCTAGAGAGCACGGAATATCCTTCAACTCGGGAGAGCACAGAGGACCACAAAACAGGGGAAGAGGAAGCGGGTTGCAGAGTTTTGGAGGTATGGAGCCCGAAGAAAGTGCCGTGCGTCCACATTAAAGTGTAAGAACTGTGATTCCTTTTCTGCATACCCCAATTATCGTTTCTAGTCTCGTGGTGATGGCAAGGATATGTGTTGGTAACCGCATGACGTCTGTACATCTTGTCCTTGAGCATGATGCTTTGTCAAGCGAGCATGAAGGCACTGAAATGTGTGGGACTACTGACCCTGATAGGATGGAGAGTAGGGAATATTTGGTTGATTCGAACTTTGAGCCTGACTATGGGACTGATGAGGAAGAGGAATGTGAAGATGTGGAAATGGGATGTAGATACGACGACGAAGATGAGGACGGGCCAGTGATACACTTTGATAGGGACAATCCTACAATTTATGAGGGGATTGTCTTTGAGAATGTGGAGGACTGCAGATATGTAGTTGCAACCTATGCAATCAGAGTTGGGTTCGAATTTATCATTGAAAAGGGCGACCAAAAGTTATTTAGGGTGCACTGTAGGGAAAGTAATGTGTGTAAATGGAGATTACATGCATCTCCAATGCGAGGTGGACACCCATTTCAGGTTGCAATAGCTACATTTAGTTTCAGTCTTTCTCATATTTATTCTGCTGATAACTAGCTCTGAATTATTTGGATTCTTATCGAATGCAGATCAAAGTAAACACGAAGAAACACAACTACCCTAATACTTTTTAAGTGATAAAATTAGACCGGCGACTACCAAGTGGATTGCTGCTACTATACTTGACTGGGTGAGGCAGCATCATAACATTGGGCCTACTGACCTCAGAGCAAAGATTAGCAAAAAGTTTCACGTTCAGATTCCTTACCACGGAGTCTTTGATGGGAAGGAGATGGCTCTAGACTTCATTCAAGGGAAGTGGAATGACACTTTTCATATGTTGTATAGTTTCAAAGCTCAGGTAGAGAAAACATCACCTGGTAGTGTTGTTGACATCGATTACGAGGTTGTGAAAGGAAGAGAAAAGGTCTCGAGGGGGGTCAAGTATAAGGAGGCAGATAAGATATGATTCAGGAGATGTTTTGTCTGCCTGAAGGCATGCTGGAAGGGGTTCCTAGATGGCTGCAGGCCATACTTGGCAATAGGCGCAACTTCTTTAACAGGGAGTTCAGGGGACATGTTGCTTCTGCTTGTGCTTTGGACACGCATAATTGGCTTCTACCCGTAGCTTATGCTGTTCTTGAGGGTGAATCAAATGAAAGCTGGACATGGTTCATGCAAAGACTACGGGAAGTAATTGGTCACCCTGAAGGCTTGGTGATACACACTGGTGCATGCGAGGGTCTTGAGAATGCTGTTGATACTGTGTTTCCTGGGGTTGAGCATAGGGAATGCATGCGGCACCTTGCTACTAACTTCTAGAAGAAGTTCAAAGGAAGGATCTTTGAAGAGGGCTTATGGCGATCAGCATACACATACACCCCAAGCACGCATGCTACTTACTTACAGAACATGTATGTAGTGCCAAAGGTGAAAAAAATACCTTGAAGAACATCACACCAAGCTATGGGCCAGAAGCTAGTTTGGTGAGTTAAGCAAGTTGGATTTTGTTTGCAATAATTTGGCAGAGAGTTTCAATGATAAGATTTCGGGCATGAAGACACTTGGAATTTTTATTTTGTTGGATGCAATAAGATAGTGCATAATGATGAAGATAGATTTAACGCAAAGAATTTGTGCAAGAATTTTTTTAGGCCATAAAATAGTTCCAAAGGTGGTTATGTTACTGAATGCAAGAACCAGGGCAATGAGAACGATAAAGATGAGGATGGTCAGAAGTTCCAGAACATTGGCTGAGGTTTATGCAGAATACAAGCGTGGAAGTGAACGGAGGTACACTGTAGACATTTGAAACAAGATTTGTTCATGTAGGCAGTGGCAGATTACTGGTCTGCCATGTCACCATGCAATTTACTTCATCTTAAAGCTTAGAGGTAGCGGAGCTAAAATATAGAACTATGTCGATAACTATTTCTCCGTGGACAAGTTTGCTGCAACTTAAGCAGAAAGCGTACCACCTATGGCCAATGAAAATGATTGGGAGATTGTCGATCCAGGGTTCAAACTTCAACCAACAGTTCTTAGGAGGCCACCTGGGAGGCCTAGAAAGCTAAGGATCGAAGCCTCCACCGATAAAGGTTCAAGGCTGGGAGCTAGGAAAAGGAAATGCAAACGTTGTGGCGGATTCTACCATATCAATAGGTTGTGCAAAAACCCAGGTACACATGATATTGTCCCTGTTCACACCCTAGTGGCAGAAAATGAGGCTTCTCAGCCAAAACTGGAGGAAGAGCAGCGCGAAGACGAAGAACTTGAGGAAGTGCAGCAGGTGGAGGAAAACGGTGATGAGCACTCGGAGGAAAACATACATAAGTAGCTAATTTATGAGAAGTGGAGGTGCCGGCGAGAAAAGGGTGTGAAAAGAAACAAAAGGGTAAGCGGAACGAGGATGACAGGGCAAATAATGGAGGCGTATTAGAATATGAAGAAGTTGCAGGGGTGATTGAGGATGTTCTTGAGGATCTTTCTGCTAACTGCAGGAGAAATAATAAATCCCTGCCAATTTCATCTTTGTACGATTCTCCGGATGAAAGGTAATCTTAAATATTGTTTTATTTGCCATTTTATCATTTTTTATCCTCATCAACTGATGCTTAATGCAGCGTGGGCTAGCAGACTAATAAGAGGAGCAGAAAGATGCGGGCACAGTAAGGTCGTATGTTGAATTATATCATTGAAACTAAACTAGTTGAGTCATCTATATTTATATCTGGCTCGTGCAACGTGTCTGTGATTGGGTCATGTGGACCAGATTACAATTTTTTAAATATTATTACATTAATTTTTTACCTTCATATGGACGTAGCTACTAGTTCCCATCTCGGTTGGATTCCCATCTCCTCTGGCGCACTCCAGAATTATGGCTATGCCATCAAGTAGCAGAGTCAACGTATTGTCCCATCAGATGTGAACACAATGACTTTTTTTGTTCAGAATTTGACGAATTTTGATTAGTTTGAAAGATAGAGAAACCTAAAACATGTATCTAGAGATGTTTTGGGTATAGACACATTTATTAAATATCTAAAAGCAACTAAGTCAGTTATATCTGGACAGGAGTAGTACACTATTACAACACACGCGATCCCTTCTCCTCTGGCGCACTCAAAATTATGGTTGTGCCATCAAGTGTTGGGAGCAGAGTCAGCATATTGTCCCATCAGATATGCCAGGAATGCGTGAACTTTATTTTCAAGATTGGACGAGTTTCGACTAGTTTCAAAGACAAATACAACTAAAACATGGCCAACATATATAGATTATGACGATAATAGACCATGACTCAAGTGACCCAGATCCAAAGAGGGCATTAAGATACCGTACATAGATTTAATTTATGCTTAAGTGGCCCTAATCGACTATGACGCTCCTGCAGTCTCCACCATCGACGACGTTGTCCGCGTCGCCGCCGGCCGCCTCCGCGTCGGAATCGATGCCGATGTTCTCGGCAGTGTTCCTCCTCCTCATGGATTCTTCACGGCACGCCACATCGATAATGCTGGAGGTCGTACACACAGGCACTACCCAGAAGCGTTGCCATCCTTCGGGGTTGCGCAGATCCGAGTGGATCTCCCGCCGGTGGGTTCCACATAGCTCAATCAACGCAGCCCGCTCCTTCTTGAACAGCTTTCGCCAGTATGCACTCGTGCGCGAGTACCGTGCCATTTCCCTCTTCCACTCCGACAGCTGGCGGCGGCGCTCCTCGATCTGCCTCGCCAACGTGTTGTCACGCAAGAGCGGCGCGACAGGAACCCCGACGTAGCTGAGCTCAAAGCTGGCCGAAAGCCTCATGAATGGTGGCGTGAGTATGTCATAGTGGGCGAACATCTGAGCCTCGTGCAAACTGAGATTGGGCCTCTACCTCTCCATGGCGATGAAGGAACACGATCAGAGCTTCGACCCTGAGCTTAAGGGGATAAGGGCAAGGACGTTGGCCCGGCGTCATTGCCACTGCCAATCAGTTCGCAGAATAGACTTCTCACGGATCGCCCTCGCGAAGGACATCCTTATCGTCCATGCACCCCGATCCAACAACGCATAATAATTGGGGATCGGGTCTTCTAGAAGTCCAGAGCGGTTGCTGGTTAGCTCTACGTCCCGATTGTTTGTGGCCAACGACTGTCGTTGAAAATAATACACATTCAATGGCACTGCTGGATCCATATGTGGTTTCCGAAAAGAATACACATGCAATGACACTGGTGGATCCATAGGTGGTATGTGAAAAGAACACACATGCAATGACTCTGGTTGTTGTTAGTAAAAAGAGCACACATGCAATGACACTGGTGGATCCATGTGTGGTCTCTGAAGAGAACACACATGAAATGACACTGGTGGATCCATAGGTGGATTATGGAAAGAACACACATGCAATGACTCAAGTTGTTGTTAGTAAAAAGAACACAAGTGCAATGACACTGGTGGATCCATGTGTGGTCTTTGAAGAGAACACACATTTCAATGACACTGGTGGATCCATATATGGTATGTGAACAGAACAGTCATGAAATGACTCCAGTTGTTGTTACTAAAAAGAACACACATGCAATGACACTGGTGGATCCATGTGTGGTCTTTGAACAGAACACACATGCAATGACTCTAGTTGTGGTTAATGAGAAGAACACACATGCAATGACACTGGTGGATACATAGGTGGATTGTGAAAAGAACACACATGCAATGACTCTAGTTGTTGTTACTAAAAAGAACACACATGCAATAACTCTAGTTGATCCATGTGTGGTCTCTAAAGAGAACACACATTTCAATGTCACTCGTGGATCCATATGTGGTATGTGAAAAGAATAGTCATGAAATGAGTCCAGTTGTTATTAGTAAAAATAATACACATGTAATGACACTAGTGGATCCATGGGTGGTCTCTGAAGAGAACACACATGCAATGATTGTAGCTGTGGTTAATGATAAGAACACACATGAAATGACACTGGTGGATCCATAGGTGGTATGTGAAAAGAACACACATGCAATGACTCTGGTTGTTGTTAGTAAAAAGAACACACATGCAACGACACTGGTGGATCCATGTGTGGTCTCTAAAGAGAACACACATTTCAATGACACTGGTGGATCCATATGTGGTCTGTGAAAAGAATAGTCATGATATGACTCCAGTTGTTGTTAGTAAAAAGAGCACACATGCAATTACACTGGTGGATCCATGTGTGGTCTCTGAAGAGAACACACATGCAATGACTAGCTGTGGTTAATGAGAAGAACACACATGCAATGACACTAGTGGATCCATGTGTGGTCTTTGAACACAAGACACATTTCAATCACTCTGGTGGTATGTGAAAAGAACTCACATGCAATGACACTGGTGGATCCACGTGTGGTCTCTGAAGAGAACACACATTTCAATGATACTGGTGGATCCATATGTGGTATGTGAAAAGAACAGTCATCAAATGGCACCATTTGTGGTTAGTAAAAAGAAAACACATGCAATTACACTCGTGGATCCATGTGTGGTCTCTGAAGAGAACACACATGCAATGGCACTGGTGGATCCATAGGTGGATTGTGAAAACAACACACATGCAATGACTCTAGTTGTTGTTAGTAAAAAGAAAACACATGCAATGACACTGGTGGATCCATGTGTGGTCTTTGAAGAGAACACACATTTCAATGACTCTCGTGGTATGTGAAAAGAACACACATGCAATGACACTGGTGGATCCATGTGTGGTCTTTGAAGAGAACACACATTTCAATGACACTGGTGGATCCATATGTGGTATGTGAAAAGAACAATCATGAAATGACTCCAGTTGTGGTTAGTAAAAAGAGCACACATGCAATTACACTTGTGGATCCATGTGTGGTCTCTGAAGACAACACACATGCAATTACACTGGTGGATCCATGTGTGGTCTCTGAAGACAACACACATGCAATAACATTGGTGGATCCATATGTGGATTGTGAAAAGAACACACATGCAATGACTCTAGTTGTTGTTAGTAAAAAGAACACACATGCAATGAAACTGGTGGATCCATATCAGGTATGTGAAAAAGAATAGTCATGAAATGACTCCAGTTGTCCTTAGTAAAAACAACACACATGCCATGACACTGGTGGATCCACGTGTGGTCTCTGAAGAGAAGACACATGCAATGACACTAGTGGATCCATAGGTGGATTGTGAAATGTACGAACATACAGTGACTCTAGTTGTTGTTAGTAAAAAGAACACACATGCAATGACACTGGTGGATCCATGTGTGGTCTCTTAAGAGAACACACATTTCAATGACACTGGTGGATCCATATATGGTATGTTAAAAGAATAGTCATGAAATGACTCCAGTTGTTGTTAGTAGAAAGAACACACATGCAATGATACTGGTGGATCCATCTGTGGTGTCTGAAAAGAACACACATGCAATGACTCTAGCTGTGGTTAATGAGAAGAACACACATTTCAATGACACTGGTGGATCCATATGTGGTATGTGAGAAGAAGACACATGCAATGACTCTGGTTGTTGTTAGTAAAAAGAACACACATGCAATGACACTGGTGGATCCATGTGTGGTCTCTGAAGACAACACACAGTTTAGTGACACTGGTGGATCCATATGTGGTATGTGAAAAGAATAGTCATGAAATGACTCTTGTTGTTGTTAGTAAAAAGAACACACATGCAATGAATCTAGCTGTGGTTAATGAGAAGAACACACATGCAATGACACTAGTGGATCCATAGGTGGATTGTGAAAATAACACACATGCAATGACTCTGGTTATTGTTAGTAAAAAGACCACACATGTAAAGACACTGGAGGATCTATGGGTGGTCTCCGAAGAGAACACACATTTCAATAACACTAGTAGATCCATATGTGGTACGTGAAAAGAATAGTCATGAAATGACTCTAGATGTTGTTAGTAAAAAGAGAACACATGAACTTAGACTGGTGGATCCATGTGTAGTCTCTGAACAGAAGACACATGCAATGACTATAGCTGTGGTTAATGAGAAGAACACACATGCAATGACACTGGTGGATCCATGTGTGGTCTTTGAAGAGAACACACATTTAAATGACTCTGGTGGTATGTGAAAAAGAACACGCATGCAATCACACTACCGGATCACTGTGTGGTCTCTTAAGAGAACACACATTTCAATGACACTTGTGGATCCATATGTGGTATGTGAAAAGAACAGTTATGAAATGACTCTAGTTGTGGTTAGTAAAAAGAGCACACATGCAATTACACTAGTGGATCCATGTGTGGTCTCTGAAGAGAACACACATGCCATGACACTGGTGGATTGTGAAAAGAACACACATGCAATGACTCTAGTTGTTGTTACTAAAAAGAACACACATGCAATAATTCTAGTTGATCCATGTGTGGTCTCTGAAGAGAACACACATTTCAATGTCACTGGTGGATCCATATGTGGTACGTGAAAGGAATAGTCATGAAATGAATCCAGTTGTTGTTAGTAAAAATAGCACACATTTAATGACACTGGTGGATCCATGTGTGGTCTCTGAAGAGAACACACATGCAATGACTGTAGCTGTGGTTAATGAGAAGAACACACATGAAATGACACTGGTGGATCCATAGGTGGTATGTGAAAAGAACACACATGCAATGACTCTGGTTGTTGTTAGTAAAAAGAACACACATGCAATGACAGTGGTGGAGCCATGTGTGGTCTCTGAAGAGAACACACATTTCAATGACACTGGTGGATCCATATGTGGTATGTGAAAAGAATAGTCATGAAATGACTCCAGCTGTTGTTAGTAAAAAGAGCACACATGCAATTACACTGGTGGATCCATGTGTGATCTCTTAAGAGAACACACATGCAATGACTCGAGCTGTGGTTAATGAGAAGAACACACATGCAATGACACTAGTGGATCCACGTGTGGTCTTTGAACACAACACACATTTCAATGACTCTGGTGGTATGTGAAAAGAACTCACATGCAATGACACTGGTGGATACACGTGTGGTCTCTGAAGAGAACACACATTTCAATGACACTGGTGGATCCATATGTGGTATGTGAAAAGAACAGTCATGAAATGGCACCATTTGTGGTTAGTAAAAAGAGCACACATGCAATTACACTTGTGGATCCATGTGTGGTCTCTGAAGAGAACACACATGCAATGGCACTGGTGGATCCGTAGGTGGATTGTGAAAACAACACACATGCAATGACTCTAGTTGTTGTTAGTAAAAAGAAAACACATGCAATGACACTGGTGGATCCATGTGTGGTCTTTGAAGAGAACACACATTTCAATGACTCTCGTGGTATGTGAAAAGAACACACATGCAATGACACTGGTGGATCCATGTGAGGTCTCTGAAGAGAACACACATTTCAATGACACTGGTGGATCCATATGTGGTATGTGAAAAGAATAATCATGAAATGACTCCAGTTGTGGTTAGTAAAAAGAGCACACATGCAATTACATTGGTGGATCCATGTGAGGTCTCTGAAGACAACACACATGCAATAACATTGGTGGAACCATATGTGGATTGTGAAAAGAACACACATGCAATGACTCTAGTTGTTGTTAGTAAAAAGAACACACATGCAATCAAACTGGTGGATCCATATGTGGTTTGTGAAAAAGAATAGTCATGAAATGACTCCAGTTGTCCTTAGTAAAAACAACACACATGCCATGACACTGGTGGATCCATTTGTGGTCTCTGAAGAGAACACACATGCAGTGCCACTAGTGGATCCATAGGTGGATTGTGAAAAGTATGAACATGCAATGACTCTAGTTGTTGTTAGTAAAAAAGAAACCACATGCAATGACACTGGTGGATCCATGTGTGGTCTCTAAAGAGAACACACATTTCAATGACACTGGTGGATCCATATATGGTATGTGAAAAGAATAGTCATGAAATGACTCTAGTTGTTGTTAGTAGAAAGAACACACATGCAATGATACTGGTGGATCCATCTGTGGTGTCCGAAAAGAACACACAAGCAATGACTCTACCTGTGGTTAATGAGAAGAACACACATTTCAATGACACTGGTGGATCCATATGTGGTATGTGAGAAGAAGACACATGCAATGACTCTGGTTGTTGTTAGTAAAAAGAACACACATGCAATGATAGTGGTGGATCCATGTGTGGTCTTCGAAGACAACACACAGTTCAATGACACTGGTGGATCCATATGTGGTATGTGAAAAGAATAGTCATGAAATGACTCCAGTTGTTGTTAGTAAAAAGAACACACATGCCATGAATCTAGCTATGGTTAATGAGAAGAACACACATTCAATGACACTGGTGGATCCATAGGTGGATTGTGAAAAGAACACACATGCAATGACTCTGGTTATTGTTAGTAAAAAGAATACACATGTAATGACACTGGAGGATCTATGGGTGGTCTCCGAAGAGAACACACATTTCAATAACACTAGTAGATCCATATGTGGTACGTGAAAAGAATAGTCATGAAATGACTCTAGTTGTTGTTAGTAAAAAGAGCACACATGAAATTACACTGGTGGATCCGTGTGTAGTCTCTAAAGAGAAGACACATGCAATGACTATAGCTGTAGTTAATGAGAAGAACACACATGCAATGACACTGGTGGATCCATGTGTGGTCTTTGAAGAGAACACAGATTTAAATGACTCTGGTGGTATGTGAAAAAGAACACACATGCAATGACACTAGTGGCTCACTGTGTGGTCTCTTAAGAGAACACACGTTTCAATGACCCTTGTGGATCCATATGTGGTATGTGAAAAGAACAGTCATGAAATGACTCTAGTTGTGGTTAGTAAAAAGAGCACACATGCAATTACACTGGTGGATCCATGTGTGGTCTCTGAAGAGAACACACATGCAATGAAACTGGTGGATCCATAAGTGGATTCTGAAAAGAACACACATGCAATGACTCTGGTTGTTGTTAGTAGAAAGAGCACACATGCAATGAAACTGGTGGATCCATGTGTGGTCTCTGAAGAGAACACACATTTCAATGACACTGGTGGATACATATATGGTATGTGAAAAGAATAGTCATGAACTGACTCTAGTTGTTGTTAGTAAAAAGAACACACATGCAATGAATCTAGCTGTGGTTAATGAGAAGAACACACATGCAATGACACTAGTGGATCCAAAGGTGGATTGTGAAAAGAACACACATGCAATGACTCTGGTTATTGTTAGTAAAAAGACCACACATGTAATGACACTGGAGGATCTATGGGTGGTCTCCGAAGAGAACACACATTTCAATAACACTAGTAGATCCATATGTGGTACGTGAAAAGAATAGTCATGAAATGACTCTAGATGTTGTTAGTAAAAATAGAACACATGAACTTAGACTGGTGGATCCATGTGTTGTCTCTGAAGAGAAGACACATGCAATGACTATAGCTGTGGTTAATGAGAAGAACACACATGCAATGACACTGGTGGATCCATGTGTGGTGTTTGAAGAGAACACACATTTAAATGACTCTGGTGGTATGTGAAAAAGAACACGCATGCAATCACACTACTGGAGGACTATGTGGTCTCTTAAGAGAACACACATTTCAATGACACTTGTGGATCCATATGTGGTATGTGAAAAGAACAGTTATGAAATGACTCTAGTTGTGGTTAGTAAAAAGAGCACACATGCAATTACACTAGTGGATCCATGTGTGGTCTCTGAAGAGAACACACATGCCATGACACTGGTGGATTGTGAAAAGAACACACATGCAATGACTCTAGTTGTTGTTACTAAAAAGAACACATGCAATAATTC